>CM057449.1:111722500-112432500 GCA_016271365.2 Neoceratodus forsteri
TCCTCTGAACCTTCTCTACACTGTCTATGCCCTTACATAGGTAAGGTCTCCAGAACTGCACATTGTACCCAGGTGGGCCTCACTAGTGTCTTGTATTTTGAAATTATCACCTCCCTTTTCCTACTGGTGATGCCCTTTCTATGCACCCCAGCATCCTTTCTGCTTTAAGACCTGACTTGTCGCACTGTTTCCCTAAATTGAGGTCATCGGAGATGATGACCCCTAGGTCCCTTTCCTGCTTGGTGCATGCTATATTCTCACCCCCCAACTGATATGATGTTCCAGTATTTTTGTGCCCCATATGCATTATCTTGTACTTCTTTGCATTGAATTTCAACTGCCAAACTCTTGATCATTTGTCAAGCTTCTGCAGGTCCTTCCTCATTCTGTCTACACCCTCTGGCATGAACCACATTTTCAACATGGACTTTTTGGGACCCCACCTCATGAACACTGGCACTGTCATGTTGTTACTCTGTCCTGAAGGATGATTTCACTGTGGCTGAAAGAAATCACCTTTTGGGACTGAGCAATGAAATGGAAATGCCATGTGCAGAGGTGAGGTCCCAAAAAGTCCATGTGGAAAATCTGGTGCAAAAATACCCCAAAGTGCCAGAGTTATGCATGGTCATTGAAATTTTCCTTTGTATGCATGTAACTTTGCCAATTTATAATTGAATTCCAAGTTTTCAACATAGCCACTTTTCACACCACCTCATGAACAGTACAGCTGCATTTCTCACATCCTGCCCAAAATGTGCTTTTGCTCCTGTGGCACGGAATGGTGCAGTCGATGTACATAATTACCTTTGGGATTGAGTAAAGAAACAGTGCCAGTGTTCAGTGTGGTTCATGATTAACTTAGCTGTAGAGTTGAGCCATACAAAAGTGGAGGCACTGGACTTCAAGAGGACTGATTTTGTCAAAATGGGAGACTGCCTCAGAAAGCACTAGCAAACGGGCAAGAAGGTGGGTGGAGCAACAATGGAAAACATCAAAACCACCATCACAGAGGCAACAAACCTTTGTGTGAAGCAAATAAATCAAAATGAGAGAAAAAAGCACTGGTTCTCAAAAGAAGTGGCAGGGAAGGTTAGAGATAAAGATAGCATTCAGGAAATATAAGGAAACACAGAAGGAGCAGAACAGAAAACTCTACCAGTTAAAGCAGAAGGAAGCGGGGAGGTGTTCAGAATAGCAAAGGCCCAAACCAAGGAAAAGATAGCCAACTCGGTTAAGAAGGGGAATAAAACCTTTTATAGGTACATTAGGGAGGAAAAAAAAAGACTAAGGCAGGGATACTGAGGCTGAATAAAGAAGGTGGTTGGGCAGAGAGTGACAGTGAAAAAGCAGGGATACCAAACAAATACTTCTGCTCAGTATTCACAATGGAAAAGCAGAGGAAGATACCTAATCCAGTCAATAGAAGCATTCTGGATGGGGGGTTGATATTAGTCCTTTCACAGAAGAAAGGGTTCTGAAAGAACTCTTAAAACTGAAAGTGGATAAAGCAATGGGGCCTGATGGGATTCACCCCAGAATTCTAAAAGAACTAAGGGAAAAACTAGTAACACCACTGACTACCCTTTTTAATAAATCATGGGAGGATGGTGTGGTACCTGAGGACTGGAGGAGGGTGGATGTGATTCTCCTTCACAAAAGTGGGAGCAAGACAGGCAGAAACTACAGACCTGTCAGTTTGACCTCAATGGTAGGAAAATGATGGAATCACTTTTGAAGGAAAAAATTGTGGAGTACCTAGAGGCCAGTGGGGCACAGGACCAAAGGCAGCATGGATTCACAGCAGGAAGGACATGTCAGACAAATCTAACTGATTTCTTTGACTGGGTGATGAAAGTAGTAGATCAGGGAGGGGCTGTGGACATGGCCTACCTCAACACTGCAAGGCATTTGACACAGTCCCACAAAGATTAATAAACAAATTAGCCAGCCTGGGAGTGGGTCCCAGGGTGGAGCCTGAGTAAAACACTGGCTGAATAACAGGACACAGAGGGTAATAGTAAATGGAGTCCACAGTGAAGAAAGGGGGTTACTAGTGGGGTACTGCAGGGTTCAGTAATGGGGCCAATCATTTTTAATGTCTTTACAAGTGACATTGCAAAGGGACTGGAAGGAAAAGTAGGGCTCTTTGCAGATGAGACAAAGATCTGCAACAGGGTTGACATGCAAGGTGGGGTGGAAAGGATGAAAATGGACTTGGCAAGGTTGGAGGAATGGTCAAATGTATGGTAGCTTAGATTCAACACAGAGAAGTGCAAAGTAATGCACCTGGGAAATAAAATCCAAGGGGAAGAGTACACAATGGGGATGAGATACTGACAACAAAAATGGAAAGGGACCTGGGGGTAGTCATATCAGTCGACCTAAAGGTTGGCCAGCAATGTGAGAAGGCAGTAAGGAGGGCTGGGGGGGATACTGGGATGCATAGGGAGAGGCATCACCAGTAGAAAACAGGAAGTTGTTGGCCCTCTGTACAAACAGTTGGTAAGATCACATTTGGAGTATTGTGTACAGTTCTGGAGACCCCATCTCCGCAAAAACAGACAGGGTGGAGGCTGTCCAGAGGAGGGCAACCAAAATGGTGCAGGGTCTGCACCAGAAGACATATGAAGAAAGACTAAAGGAGCTTAAGATGTATAGCCTTGAGGAAAGGAGGTGGGAGGGCATGATAGAAACTTTCAAATACCTTAAGGAATCAACAAATTCCAAGAGGGTAGCATCTTTCAGAAAGAGATGTGCAAGAACAAAGGGGCACAATTTGAAGATAGAGGGGGATTGGCTCAGAACTAATGTGAGGAAGTATTTTTTCAGACAGGGTTGTAGATGCATAGAACAGCCTTCCTGAGAAGGTCACAGAGTCAAAAACAGTAGGGAAATTCAAGAATGCATGGGACAGACATAAGGCAATTCTAGTGGGGGATAGGAGGAAGTAGGCTGTTGGTTAACTAGGATCTGCAGCTTATCCATTTAGTAGAGAAATGGGCAGACTAGGTGGGTCAAGCAGTCCTTATCTGCCATCAAATTCTATGTTTCTATGTTCATAATGTTGGGTCCCAAAAGGCAATGTCAAAATTTTGGAGCAAAAGTAACAAAGAATGCCCGAGTTTCACGCAATTCATGAAATTTTCCTATGCGTGCAACTGCCAATCATTTATATTTTCACTCCAAAGTTTGTACGCATTCATTTCTTCACAGCACCTCATAGATGCTACAGCTGTCATTTCTCATGTCCTGTCCAAAATGTGTTTCCACAGCTGTGGCACAGAATGGCATTTCTATGGATTAAGAAATTTACACCTACAGTATGAGGTGGGGTGATAAGACTGTTGAAAATTTGGGGTCACAATGTGAAAAAATGACAAACTTATGAGTATTTGTTGCAATTTTGTTACACATCTATCTCAAAAAGTAAGGACATTCATTGCAAAAAACTGTTTTACAAAACCAGTTAGGATTTCCATTACACCTTTAAAAGTATGGAAATTCAATGTTAGGGTTAATACGTGCATCAGCACAGCACCAATCTCTGTAAACATTAGAAACAATACGGTTATTTGATAGGTGGAAGGACACCAAGGGATATCAAATAACCATATTGTTTCTAATGTTTGCAGAGATTGGTGCCAGTGCTGATGCAACACTGAATTTCCATACTTTAAAGGTGTCATTGAAAACCTTACTGGTTTTGTAAGTTTTTGCAATGAAAATATATCGGATCAACTTTATTTATAATGTGCTTTTCAAATATCAAAGCACATAAACAATATGAAACATAAATAATCAGATAAAACATATTAAATTGAAAAAAGCAAGTAGTAGTTCTCAAACTAAATATTATCCACGAAGGCTAAACTGAATAAATGAGTCTTCAAAGAGGACTTAAAAGTCTCAGTGGACAGGCACTCTCTAATCCGACGAGGTAGAGAATTCTACAGGGTCGGGGCTACAAATGAAAACTCCTTGCGCCCAAGGTCTGAAGACAGACCTTGGGAACCCCTAGCAATCCCTCATCGATGGAGCAGAAGGGGCAATAGGGCCAAAGGAGGTCTTGCAAGTAGTCCGGTCCCTGTCTGTGCCGGGCCTTATAGGTCAGCAACGTGGCCTTGAAGGTGATCCTCCATCGCACAGGCAACCAGTGCAGTTTGTGAAGCACAGGTGTGACATGGCTATATCTTGACAGACCTGTCAATGACCTGGCTGCAGCGTTCTGCATCGGTTGCAGGTACGAAGGTCCACCCTGGTAGCCCTAGGTATAGAGCATTGCAGTAGTCAAGGGGGAAGACTTAAAGGCATGGACCAACATAGAAAAGTCCTCGGTGGAACTAAGTGCTTTATACAGGCAATGTTCCTCAGGTGGTAAAGAGGACTTGATGACTGCTGACACTTGAGCTTCAGTCTGCTTGCCATCAAGTACAATGCCAGATTCCAGACCTGTTCAGAGGGTCTCAACTGGTTGTCCCTTAGCACAAGGCCAGATGACTGACCAGGAGTCAACCTCTCTACCTGATGACCTAGGTCCACTAACACCTCAGTCTTATCAGGATTCAATCTCAACCAGTTAGCACTCATCCAGTCCTGAATCTCAGCAAGGCAGTTGTTAAAAACCAAGACTGCATCATTCTGTTCAGGTACAAAGGACATGTACAGCTGAGTATCGCTCTGCATAGCAGTGGAAACTCGGCCTGTACTGCCTTGTAATGTCTCCTAATGGGAGCATATACACAGTGAACAACATGGGGACAGCACAGAACCCTGTGGCACCCACAAGGCATGGAGAAGGGGCCGAGGAAAAATCCGGACACCACCCTCTGAGTCTTGCCTGTGAGGAAAGAAAGGAACCACCTGAGGACCTGTCCCAGAGAAGCTGCAGGTGTTCAAGCAGCACCACATGGTCCATGGTGGCAAATGCTGCAGAGATCAAGGAGGACCAAGATCAAATGACTCCTCTGATCCCTCACTATCAGGAGATCATTAAGGACCTGAACCAGAGCTGTCTGCTCTATGCCTCTTCCTGAAACCGGACTGGAGAGGATCATAGACTTCATGGGTGGTAAGAAAGTTCTCGAGCTGCACCGCTGACTACCTTCTCGATAACCCTTCCCATAAAGGCCAGGTTAGACAGGTCTGTAGTTCGCAAGACAATCTACGTCAAAGGAAGATTTCTTCAAAAGGGTTGTCACCAGTGCCTCCTTCAGGGTGCTCGAAACATACCCTTATCCAGTGAACACCAGACTCTCAGCAAGGATTGGTCCGATGGCATCCACACACCCACAAGAAGGTGGGTTTGGACCAGGATCCAAACTACAGCAAGTCTGTTGCATACCTCTAACAATCTTCATGATATCCATTATCTTGGTCAAAATTATCCAGACAGGCTGGGTTCCTGGGCCCTAGCACTGACCTCCCGCCAGACTCATTTGAACAAGTCAAGCGTATCTCTGACCTGATGGAGGACACCTTATCTGCAAAGAATTGTAGCAAACTTGTCACACTTAAATAGTGAAATGGCTCTCTGGTCCTGAAGACAGGCTGCATTGCACAGTCTGTCGACAGTCAGAAAGATCTGAGATGGTCAATTCCTTGCAGTAGCAATCTCCTTGGACAGGAACTCTGCCTTCTTATGGGGGATTACTGATTGATGGTCCAAATAATAGGCCATCAGTCTAAGTCCATCCTCCTCTTCCAGGCCAGATTTCCATCAACAACATTCCAACCTTTTCCCTCTTCTCCTCTGCTCCCTCAAGGTTCCATCAAACCATTGAGACCCAGGGAGAAGAGAGAGGGGGCGAACTCGGACAGGAGCTATAGAATCCAGGGCCCCCGGTACCACACTATTGTAGTGCGATACCAGGTCCCCTGGATCCAAGTATTCCAATGGCCTGCTCGATAGGTCCAGCACCGCTGTCAAACCCTCAGGGGTAACACCCCTTAAAGGACCATACCAGACCATCTCCAAAGGGGCAGGTCTCACAGGGGAAGCCACAAAACTGAACCTTATAGAGTGATGGTCAGACCATCCGACCAGTTGTTCATCAGATTATATATCTCTGAATGAGTGGCAAGTGAGCTTGGAGAATATAACAAGTGGTGGAGCGTAGCACTGCAATGAGTGATGGTTCCCTCAGCTCACTTGCCACAAGTTCAGATCTGTTTTATATCACATACCTGGCCATAACGTAGTCATTTTATGCAATAGGACTATTTTGTGCGTTTTTTTGTTTGGTGATGAAATCAAAGTATGATATTGGGAGTTTGCACACTGCACACTTTAGGAGCTATGCACATTTGTTTATGGCATGGTGTGTATAACTGACATTAGTCTATATCAAGAGTCGCTACAGCTTGAAAAAAGTGCACTTTTTTGGCATTTCAGCAAGTATAACAAAAACAAGTTTGGATTACAATTGATTACATAGCACCATTGAAAGGTAATTTAGTGCTCAACTGCTTGTTCGCTGACATTTTGTGTATATTATATATTTATCATTTAGAAGACATTTGTATTTGTTTATGGCATGGTGTGTATGGTTGACATTTTGTCCATCAAGAACCACCTAAGCACTTTGAATAAAACACACATTCTGGATATCTCTGCCAGTATAACTCAAAAACTGAATTGAGCACAATTGATTGCATAACACTGTTGGAAAAACAATTTTGTGATCAACAAGTACCGCTGATATGTTGTGTGTATCATGTATACTTTAGGAGACATTTGCATTTGTTTATGGCATGGTGTGTATGGTTCAGATTTGTGCCTCAAACCTCACCAAAGCACCTTGACTAAAATGGGAAACAGCTTTTTTTTTTTTTTTTTTAAACAAATTATTTCAACTACATCTAATGTTTGGATAGTTAATTTGGTTTGTTACATATTTCCCAACAAAAAGACTTATGGTGCATTTTTAGTGGAAAAATATATTTTGCTGTTTCAACCAGCATAGAAAAAACTAAATTATTACTTGCATTAACTTGGAAAGGTAATTTTATGCTGAACAAGTTTGCCACTCATATTTTGTGTCTAGTACTTAGTTCTTGAGCTATTAGCATTTGTTTGCAGCCTACTGATTATGGCTTGATTTTTGCCTAGAAAGGCCCAGGATTCACTGTTAACAGTATACAGGAGACAAGTGCTGCAACTTCAGAGAGCTCCCGAGGAGGCAATGAGTTAATGAGACAAACTTGATTGTGTTTTCATAAAATATTCTTTATTTAGAATGTCCTGATGTTTCACACCTCACAGTGGTGCTTTTTCAAAGGGCTTGTATTCTTTCTATAACATTCCAAAAAATGTTTTAACTTCTTAGATATATCCATTCACATTATTGAATTAATTCATGAATGTTACTTTTGCATTACCATTTTCTATAGATATTCTTTCATAGTAGTTTCTCTGTTCATTTAACATCATGTATTTGTTCCTTGTTCTGTTCTACAAAAATAAATATGTTGAAGTTATATTTAAATACTTTACTGTATATCCACATTTGTGCCACCATCACCAATTGTGATCATTGTATATACCAAGTGCAATGTATATACCTGTGACTAATGAGGTTAATTCTTGGATTTTATTGTGTATTTATTATGGTTGTTTTATCTGTTTTAAGATTTGTAATGCGCCTTGACTATTGAAAGGCACAAAATAAATATTAATAGCAGCCTGACTAACCCTTTATCTTTATCTTTCCTTTAATTACGTAGTTCAGCTTTCACAGTAAACACATGCAACAAGTTTCTTGTGTCTAGAGAAACTAATATAAAAATATCTATAGAAAACAGTAATGCAAAAGTAACATTCATTCATGAATTAAAAAAATGTGACTGGATATACCTAAGAAATTAAAAAAAAGGGAGTGATGGGCAGACCCACCAGGAGGGGGGCAGGGAACAGAGCCGGAGAATCCTAGGAGGATGCCCTAGTAGGGGACTCAGTAGTTCAAGTTATGGTGAGGGATCAGGCATCACTAGGAAAGGCAGGTTATATGTCTCCCAGGAAGCACAGCTCTGAGGGAGGAGTGGATCCACAGGATCACAAAGGCCATGCTAGGAGGGGCTGGACATCGTTGTCCATCTGGAGACAAACGACCTAGCCAAAGAAAAAGCAAGTATGGAGAAGATTCGGAGAATTTTAGGGATTTTGGTAGCGAAGCGGGGTTTAGGAAACTCTGTTACATTCTCAGAGGTGCTACCAGTTAGGGAAGGAGGAGAGAAAGAAACCAACACATCAAAACTTTCAACAAGTGGTTGAAAGACTGCTGTAAGGAAAACAACTTTGGCTGCATTGGAGACTGGGGCACAAAAAGTGGTGGAGCTGGGGGGGCAACTCCCTCCTGGCTGCCCCAGTGTGAGTAGTGGTGCCCCACCATCATCTTTATTCAATGCTTAGTGGCCACTGTGGAGCCCATGATTGACTGAATGGCCCCCCTGCCCCAAATGCTCCCAAGCCTGGCTCCGCCACTGAGGCACAATCTGGGATAAGGCACACTTTTACAAAAAAAGATGGCTTGCATCCTTCTGGGGAGGGTACATCTGTCCTCCATGAGAGGTTTACATGCTTTCTGAGCAAGCATTTAAACTAGCCACTGTGAAGGGAATGTCGGGAGCACTAAGATTCAGGCAACCCACCCCCAAAGGTTGGTGCACACATCAAGCAAAACCAAGATGACAACCCGGGGGCAGATACACAGGTACCACAGGGCAGGATAGGTTGCACTCAGCACATAACGATAACACCACTAATAAAAAGACCTGGACCACAAGCAACCAGATAGGTGATGAAAGGAGGCACCACGTAGAACACTCCAGGAAAAGTAGGACGTGGCAAGAGGACAAAACACAAGGAGGAACAAAAGATGCTGCATTTCATGGAAGGTCATGCTACAAATGGCATGATCCAGGGAACAGGATCCCAGACCTGGTAGCTGCATTGACCAAGGCTGATCTGGACATAGTGGCAGTAACCAAAATATGGTACACCAGCAACCACAGCTGGGACATAAGTGTACCGGGTTATGCCCTTTTCAGAAAAGATACAGAGGTTGGGGTGGGGGGTTGCCCTCTGTGGCACTCTAGCCACAGCCAGTCATTATTTGCAGATATAATTCAGTTAATTTTTGTTTTTTACATGATTTTGTGTATGTTAAATGCTAGTGCTAAGAAAAGGGGTAGTATAAAAAGAGGGAATAGATTTTTCAAAATGTCTGATATTTATCAGGGACCTAGGAACCAGTTGCTTGCCAGGAAGCTAATGTAGTGCCCCAAAGTAGGGGATAAAAGAATGGGGCACCATAGAAATAAAGGGGTTTAGACTGCCCCAGGGGTCCCTGTGGTGTTGTGGGCATTAAGGGCTGTGTTCTAGGTTCACAGGTTTACTGTCTCCCCACCACACACAAGGTTTTTTTTTTTTTTTTTAAAGAAAAAAGTTTCTCTCCTGCCTGCTCCAATCCACTCCATTCTCCCCTCCCCCCAGAGCAAGCATCACAAGAGTGGGCACCCACACAGTGGAACTGCCCAGGCCGGCACGTAGTGCCCATTTCAAAATCCTGGCCGTTGGTTTGGGCACAAGCTTGGGGTTCTAGAACCAGAATCCCGAGCACCTTTTCAAAGGGGAAAGAGACCTTTTTAGAGCAGATCATGCTGGGCTGTTGAAGAGGAGGGACCTAGAGTGTGACTGAGTCAGGGCAGTTACCTGAAGGTTGAAGCAGTCTTGTCGACTCTGCATTGGTATCCCTTCCCAGCCAGCGAAGACTCTTGTTGCTGCTGCTGCTGTGCACTTGTTCCATTTCGTTAGAGTCTGGTGGCCAAAGAGTAAAATCCTGTACCATGTGCTCTGGTGTGAGCTCTGTTAGCCCATGTTTTTTTTCTGGTGCCCCAAGAGTTCCAGTCCCTCGTCAGTGGAATAGAAAAGCTATGTGTCGCTCCCGAAAGGAGTCGGCCTTCCGGAGGCCCCCTGCTGTCCACTGCATTGCCTACTGTAAGTCCTTCCCTCTGCCAGCAAGTACCTCCCACCTCCTGAAGCAGCTGTCTTCACTCTGGTCTGGGGCGGTGAGTCAGCGACAGCACAAAAGAAGAATGCTGACCACCTGAACTTTTAAAAATAAAGCGTTCTTTTTATTGGTGTTTGGGTGCTCAAAGCACCATCTGAGGACCAGGCAGGAAGGGCCAGCTAATTAAATATTCTGGGTGTGGTGACGCCCTCAGGGAGGGGCCATCTCAGGAAGGCTCATGGGGGGTTCATTAATATTCTTGTGATGCCGAATAAAGGCAGGGCAAGAAGTGATTGGCAGCAAGGCCTTGGGCAGGCCTAGATTTAAAGGTGTTACATCAGGCCCCAAATATTTCAAAGGGCAAGAAGACCGGTCCATAATTTTAAAGGAGCAGCAAGGCCCAGAGTGATCAAAGGGGCAATCTTAGGCCCAAGTTCGGAAGGGGCAGCAAAGAACCACAGATTTTAAAGGGGTACAGCCACCAAAGAGCCCGAACATATTAAAAGGGGCAACACTTCAGGCCAGTATGGGCCCTAGTAGCTAGAGGGGCCCAGCGGGAGAGGGCATTAATCCCAAGGTTTCCAGGGGTAGCCAGGTCCTGGTACAAGAAGGACCCACAAGTGCAGTACTTCTGTGAATGGTCAGCGAAAGAAGGGTGCTTAGCACACAACTGCCATCTAGTACTATCAATTAATGAAAATAGCATTACTAGTATCAGAACTGTGTTTATTGCAAAGCACCATGACTGGTATTATTGGGATTCTGATTATTTGCCCCAACTAACAATTACCCACTGCAACTAAACATTACCCTGGATTCTAGTTATTTGCCCTGTTCTGGCAAATTGCCTACAGTGAACAATTGCCCTGGATCCTGGTAATTTACCCCTGTTCCTGCAAATTGCCACTGAAATGAACAAGTGCCCTGCAATGAACAATTGCCTTGGATTCTGTGTAATTTACCCTCGCTCCTGGCACATTGCCCCAGCAACGAACAGTTGTCTTGGTGCAGTGTGGAAGTGTATCTGCCAGCTTTGTTGCCAACATATGTGTATAGACTCAATCTTCTGCCACGATCACTGCTCGATGGTGTTGCCTGCCATCCTACTGTGTACTTCTACGGAATCTTCTACCAGGAGGAAGACGTCCTTCAACATCTTTCTTCTCCAGAAGATGTCCGTCCAGAAGATCCTTGACCATGTTCCTGTCATCTGCCCAAGTAGAGTACATCAAGCCTGTGCAAGTCACACCACGAGTTTCTTGTTTTCCTCAGTTCAAAGTAGAGTATGCCAAAGCACAGGTGCATTGCTTCTGCCGCTCCATTATATCTCTTGGTTCCTGATCCAGATGTCCTGAAGTTGGCTGCCTATGAAGTGTGCTTGTCCCAGAAGAACCTTATCTGCATCCCTTGGTCGTTCGCCACAAGTAGAGTCCGTCGAAGTCCAGTGCCAGACACGTCCACCATTTTATTTTGTTCTAGTCTCCTGTGTTGACACTTCAGAATCCTCCATCTTCACTGCAAATTCTTCAGGTTCCTGGCTGCACAGGAATTTCCACAGCATCATCCAGTCCTTTGTAATCCTCCAGTGGGTTCATCACCAAGAATCTTCCTTGTTCCTTACCATCCTTGGTGGCCCCAAAGTGGGTTTTGTCTGGGGAGCTTTCTCCAGCTAGTTTGATTTTGATTGCCCTCCAATGGGCTCATTCCAGGAACCTGTTCCACTTGTTCTTTTATGCCAGCAGTCTCTGACAGAGAGGGTTTATGCCAAGAAACATATGGTCTGTCTAAAATCCTCTCACCACCCCAGTGGCCTTAGCTAGGTCTTTGCTGGGATCATAATCTGAGTGTCATAGGAAACTCCTTTATCCTCATCTTTCTGTAGCTACCAACTGTACTCGACTGTGCACATGAAGACTTCAGCTGCGATTGGACTCTGTGGTGTCTTTGTATGTACATTGATGTAATTGATCTAAGTCACTGGTTTTAAGGTTTTCCAAGGGGTAGTTATTGTACTACAATACCAGAGGCAATACTAAGGATGACAGAGTATTGTACTACTATACCATAAGTGATTCTAAGTGTAACATAGAGTATAGTGGCACTAGGCTGAGATGCACCTCAGAACATTTTCTTGAATATAATTACCTAGTTCCATAACGAGTTCGTAGAGAGCCAGTAGATAGATGGTAGTGTTTATGAAATTTGCCTGTTCACTAGTGCTATATTATCCCGTCCTGTGACTGTCATCATACCCCTGTTGTTGAATAAAGCCCAGCGGACATCAAACTCATTGGATGACTCCTGCCTCTCCTTGTTGGGTAAATTTCATCTACCCTACTCATTGAACCTTGGTGCTCATCACCACCACAACATTTGTAACATAGTTGGCAGGATCAAATAATTTGTCCGAGGAGTCCAAAGCCAGAGTTTCCAGGAGGAAGATACCAATGGAGACTGGTTATAGCAGTGGGTTGTTCAGAGGAGATGGGGAGGCAATTGGAAGAGAAAGAGATGAACACCAAGGGAGTATGCCTCCATCACCATTAACTATGCCTTATTACTTTGGAGCACCATGGCTTCCACAGTTCTCAGGAGAAAGAGATGGGGGTGGAACCAGCAACTTAGGAGAGTTTGCTCGAAGATGTAGATGATGATTAGACTGTACCAGATCCCAGAGCAGCAAACAGTTGAAATTCTGATCAGGCAGCTGAAAGGGCAGCCCATCGAGAAGTACAATTCTGGCCAGGTGGAAACAAAGACTACCACCGAACAGATTTTGCAGAGGTTGAAGCAAATTTTCAATACCATGCGTTGTCAGACATCAAAATGAAGTTCTTCTCTCACACTCCGAGGCCCCAGGAGGCCTTTCAGGAATATGCCCCAAGCCTGCAAGGTTGTTGAAGGCAATAGGGAGAGTAGATGCTGAGGAAGTCAGAATGCGGACTGTGTGCCAATTGAAAAATTTGTGGAAGGGGTGCACAGCGAGGCTTTTGAGGAGAGAGTGTTGCACTTACAAGACCCAGAGGTTTTCCTGGACTTTAAGGAAAAGGCAATTAAGATCCTAGGCTCTGGATGCCCGGAGAAGAGGTCATGACTTATCCTCAGATGGCGACGCCACTTGGAGCTATGTGGACAGGATACCCAATGGAAAGGTGGACCTGAGAGGACTCATGGAGAAGAGGACCCGGCATGAGAAACTGCCCTGGAGAGGTCAGAATCTGATAGAGAACAGATAGGTTACCCAAGTTATCGTCCATACCATGGTCAAATGTACAGTCAAATGGCACAGGCACCCACCCTTTCTGTTAAGTCCAGCTCTTACCCAAACTCCAAACTGGCAGAACAAATTGCCACCCTGACTCATAAGATGATGGTCTGTCAGGAAGTGCAGGGCCTGAAGGAAGGTTGGCGGAGAGAGGTGCCCCATAACCAGACTGAAAGAGAGAGAAGAGCCAGTAACCACTCAAACCATCCTAGGAGAAGTGAAGGGAGACGCCCAATGGATCATTTTGATAGCCAGGGGACACTGATCTGTCATAGGTGCAGCATAAGTGGTCATGCAGAGCGACAATGCAATCAGCATTCTGACACCACCATGACATTAAACAGGAATTTTTGGGGGATGATGGCAGATTCTCAAAGGATGGATGACCAGGTCCAACCATCTTAATAGACAAGTCTTGCTTCATTAGCAGGAGCCTGACTGTGTCCGTAAAAGTTGATGGAGTGGAACTGATGGCATTATTAGATACAGGGTCACAAGTCACCATCATGCCAGGGTGGTATTTCCAGAAATATTGGACGCCTGAAGATCTCAAACCACCTCCAAGGTCATGGATCAAACTGATAGCTTGTAACGGAGCTGAAGTATCTTACCTGGGCTATCTTGCAGCAAATATCCAGTTGGGGAAGAATACCAAAGACTGACAGGGTATTATCAGTGATACGAACAGCGATAACCTGCCACCACTGCTTGTGGGCATGAATTTCCTGCACAACTGTTTTGAAGACCTGGCCCAGATTCTCCAACAGAAGGCCAGGCAATCACCTCCAGTTGACGAGTGCACCCTGCAACACACACCATTAAACTTCTACAATGTCACCAACTGTTTGCCAATGCTGTTGGTGAGATCGGTAAGGTCTGTGTGACCGATGCCAAGCCAGTAACATTAAAGCCAGGAACAGAGACCACCTTGTGGGGCAAGGTGAAGGTGGGCCAGAGGTCAAGATTACAATGCCTTGGTGGAGCTGTATCCTAGTGGGAAAGAGGAAAGTACAGGTACGTAAGGACTTACCATAACAGTAGATCTTCAAGAGAAGCTCTTGCAGCAGGTTCCACAATTAGGACTGATGCCACCTGGTGGTGGTTCCGGCAATTATTTCTTCCAGCAGTACCAACGTGGGAACGCCCTCGCCGGACGTCTGCTCCAGCTCTGCATGCCTCCTATATAAGGGAGGAGTACCCTACATGCTTCAGTTCTTGTATGCTCCTGTCAGACAGAAATGGCAACAGGAAATAGTCAGAAGTATGAAAATTTAACAATATTCTCTCTAAAGAGGGAAGACCAGCCTGCAAAGGACCTGATCCCTGGGGAAGGAGTGCGGAAATATACCTGCTGCAAGAGCTTCTCTCAAGATTTACTGTTATGGTAAATTCCTGCGTAACTGTACTATCTTATTTCTAGAGGAAGCTCTTGCAGTATATTCCAGTTGGGACTGAGTCCCAAGTAGTATAAACATACAACAACCCCTGGGAGAGGGAAACAGTAAGGAGAGAAACAGCAGGAAAAAGGAGGGTCCCTCAGGAACCCAGGCCTTGCAGAACTGCAAGGCCAAACCCTGCTCTGTCTGGAAACAATGTCAAGGCTGTAATGCCTGGCGAAGGTATGAACAGAACTCCAGTAGGCGGCAGCACAAATATCTGCTGCTGGTACCAGCTTCAGTGCCATGAAAGGAGCAGCGACAGCTCTAATAGAATGAGCTGTAACCGGCCCGGGATCTTACTGTTGTGCTTCTCATAACAGAAGGTAATGCAATGGATAAACCAGCATGAAAGCATCTGTTAGGTGACCTGGTGACCTAAGGACCATTGGGAAAAGGACGCAAAAAGTTGATCAGATTTCCTGCCCCCCTTGGTCCTAGCCAGGTAACATCGGAGAGCCCTTTGGACATCCAAGAAGTGAAGCAGGGCTTCCCTCCTATTAGAATGCTCTGGATAATATACCGGGAGCTGAATGGATTGATTCAGGGTGAGCTCAGAAACTTCTTTTGGCAGAAACTTTGGGTTAGTGCGAAGATCAACCCTGTCCTTGCGAAAAACAAGGTAAGGTTTTCTACACATGAGGGCTTTTGAAGTTCTGAAATGCACCTCATCGAAGTGATAGCTACCAAAAGCAAAGTCTTCCAGGATAGAAGACTGAGCTCAGACTCCATGATTGGTTCAAAGGGAGGAAGAGCGAGCTTCTCCTGGATGAAAAGAAAATCCCAGAGGGGAACAGGATCCCTGATGGGAGGTCTAATATGAAGAATACTGTGCAAAAAGGTCTTGGAAAACTCCATCTGAGCCACCATCTTATCTGAAACAGGGAAGTGATAAGCGGAGATGGTGGCCAGGTACATTTTGATGGAGGACTAGCTGAAACCTTTCTCTGAAAGAGAAAGCAGGTATTCCAAAACTGAATTAACCAGACGGATCAACTTGTCCACCCTCTTGGCTGTGGCCCAGATACAGAAACGTTTCCACTTCATAGTGTAAGTGGCCCTGGTGGCAGGTTTCCGTGCCTCTACCAGAACTTGCGCAATCTGATCGGATACACTGAATCTGACTTTAGCTAGGTCCTGAGGAGCCAGGCATGCAGGTGAAGAGAACGCAGATTCAGGTGTATCAGGGACCCACTGCCTGTGACAGGAGGTGAGATGATAGTGGAAGAGGCAGTAGATGCTCTGCCGCTAAACGCTGGAGTAAGGGAAACCAAATCTGACTAGGCCATAGTGGAGTGACCAGAATGAGGGTGGAAGGTTCTGACTGCACTTTGAGGAGAACCTTCTGTAATAGCAGGAAAGGAGGGAACACGTAGAGAAATCTCCCTTTCCAGCAGAGGGACAACGCGTCTTGCCAAAAAGCTCCAGGCCCTGGACCTAGCAAGCAGAAATTGGGCAGTTTTGCATTGAATCGTGACACGAAGAGATCCATGCCCGGTGTCCCCCACTGACAGAAGATGTGATCTGTGACTTCTTGAAACAGCTCCCATTCATGAGCTTGTGATTTTTGTCCTGCTGAGCATATCAGCTAGTATGTTTTGTTCCCCGGGAACATGTACAGCCGTCATAAAGAGCTGGTGCTCCAGAACCCAGTCCCACACTCTCATGGCTTCCTGGCAGAGGGGGTAAGAATGGGTGCCACCCTGTCTGATGTAGAACATCACCAAAGTGGTGTCCATCTGTACCAAGGTGGCCCGATGCTAGGACCAAGACCAGGGCTTGAAGGGCATAAAGAACTGCTCTTAGCTCCAGATCATTGATGTGCAGATCTTGCTCTATTGGGGACCAGGAACCTTGGGTGCGATGTGTCCCCAAATGAGCACCCCACCCCGCAGACGACACATCCGTGGTCAGGATCTGGGACGGTGCCCCTACGTGGAAGGGGATGCCCAACAGCAAATATTTGAATGACATCCACCCACGTAATTCCCGGCAGACTGGCTCCAAGATCCTGATCAAGGCATCCAGACTGTCTAATGTCTGATCCCACTGGACCCTTGGGGACCATTGCATGGTTCTCATGTGCAGATGTGCCACAGGAACAGAAACTATGGTGGCAGCCATATGCCCCAACAGCCTGAGTAGGAGTCTTGGCGGGACTCTTGAGGCTGAAGAGCTCTGAGATGCCAAGACCTGAATGCGACCCGCCCTGTCAGAGGGAAGAAAAACCTTCCCGAGAGTGGTATCCAGAAGACCTCTGATGAATTAGTCTGGTCTGGGAGCAAATGAGATTTGTCCCTGTTGATGGTGATCCCTAAGCGCTGAAACAGCGAGACCTGGAGGTTGGCGGGAGAAGCCAATAATCCAGACAGGGGAACACAAAGTGGCCCTGTCTCCATAGTACCATGGCCACTACTGCCAGGCACTTGAAGACTCTGGGGGCTGAAGAGAGACCAAAGGGAAGGACTCAACACTGATAGTCCTTGTCTTCGAACCTGAACCTTAGGAATCTTTGATGGTTCCTGGCAATAGGGATATGCAGGTAGGCGTCCTGCATGTCCAGGGATGCCAACCAGTCTCCCACCAAGAGGAGCAGAAGGAGAGTGGGAAGGGAGACCATCCTGAATCTCTTGTAGGAGAACCATTGGTTCAAATCGCTGAGGTCCAGAATGGGTCTGAGGTCTCCTGACTTTTTCGGAATTAGGAAGAAGTGGGAGATGAACCCTACTCTCCCTTTCGGCTGGTGGCACCGGCTCGATGGCCTTTTTGTCCAAAAGGGATAATATATTCCTTCTGCCCAGTGCTCAGTGTTGTGTTTGGTAACAGGATGGGGACGGTGGTCTGTCCGGTGTGATAGAATTGAACTCAATGGAGTGCCCAACTCCACGAGATCGAGTACCACTGGTCAGAGGTCACTTGACCTCACACATCCACATAGAGGAAAAGCAGCCTCCAACTGGCTGTCCCTGACTGAATGTCTAGGGAAGGAGGAAGCCTGGATAGTCAACATGGTAGGAGGGGAGGAAGGGCAGCAGTGGCTGCTTTTGCCTGTCTAGAGACAGACAGAGACAGAGGCAGAAGTGCAGTGTCAGTGGCTCAGTAGGTAGCACACTCGCCTCTGAGGCCAGGAGATCAGAGGGCTGTGGGTTCAGTTCCCACATCTGGCACTTGGGTTAATATCTCAGTACTGACACTGTAGTGCAGCATGAGAGGGGTGCTGCACTTCTGAGGTGCCGTCTTTCGAATGAGACGTTAAACCGAGGTCCCATCTTCCTGGATTGGTGGTAGTTCAGGTGGATGTTAAAGATCCCATGGCACTTATCGAAAAGAGTAGGGGAATTTCCCTGGTGTCCTGGCCAAATTTCCCTCATTCACTAAAAATACCACCAACGGCTTAATCTGGTTCAAGGTCCGTTGCATTCATTTGTATCCTCCCTGAGTTGTGCCTAAAATAGGGTGGATTTGGCAGTGTACTTATTTTGCCATAAAATTAAAAAATTTTTCTGTTTCTTTCTTTCGTACTGAAGCGTTTTCGTTGTGGCCGTTGTTGTGCGGCGGTTATGAGGGTTGATGTTTTGTGGCGTGAAATGCTGAAACATAGGGAAGGTACCCCGTGAAAGGTAGGTTAAGGACTTGTGTTTTTGTTTTCACTTTCCTGCTTCATGTCTTCTCTTTCTCAGTGCATACTGTTGATGTTAATGGTATAAAGAACCATGCTAAGGAGATGCATTTTTTTTTTTTTTTTTTTTTTATCTGGCTTTGACAGCTGGTCTCATCTTTTGCAATATGTACGCTTTCCATGCTCTTCCAGAAATTTCCAGGGCCACTCGTGCCTGGACCTCTGGGCTCTCTTTTTGGTCCTTTGAACAGGACTCTTGTTCTGGTTTGGGTATTTTATTTAGTATACCTGATATTACTGTTAAACTGTTGGATGTCTACCCGGGTCGACTTCTGTTGGATATTTTGATTTCTTCTGTCCCTTTCCAGATTATTAATATTTACGCCCCTCAATTAAAATCCCACAGAATTGAACTACTGAAACTGATTCAACCCTATTTATACACATCAATGCATGTGATTTTTGGGGCTGATTTCAACTGTGGGTTATCCACTAAAGATAAGTCTTCTACTTCAAAGACTACTAAGTTGTTTTGTGACACGAATTTTCTGAAACAATTGCTCCATTCCACAGGTTTACAGCATGCATATTTATCTTTTACGGGTCGGCATACTCCTACTTTTCACAAAGGCCCCCTTCAACCCGTGTGATTTTTTTTTTTTTCTCCCACCTTCAACTTTCTGATGCTGTAATTCAAGTTGTGGAATTTTTGGATCATAATTTATTATCTATTTCT
Organism: Neoceratodus forsteri; assembly: GCA_016271365.2. NCBI lineage: Eukaryota > Metazoa > Chordata > Ceratodontiformes > Ceratodontidae > Neoceratodus > Neoceratodus forsteri. Next base: position 111,741,567 of record CM057449.1, read on the forward strand.
TTAGGCCCTTCCTTGACATCTCGTTTTGGCCCTGGCGTTTGGAAACTGAATGCTTCCCTGTTATCTGATTCACGTTTAAGTCACTTAACTGAGTATATTCATAATCGAGAGACTATTTTTTTTTTTTTTATATATGATACCCCCTGGGATTGGTGGCGGGATACGAAATCTGGACTCCGAACTTTATTTAAAAATTTTAGTAAACATCATCATGATTCATTGTATTTCCTTTATCACACTAACAGACGACGACTTCAAAAATTACTTTATCTCATGAAACTGGCCATGATTTTTCCACCCAGATAAGTACTCTTAAGGAGCGCATGATGGATTATCACCTTCTGAAGGCTACTTCTGTTCAGCGTCAACAGCGTTTTGGGACCTCTGGTACCTGTGACGCAGTATGTCCATATGCTTCTATTCAGCGAACAGTAGAGTAAAACCTTTACTATGCTGTTTGATGACAGTTTCACCGAGCTCACTGATATTTTGGATATCAGGCACCGTGTTACCAGTTATACACAAAAACCGTTTGGTCCCATTTGCCCCCCCCATCTGCATCCATAATGGACTACTTTTCCTTTTTACAACTTCCTGATGTACCTTCTTCTGTTGTAGATATGTTAGATACTGATATACAAGCACATGAAATTGAAGCAGTAATCAAGTCTTTACATCCAAGAGTGACACCGGGCCTGGATGGTCTCTCCAGTGAGCTGTATAAATTGTTTTCTGCTGACCCGAGTTCTGAATTGGCTACAGTTTATAATTCTATTCTACAGTGCGAACATCTTCCTTTAGACTTTAACATGGGTTGTTTATTTTACTTACATAAAAAAGGGGATAGAAGATTGCTCTCCAATTGGAGACCTTTATGCCTCTTAAATACCGATTTTAAAATATTGACCAAAATTTTGGCCCTCAGACTTTCTAAATTGGCCATATATGTGATTTCTACCGCACAATCTTGCAGTGTCCCTGGAGATGTATTCAGGACCATCTAATTTTACTTAGAGAAATGATTGAACGTGGAAATTCTAATGTTTTACATGGTTTCATATTCTCACTGGACCAACGGCAGGCTTTTTGATTCTGTACATCATGATTTTTATGGTCTACTCTTCGATATTATAAAGTACCTGATTATACCCTGACTAGACTCCGGTTGCTATATTGGTCTGCAACTGTTGTCCCACTGGTCAATGGATGGAAGGGCCCTATGCTTCTTCTACACAGAGGGGTTAGACAGGGCTGTCCCCTTAGTCCACTTTTATATGTTTTTTTTTTTGATCCCTTACTTCGTTCTATTAATTCGGCCCCAACAATTATGCCACTTCCCTCAGCCCCATATTCCGTGTTGGCCTATGCAGACGATATATGAGTCTCATGATTGCTAATGTTGCCTCCGCATGCTTCTGCATTATGGCATTGTTCCAAGTTTGGGGTTGTTTCTGGCGCGCCCTTAATCTTGATAAATGTGTAGGCGTGATTAGGTTCCCTTTGTAGATGAGTCTTCTGCTGACATTAGACTTTGTGATGACCCTATTAGGATTTTGGGCATTTTATACGGTACTGGTCCTTTAGATGTCCTTAACTGGACTCCCAAATTAGATTATGCTCAGACTATGGTTGCACGTTGGAATTCATGGCAGATGAGTAAGAAAAAAAGATTTACATGATTAAAACCTTTCTGCTTCCCCTTTTTCTCTTTCTGGCTTGTATTTTCCCCCCTCCCCAGCAATTTGAAACCAGATTGCTTAGTCTCTTTTTTTCAAGCCCTTTGGGGTAGCCGCCTGAACCCCATTAACCACCAGATCACCCATCTCCCTATTCAGGATGGAGGCCTAGCTATGGTCCAACCTTTTTTTTTTTTATACTAGTTTTTTCTTGTTTTATAATATTAGACCCCTGCTGGTTAACCAAGATCGAGGCTGGGAACCTTGGTTTCTTGAATCCTGTCATCCTTGGTTTCATAACTGGGAACTTAAATTGACGGTTTTAACACATTCCCCCCAGATTTCTGCTTATGTTAGGGATAGTTTTTTTCGTTTGAAACACTGGCAGATTACTAGCCATATGCTAATAACTGTCTCCAGAAAATCATTGTATAAGTATTTAGTGGACCGTGTATGTTTGGAGATTGTTGTTTTCCCAAATGTCTAAGCAACATCTCCCTGCTTTGCTCACTTTCTTAGTAATTCTAGGGTTCCCCAAAAGCTGTGGGACTTGCATTGGCTTAGCTGCCATGAGCGTTCGTCAAAGCGTAACCATAAACACAAATCACTACAGGACAGATTTTGTTCCAGACCTGAATGTCAGCAACAAGAAGAAACTATGTCACACTCTTTTTTTCATGTACATTTATTGTTTCTTTTTGACTCTATTAGCTGCCAGATGGCATGAACCCTTGTTTGCTCTCATTACTTATGACAATTTGATGTATGTTTTTTCCCCCTCACTTGGTCTCATTGGAATATTAATGCGTTAAATTTGATTTTTGTAATAATCAAATGGCATGTGTGGAATGCTCGTTGTCTGTTTAATTTACAGAATCAGGATGCGCCTCTTACCATTATTCGAAGGAACGAACATGATTTGAAGGCCATATATTTTTCAGAGGCAGAGCATTTGCCATCTGACTCTGTTGGAATCATGGACACTATTACCTTGGATAACTGATTCTGATTTTCCTGTTAATTATTTTGTGTTTTATATTTTTCTCTGTATCATTTTCGTTTTTCTTTCTGTTCAGTTGATGTTCAATAAAAACTTCCCCTACTCTGCTGGTGCTCTGTGGCCAGTAGAGGGCTGTGCTGTGTCTGCAGGATGGCAGACAAAGTGCAGCCTCGTATGGAGCAGGACATTTTGTTGGAGGCTCCTGTTTGTGATGCAGCTTTACCAAAGGAAGGACTGATCATTGTCCCTATGAGTGGGACATCAGACTACGCTATTTCAGGTTTTGAATGGGGAAGATACTGGCAGGGCAGCCAGTTTGGGAGATTGTGAATGAAAGTGCCAATTCTACGGCTTGTCCTGTTCTCCCTGTATCTGCAACTTGCAACCTGAGCGCTACTTCTGGTTCGGGTCTGGTTGTCAGCATGGACCCGTTTTCATCGGCAGAACTTCCGGGTGTAGAGTCTGGTCGCGTTGAGGGGCCAGTCGGGATTTCGGCAACAAATACAGCTCCTTCTACCTCCCACGTCGTTCGGCGACAATTTGGACTACATTCAGCTTCTACTGACTTTTTGGGGACTGGTTGGCTGATGCCTCACTTTCTAGATCCGGATGGCTTCATACAACTTCAGGGACATGGATTCCTGACCCTGACTGGGTAGACAGCGGGCCTACACAGTCTGCTGCTATGCATGCCAACAAACTGAGCTCAGGTACACATTCTGGACATACTTCTTTCTCTGTTAATAAAAATGGTGTGCACCTTATTCAAGAGGATTCTGAAGCTATTTTTGGCCCTAGCACATCCTCCCGGTGGGGCACTCTGGTCAAAAAGTCTACAAAATTCATCTACCAATAGATTCTTTTGGGTAAAGACAGAGGTGTTTGTTTTTACAGTGGGCAAACCTAGGGCCTGCTATAAATGTGGCTCACAGATGCATATTAGCAGTTCTTGTGACATGTTAAAATGCTCTCTGTGTGGGGCTATGGCCACTCCGTGGATTTATGTGAAAACTTTTTTCAGTGTAACCTATGCAATGAGAAGGGGCATGCTTTTCATCAGTGCCCTTGGGCCAAACGTAATATGTATAGCCTCGAGGAAAGGAGGGAGAGGGGGGACATGATAGAAACTTTCAAGTACCTCAAGCGAATCAACAAAGTCCAAGAGGGTAGCATCTTTCAAAAAAAAGAGGTGTGCAAGAACAAGGGGGCACAATTTGAAGATGGGGGGGTGGCTCAGAGGTAATAAGGAAGTATTTTTCACAGAGAGGGTTGTGGATGCATGGAACGGCCTTCCAGAGGAGGTTGTGGAGTCAAAAACAGTGGTGGAATTCAAGCATGCATGGGACAGTCATAAGGCAATTCTAGGGGGTGGGGGTAGGAAGTAGTAGGCTGCTGGTTAACTAGGATCTGCAGCTTATCCATTAGGTAGGGAAATGGGTAGACTGGGTGGGCCAAGCGGTCCTTATCTGCCGTCAAAGTCTATGTTTCTATGTTTCTAAATCAGGATCTTCAGACTGCATTAAACTTATTCCTATGACTGATTTATTTAAAAACAAATTAGAACAGGCTCCTAGGAGAAATGCTGTGAGATTGCATTACAAGGGTGGTCTCTCTACTCATCCTGACAGATATTATATTGCTAATCATTTGCTTAGAAGGGCTATGCATTTTTTTCCCTCTGACCTATATGCTTTAATTCATGTTTCAGGGGAGGATTCTTTTGATATCAGTTTTCGACTTAATAGTAGCTTGGAAAAGTTTTGGGAAAAATATTCTACCCTTAAGAGCACTCTCCTTTATGGACTCTTTTTTGCTATTCCCCTCACTAGACCACAAATTCGGTATGTAACTGTCAGGTTCCGTAACGAAGGGGTGAATGTCAATGATGTTTATCACTGGTTACAAAACCGATGACATTCTTGGCCCTCCTGAGGCCCTTTTGGATTTAGAAAGTATCTGGACTGGGGGTTGGAAATTTAAAGTAAAGTTGTTTCAGGTTAACTCTGATATTATTCCTCTACCCAATAGTTTTTGGGTAAAGACAGAGGTGTTTGTTTTTACAGTGGGCAACCCAGGGCCTGCTATAAATGTGGCTCACGGACGCATATTAGCAGTTCTTGTGACATGTTAAAATGCTCTCTGTGTGGGGCTATGGCCACTCCGTGGAGTTATGTGAACATTTTTCAGTGTAACCTGTGCGATGAGAAGGGGCATGCTTTTCATCAGTGCCCTTGGGCCAAACGAAATAGGGCTGAAGGTTGGGATGACGATTTAGTTTATAAGGCTCAAGAAAAATGCCAGGATTTTCCTCCTCCTGATCCTTCCAATTCATGCTCCAAGTCTACCTCTTCTAGAGGCCCTCCTTTGGTACCCCCTTCTGATTCTCTCTCCCCTAGAGCTCAACCTTCTCTGCCACCCGAGCAGTGCCCTGCTCCTACTTTGAACGTAGGACCTGATCCTGCTGTCAATGTGCCGGCTTTACCTATTGAGACTGCCATGCCCCCCCCATTTGAAACTGTTAAAGGACGTAGATTTACTAAGTCCTCTCTTAAAAATCCCTCTCCTTGCCCTATCTCTGACAAATCTTTTTTCCCCTCTTCAGGATGACCTGGGGGATTCTGATTTGGAGTCAGACACCTCGCATAGGTCTGAGCTGGCTACTGAAGATGAAGAAAGCAGATCTACTGAACTTTCTAAAGAAAAAAAAAGGGAAAAAAAGAAAAGCTAGTAGCAGTTTAAAGGGAGGGCCTTAAAAATTACTGTGTAATAGATGGCTACTTTGAAGCTGGTGTCTCAATGTCTGTAGCTTAAAGACCTATAAAAAACAGATATCCCCGTTTTCCCTTTTTGACTCCCTTGATGTTGATTTTTTTGTACAAGAAACACACCTCTCCTCTCTCACTGAGGTAGAACAAATAAAGACGATGGCATTGGGGTCCTTTCTTTTGGACGTTTGGTTTAGAAGCTGCAGATGAGATTGGCATTCTCTTTAAATCCACTAAATTTCATGTTACCAGGCTTATTGATGTTAAGCCAGGGAGGGCTTTGGTGCTTGACTGCTCCCTTGGGGACTTCTCATTTCATTTTATTAATCTTTATGCACCTCAGCTAAAAACAGCTAGAACTGAGCTATTTGATGAAATTAAGCCCTTCTTACATACAAGAAAACATTATTTGAGGAGGAGACTAATTGTACCTTGGACACTAAGCTTACAGGGTTCACACAGAAGATGTACTGCATTCCAATGCCCTACTACATATTATTTCTGGAGCCAGTATATGGATGCTTCTCCAAGTTTACATACCACAGACACTGGAGCTACTTACCATAGGTACATATACGCTACCTGTATTGATATGTTTTTGTTTCTAAGTATTTGATTCCTATTTGGTGTATATCTCAACCCTCTGAATTTTCAGATCATATTTTATTTTGTACTTTAAGTTTATTTACTATTCCTCCAAAAAATTTTCCCACATAATCACTGGTGGTTCAATATGTCCCTTGGACTCCTTCCCTTCCTCTCGTATTGAGATTTGTTTTGCAAGTTGGGACTCTTGTGTGCTCCTACGATTCTTTATTGAATTGGTGGCTGGATACCAAAATGGAGCTTAAACAACTTATGTTCTCCTTTAGTAGACACCGGGCTAACTAATTATTTAAACTATCTTCTTTTAAGAAATCAATTATATAAAAGTTAATGTCTCCCCGCATGATAAGAAAGGATTTGCTTCTCAAATTTTTGAAATTAAGAAACAGATGAACTATCAATATGATAGGGCTACATCTTTGGAGATGGAATTTAGATTTAGCATACAGAAGACACCTGCATCAGATCCATATGCGGCATGCAAACAGCAGTTAGATAATACTTGGATGACTCATCTTACCACAACAAGTGGTAATGTGGTAACCACGGATTTAGGAATGCTAGCAGTAGTGCAACAGTTTGTTAGTACCACGTTTCATCCCATTCCTGTTATCTCTTCTCCCTTACTGTCTGGATTTACTACACCATTGCCCCAGGTTCCTATTGCCATGGTACAATCTCTAGTACAACCTATACTACCCCAAGAGATCAAGGCCGCTATATCTCAATTAAGTATGGGTACCTCACCCAGAATGGATGGTATCCCCAATGACTTTTATAAAAAGGTTTTTGTCCCATATGACCCATTTTTTTACCCTTGGTTTTCAACTTTATGTTGACTTCCCCTTCTTATTTTGGTTTCAATACCTGTTATATTTTTTGTATAAAATTGGGGGATGAGACCCTTTTGACTAATTGGAGGCCTTTAAGTCTACTAAATAGCGATAAGATCCTAGCGAAAACTCTGAATAGATTATTGATGGTTGCTGATCTCCTTATTCACCCGACTCAGACTTGTGCTATCCCCAACAGACGTGTACAACACAATTTATATCTTTTACGGGATTTATTTGAAGCCAGTCAGACATCATCTCTCTGGGTTTTTGGTGGCCTTAGACCAGGCTAAAGCCTTTGATAAGGTATGACATGATTATCTTTTTCCCCTTTTAGTTCAGTATGGTATTCCTAAACCCTTTGGCCCAGATATTCAAAAGGGTTGCGCATGCGCAACTCCAAAAATGCGCCATTCTGCGATATTCAGAAGGGGCCAGTTGCGCCACCAAAAACATGCTGAGCAACAATGCCAATAGAGTGAAGCATGCGCAACCGAAGGGGCGGGTCCATGCATAAAAGTGCTAATGCGATCATCGAACACTTGCGCAATGCGCAAGAGTGGCTCAGCCGAAGTTGCGCAAGTAGCCGGAATTGAGCCAAAAAAAGGCTCAAGGAAGGCGCAAGAACCCCAGCAGGCCGCAAACTGGGGAGAGAGACAGAGAGAGAGAGAGAGAGACGAGCTGGAAGGGCAGAGAGGACAGTGGGTCCAGGAGGACAGAGGCCAGTGGGGGTGCCGGTGCAGTGGAAGCAGCAGTGGGGGCAGTGGGGTAACTCAGGAACAGCAGCTGGGGGGACAGAAGCCAGGGATGGACAGTGCCAGCTTCCACATGGAAGCTGTAATGAGGGGTGAGACACCATGCTGCAGGGGACATGGCGCGGAGGGCCCGTCGGCGTATGCCCCGACCAAGTGATGTCGTGCCCGCATCAGCCGAGCTGTACACAGGCGCTCGAGATTGTGGGCGGTACCACCTGAACAGGGCAATACTGAGATGGCTCTGCGAGCTGTGCAGTGATGTGATGCAGGCACCCTCACGACGGAGTCACGCTCTGTCCGTGGAGACCAAGGTGACAGCCTGCATGTGCCTGCTCGCCACGGGCACCTTCCAGAGGCCAACAGGGGACACCACAGGCATTACACAGTCGGCCACGTCACGCATCCTCACCCAATTCCTCAGCGCACTGCTGCCTCATGCTGCGGAGTACATCCATTTCCCCAGCACCGCGGCAGAGCGTACAACAAACATGCAGGAGTTCCACAGGGTAGCACGTATGCCTGGCGTGCTAGGGGCCATAGACTGCACCCATGTGGCCATTCGCATGCCACCTGGCCCCGACGGCCAGGCATATCGGAACCGAAAGGGGTTTTCCAGTGTCAACTGCCAGGTGGTGTGTGATGCCACTGGGCGCATTATCAATGTCTGTGCCACACACCCTGGTGGAGCACATGATGCCTTCATATGGCACCAGTCTGCACTGTGCCATCAGATTCAAGAGGGGACATCCCCACAGGTCATCTAGTGGGTGAGTACACATGTATGGAATGCAAACCTGGGCAAGGGTGGGAATGACACAGGTGCCATGGTAGTGGCACACAAGATATGGGCAATATGGACCTGACATGACACTGATCTCCACTATCTCCACACAGGTGACTGTGGATACCCACCGTCCCTGGCTGCTCACACCGTGCACGGCGCCCACGACCCCAGCGCAGCAATGCTTCAATGAGGCACATGCCGCAACACGTAACATCATAGAGCGGGTGTTTGGGATGCTCAAGGCACGCTTCGATGCCTGGACACCCCGTGCGGCCCTACAGTACAGCCCCCAAAAGGCCTGTGGATATTCCTGGCCTGTTGCATCTCTGCACAACATGGCCAAAGACCATGGGATAGCCGTACAGGTCCAAGAGGGGACAGCGATGGGGGCGCCAGTGGTGCCGTGATGTTGGCGGTGAGCAGCCCTAGGACGGAGGGACCCCGACTGACCCAGCAGGCCCAGCTGCACTGGGACACCATTGCAGAAGAGCACTACGCCCAACACAGGTAAGTCAAGGGACATGTGCAGGCAACACTGTCCATGCACAAACCACAGGCACACAGGGAACACACCGTGCATGAAGGTCAGGGGAGTTGTAGGTTCCAGGCATACCAACACACCATCAGAGAGGGGTGAGCACTCATATGGACACACACACACACACACACACACACACACACACACCAGGCAGCGTACATGGGCAGCAGCACAGCACTGCGGAAACGACATTGCCAACACACAGCACCACCAACCACCTCCACCACCTGGACTGTCCACGTACGTGTGTCAGGACCTGGGCACCCTTGCACCTTGGTGTACAGTGCAATGCAGGCATCATCATGCACATGCACCTGTGGACAGCAGTTGGGAGAGTGTGCAGGTGGTCCGATGTGTCGGCGTGGTGGAGCAGAGCACCCAGCAGTGCACTGCCCACCATGACACACATTGCACACAGGGCAGCACCAGACAGGGCCTGCACTGGGAGACAGCTCAGTCAGGTAGCACTGTCCACGGCCACCACGGATGCGTAGGCGCCCTGCCGTGGCCCAGCAGCACTGGCAGGCTGAGCAGGGGCCACATCGGGTGGCGCGAGTGCACCACCAGGGGTCCCACTCGCCAACGCAACCTTGCCTGCACAGGGGTCTGCATCCTGCCAAACAAACTTACACCAGGGGTGCCTGGATGCCCACAGCAGAACCCGGCGCCGACAGGCCTGGTGTCACACGATGCCGGAACAGGGTGGAGAGCGACTGTGTGGGTGTGTGGTACAGGGCACCTGACAGTGTAGCCAATGCGATCGCGTGACAGAGACCACTGCCTGGGTCAGCCTGTCAATGGCAGCGTCACATCTGTCCGCGATAAGGGACCAGCTGCTCAGTCCCGAGCACTACCCTGCTATGTCACTCCACGGACACAGACAGTGCCTCCACGGACCTTGCAACCCACCCCTGTAGCTGTACCGAGTCCTGCAGCAGGCGGGTGTGCGTGTCCAATGGGTACTGTGCCCCAATGGCATCATGACCCCCAGGGTGTGGACGGTCCTGGTGCACAGCACCCCTCGAGGGTGGGCGCTGTTCATCAGGACCAGGTATGGGTGGATCAAAGGGCGGTGGACATGTGCCACTGCTTGACACTGTACCCCAGACCTGGTGTGTGACTGCTGCTGCCGCCCTTCCAACTGCTGGAGCCCCAGGTCCACCTGTTCCACCTCCGCGTTGACAACAGTGCCAGACACCTGCACAGCCACCGGTGCTGCCCACCAGTGCTGACAGGCACAGCCTGGGACTGTGCCAGCATGCTGGTACACAGGTGTGAACTCAGGAAGGCCCAGGGACGCGTGCTGGCCTGCCATGTGTCCGTCATGGGACACACACCTATCACTGCCCATTGCAGGCCTGCTATCATCAATGGTGGCAGCGTGCCACTGCCATAGGCACAGCATGCTGGCATACCTGCATGCCAGACTGTTGTGACACAGGCTGTGCACCCCTGCACCCGTATCACTGACACCGGAGTTGTTGGCCAAGTTGCATGCTGCTGCAGTGCCTGCAGGCTGCGGGCGGAGGTGGATGGTCTTCCTCCACGTCCAGCAGGTCTGCATCACTGTCTGGACCACCACCACCACTGCCTCCTGAAGACGAACAGGATCTGTAACAGAAAGAGAGTACATGTGAGTGCATGTGAACAGCCCCCCCAACACCACCATGTCATACTCGCAGTGATGGCTTCCACCTGTCTGAATCCTCCGCCTGGTACGCCTCAAGAATGGCACTCGGCTGTATGGGTCAGTGACCAGTCTCCTCTGTAGGGTCAGCTGCAACACCACTGGTGGGCCCCCACCAGTGCCAGCACTTGCCGCCCTGAAGGCTGCCACCTTCTCCTTCAGCCTCCTGCGGTCAGTCCCCATCATCTTCTTGCATTCCTGCACAGAGCGCTGGTGGCTTCCATGCAGGTTGATGGCCCAAGCTACCCCCTTCCATGCAGCTGCACGTTCCTGAGGGGTGCCCCTCCATCCACTCACTAGAGGCTCATCCTCCAGGTAGGCCTGGAAGAGGGCCTCCGTCTCTGCCGTGGTGAAGTTCGGCCTCCTCCTACGCCCGCCATCCACACCCTCAGCTTGGCTCTGGTCAGTCATGGTGATCTGTATGGGTGGGTGGACACCTGTCACTGTGCAGTCGACAGCATTTCCCCATGAGCATAGCTGCCGGGGGGCAGGAAGCCTCCATCGCTTCCTCTCCGCAGCGGCAGATACTGATAGAAAGGGTGCCCTTTGTCCCTTTCTAAGTGCTCCTTTCATGCTCAGCCCCTCAGCCTTTATCATCCTCCGCTCATGAGCATTGTCCTGAGCATCACACAGCATGTAACTCACCTCTCACCTGCAGTAACCAAATCTGGCCAGCACAACCCACTGTCGCATTTTTATAGCGCAACACATGCAAATGAGGTGTGGCGCAACTTTAATGACATGCTAATCGCGCTTACCGCGCTTTGAATGGCTGATCGCATGATTTGCATATGTCGGTTGAATATCGCGATTTCGCTTTGGCGCAATACGGAAGGTCCGCTGAGCTAATGGGCAGGTTTGTGACCGTGTGCCACTGCATTGCGCTGCTCAGACAGCTACAGAGAAACATAGAAACATAGAAGTTGATCGGCAGATAAGGACCGCAAGGCCCATCCAGTCTGCCCATTTCTTTTCTACCTTATAATGTGCCATCGGCCTTTGCTCTGTCAGTGACCTATCTATTCATAGTCATTTGTATTGCTCCATTATGCCTATCCCATGCCTGTTTGAAGCCCTGCACTGTATTCATATCCACCACTTCCTGAGGAAGGCCATTCCATGCATCCATCACCCATCTCTGAAAAAGAACTTCCTCACATTCCCTTAATCGCCTCCCTCTAATCTCATGCTGTGTCCTCTTGTCCTGCTATTTTTCTTATATTTAAACATGTTAGACTCTTTCACCTTGTTTATGCCCTTAAGGTGTTTAAATGTCTCGATCATATCACCTCTCCTCCTTTGCTCAAGGATACATATTGAGCTCCGTTAATCTGTCCTCATATGTCTTCTGATGCAGTCCCTGCACCATTTTGGTTGCCCTTCTCTGGACTGCCTCAATTTGGTTGTCCTTGTGAAGGTGTGGCCTCAATACTGCACGCAGTACTCAGATGGGGCTAACCAGTGTCTTGTACAGAGGGATTATTACCCTCTTACGACTTGTGATACCCTACTAATACACCCCTAACACCCCCTAGCCTTACCTACTGCTTTAGAGGTCTGCTTGGATGATTTTAGGTCATCAGTGATGATGATGCCCAAGTTCTTTCTTCCTTTGTGACTGCTAGCAACTCCTCCCAGCCTATAAGTGGCTTCAGGGTTTCTCTTCCCTATGTGCATGATTTTGCACTTCTTTGCATTAAATCCCAGTTGCCACTCTTCTGACCATTCTGCTAGTTTATCCAGATCTCTTTCATTCTGCCCACCCATCTGGATCATCTACTCTGTTGCAGATCTTGGTGTCATCTGCAAACAGACAAGCCTTACCCTCCAGTCCATCTGCAATGTCACTAATGAAGATGTTGAATAGGACTGGCCCCAGGACTGATCCCTGAGGTACCCCACTTGTGACTTGCATCTCTTCTGACTGTATACCATTTACCACACTCTGTTTTCTGCCAGTCAACCAGTTTGCCACCCAGTTGACCAACTTGACCCACCCGAGCCTACCTAGCTTATTTATCAATCTTCTATGTGGAACAGTGTCAAAGCTTTGTTGATGTAACCCCTGCAAATGGGGTTCTCAAAAGACTTCCAGGAGCTTGCTTGAATGCTCCAAGCCTGAATGGTGTTTGGTATTTAGCCATTTATCAGTGAGTGTTTTAGAGCCTCTGGTACTGTCTCTTTAAGAGCTGTCTGCTTGCAGACATAATTAGTTTGTATGGGGGACTGTGTGTTTCTTTGATTGAGTACCACTCAAGCTGCTGCCAATTCACTTCATTTTGCAGTCACTAGAGTGCAAAGGAACCTATCTGAAAGATGTAACTGTTTGCAGAAATCATTTAGAGTAATAATGAAATTACAGTTTGTCTAACCTGCTTTCTTTGCAGTCAGAACTGTGTCTGCCTAGTTCCCATTCTGGTTTTGAACTGCTGAACTGGACCAATCAGTGTGGGGTAAGCTAGCTCTAAAATGGTGCCTTGACGAATCAGAACTTGGACTCATAATCTGAGCCAGCCACAAGAGGATTGTATGGGCAGTGACTCTGGGAGATGTAGTTTAGACTTCAGTGCCTTTTGGACCAACAGCAGCAGTCTATTGTGAGTGACAGCCAATCCAGTCAAGAACTGGGAGGAACTCAAAGGAAGTGCCCGGTTTTGTCTGTTGGAGTTTCAGTTGACTTTGGCAGTGAAGAGGAAGGAGCCCTGTGCTTTTTCAGTGTGCAGTTTTAGTCAAAAACAGTGTGTAAGGCCCAGAGTTCGGTCTGCAGCTTGTGTAACAGCTTGTTAGGACTGAATCCGTCCTGTGAAAAGAATCAAAGGATCTCTGAAGAGTAGAAACCAGGCTCACCCTGTAGAAGACTGGAGGAATTGCTGAAATTGCACTCGGTCTGTCAGGAACTGAATCTGCTGTGTGTTCTCCGGGTATTGTGCAGTAATGCGATCGGATACAGATGCAGCCTGCCTGGTATAGTGCTTTCTTTTATATGGATGTGTGAAGAGGTTTGTGTACCTCAAGTGAGCCCTGCTGACATTGAAGGACCCTATCTTATTTGGGTGGTGAGTACTAATTCAGGTCGCCCTCTTGAATTGCCACATTAAATCCAAATGGAATTACTGTACTGCTGACTGTTTAATTCTCCTTTTCTGTGTGAAAGAGCCCTACCAGCTGCCACAGTTTGGACTAGCCACTAGGGCTTGGGTACCAGGGACAGTAACTGATAGGGATAGGCTCGTGCAGAGAGCGTTATAGGTAGATTATTAGAGTGATAAGCTAATTAACCTGATTTCCCCTGTCCTTGTTATATCTCCCCTAAATAAATCAGAGCTGCTTGTTTCAGCAAGTTATACTGCCTGAGGTATTTGTTCATGTTAAAGTACTGTACTGTGATTGTTGCACTGTATCTCATTTCACAGGAGGTCCCAGTGCCGAACCAGACCTGGGGTAAGTGTATACTGTGAAGGTAATTCTGATATATTGTGTGGGCCACTGGTGGGAAGAAAGGGGGTTGCAGTGTCCCAGAGGGCTGTGACCAAGTTAGTTTAACTATTGCAAACCCTGACCTCTGGGTGGAGGCACCCACCATTGATCCAGGCCCCTCAACCTGTTAGTGGCAAATCAGGCAGGGTAGTAGCCCTGGGATAGCGCCCATCTAGGGTTACACCGAAGTCAAGGTAGGCTACATCAACTGCTCCCCCTTGGTCCACCACTCTGGTTACCCAGTCAAAGAAATCTATAAGATTAGTTTGACAGGACCTTCCTTTGTAAACCCACGCTGTCTTGGATCCTGTGCCCTATGGATTCCAGGTGTTGCACTATCCTTTCCTTGGTGAGTGCCTCCATAATCTTCCCACTACTGAGGTAAGACTGACCCCACTGGTCTGTAGTTCCCCGGGCCCTTCCCTGCTACCACTCTTGTGGAGGGGATCACATGAGCCCTTCTCCAGTCTTCTGGAACTCTCCTGTGCTCAGAGACTCACTAAACAATTCTGCTAATGGCTCTGCTAGTTCCTCCTTTAGCTCCTTAAGTACCCTGGGATGTATGCCATCAGGTCCCATTGCCTTATCCACCTGAGCTTAGCAAGCTCTTGTAGGACTCTTTCTTTGTGAAGGGAGTAGTGCTCACCTCCCTCCCCTGTGTCCATGATGCTGAGCTGTGGCCCTGCCCTACCTTCTCTTCAGTAAATACTGAGCAAAAGTATCTATTTAGGATAGATGCCTTACAGGGTCCTCCTCCTCACATGCTCCTTTTCTCCATTGCTTAGCACACTTCTCTGGACTTTCTCCTTTCACTAATGTATCTATAGAAAGTCTTGTCACCTTCTTTTACTGTTCGTGTTAGTGTTTCCTCAGTTTGGGACTTTGCCTGCCTTACTGCCTTACCTGCTTCCTTAGGGCAGTTTGGTATGCCCTATCTTCATCCCGTTGTGTTCCCTTATATTTCTGAGGCCAGACTTTTGGCTCTGACCTTTTCTGCTACTGTATTTGAGAACCAAGTGGTTTTCTTCTTCTTTGCACTTCCTTTCTGTCTCAACACAATGGGATGTTGCTTCAAGTATTGTATCCTTAATGCTTGCCCACTTTGCCTGTACCTCCTCACCTGTGTTTCTTTTGCCAGGGCTAGCTTAACTCTGTTGGCCATCTTATCAAAGTCAGCTCCTCTGAAGTCCCATATTTTGCCTTGGAATGGGATGATTTAGATGGTAGCCAAATTGAACCATACCATGTGATGGTCACTGGCCCCAGGTGATCTTCTTACCTGGAGATCTGTGATCCCTCTTTGTTAGGTCAGTACTAGATCTAGGATAGCCCTGTCTCTTTGCGTTGCTGTATCAGTTGTTTGAGGCCCTCCCCTGCAGGGAATCCACTATGAGTCTAGTTCTGGCAGATGTTCCTGCTGGTATTGACCAATCTGTATCTGGCATGTTGAAGTCTCCCATTATCAGAACTCCCTTTAGCTGTCATGTTTTGTATATCTTCTAACAGTAATGTGTCTATGTCCTCCTCTGGTCTGGGGCCTGTAGACAACCCAGTTCTTATGGCTGTCCCATTTCCTGTTTCCAGGGTGACCCACAGTTCTTCTGGCTCCTTTATGTGTATTCTGAATTTCTGTAGCTTTGATATTTTCATTAACATACAGGGCCACTCCTCCCCCTTTTGCACCTCGGTCTCTTCTGAACAATACATAGCCAGGTACTGAAGTCTCCCAGTGTGTTACTGGTAAACCACGTCTCACTAATTGCTACTATGTCCAGTTTAGCCTCTGACATTATTGCCTGCAGGTCTGGGATCTTATTTCCAGGCTGTGAGCATTTGTGTACATGATTTTCCATTGGCCAGATTTTGTGTGTTAGTTGTTGGGTGAAGTTTGGCATTACCCTGTGCATCATATGGGAGACAAACCTTTTTCTTACCTGGTGATGCAAATGAACGCAAACACGCTGAATTCCTGTTTGACCACTAGCTGAGGGGGGAGGTGTTCTTCCCATTCGACGATGGGGTGCTGCACTCTCTCCCATTTGCTAGTTTAAATATTCTGCAAAGACGTCAAACTTCTGCCCCAATGCACTGACTCTCTTTAGTCAGATGCAGTCCATCAAATTAAGAACTTTCGCTCCCAGAACTGTTGCCAGTTCCTACAAATCTGTGTCCTTTTCCTGGCACCAGTCCTTGAGCCACGTGTTTAGCTCCCTATCTCCCCTTCTCTGACCTTCCATCCATCTGCTCCCTTCTCCCAGACTGGCAGGATCTCAGAGAAGGAGATGCCGGACGAAATAGATGATAGTTTGTCACCCAGCCTAGTCAGGTGTTCCTTGGTCTCCACAACTGACCGGCTGGCGAGATCATTAGTCCCTATGTGTACTAGGACATCAATGTTTTCTCCTGCTTTGTGAACAATTTTAGCAATGTGGTCAGTGTCTCTCCATGCTGATGTACCTGGGAGACATCTGACCATCACCCCTGGCTGGAGATGGGTATCAACTCCCCGAATCATGGAGTCTCCTATGATCAGAAGTTTTTTGGATTTCCTTTGTGCTTGTTTAGTTTTGGTTCCTGATTTGGGTGAGTATTGTTGTGCTAGCTCCTGTGCCGCAGTGTCCTGCTCTGCAGTGTCTTCTGCCTCTTTATTTGATTTCAGAGATAGAGGCAGATACCTGTTTGTAGTGTTTATATGGTTTTGGAGGTAATGTGTTGAGAGCAGAGAGTGATGGGGCACTGATTTGTTCCTCCTAACCACCTGCCAACCTCCTGGACCAACTACCCTCTGCGGTCGAGGTTTTTCTGTTGGATGCTGGGGAAATGGCGGTGGTTCTTATAATGTATTTCCTCTTCAATATGAAATCTGAGGCGTGCAATCTCTGCCCATGCTGCCTGGAGCCGAGACCTAAGATCTCCAAAGGCCCAGCATGTAGGACAGTGTCCTAAATCCTGTAAGACTGTCCTTCTGAAAATTGTTCCACAGTACCTGTACACAGTACGCATGCATCTATCGCGCTGCAGACCTGCTGAGCGTGATAGGCGATTCAGGCCATGGCCACCATTGTGCCAGTGGCGCTACAGCACTGGGCACTATATGGCGCTGTGGCACTACTGCGCGATAGTCCACTGTGGCACTGGTGCGCAGCTTGGCAGTCGCGCAGGATGCCTATACGTCCGATGGTGCTGTGCGTAGCCTTGCATCATTGCCGTGACCTTGTGTATGCCCTCTGACCCCTGGCGCTGTTGGCATGTGCCATGTATAATCTCATTACGCTGTCTGGTGACAGCGCCATGTGATTGGCGCCTGTTCGAACAGCCGATTGGAGCCTGTGGTGGTCTATTGCGCAACAACTCCACGTGGGGTTACGGTCGCAGCAGGCGCCATATTGCCTGCTGTAAAGTTGGTGCCATGGCTAGGGGAGGGCGGTGTCCTGGAGCCAGATTGAAGTGCCAACCCAGGACCTAGTTGAGCCACACTATGATAGCCGTGCGATGAGAGCGCCCCTCACCAGTGCCAGGACTCATCTGTGGCAGCAAGTGGCCACTGACCTGGTGGAGATCACTGGATGGGGCCGGTCTGCTGAGCGGTGCTGGCACGGTACAGTGACCTCACCCGAGGAGAGCCAGGACTTTCGTCACGGTGGCTGCGGTCGCATGCCAGGCAGAGCGAGAGCCTAGGCCAGGTGAGTGTACCATCTATGCACCTATATTCTCTGTAGGGGTGTGTGTGCTTGGGTGGCTGTGCATAGGTGCGCTGGGACACGGTTGGCTGTGTCAGTGTGTGCAGCTGTGCGATGGATGGTTATGGCTGTGTGGCAGGCACTCTCACTGGGGCAGGGGCACTCTGCTTTGAGTCACACTGATGTTTGTCTCAACATATGTCTCCCACAGGCGGAATCTGAGGGCGCGGGCCCCGGTGCGGGGTGTGTGCCCAGCAGTAGCAGCAGCAGCGCAGACCAGCTGCTGGAGGAGTGAGTATCATTACCATGGATGCTATTGCATGCTGGTGTGGGGGCAAGACCACCAGCCATGCACAACACAACCTGCAGGACAGGGGAGGTCATACTTCCACTATACAAGACACTGGTGAGGCCCCACCTGGAGTACAGTGTACAGTTCTGGAGACCATACCTACGTAGGACATGGACCAGGTAGAGAGGGTTCAGAGGAGGGCAACACGGATGGTGCATGGATTGCATCACAAGTCCTATGACGACAGGTTGAAGACCTGAACATGTACTCCTGGAGAAGAGGAGGAGAGGGGATATGATGGGGACATACAAGTATCTTACAGGGGGAACAGAGTGCAGGAAAACACTATTTTTAAGTGTAAAAGATGTTCCAGGACTAGAGGGCATGGGATGAAGTTGGAGGGGGCGGATTCAGAGAAACATGAGAAAGAATTTCTTTACAGAACGGGTGGTGGACAAGTGGAACACCCTGCCAGAGGAAGTGGTGAGGCTGACTTGGTCACGGATTTAAGAATGCACGGATAGACATAAAGGACTTCTGAGGTCAGGGGTGGGGCAACAGACTTATAGGAAAACAGAGTGAACTTAAAGCTCAAATGGGCAGATTGGGTGGGCCATAGGCTCATCTGCCTGACACTGTCTATGTATCCATGTATGTAGGCACGACACAGGTGACATGCATCACTGTGCAGTATCACAGCACGCCTGTGTATGCGTCACTGGTCGTCCAGGCATGCACTGGGCACATAGCTGTGTAGCTGGCATCGCACCACGTTGCCATGTCACTTGCCAGCCTAGTTTGTACTGTGATTGACGTGGGCAGTGTGTGTGGGCGGTGGTGCGCATAGCTGGTGCCGCCTGTTTGTGATGGCCATGTGCATGTTCACTGTGGGTGGGTGTATGCCATCACAGGTGCGGGACATTGGGCTATATGGCTTGCAGGTTGGGTGGTGTTCAGGGTTGTGGTCAGTCACAGCCATTGACTGTGTTCCCATTTTCCTAGGCCTTGAGGTTCTCAGGAGGTTGGTGCGTGATGTCAGGCGCCTCACACAAGTCAGCATTGAGAACCAGGAGATCCTGCAAGCCATCCGCGACATGGACGCCAGCAGGGGCGGCACAGGATGGTGCGCCAGCAGGGAGGACCAGGAGCCGGCTGTGCCATAGCCGACATTACCCTTCCCATTCTCCCATCCCTACCACCCTGCCTTCCTCTCCAAGTTTTTAATCCTCCCCTTGAACACCCTTCCTTGTACCCGTCCCCCGTGAATAGTTTCTATTATTGTTATAATATGTTCAATATACATTTCTATTTTGATATATGAATACTGTGTCAGTCTCTGATTTGCAGCTGGCTATGGGTGCTCCGTTGCAGGTGTGTACATGGCTGGGGGTCTGGTGTGGTCCTGTGTGTATGTGTGTGTGTGTGTGTGTGTGTGTGTGTGCGTGGGGAGGTATCTCCAGCATGGCAGTGACTTTCGCTGGTTCACATCTGCTGCCACCCACTGCTGGGTACAGGTGTCTGGCTTGTAGGTCTGTGTTGCAGGGCTGACGAGAGTGCTGGGGGGATCTGCATGGTTTCCTGCAGTGCCAGTCACTGCACATGGGTGGTGTCTTGGGGTCACAGTGCAGTGTGCTGTGAGTCGGTGGGGCTGATGCACTGTGGTTGTCAACCCCTGTGTGTGGCACCTCTCCGCCTGCCAGTGGTTGTGCTGAGTGTCATGGCTCTGCTATGCTTTGTTGGCTTGTCCCCATGGGCACGTGGATCATCCGTCCCACCCCAGTGATGCTGTGCTTGGGGTGTGCAGGTGTGGTGTGGGTTCTGCAGTGTGTTCCTGTGCCCATGTGTGGCATGGCTGGCGGTGGGCCCAGCCTGCCTCCTGGATGTGCAGTTCCATTGCTCTGGGGGGCTGTGCTTGCGCTATGACAGCTCTGGAATGCTCAGCTGAGCTTCCTGGTTGCTCCATAGCGCAACATTTTGGCTCAGCTTCTCTTTCCTGGTTGCGCGATGGCGCAGTATGTGCGATATTCAGATGTTGGTTGCTTGCGCAATTTGCTCTGCTCCATGTTTGAATATCGCACCTGTTGCGCATTTGCGCAACTGGTTTGTGCTTGCTCCTGCTGTTGCGCTACTTTTGAGCGCAGTTTGAATATCTGGGCCTTTGTGTTTTGGATATCTTTGCTCTGTGTTGGGGCAACTATTATCCCCATGGTTAATGGACTTTTTGGCACCGATATTCCTCTCACTATTGGGGTTAGACAAGGTTGCCCCTTAAGCCCTCTTTTATACTCCTTTGTTTTGGATCTTGTGATCCGACAGATACTTTGTGATACTAGCATTATAGGTTTAGCTCCCTCCCCTTTTTTGCCTCCATGAAAAAATTACTGCCTATGCGTATGATATTATTTTGTTAGTCCAGGATGTTTCTTCCTTAACGAAGGCATTGCAGATTTTTTCCCATTTTGGCTCTTTATCTGGAGCTATGCTCAATATGGATAAGAGTTTTATTTTTTCTTTGACTTCTATATGTCCAGCATCTTTAGACACCTTAGGGATTCCAGTGATTTCTTCCCCTCAAGATTTTGGGTATTTTGTTTGGTCCAGGTGATTTGGCTACTTACAATTGGGAAAAGCAGTTACATATAGGAGAGAATAAGGTTCATAGATGGAAAGGTTGGAAATTTGGGAAAAAGAAACGAGTTATGATTATTAAACAGTTTTTACTCTCTGTATTTTTAATTTTATGCTATGTTTTCCCCCTTCCATTGCATCTGGAAACTAGAATTCTTAGTCTCTTTCAGATGCTTTGGGGCAATAGATTAAATCCCATGAGAAGGGATATTACCTATCTGCCTATTATTAAAGGAGGTTTAGCTATGATCAACCCTATTGTTTTTTTATCATTCCCCATTTTTTTTTTGGGTTCATTTACTTATTTATGGACTCCTGCTACCCTTTCTTGGCAGTTGTGGTCACAATTTTTTGGGCACTTTATTTTGATAAATGGACGTTATCACCCCCTAAAATTCTATCCTCGGATTTTTTACCAGCTTATGGTTTGTCCACTCAAAAAAATGCAACAATGGAAGGTTTCTTTTCCTACTTTACTGACTTTACATAGAAAATCATTTTGTACCTTTATTGTGTTTGATGTAAAGAAAATTGTTTTATTATTTCTGAATGTGTACCCACTAAAATGATGTTTTCTTTACACAAAATGACAGATTTTAGGATCCCTCCTCATATTTGGGATGTTGTGTGGATCTCTATTCAGGGGAGACTGGGAGTTCGGGGTAATTTAAAATATAAACCCCTGACAGAGATTCTGTCTGAGACCTACATGTATTAATAGTGAGGAAACTAGGTTTCATTTTTTTTTTTTTTTTTTTTTTATTAATTGCCTCAGTAGTCAGTTTTCTTGGCAGGACGCTGCTACACATTGGCATTTACCTTTTCTAAATCATATCTCTTATCACACCATTGTTTTAGGGGATTGTACAGGGATCTGGAAGTCTTATCATAAGAGTACTCTGAATGTTTTTTTTTCCCTTTGTTCAATATTTTTTTATGGCAGGCTCGTTGTCACTTTGTATTATAGCAACAGTTAGTTTTAAACAGTACAATTTTTCAAAGAGATTGAATATGGTTTACTATCTCATAAAGACAATGATGTTCATAGATTCGCTAAAGCTAAGGTAGATACTTTATGGAAACATTTTTCTTTGAAATATGTTATATTGATTGTTTATGTTTCTTATGGATTTTTTCTTTGTACACCTGATTATTTCTGATGCTTTATTGTTTCTTTTGTGATGTTATGATTTCTTTTCAATAAACTTCCCCTACTCTTTTCGATAAGTGCCATGAGATCTTTAACATCCACCTGAACTACCACCAATCAAGGAAGATGGAACCTTGGTTTAATGTCTCATCCAAAAGATGGCACCTCAGAAGTGCAGCACCCCTCTCATGCTGCACTATAGTGTCAGTACTGGGATATTAACCCAAGGGATAAGTACCTCAAGGGAATCAACAAAGTCCAAGAGTGTAGCATATTTCAGAAAAAGATGCACAAGAACAAGGGGGTACAATCTGAAAATGAGGGGGGATGACTCAGGGGCAACATGAGGAAGTATTTTTTTCACAGAGAATGTGGTGAATGCATGGAACACCCTTCCCGAGGCAGTCGTGGGGTGAAAAACAGTGAGGGAATTCAAGAATGCATGGGACTGACATAAGGCAGTCATAATGGGGAGTAGGAGGGGGGTAAGGAGGAAGTAGGATGTTGGTTAACTAGGACCTGCAGCTTATCCAATAGGTAGGGATATGGGCAGACTAGGTAGGCTAAGCAGTCCTTATCTGCCGTCAAAGTCAGTTTCCTTGGGGCCTTCCTTTCTGAGAACCTCCACTTAGTCCCTTCTCTCTGCTGCAGGTGCCTCCTCTTGACTGCCCATACTGCCTGCCAGAACAGTGAAGGAATTGTATAGTGGTGTGTAATCCCTTCCCACCACCCCCACCCTCCTGGAGCATACCAAGGTTGATCACTGCCATTGCCTAGGCATCCTCTAAGGGAGCTGTGGCAGACTTGTGACCAGTGTGGCTCAAAGTCCAGCAACCTCTGCCCTCAACCAAGAGGGCAGAGTACAAATGGGGCAGCATCTCAGTCTCCGGAATGTGGCCGGAAAGACTGCATCTCCATACACGTACTGCACCACCCTTTCCTGTCTTAACCTTTTTGTTGAACTTTTTCTGTACCTTACCTTCTCCCTTTCTATGTCCTTAAACTTCCTACTTCTTTTGCCAGTTTGAAATGTTATTTATTACCCTATCCTAGATAGGGTGTCTCCTACTGTCCCTTCCCAGATGCCCTTCTCCAATGTTGCTGATTTACATACTGAAGAGGACATGACCCAGGATAGATCCCTGTGGTACTCCACTCATGACCACCCTCCTCTTCAAATTTGACCCTATTTACTACCCTCTGCTGTCTTTCCTTCAGCCAGTTTTCTACCCACCTATGCCCCCAATCTGGGCCCAGGGGTCCTCCAGCTTCTTCAGCAATTTTCTGTGTGGTGCAGAGTCAAAAGGCTTGCTGAATCTGAAGAGTCAATCTATTACATGGCCCTCATCTTTTTTACCCAAAGAAAACCATCAAGTTGCCTCCACGCCATAAACCCATGCTGTGTACTATTCTATAGTCAGTTCTCTAGGTAGTCTACAGTATTCTCTTTACCAGTGACTCAGTTTACTCAATACAGAAGTAAGGCAGACACGCTCTAATTCTCTGGTTGCTCCTTCCCCATCCCAGCTTTTCTAGCAGGACTACATCCACTACCCTCCAATGTTTCGACCTATCCCTGTCTGCATTGGGCTTTTGAATAGCTCTAACTTGAGGTTCAGTCAATTCTGCTTCCAATTCCTTGAGCACCCTTGGTGCATCTCCATCCACCCTTGTCGTGGATTTCCCTCCAGGGCTTCCAACTCCTTGTGTACTCTTCTCTGATAAAAATCATCTGCCACATTTCAGAATACCTCCACAGCCACCATGCCACCACTTTCAGGTAGGGGCCCGTCTTCCCTTGTAAAGAAAGAGCAGAAGTAATTTTTGGTTCATCTTCCTCCGTTACCTCCTCCTTGTAGCCTAACAATACCCCTCATGGATTCCTTTTTTCCTAATTTATCTGAATTTAGTTTCCCAACCCTTGATGCCCTATGCAATATGCAGCTCCATGTCCGACTGCCTCCCCAACAATCCTCACTGCATCCCTAGTTCTCCTTTGGTATTCTCCCCATTCCTCCTGCCCCGGCTTTTTCTTGTTTAACTTGGTGTATTTACACAAAGTAGGCTAAATGCTCATTAAATTGTCTCCCACTATAGTGGGGTTATTTCCTCAGTCCATTTCCCAATAAGTACTTGTCCAACCTTTTCCTGAATATGTCGAATGTAGGTGCCTTAGTAATATTCTCTGGTAAAGTATTCCACATCCTAGCAGCGCAGATATTGTAACGATTGAAGCTGCCTGATCGTAAATACTCCTTGGTATTGCAATTTGTTTATTATGTGACCTAAGATTTACCTTTTCTGTAGTCTATGTATGCCATATTATTCCATTAAGGAGAAGTCCTTTATAATTCAGTAAATAAGTAATAGGTCTCCCTAATCTTCTAGTTTCTAATGAGAATAAATTAAGTTTCTCCAATCTTGTATTATAAACAAATTCTTTAATCCCTGTGCTGTTTTGTTCAGTCTCCTCTGTATTCTATTAAATTGATGTATTTAAGATAGGGGCACCAAATTGGAGTTCCGTAGTCCAGGTGTGGTATTATGTACTGTATGTCTTGTATAATTTCATAACACATTCTTATCCCTGGAGATAAAAGCTCTCTTTGTAGAATGACTAAGTTGATTACAGTTCCAGGCAATTTTTTTAGAATGGGTGGACTAAGACACGTTCGAGTCTATCCATATGCCCAGATCTTTTTCACGTATACTGCATTTAAGTGGCTTACCATTAAGGTAATACTGGTAGTTGAGGTTATTTTCCCCAAAGTGTATTACAGAACATTTTGCTTCATTAAATGCAATGTTGTTATCAACACCCCATTGTTCAATGGTCAGGAGGTCTTTACAAAGAAGTTATTTATGAAATGAGGATACATCCCCGCCTATTTTTGTGTCATAAGTTTGTCAAGTGAAACGGAGTCAAATGCTTTTCATATGTTCAGGAAAATTATATCCTGTTGGAACTCCTCTGTCTATGATTACTAACGAAATTGTAAAAGGAAAGAAGAGTAGTAATGCAAGAAAGACCCTTCCTAAAGCCGTGTTGTGTTTGATCTTGTAGTCCTAACGTAACAACTTCGCTATTGAAGTTGTTTATTATTTTTTCCAATAACTTGTAACAGGCCGATGCGAGACTGATGGGCCTATACCTGGGAAAGCCTTTTTCTTGGCCCTTGCTGCTGCTTTGACTTTCCAAGAACCATATTGGTCCTTTTGTGCCCGTTTCTGTTTGTAACAATTCTCATGCATAACTGTTGTCTTGAGAATGGTTCCCTTGTTTGCCCCCATCTTTCCTCTACACCTCCAATGCTGTCCACCCTGGTCAAATCATCTCAGACCAGCTCCTTCAACCAGTTGAAATCTGCACCTCTGAAATCTAGGACTTCAGTTTTTGATAGGTGACAGTCTGGTCCAGAGGGCCAGCCTGAACCAAATTGAGTTATAGTTGATGGACCCCAGGGGCTGCCCTACCATCATTCCACCAACCATCTCAGAGTTGGTGAACACCAAATAAAGAATGGCCACCTGCCTAGTGAGTTCCTTAACCAAGTGCACCAGCAGGCAGTCCTGCAAGGACTCCATATACATACATACACCACAACTGTTTGTAGATGAGTCATCTACACCTTCAGTCCCTCTATCGCAGCCATGGAAGGTCTGCTCCAGCACAACTTCCACAGTGCCCTGCACTGGTTCCAATCAAACCAATTCCAGGTCAGCACATTGAAAACTGTGTCTGACCTTTGAAACCAGCCAGAAATTGGCCAGACTCCCAACTCTGCCCATCTTCTCCACCTTGAATGGCACCCCTCTAGAAATGGTTGAATCCATCAAGTACCTTGGTGTGTGGCTAGACCTTAAACTTTACTTCTCTGCCCACATTGGCACTATCCATGTCAAGCTCCACCCTAAACTTGGTGTCTTGTACTGCAATAAAGATTCTGTCTCTGCAGGTCCGCTGTGAGCTTGTCACCAAAATAATTATCCCAATCTTTGACTATGCAGACATGGTCTATGGTACCACTCCCTCACTCTCCCTGGCCAGACTGGACACCCTCTGCAACTCCTTTTGCCCTCATGAACTTCCCTCTACTCAAAACTCACTTTATTTCTTTCTAGCCATACTCATAGCTCACTTTATTTCTCTCTAGCCATTATCCCTTTACCCTCACGTCACCAGATCCATGGTGCCTCTTTCATATCCAAATACAATTTTTGTGTCCTTTCCCTCTTACCACTCCTCTCCCTCATCCCTATCTGCCTCCTGCACCCTCCACTCTAGGGATCCTTGCACCTTCACCATTCACCATCCCTACTCCTCCTCATCCCTACTCCTCTGCTGGGCAATCAGCCTTTTCCTAAAAATCTCATCACTTTGGAACAAACTACCCTCTTCCCTCAGTGACACTGCCTCCCCTCGCCCCCCCCCTCACGTTATCGGCTGAAACTCCTCACCCAACTCCTGGTTTCCCTCTACTTGACTGTTCACCTTGCATTTGCCTCCTATCCTAACTATAAAGGTGGCCAAAATGCCTTATTTTTGTTTCTTCTACCTTGATTCCACATTTTGCACTTCCTCCTGTAATTAATTCATGCAACTGCAAACAGTGTCTGTGCTATGTATTGTTTTTATTTTATTTTAGTTTTTGGTAACCGGATAAGGCCCACTAGGCACAAGTGCCTGTTTTCAGGGGTGACCTGGGAGCATTGGGTGGTTCAATGACTTGCTCAGAGTCGCACAGTATGCAAGTGGAAGTTGTGAGAATCAAACCAAGGTCTGGTCTGCTGGATGTACCAAGCTCATTCACAGCTCATTACTCTAACCTCTAGGCTATAGAAACATAGAATTTAAATGACAGATAAGGACCGCTTGGCCCACCTAGTCTGCCCATTTTCCTACCTAACAGATAAGCTGCAGATCCTAGTTAACCAAATGCTTACTTCCTCCTACCCCCCACTAGGACTGCCTTGTCTGTCCCATGCATTCTTGAATTCCCCCACTGTTCTTGACTCCACAATCTCCTCAGGGAGGTTGTTCATTGCATCCACAACCCTCTCCATGAAAAAATACTTCCTCATATTACCTCTGAGCCGTCCCCCCTCTATCTTCAAATTGTGCCCCCTTGTTCTTGCACATCTCTTTCTGAAAGATGCTTCCCTCTTGGACTTTGTTGATTCCCTTGAGGTACTTGAAAGTTTGTATCATGTCCCCTCTCTCCCTTTTTTCCTCAAAGGTATACATATTAAGCTTCTTTAGTTTTTCTTCATATGTCTTCTGGTGCAGATCCTGCATCATTTTGGTTGCCGTCCTCTGGACAGCCTCCACTCTGTATGTCTTCGTGGAAATGGGGTCTCCAGAACTGCACACAGTACTCCAGATGGGGTCTCACCAACTGTCTGTACAGAGGGATAACAACTTCCTGTTTTCTACTATTGATGCCTCTCCCTATGCATCCCAGTATCCCCCCAGCCTTCCTTACTGCCTTCTCACATTGCTTGCCCACCTTTAGGTCATCTGATATAATTACCCCCAGGTCCCTTTCCATTTTTACTGTTGTCAGTATCTCACCCCCCACTGTGTACTCTTCCCCTGGGTTTTTGTTTCCCAGGTGCATTACCTTGCACTTCTTTGCATTGAATCCGAGCTGCCATACATACATAGATACATATACATAGACAGTGTCGGCAGATAAGGGCCTATGGCCCACCTAGTCTGCCCATTTGAGCTTGTAAGTTCAGTTTGTTTTCCTAGAAGTCTATTTCCCCTACCCCTGACCTCTAGAATCTTTATGTCTATCCCATGCATTCTTAAACTCTGATTGTTTCAGCCCCCACCACTTCCTCTGGCAGGTGTTCCACTTGTCCACCACCTGTTCTGTGAAGAAATTCTTTCTCATGTTTCCTCCTGAATCGTCCTCCCTCCAACTTCATCCCATGCCCCTAGTCCTGAAACATCTTTTTCGCTTAAAAATAGTGTTTTCTCTGCACCCTGTTCCTCCCTGTAAGATACTTGTATGTCTCTATCATATCCCTCTCTCCTCCTCCTCCTCCAGGGAGTACATGTTCAGTTCCTTCAACCTGTCTTCATAGGACTTGTGATGCAACCCATGCACCACCTTTTGTTGCCCTCCTCTGAACCTTCTCTACTCCTCATGTTCATGTCCTTACGTAGGTATGGTCTCCAGAACTGTACACTGTACCCCAGGTGGGGCCTCAGTAGTGTCTTGTATAGCGGAATTATGACCTCCTTTTCCTGCTGGTGATGCCCTGCCTATACATCCCAGCATCCTATTTGCTTTTACCTGATGCTTGTCACACTGTTTCTTACCTTGAGGTCATCAGAGATGACAACCCCAAGATCCTTTCCTGCTTGGTGCATACTATATCCTCATGCTCCAACTGATATATTGTGCCAGGGTTTTGTGCCCCATATGCATTATCTTGCACTTTTTGCATTGAATTTCAACTGCCAAACCCTTGACCATTCTTCAAGTTTCTGCGTGTCCCTTCTCATTCTGTCTACACCCTCTGGTGTGTCTACCTGTTACAGAGCTTTGTGTCATCAGCGAACAGTGAGAATTCTGCCTTCTATATCCTGTGTGCAATGTCACTGATGAAGATGTTGAATAGGACCGGTCCCAGCACTGATCCCTGTGGTACCACCACTGGTCACTCCTTCCTCTGTGGAGTGACAGCACATTTACCACCGCCCTCTGTGTCCCGGGGCCACCCAGCCAGCTACTCCACCCACCACACCACTGTCCTGCCTACACCCTATGTCCCCAGTTTGTGTAATAGTCTTCTATGTGGCACAGTGTCAAAGGCTCTTGCTGAAGTCCAGATAGGCCATGTCCACTGCCCTCCTGATCCAATCTCCCTAGTCACCCAGTCTAAAAAATTGAATGAGGTTGGTCTGACATGACCTCCCCTGGTGAAACCATGCTGCCTTGGGTCCTGTAGTCCATTGACATCCAGATGTTCCACCTAATCTCTCCCTTCAGTAGTGCTTCCATGATCTTTCCCCCTACTGAGGTGAGGCTGACTGGTCTGTAGTTCCCTGCTTCCTCTTTGTTCCCACTTTTGTATAAGAGACATGTCTGTCCTCCAGTCTTTGGGTACCTCCCTGTTTCAGTGATTGGCTGAACAGGATGGCCAGAGGTTCAGCCACCACCTCTTAGTTCTTTAAGGACCCTGGGTGCACCCCATCTGGCCCCATTGTTTTATCAGCTCTTATTACTTCCAGTTCCTTCAGGACCCTTCTCTGAAAGGGACTTGTGTCCATTTCTGCACCATTCTCACCCTTGTACCTCTTCAGACCCATTACCCCTCTTCCTTAGTAAAGACTGAGCAGAAATACCTGTTCAATATGTCAGCTTTTACTGTTGTCATCCTCCACGGCTCCCATCCTCCCTCTTCAGTCTCACTATCCCTCCCTTTGTCCTTCTTTTTTCACTTATGTACCTGTAAAGGTTTTGTCCCCTTTAACCACTGATTTTGCAATGTGTTCTTCTGTCTGAGCTTTGGCTTCCTTACTGCTTCCTGCCTCCCTTTGTTTCTCCTGGTACTTCTCCCTATCCCTTCTGCCTGTGTCTTTTTTTTGCCTGAATGCAATCTTTTGGCTTTCACTTTCTTTCTACCTCTTTGGAAAACCATAATGGTTCTCTTTTCCTCTTGCTAACCTGCTTAATGCATAATTCTGTTGTTCTTATAATCCCATTTTAAAATACTGCCCACTGTTCCTCAATCCCTGGATTCCCTGTCCCATTCCCTTAATGCCTCTTTCAAGCATCTCCCCATTTTCCCAAAGTCTGCCCCTAAAATCCAGGATACGTGTTTTGTGTGGTTTGTTCTGCTCTTTCTGTGATTTCAAACCACAATGACTGGTGGTCACTGTTACCCAGGTGCTCCCCCACTGACCCCCATCACACTGTCCCTGTTTGTGAGCACAAGGTCCAGTATTGCCTTCTGCGAGTTGGTTCCATGACCAGTTGCTTGAGAAAGGCACCCTGAAGGAGTCCAGGATAAATCTGTCTCTAGTTGATGCTGCTGCTGGGATGTCAGTCCACATCTGGTATATTGAAGTCTCCAACCAGTACTATCTCACTCCTTGTCTGCCATCCTTGGATGGCTAGCATCAGCTCCCTATCTGTTTCTTCCTCCTGGGCTGGTGGTCCATAGACCACACCTGTGCGATGGTCATCCCATTCTTCCTTTCCAGCTTAACCCAGGTGCATCTCTCCCCCATTTTATCCTCCTGGATCTGTGTGGTCTTTATGTCATTTTTCACATACAGTGCCACCTCCTCCCTTCCTGCCTGCTCTGTCTCTTCTGAATATGTTGTAGCCAGGTATGGCCATCTCCCAGTCATGGTTATCATTACACCAGGTTTCAGTGATGGCCACAATGTCTGGGTCTGACTGTACCATGACAGCCTCCAGATCTTCCATCTTGTTGCTAAGGCTCCTTGGCATTTGCACACATGGCTTTCCATGATTTGACCTCCCTAGACTGTTTCACTGTTCTACTCCAGCCCCTTCCTTAGTTGTCATTTATCCCTGGTTCTCCTTGTCCTGCCCTTCTGCTGAATTTTGCCCCTTTCTGCTTATCCACCTTTTGGACACTAATCTCCATCTTTTGCACACTGCTTGCAGATAGCCAATTCTCTGGTTCACTGGTTCCATTACTAGCTGTGGGGGTGATGTGTATCTATCCTTGCTGGCCTGTTACCCCTTTGCTAGTTTAAATGCTTGTCAATGCAGCATTTTAAACCTATCATTGAGTGCTTTGATCTCTCTCCAGGATGGATGCAGGCCGTCAGGCTTGAACAACACCTCCATCCCTCCAGATGGGTCCCCAGTCACCAATGAATCCAAACTCCTTTTCCTCACAGCACCAGTTCTTCAACCATGAGTTAAAGTTCCTGCATGCACTCCCATGTTCTCTCGTTTCCTCATACAGGTAGTACTCTGAGAAAGTGACAGAAGTAGCTACTTGCTTGAGACCCTCCCAGTTTCCTAAACTCTTCCTGAACTTCCTTTGGCTCCCATTTGCTGTCATTAGTACCCTAGGGTGAGGAATGACATCCAGCTCATTCCTGTCTTGCCTTCCCAGTGATCCCAGTATCTTCCTTCCATCCCTCCATGCCGTGGCACCTGGTGGGCACCTCACCTCCCTGTCCTCCCCTCCTGTGTTCCTAGCTGATCCTCTATGATGGAGTCCCCACCAGGATCTGCCTCCCTCCTCTCTGGGGTCCACTGTTTCCCCACTGAGGTCACCTCCTTGCCTAACCTCCACATCCTTTCCTTCCACTTCCTGGGCCTCTATTTGTTGTCCCCATTTGCCAGTGTGGCATATGAGTTCTTGAGAGGAATAGGATCTGGGATGCCTCTGCCTGACTGCTCTAACCCTCCCTGAGCCCACTGTCATCCAAGTGCTCCTTGTTCTCGCATCCTTGAGGCAGCTGCATTGGACTGGTGGTTCTGGACAGGGGTGATGGTACTGACCCAGTTTACTTCCGCTCTGAGTCTGGCTACCCTCATCCCGCAGTCCCGAGATGTATGCAGATAGGTGGCAGTACCTCAGTGTCCAGAAGGTTCTGCTCGAATATGGCTGCCCCACAGCCACTGCATTGTACCACTCCTCACATTATACTGCAATTCCACTACTTATCTACTCCAGAAGCTCTCTTGTTCTCTTTTATTTATTTACAGTACTAAAAATCCAGTAACTGATCCTCAGATATATATTTTTTTAGGAAAAAGAAACCAATAAATAACTAAATGAGTCAAAAACTTGTCGTGCTGAGGGTGGTCTTCTTCTTATCATGCCCCTCTCACTTCACACCTCTTACTATACCCTGTGTTTAGCTCCTGTCAATCAGATTTATCAGGGTATATAACTGTTGGGAGGAAGGAGTGAGGAGGGCTAAAATTTGGCAATTAAAGACAGCACAGAATTACACTCACCACTATTTTTTTAAATTTTCAAATAGCCCAAATAAATTATAAGTAAAGACAACACAGAAAGAAAGTATAGTGTCACTACAAGCCTACAATCTAAGTTTAAAAGAAAAAATACCAGTTACCAGTTACTCTGAAGCACTGAATTGAATATGTTACCTTCCTTCACCTTCTGGCTTCTTCTGAGAAGATGAACTTCTGTTTGCTGCTTTAACACATTTGACATTCTCACATTGCTTACCCACCTTTAGGTCATCTGATATAATTGACTATTCCTCCAACCTTGCCAAGTCCCTTCTCATCCTTTCCACTGCATCTTGTGCATCAACCCTGTTGCAGATCTTTGTGTTGTTTGCAAAGAGACATGCTTTTCCTTCCAGTTCCTCTGCAATGTAACTTATAAAGACATTAAAAAGGACCGGTCCCAGTACTGAACCCTGTGATACCCCACTAGTAACCCTCCTTTCTTCACTGTGTACTCCGTTTACTACTACCCTTTGCATCCTGTTGTCTAGCCAATTTTTTATCCAGGCGACCACCTTAGGACCCACTCCAAGGCTGGCTAACTTGTGTATTAATCTTTTGTGTGGAACTGTATCAAATGCCTTGCTAAAAATCTAGGTAGGTCATGTCCACGGCCCCTTCCTGGTCTACTATTTTGGTCACCCAGTCAAAGAAATCTATTAGATTAGTCTGAAACGACCTTCCCATCGTGAATCCATGCGCCTTGGGTCCTGTGCCTCACTGGCCTCTAGGTAATCAGTTCTTTCCTTCAGAAGTGATTCCATCATTTTCCCTACCACGGAGTTCAAACTAACTGGTCTGTAGTTTCCTGCCTCTGTCCTGCTCCCACTTTTGTGAGGAGAAATCACATCTGCCCTCCTCCAGTCCTCAGGTACGACCCCATCCTCCCATGATTTGTTAAAGAGAGTAATCAGCGGTGTGATGTCACTAGTTCTACACTTAGTTCTTTTAGAATTCCTGGGTGAATCCCATCAGGCCCCATTGCTTTGTCCACCTTCAATTTTATTAGTTCTTTCAGAACCCTTTCTTCTGTAAATGGACTGGTATCAACCCCCATCTTCAGTGTGTTTCTCTTGTTTGGTTTAGGTACCTCCCCCATCTCTTCCTTTGTGAAGACTGAGCAGAAATATTCATTCAGCATCCCTGCTTTTTCACTGTCAGCCTCTGCCCATATTCCCTCCCCTTTATTAAGTCACAGTATCCCTCCTTTGGTCTTTCTTTGCTCCCTAATGTACCTATAAAAGGTCTTATCCCCCTTCTTAACAGATTTGGCTATCCTTTTCTCGGTTTGGGCCTTTGCTATTCTGACTGCCTTCCCTGCCTCTTTCTGCTTTAACTGATACAGTTCTGTCCTGCTCCTTCTGTGTTTCCTTATATTTCCTGAATGCTATCCTTTTCTCCTTAACCTTCCTGCCACTTCTTTTGAGAACCATAGTGTTTTTTCCCTCATTGTGTTTTATTGATTTGCTTCACACAAAGGCTTGTTGCCTCTGTGATGGCTGTTTGATTCACCCCATTGTTCCTCCACCTCCTTCTTGCCTGTTTTCTAGTGCTTTTCCGAGTCACACTCATTTTCCCAAAGTCAGCCCTCCTAAAGTCCAATACTCTTGCTCTTGTATGGCTTGATTGTATGGCTGTGTTTATTGTGAATCACAGTTTGGTGGTCACTTGTTCCTAGATAGCTACCCACTTCTAAATCTGAGATTCTTTCTCCGTCCCCATTTGAGTGTACCAGTTCTAAGATTGCTCCCTCCCGAGTGGGTTCCAATACTAGCTGTCTGAGGCATGCCCCTTGTAGGGCATCAAGAATGACCCTGCTCTTGGATGTGCCTGCAGCAAAGGTGCTCCAGTTAACATCCGCATATTCAGGTCCCCATCAACAATATTTCCTCTTTTTCTGCAATTCTAAGGATGCCTTCTATCATTTCCTTGTCCATTCCCTTCCCCTGAGATGGGGGTCTGTATACAACCCCCATGCAGATTGTGGTGCCATTTCCTGCCTCCAGGGTGACCCAGAGTGCCTCATCTGCTCCCTGTTAACGCTTTAGTTCTGTTGCTTTGATCCCTTCCTTTACATAGAGAGCTACTCCTCCTCTTTTACCCTCCCTGTCCCTCCTGTAGGTTGTGTATCCTGGTATGTTGACATCCCAGTCATGGTTCTCTGTGTACCATGTTTCTGTGACTGCCACAATATCCAGGCAACCCTCTTTCATCAAGGCCACTAGTTTAGGGAGCTTATTACACAGACTACGGGCATTGGTACTCATTACCCTCCACTTTTTGATGGCCTTACCCCTTTTAGCCCCATCCCTGTCCTTACTGCCTTTACCTTTTTTACATTTTACCTCTGTTCTGCTCCCTAATGACTTCTCTACCTTGGTGTTTACCTCACTAATTACATTTTGTGTGGAGGAGGCTGGGATTTCTCGTCTTTCAATGCCTCCTTGGCTAGTTTTAAATGCTTGCCAATGAAGCATTTAAACCTCTCACCCAGGATCCTGGTTCCACCCTCCGGGCAGATGCAGACCATTACATCAGTATAGGCCTGCATCCCTCCAGGTTGCTCCCCAGTCCCCAATGAAGCCAAAATCCTGAGCTGCACACCAGTTTTTCAACCTTTCATTGAATTCCCTGGTGAGGAGTACTTTAGCATCACCCTTGCCATAGACGGGCAATACCTCTGAGAAGGTTACCGTATGCGCTACTTGTCTAAGGCCCCTCCCCAACTCTACAAACTCCTCTTGCACTGCTCTGATCCCATTCCTAGCCAGGTCATTTGTCCCTAGGTGGACAATGACATCCAGCTCCCTCCCTGCAGCTGCTCCCATGATCCTGAGGATTCACTTCCTGTCCCTCCAAGCTGTGGTGCCAGGCAGGCACCTTGCCTCCCTCTCCCCTTCCTCCCCCACTTCTACCCTCTAATGAGGAAGTCCCCCACCAGGAGTTGTTTCTTTCCCCTATGGAGTCCCATGCCACCCTCCTGTGGGTCTCCTTTGTGAAGGTTCCCAGCATCCTCCTTGGTCTCCACTGCAGGTGCCTCCATAGAGTAACCACTATCCACCAGAACAGCATATGAATTGTGGATAGGTACAGCTGAAGGGATGCAACTCTGTTCTACCACCCTCTCCCTCCCTGAGCCCACCCTGGTCCACCCTTTCCTCCTTTCTTGGCAACCTCTGAGGTAGTGGATTGGCCCTGGTGGTCCCTGGGTGGGGGAGAAAGTTTCATGAATCCTTGCCAGGTCAGCCTGGAGACAGGCAACCTCCTCCCTCAGACCAGAGAGATGCCTGCAAATAGGGCAGCATTGCAGCCTCCAGAATGTCTCCCAGAAAACTGCCGCCCCACAGCCATTGCACTGCACCACTCCTATCATGTCTTATTTTGTGTCCCCTCTCCTGTTTCTCTGTATGCTTACTCTCTCCTCTCCTTACAATTCTCACCCTTCCTGTTCTGGGACAGCAACTTCCCATATTGTTCAGTAGCCTCCTTCTTCCTTGCTCAGTGTCAGACCACTAGCAGTTGGGGAGAGCGAGCTACTTTTTTCCTTTATGGTTGACAAAACTCATGTTTCTCTATGATCCTTCCCTTCCTATACTGTCAGCCATTTTGTATCTCCTGTTCCCTTCCCCTAGGTCATACATGGAAATGAGCCGTGATTCAATGAGTCTTTCCCAGTCATCAGTTTTCAAATAAATCCACGCCCCCCCCTTTTTTCCAATGTCCTTTCTCTACCTGCCCCTTTTAATCTTGCCCTGTCAGCTTTCAAGAATAGTACTGTACCTCTTATCCACAGTTAATTAGCCTCTTTGTTGCAGATGTACCTGATGTAAATTTGACTTCTTTGTTACTTGTATCCAGAACCTTCTACACTTGCGCTCTTGTTAAAATTATTCCTTTCTTGAATATTGTGTATCCAACCTGTATTAGTAAATGTTCATGAAACTTGTTCTGTACCATTTTTGATGTGGAACCTTTGTAAAGGAGCTCTCCAGCTCAAAAGATATTAATCCGAGATTTCATTAAATAAATAAAAACGGGTCCGATGTCTGGAGCACCTGGCCACTGGATTGCCCCAATCAATATCTGGCAGGTTCAAATCAGCCATCACCATCCCTTCTCTCCTCTTGCCAGCACTTCTGAGCTTCCCATCTCTCTTCCTCTTGTGCTGGTGGACTATATATCACTCCACCCTTGCCCGAGGGCACCGTGAGTGAACCCACACTGACAGTTTCCCCTTTGCTTCCCCCGATGTGTTCATCCACCACAGCCTCTGTGCACTCCCTGATATATAGGACTATGCGCCCCCCCTTTATCTTTCCCCTATCCTTTCTACACATTCCATATCCTGGGCCTGAAGTCACGGTCATTCTTTGTGGCCCAAGTTTCTAGGATGGCTACAAGGTCCACCTCAGTGTCTTTCCCCAATTCCTGAACTCACCAATTGTATTGTTCAGACATCTGGCATTGAATGCATACCTCCTTTCAACTAGCTCCAGATCCCCTATTGCTGATCTGTGATCCTGTTCCTGCATTCTTTCCCATTCTCCTTAATTTCTTATTTTTCCTGTTGGTTTCATACTTTGAGGGCCTGCCACTTAGATTCTTCTGCTACTCCTGTTCGAACCTCAACCTCACTTTTTTACCCACCTTACTGCCACCTGTTCCATGTATAGGAATTATGTAAAATGGTGCAACAGCTTGGGCAGCCTTTGCCACCCCTGGTCTCGGATGAAAGAGCTTTATTCCCCAACATAGTTTGTTCATTTGTTCTATACTTTTCACAAATATTAAATTCAGATTCATCACTTTTTGAGAAAGACTGCACCAAAATAATGTTCTGACCCTGTAGTTACACAAAAGGTTTCAATATTTAGTGCCATCTGTCCTCACTTTTCACAAGAACAGAGTTCAGCAAACAGAATCCCCTTAAAAAAAAAAAGCCATCCAATATGGCTGCCCAGAGTCATCAGGCAGATCAACATTTTTCCATGAACCTGCCTGTCTACATCACACTTGGCCCTGGAGATCAACAGTGAACTTAATTTTCCCGTCTTTGCAGGCTTAACTTTAAAGCAGCTCAAAACTGACTCATGGAAACAGATTTTTAGACACACAGTAGAACATTAAAAAATACAGTGCTTACTCTGTTTAACCATTTCTTGTAGGTGGGAGAGGATCGTTGGGCTGAGATCTTCAGGTATAAACATATTTGATAGACCTGGTAATAGAATACTGTAAAAGAGCAAGAGAGAGAAGACGACAAAGGTATGGTGAGAATTGTGTTGACCTGTAGAATTTTTCTTCCAAGCTGTGGGCTTGTTCTTGTATCATCAAGTTCACAACTTGTAAAATGCATGCAAACATTGCAGATATTCCCCTCCTTTCCTGCATACTGTACCTCTCAATCTTTTAGCATTGAAATTCATACTACTAGCCTTCAAATTTAAGAGCAAATGGCCAGAATGCATAGCACTTTCTTATTTTAAAGAATAATGTATCTACAAATAGTGGTCCCAGTTTAGTGTTAAGTAAGGTTTCTATCAGGTCTGTTCAATGATTAAATAGTTTGTGTGCCCAGAAATGGCTCAATTATAATCGGTAGACATTTGCTGAGCAAGAGTAAATTTCAGTGTAAAATTCATAGCACTATACGAAATTCATAGCATTTGAGAGGTACAGTATGATTTCCTGAAACCTGTTGATGTGAACATTCACAAGTTCCCCAGCCCTACTGTACCTGTACGTGCAACTCACTTTCAGGAATCTGCCTACTCCTGGTTTGGAAGCCTGAACTGCGCTAGTATTTTTTTTTTTTTTACTTTACACAATCTAGCATTTAGTAAATTGAATGAGACAAAGGAAAGGCAGGCAAATGGATACAGGCCGTAAGAGACTCTGGCCCAGATGAATTGCTTCTTTTTTTTCAATTTTATTTCACTCATGTCACGGCCCCGAGGCCTCTCTCAGGCATCCCATCCTTGTCCTGCCTGCCTGAGGATCCCCAAACTGCATCTCCTCTTTCCCTCGCTCTGATGCCAGTAACCCCAGCTAACCCTATCTGGGGTGGGTCATCTCCTCCCACTTGGGACGCTCTTAAGACAGACTCCTGCATCGGATGAGGAGTGGGCTGTAGAAATCGAAGGCCAGTCAGGGAAGCCTGGCAGAGGGCATGGGGGACAGGTGCCATCGCCTGATCCTCGGTGCCTGTGTTTTCCTTTGTTCTGTTTACGTCCTCCGACGCGGGACATGCAGTGCTACCCAGCCCTCAATGTAGGTGCTCCTAGCTATGTCAGGAGGGCAACTGACAGATGTCACCCCATACTGTATGAGCCCAGGTGTGGCAGTGCCACCAGTCTCTACCATGGCCACTGCCACACCGGCTACCCCTTGAACCCTCCCAGAGAGAAGAGAGCAGTCTGCTTGGACACTCAATCCTCTCTCCACTGCTGACCCCCAGTGGTCTGAGCTCCTTCCAAACCCAGGTCACTGGCGTGGCGCAAGGTATGGCATCCAGCGCCTCAACCCTCAGCGCCACCGGGCCGGGATGAATCACCTCTTGAAAAACTTTAATGAACAGAGTAAAAATCATTGTAGCCAAAAAGTGAGTGCTCCATGCACACACAAAAAGCAACATTTCACAGTTTGTATTTCATCAAGGGTCCCAAGTTCCTCAGGTGTGTCTTAAATATTGCAGTCTGAAATGGCAAAAGCAATTCTAAGATAACGGTGTGGAAAATAAATGAAAGTACAAAACATCTTTAAAATCATTACACTACTTAAAGGTAATAGGATGGTTTACACCCAGATGCCTCCAGTTTTCTTTGGTGTCTATGACATATTCTAATGTTTACCTTTTTCTTAAAATTACCCTAATTGCTCTCTTTGCCTTTCTATCGATCCAAATCCCTTGTCCTCAGCACATGTTCGTGAACATTCTAGGACATCAGTAACCCCATTCCAGGACATGCAGATAACATGGAATGGTATAACTGACCCTCCCCCTCTATTGATTGAACTTGCTCTCCCTACCCATGTCCCCCACATTGCCACCTCACCCCTTCCAGCCACCACTTGGACCTACTTTTCAATGAGCCCCCCCTCACTTTTCACCCTGTCCTGCTCACTATCTTCCATCCACCAAATTACCCTCCGAGCTTCAAATGCTGGGCATCCCAATCCACCTACTAGAAGGCACTCTCCCAAATCAAAATGGTTGTATATCCTTTCTCACCAGTTAACTACTGCCTTACTGCTCCTTGCCGCAGGGGACATACACCCAAACCCTGGCCCAGCACCCTCAACCTCAGTGTCTCTCCCCCTGCCAAGGCCTCCACAAATAACCTGTCCAGCTCCCTCCCCCCGGGGCTACGCATACTCCACCTCAACATTCGTAGCTTAGCCCCCAAGCTTGATCTCCTCCAAGTCAGCCGCATGGCATGTCCCCGATATTATCATCCTGTCTGAGACCTGGCTAAACCCTAACCTTCCAGACCCAGCCATTGCCATCTCTGGTTTTAATATCACTCGGCAAGACAGACCCTCACTTGGAGGTGGTGTGGCTATCTATACCAAATCTGACCTGCACTTTTCGATCACACTCAAAATCTGAGCCCAAAGCCTATGAACAACTCATGCTAAAACTGGCCCTGCCCTTCTCCCTCCCTATTATGTGGCTGGTATCTACTGCCACCCTGGTACCCCGGCCGTGACTGTCACTGACCTTCTAACCCACCTAGCCTCCTTAACCCTTGCGGGCGAGTTCTATATCATGGGTGACCTAAATCACAACTGGCCATCCCCTGCATTAAACAAAGCTCGTGTTGAGATTACCACCCTCAATCTAGCCCAAACCATCTCCGAACCTACACGCTCAAACCCAAAGACTAACAACCACTCCCTACTTGACTGTGCCCTCACCTCTCACCCCTACCAGGTCATCAGCTCCGGCCTACTTCCTGACGCGATAGGCGACCACCACATCACCTACATCATCCGCAAAATCCAACGACCAAAATCCCCCCCAAATATTCTACTACAAAGGTCATACAAATCCCTAAACCTGGCCCCTCTTCTGGACGACCTGGCCCACGCTAGCTGGGACTTCCTCCTTACTAGTAATGATATACAAAGCCTTTGCACTCTTCCGGAATACCTTTCTCAGTGTCTGGGACAAACATGCCCCTCTGCATCGAGTTCTAGTCCAGGGAGCCCACCTGCCCTGGATCTCCCCCGAACTAATTGTGTGTCAGAATGCCAGGGACAAGGCATGGCATTTATACAAATCTACGCCCCTCTAGTGACAATATCTCCTACCGCGCGCTCCGTAACAAATGTACCAAGGCTACCCGCTTAGCCAAGGCTGAATACTTTAACACCTTAAACGCCAACCTCGGTAGACCCTCTAAATTCTGGAAAGTTATCAACTCCCTTTTCTCCCCTCCATCCTCAATCCCCACCCCGCCTACTCATACAAGGGATTCTCATCACAGAACCCCTCGCGGTCACCTCCAGATTCAGCACCTGCTTCACCACCTGTGCCACAGCCCTACTTGCCTCTCTCCCAAAAT
Organism: Neoceratodus forsteri; assembly: GCA_016271365.2. Taxonomy (NCBI): domain Eukaryota; kingdom Metazoa; phylum Chordata; order Ceratodontiformes; family Ceratodontidae; genus Neoceratodus; species Neoceratodus forsteri. The sequence continues at coordinate 111,781,991 of CM057449.1, forward strand.
AACCTCCCCTCAGTCTGAAACCCTTAAACCACTAGGAACAATTCACTTCACTTTTAAACACCTTGCGTCTGCCAATACTTTAGATGCCCTACTCTCCCTGAACCCTGAAAGGATAAGTCACGACGGGTTAAATACTAAGCTTCTCTTCCTATCTGCCCACGCCATTGCATCTCCTTCCACCCTCCTAAACCTTTCATTTGCCACTGAATCAATCCCAAAGGTGTGGAAGCTGCCACTGTTATCCCTCTACCAAAGGGAGGGCCCTACCACCACATCAAATTACCGCCCCATCTCCCTGCTCCCCACCTACAGAAGCTACAGAAGCACCTAGTACTCTCACAAATCTCTCACTTCCTCTCTGAGACACTTCTCACACCTTTCCAGGCAGTCTTTAGAAAAACACTACCGCCACCTCCCTGCTAAGGCTCACAGATTCCATCCTTACAGGGATGGACAAAGGACAAATTACTGCAGCCATTTTCTTGATGTTAGCTAAAAGCTTTAGGCAGTATCCCCACCCTCTATTACTAACTTGCCCATCCACTGCTGGATTATCCATCAGCCACTAACTGGTTTCAGAGCCTCAGGGAAGGTAGAAGACACAGTCAAGTAAAATAGCGGACTCCATCTCTGTCTCCACTCTGTCCTCACTGGCATCCCACAGGGCTCTGTTCTCAGCCCCTTCTCTTCTGTCCTACTAAATGACCTGCCTAAACCTGCTCTACTACCTCTATACACATGTATGCGGATGACACTGTCCTCTTCACCTCCGGCCAGACTCAAGAAGAAGTCATTTCCACTCTCCAGGCTGATTTCAACAAAGTACAGCTCTGGTTTAACTCCCACCAACTCTCCCTCAATGCAAAAGAGTCTCCATAGCTTTTGGCTCTATGCTGAGACTATCCAGACTCACCTCACAACCGATTTTCCGCACCCTTGATGGAACAATTCTTGAGGATGTGCCCTCTTTTAGGTACCTTCGAGTCTGGCTCTACCGTCACCCACCCTTTTCCACCCATGTGGACGCTACTCCGAAAAAGCTACGCCCCAAGCTTGGTGCCCTCTACAGGAATCGCAATTGTCTCCCACTCCAAGAGAGAAGAAATTATCCAGAAGATTATTCTACCTTCTTTCAACTACTGCGACAGTCTACAGCTCTGCCCCAAAATCCACCCTAGCCAGTCTGGACCCACTCTTCAATGCTTTCTGCCGATTTGCCCTAGATGCCCCCCCACGTACATACCACTGTGCGCTCTATCACTCACTGGCCCTCCCATCCCTAATCAACTATCTAATTCACAGGATCAAATTTGTGTCCAACTTCTGGCTCGATGCTCTCCCTTCCTACCTCACCTCCACCCTCTCCTCCCTACCAACCCCTTCCCATGCCCTTAGGTCCTCCGATTCCTGGCTTTTGTCAATCCCTCTCCGGCGGACCATGAGCCAATCAGCCTTCTCCTACCAACTCCCCAAGCTATGGAACACCCAACCGGCTGAAATCCACCACTCCTCCTCTAGACATTCAATATCCTCTGCCTACTTTACTACATACAAGCTGTTCCTGTTCCTGACCCCTCCCCATCATATCCCTCGTTTTGACCCCCCTTCTTATGCGGCCTGACCAGTGGCCCTAGCTTTTCTATCTCATGCTGGCATATAGGCTCATCCAACCCTGCATTTGCCCCCCAGCACTTCTACTCAGCCCTCAGTAACACAGTTATCCCTCTGGCTATGTCTGTCTGCTATGGGCTGCTCAAAATCCCTGTGCTTTCCTACCCACCCTGCACTCAACTCTCCATAGACATCTAGTCCTGTCACCAGCAGTACAAATTCTCAGTATCACACTATTGTCTGTATTCTAGGCACTATATTCCACCTCCCCGTATGTATCTGCACTCTGTAAACCCTGTATGAAACAATGTACAGACCCTAATGTAAACTCAATATTATGCTTGTACCTGTACCTCTGAATCATGTACCATGATCTCAATGTATAACTCTATGAAATGTATATGTACACTCCATCATGTACTATGGTCTCCCTCATTATAACTCTTGTAATGTATATTCTATCTCCCATGATTCCCCCCCCCCAGGTCGCACCAGGAGACTAGCATCTTCTTCCTCAGTGTGCCCTACCTGGTGAAACTGTTCAATAAATAAAAAAATAAATAAACAACATCATGGACGGTCTCAGAAAACAGGAAATGGAAGAGCAGCAGTTGGTGCAGACAGTGGCACTTTATGGAGATTTGAAGACAACCAAAGCTAGATTTAACAAAAATTGGTCAAAGCATATCAGAATATGCATCTGCCATGGGCAAGAAAGTGGAAGGGCAGTTGCACCTTTATTTTGCATGCATTTTATTTTTGCTGTATTCACTAGGGATGGGCGGATATCCGATCCGATAAATCCAGTCGGATTTTACACTTTTTGATCCGATCCGAATGGATACAGCTCTGTATATCAGGTCAGATACTCACTTTAAGTCCTAGTAAGCCACTATTTCATTATTAGAGAAAAAAAATGCAGTTTTTATAGTTTTGCAGATGAAGCAAAAGAAAATACCTTTTTCTTAGAGCAATAACCTCTATTCTGTAGGGGTAGTAATCCCTGCAATAATGTTGGCTACTGCCGTTTCAGTTGCCAAGAAATGAAAAATTGCATCCACATCCACTTAGAGAAGCAGACAACTATGTACTGTCAATATTTGTAGATATTGAAATATGTTATGTGAGTGCACACCGCAGCTGAAAGCAGCAGGCAGGAGTATTATTTTCGACTGCTCCCTATTATGTTATTGTAGTCTGTGCTTCGGCACCAGGGCTACTTTTGGAGGTTCACAATAATTAACTAAACTGTTTTAGAGTGTGCAAATAAAGGAAACAGCACTTTAATGAACATTCGCACACTATAAGTGCCTGAGGAGCAGTAAAAGGGAACAGAGTGGCCAAATGCAGATAGCAAATAAAACTACCGGCTGCTCCCTCGAATTCTACTTATTCTTTTTGTGGAATTGCAGACTTTTTTTGGTTGCACCATTAGCAGTGCAGCATTTCCCCCATCTCTGTATCTGACCCGATAAATATCCAGATCCAGTCGGATAGTAGTCTGGGTTAATCCGGTCAGATACCCGGAACATTTTTGATATCTGCCCATCCCTAATATTCACTATTCCTCCACAGACCGCTAAAATAAAGTAATACATAGAAACAGAGGTTGACGGCAGATAAGGACCGCAAGGCCCATCCAGTCTGCCCATTTCTTTTTCTACCTTATAAATGTGCCATTGGCCTTTACTCTGTCAGTGGCCTATCTATTCATACTCATCTGTATTGCTCCCTTATGCCTATCCCATGCCTGTTTGAAGCCCTGCACTGTATTCATAGCCACCACTTCCTGAGGTAGGCCGTTCCATGCATCCACCACTCTTTCTGTGAAAAAGAATTTCCTCACATTCCCCTTAACTGGCCTCCTCTAATCTCATGCTGTGTCCTCTTGTCCTGCTATTTTTCTTATACTGAAACATGTTAGACTCTCACCTTGTTAATGCCCTTAAGGTGTTTGAATGTTTCGATCATATCACCTCTCTCTCCCTCCTTTGCTCAAGGGTATATATGTTGAGCTCCATTAATCTGTCCTCATATGTCTTCTGATGCAGTCCTGCACCATTTTAGTTGCCCTTCTGAACTGCCTCAATTTGGTTAATGTCCTTGTGAAGGTGTGGCCTCCAGTACTGCGTGCAGTACTCAGATGAGGAGCAACCAGTGTCTTGTAAAGAGGATTATTACCTCCCTCTCCGACTTGATACCCTACTAATACACCCTAACATCCCCTAGCCTTACCTACTGCTTTAGAGGTCTGCTTGGATGATTTCAGGTCATCTGTGGTGATGATGATGCCCAAGTCTTTCTTCCTTTGTGACTGCCAGCAACTCCCTCCCAGCCTATAGGTGGCTTCAGGTTTCTCTCCCTATGTGCATGATCTTGCACTTCTTTGCATTAAATCCCAGTTGCCACTCTTCTGACCATTTTGCTAATATAATAGCCAACATATATTACAACAATGTATGGTATGTGGTACAAATGGCACTTACACATAACCAGTACATTACTACAATTTACAGTAGTATGATGGTCTTATGTTCTCCCCTTACTGTGTGCAGGCAGAATCACATGGCAACAATCAGTGCTGTGTATCAAAATAGTTTTAATGACTGGGCTTTGATACGAGTAGCAATCAAACATTTTAAAACCACACAAATACAGTAACACTTAATCATGTGCACCACACAACAAAAGTGCAAGTAGCAGGGAATTACATAGAGAATAATATATGGGGTGGTGTGTGTAACGAGATTTTACACACATCCGAGTTGTGAGATGCTACATAAACCCCAAGGACGAAGCCTGAGGGGTTTATAAAATGCATCCCACAATGAGGGTGTGTGTAAAATTGAGTTTTACACACACCACCCCTTATTTTATTTTTTATAATTGCTGGCATGTGTTTTTTTGCCTCAGCAATCATAGAAAATAAAATGATCCATTTTCAGGCAACCACGGACCAGTAAAAAGTCTTAGCATTCTGCGGTCTGACAATTATAGTGCTCTGCTTTGTGAGGTAACAAGAAGTGGAGAAAGTAAGGAGTAGCTTATGTATATTTTTCTGTTTTTCCGGTATTCTTACTTACCGGCAAACAACGGTTGTGGAGTTGCGGTGCGGTGTTCTTTTGTATGAAGAGGAGAGACCCACCAGCTCTCGTGTGTGGAGAGGGAAACCGGACTGTGTGTTCCTTTTCTGTTTGTTTTTGTTCCCCAGAGTAAGTCTTTTTTTTTTGAAATACAAAAAAAAAAAAAACACTGACAGTGAGTGGCGTTATTCTCGGGACAATGAGCGTCGCTATTAAAAGAACACTGTGACTGGGCGCATGTGATCAGAGGAAACCTGGCGTGTGTTTGCTGTTATAACCAGCCAAGCTGGTTATAACGGCAAATTAACCAGGTTTCCTATGGAAAAATCGCCTGCCAGTAATTATAGTACAATTACCAAAGTGCAGCATGATGTCAGGATTCAGTCCAATTAAGGCAGTTCAAATGAGCAGCAGCAATACCTGCCGATTCAAAGCCATGGTTGAATGTCAGAGTGTCTTCTGCTCAGATGTCGAATGCTTCAGTGCCATTCAGCATGTTTTCTTTTAGGGTCATCATTTTCAGGTTGACCATCACCTGTGTAGCTGAACTGCCTCTGGTTAACTGGTCCATTATTAGTCCTGCATACCACTGTGCAAATTAGATTTTTTTTTTTTTTTTTTTTTTTTTTAAGGCACCCTTCAGCAGTTTATTTTTCAAGTGGTTGCAATAAGTGCATGCTGGGGGGCACATGAATGGGAATTTGCACAAATCCAGCTGGTTTAGTATTGCTTCTGTTGAGTGTGCTCTGAAAGGTCTTAAAATCAACGTTGTTTTTTGCTCAGACAGCAGGTCACTTTAACATAGTTAACATACGGTACCAGCACAGAGTCTACGAATTTGAGCATTATGCACTCGTTTGCCCTCTGCTCTCATTTGTCCAGTAATTTTCTGACTGGGTGATACCAGCCCTGGGGGAAAGCATAGTGAGGCATTTGCCTTTGTATATGACCTGGGGTGGTAGGAAGTCACCAGCGAGAGTGCATGTTAGTACAAGGGAGATCTGCCGTTACCGCCCAGCCCAGTAACATCTGCCTGCTTAGCCCCTGTGCTTTCCATGGTCCATTCAGAACATGGAATCAAATTAAGGAAAGAGGCATGAACAGGGGTTAGATTAACAGTCTGTTAGTCAACCCCTAGGGGTGTAATGTGGCACGAGGTGCAGCTGAGTGCCATATTGCCCCTAGGGGGTGACTGTTAATCTAACCCCTGGTCATGCCTTATTGCCATTATAAAAATTGTTCCAAAAGTAGTGTTTAGTGTACTTTTAGTGTTTTCCTCATTGAGAGGGAGATTTTTTTTTTTATTTTTTTTTATTTTAATGAGATGGTTCTTCCAACAGTTTAAGAATGCTGGTTCAGAATGCATTATTCCAGTCATTCAGCAGTGCTAGTTAGATAATTTATTGTTGACAAAATGTCATTACAATATATACATAAGACAAAATAAGATTCAATAACAGAGACAATACATTAATACAATTAAAAATCCAGACCTCCATGGGCTGTCTAACATTAATAAAATGTTAGACCTTTTATAAATTTCAAGACACATTTATAAACCAGGCAGCATATTTTTTCTTCCTACGTTGAGACTTGTAATAAGTACAATGACAATTTCTCCAAAATATGAATTTCCTCTGAACTGAATAATAAATCTAGAATATATCGAGTGGGTAATACCAAGGAACCAATGATTTCTCCAAGACATTTTGCTCTTAGATCAGAGTACCAGGAACATGAAATATTACAAGCAAATATGGTCAATCTCTTTCATGCCACAATGACGAGAACCCATAATTTGTGGGTCATTAGAAAATCTAGCCATCAAAACATTACTTGAAAAGGTCTCAAATCTGTATTGTATAATAATTTTTCTGTAATCAGGATCATGTAAATTAGTTGGGTAAAACTTTAAACTGTGTCCTTTTGTATTAACAAGCCAGTTTGAAACCTTCAAATTATTAATTAGCTGTAAGTCATTTTCTTTAGCTCCATTGATTACTACATTTTTTATAACTTTAATACAAGCCAAATTAACCATAATCATCTTATCCATCCATTGTTTTAAATTCATTAATAACAAAGCTTTATTTCTATCTCACCTTACAAAATTTAAAAACACAAACAGTTCAACACTTAAAATATATAAAACAGCTGACACAACTGGGCAGATAAAATCAATCACCGAATGCTTTAGTCTATAAATATGTTTTCAGGGCCTTTTTAAATCCCTCCACGGTTGTGCACTCCCGTAACTGATGGGGTAGAGAATTCCGGAGGGTAGGGGCCACATGTATAAATGTACGGGCCCCAGAAGATTTCAAACACACCCTCGGGATCTCTAGCAACCCCTCATTAGCTGAGTGGAGCCATCACCCAGGGCAGTGAGGAACCAGGAGCTCTTTCAGGTAGTCCGGGCCAAGTCAGTGTAGGGCTTTGAAAGTCAGAAGACTGACTTTAAAAGTGATCCACCACTGTACTGGCAGCCAGTGCATTCTCTTGCAGCACTGGCCAAGTATACTAGACAGGGGTTATGCACCTGTTCAGAGGTCGAGAGTGAAACACCCAAGATAAATCCTGGAGTGAACCAACCCCTGGCCCCTATCTGGCATGTTGGATCCACAACCAGCACCTCTGTCTTCTTCTGAGTTCAACTTCAGCCAACCACTTGAGTCCATCCACACCCTGGATTTCTTTGAGGCAGTTATTAAAGACAGAGAGCTCCATCCTGGTTGGGTGCAAAAGAAAGGCAGAGCTGGGTATCATCAGCATAGCAGTGAAACCTCAGACCGTACCGTCTTACAATGTCTCTGAGGGGCAGCATGTACACTGCTAACATGGGAGACAACAGAGCCCTGAGGAATCCCATAAGGCAGAGAAACTGGGCCCAAGGCATAAGACCCAGAAACCACACACTGCATTCTTCCGGTGAGGTAAGATGTAAACCACCTGAGGACTGCACCCGATAGTCCACAAATGAGCCTCGGGTGCTCTAGTAGAACCTCATGGTCCACAGTGTCAAAAGCTGATGATAGATCTAGAAGAACCAAGATGGAATGGTTCTTCCAGTCCCTGGCCATCAGGAGATCATTGAATACCTGAACCAGCGCTGTCTCAATTCTGTGCCTCTTATGAAAACCAGACTGGAAGGGTTCAGATGATATGGATGGTCAGGTGGTTCTCCAGCTGCACGGCCACTACCTTCTCAATCACCCTCCCTAAAAAGGGAAGGTTAGAGATTGGTCTGTAGTTTACATAGCAGTCAGGGTCCAAAGAAGCTCTTCAAGAGGGGTGCTACCACCACCTACTTCAGGGAGCAAGGAAACTCACTCGTTTTCAAGGCGCACCAGACTATCTGTGCTAGGACCGGACAGATGGAGTCAAGACAACCCAAAATCAGAGAAGTTGGTCCTGGTTCCAAATTACAGCATGTAGGGTGCACACCCTAGACAATCCACATGACATCTATGAACTCTGGTCGGTCGAAGGTACTCCAGGAAAGCTGAGGAGCAGCAGCAATACACTAGTCCAGAGCGACACCCATAGAGTGTGCTGGCTGTAGCGTCACCCTAATGTCGGTCACCTTAGCTGCAAAGAATCTAACAAATTCATTGCATTTTATTTGTGAAAAGGCTTTTCAGACTTGTAGACAGGCTGGGTTGCACAGTCTGCCTACAGTGCGAAAGAGCTGAGGTGGTAGATTCTGAGCAGCTGCAATCTCCCCAGACAGGAATTCTGCCTTCTTATGGGCGATTGCAGATTGATAGGCTTGATAATGCTCCATCAACCTAAGGTGATCAGCATCAAGGGAGGATCTCCTCCAGCAATGCTCTAACCTTTGTCCTAGTCACTGCATCTCCCTCAAGGTCCCATCAAACCATGGGGACTGAGGGTGAAGGCGAACACGGACAGGAGCAATGACATCCAGGGCTGCCGAGATAGCCATGTTAGGCTACCATGAGGGCATCTGGGTCACTGTTTGCCACTAAGAGGGTTGCTAGGTCAAGTACCACCACCAGGCCTTCAGAGCCAACATCTCGTAAAGGGCGATACCTGACCATCTCCACAGGGGTAGGCCTATGAAGGGAAGCACTAAAACTAAACCCCACAGTGTAATGATCAGACCATCCAACTGGTTCCACCCCCAAATCAGAGACCTCAATCCCCAGGAGAAAGACAATCAATGGAGTGACCATGTTTATGGGTAGCGGTGGTAACTATCTGTGTAAGGCCCAGAGAGGACATCAACTGGAGGAAGTGTTGTCCAAACTGTGAGAGTTCATCATCGACCCAGGCATTGAAGTCACCCAGAACCATCAGTCTCAGTGACTCAAATGCCATGTTGACGATGAAGTCCACCACTTCCTGAAGGAACCGCTTCTCATCTCTGGGTGGACGGTAGAGGAGGGTGATCCTACAACCTATACTTGCTACCATGGTACACTCAAATGATTTAGTCTCCTCAACTGGTACACTTGTGAGGTTAAGTTTGGTCTTAAAACAGACCACACACCCCCTCCCCCCATGATCCAATCTCAGGCAGTGAATCATCGAGTACCTGGCTGGAGTTAGAGCCTCCAAAATGGGGCAAGAATTATCCAGCCAGGTCTTGGTGATGCAAGCCAGATCCACCATTTCCACAAGATCTGCAATAACTGCAGTCTTGTTTTTGATGGACCTGGCATTGCATAACACAGCCCGAGCTGTATGAACCTCCAGGGCTGCCAGAGCCACCTGCCCACCAATATTGGTGGTGCCTTTGGGTATGGAAACCAGACATGGTGAACCACGTTCTAGGTTCCATTTCACCCCAGTGGGTCTCCTGGTTCTCACGACCCCGATGTGATAGCCCCACTCATTCACCCTACACTGTTCGCTACCCCGTTCCCTTCCTCCCCTTATGAGCAATACCCAGCACCCTTCAGTGCTGGTAAGTTGTAAACTGCAGTGGGGGGTAAGGGCGAGGGCGGAGAGTAGAGGGTGAATAGCATACCACTGGGGAGAGCAGGCCCGACACATTCCAACAGTCAAATTATCATGCAGTTCACACTTAGCTAACCTAAACTAATAAAACTAAAACCACAACAAAATAACAAAACCCAATAAACAAAAATCCAAAATACAATACAATCCTCCACTCTCTTGCAAGAACAAGGGGACACAATTTAAAGATAGAAGGAGGGCGGTTCAGGAGCAATGTGAGGAAGTATTATTTCACAGAGAGGGTAGTGGATGCATGGAACAGCCTTCCTGAGGAAGTTGTGGGGTCTAAAACTGTGGGAGAATTCAAGAATGCATGGGACAGACATAAGGCAATTCTTGTGGGGGGCAGGAAGATATAGGCTGTTGGTTAACTAGGATCTGCGGCCTATCCTGTAGGTAGGGAAATGGGCAGACTAGATGGGCCTAGCGGTCCTTATCTGCCGTCAAAGTCTATGTTTCTATGTTTCTATGTTTCTCACTGAGTGGGGGAAAAAATAATAAAATGAATAAAACAGCATAAAAACTTACCCTTTCTAACATCTAAAAAAGGCTTTTTTTCTGTTAACACATTTTTCAGTAATACATGATCTGATAGTTGTAATTGTAACCAAAAAGATAGTATATGAATATGAATCAATTCTTTTACTGAAATTTGCCCTGTGATCCAATGCATTTGAAGAGCTCAATGGAAGATCCAATGTTTGTTTGCATGTTTTATTTACAACTACATTTAATTTTCTTGATTATGCAGTACCCCAGGTTTCAGCAGAATAGAGTCCTTGAGAGATGAATTTAGAATTTATTTCTTTAGTAATACTGTGTCCTCCATATCTAGCATTAAACCTTCAAGCCTAATGCGGTCCAGGAATGCGGTATTATTCATTTTATCCGCAGTAAGACTTAGGTTTATTCCACTTCGGGTTTGATGAAAAAGTAACCAAGATATATAAATTCTGTGACAAAGTCCAGTAGAGAATCATCCAGCAAAAGTCTTGTCGTGATCCAACTATGATTACCTTAGTTTTCTGTGGGTTAGACAATAGGTTTAGTTTTTACATAAATTTAGTTTCTCTAAAATTTCTTTGAAGTCATAATCTAGTCAATGAGATAATAGCTAGATCGTCCGCATAGGCCAATAATGGAATCGTTATTGGAGCGAATTTAGGAGAATGAAAATCAACACTTGCCATGTTAACGATTAATCTATACAGATGTTGGAGTACGTGCCAATACACAACCTTGTCGGACACCACCAGCAGTAGGAATTTTTTTTGTTAGCAGACCATTGTTAGAATACTGTATTCTAGTTCAAGTATTGGAATAGAGACACCTAATTAGTATTATTAAATTCAGATTAGTACCCAAGTTAAACATCTGATCTCTATCAAATCAAAAGCAGATTTAAAATCTACAAATGTGACAAAAAGTTTTGATTTCTTTACTATGCAATATTTTTCCAATAAATGTTAAAAATGAATCAGTTTCTTAATATCTCATCTCCACCCTCCCCATCCTCACGGCAGTACCCCAGGGCTCTATTCTTGGGCGGTCCTTTTCTCTCTTTATTAATGACTTTCCTCTGTATGCACTCACTCCAATATCCACATGTACTCAAACACCATCCTTTGTCTGGCCCATCCACACAAAGCAGTCAATCCCCCTTCAAAATGACCTTCAGTGGTTACAGCTTTGTTTGACGCCAACTGCCTAAGACTGAATACCAAGAAAACTGTTGCCATGACCTTTGGCTCTGAACAAAAACTTGTCAAACTTCCCTCACTACCTTTGTTCTCTTGACGGTGGATACCCCTCTTGACAACATCAGCACTTTCAAGTACCTTGGTATCTGGCTTGACCCCTCCTGGATTTCTCCTCCATTTCAGTGTGCTCCACTAAAGCCGCACCCTAAACTTGGGCTACTCCATTGTCACAAAGCCAGCCTCTCCACTCCGTGGGACAAGACCCGATAGTCAAATGGATCCTCCCTGCCTTGACTATGCTGACAGTTTTCAGTGCTGTCCCAGCCACCTCCTTGCTAAATTGGATGTCCTATTCCATGCCTTTTGTCGGTTCGCCTCAACTCCCCACCCGATAATTCATTACTCAACCTCTACTCCTCCTTTCTCTTCACTTGCGCAGGGTGTTCTTCTCACTGCTATACCTTCATAGACAAGTATTGGTTTGGGTCTCTTCCTTCATACCTTGCCTCCCCTCTCCCACATCTCCCTTACCCTATAATTCTCGGTTTAGCTGTGCCCGCACCTGCTCGCCCTCGTATCCGAACCTCAGCTGGAAAGCTTTCTCCTGTAGGTTTCCCTCCTTTTGGAATAACCTTCCTTCCAACCCATCTTTCACCTTCCTTGCCCCATCTTAAGCACCTACTCAGACCAACCCCGGTCACCTCCTGCAACTGTTCCCTTCCTAGCCCGTCACTGATGACAATATGCCTTAATTCCATTCCATTTTATGATAAACCACTGTATAACAGCTGCACTCTTCATTGTAGTTACTGTACAAAGTTTCTAATTTTGTATCTATCTGTACGTAGTTTCCTAGTTTATGTAAGAGTGTACATTTTACATGGTCTTTTTTCTTCTCTGCCTGTTATTGTGTTATTTTTGCAGTTGTATCGGTCATCCTCCCGTTACACCCCCCACCCCAACCCAGGTCAAACCTGGACATGAGCTTTCGCTCACGGTGCCTTTCCCAGTCATCAACTTTTAAATAACTAAATAAAAATGTGAGTTGTACCACACACATCCTTTTGTAAAACCAGCCTGCAAGATGGATAATCCTGCATATTTCATAATTCATTCTAATAACCTATTTAATATTTTTCAGTGCTAGAGAATGGAATGCTGACAGGAAGAATTTATGTGCCATGGTGATCAAGCTGTATATGACACCAACAGGGATTAATGTAAAGCTGTTGGAATCCAACAACCAATCAGATTGTAGCATTTCCGAGACCTTTTTATAATGCCAGTTTCATCCATGTTTAAAATCATGTTTTCTGGGATCAGTTCTTGTCTGGCTGCTGAGGCAATTTTTTTTTTTTTTTTTAACTATCTCTACTCCCCTGTTGGAGTAAGTCTCTCCAGCATCCACCTAACCTGCTCTCTACCTCCCGCTGTGATGACCTCAAGAATCTCACCCCTCACTCTGACTGGCAACGCCCCAGATCCAAGCCTCCATGGGAAGGGTTGCCCTATCTCCCAGGGCACCCTATCTATAGTTTGGTGTGCCTGTCGGAGTGTTGGCCTAGGGGAAAGTGAGGAATCCACGCTTTGGGAGTGTGGTGCAGGCATTGGTGCCTTCGCCTAGCCTCCAGAGTTTTTTTTTTTTTTTTTCCATTTTTCTGTTCCTCACTAGTGCTCAGTCGTGCTATGGCATCCTGGCATGAATGCCGATGCCTGCCACAGCTCCGCCCCTTGTAATGCATGGCAATGCAATCTTGGCTTCCTCCGGCCACTGCCAGAGGTCACGCTTGTGCGACACAGCCCCTAGAGCCCACCCCTGGAAGAGAGCAGTCCTCCAGATGCTCGATCTCTTCCCTCCCCTGCCAACCCCCAGCGGCCCTAGTCTGCTCCCAAACCGGGTCACCAGTGTGGCATCCAGCGTCAACCCTCAGCGCCACCAGGCCAGCTGAGGCAATTCTTGATAGAAACTTTTCTTTAAAGATTGGGAAGTCAATCGGAGTTTTCCTCCCAGCTTCTTTTTGAAGACCCCATCCTATGCAAAAATGTCCAAACCCACTGCTGTAATAGGTATATTGTACCATTGAACTCCTGCAGGAGATGAGGGTTGTGTGTTTTCACAAGCCCGACCACCACTGCATGTACTACTCTGGCGCTAATGACTATTCCCTCTCCTTGCAAGCTGTGAATGATACATTTTAACTCAAACTCTGCATCCTCAAGCAGCAAAGTCTGCGTCCCCTTGCTTTTCTGGGCAACTCTTGAGGGAGCATTTCGAGGTCAGGGCAAGACCACAATTTTAAAAGGTAATAGAGCTTGAATTTTCTAATTGTGCTTTCATTAATTGTGCCATTGTATTTTGTGGAGTACATCCGCACGGAGTTAATTACGCTGAACTCACAAGCGTACTTGCCCAGTTTGAAGTGGAGTTCTGCTGAATACTGTGCATAGCTTGTTCTCTGCTTTTTTGATTGGTGGTGGTGTTGAGCAGAGTTCGGAAACAACCTCCACTGCTGCCTCTGTTGAAATCCTGGCTAAATGACAAATCTTTAGGCTCTACTGTGTCCACATCCATTGCTGATGCAGCTCAGACTTGATCTGTGTAACCCATTTAAACAAAGACTTTCTTGTGGACTGAAACTGGTGATACTCTGGGCATGTTACAAGGGGCATTTATTAAATAGTTAATCTGCACAGAGGAATGCTGGTGATCATCAACGGTCTCCTTAAGCCAAATTAACTGACAATAAGCTTCCATTGCGCAGAACAGGGAGTATCACAAGGCAATTGGCAGGTCTTTACCAGTTCTTTAACTCAGGCTAGTTCTTTAATTCAATTACTGACAATCACCTTTGGTGCTTAAAGTCAACACCTAGCAGCCCAAACTGACAGTTACATTGACAACTGACAATCACCCTGTTAATGATGTGACTGACGGGGATGAGGGAGAGAAGGTGGTTGAGGTGTGAAAAGCGACAAATGCATGTACTGGTATTAGCCTCGGTATTATGCTGCTAGACATTGTTGAACTGCCACAGTGCTATAGACACTGACCACATGCAATTCAGAGCAATGCGAAGTGCCAATTCAACAGAACATGAAATATTAGCAGCAACGATATTAAGGTTCCTGGTTGCGATATGTATTCTGTCTGTATTTTACCTTCCTGCTTGTGATTGTTCAAAACTGTACTACTCTGTTATGATATCACAGACAATGTTCGCTATTGTCATTTCTGTATTTTAAATGTTCTACTATAGACATGTACTGGGCTAGGCCCCCAGGTCGCATCTGGAATCAAGCATGTTGCTCAGTATGCCTTCCTGGTTAATCTAATAAATAAATAAATAAATAAATAAATAAACAAACAAACAAGGTGTTGTACAGTATATAAAAATCATTTCCCCATCACTGGTAAATTAGCAGACAACAATCCCAGCTAGCAATTTCATGGTATAAACTATGCTCCACAATATTTCCAGTCACTAAATTAATGAAAAATCAGATTAAGTTGTTTCAGATTATAAAGAAAAAACAGTTACTCACCATAACACTAGATATTCGGGATATTCTGCATTGTGCCACATCTTTGGAACTGTAAGCCATCTGTGTCAGGATCACAAACTTTTGCCAGCTGGGAGCCTCCCATGGTAAAGTGCATTGTCAGCACCTATATAATGTGGGCATCCCCATTTCTCCTTCATTCCCTCCGGAGATCAGCTTGAAGGCCTCTTACAGTGAGGAACCAGACCAGTACCAGGCACACAAGGAGTCAAGGGAGCAGAATCCTGTACATAAGGCACTTATGCACACCTCCGAAACAAGGCAGGGCACAAACCTGCCAGCTAATACCTCAGTAAGGGGGAAGGAGGTTGGGTGTACTGTGGCCCAATGTGGGGGATTCTTTCAAAAATCTACTGTTATTGCAAGTAATTGCTCTGTCTTCATAGACTATATCTCCTCCATTGGGCCACACCTTTGGAATGATTCCCAGGCAGTACAAAGTATCCAGGGAGGATGGCAAGGCCTGATATAAAATCACAACACAAGACCTTGCAGACAACAAAGCCACAGCAAAGCAACTTCAAGCAAGTCTAGGACAGATGATCTCTAGACTGAAGTGCTTAGTGAAAGTATGAACAGTGGTCATTGTGGTGGCAGCAGCACATGTCAGCTGCAGAAACTTCTTTCTTCTGCCATTTATGCTCCGCTGATGAACCCCCCCAATCAGCCCTACACTGCGACCAACCCCATCATCCCATCATCCACTGTCCCCAGGACTTACCCTACCCAGTGTTCCTCCCTGGCTTCCCCCCAGGGCAGAGCCTTTGGGAGGGGGCCCCTTCTTTCCTGCAGATGACTGAACCATTTCCGGGTGTGCCATGGGGTCAGTGGTGCAGGGCCTGCAGCATGAGGTGGGCAGCATTCTACTCAGCTCAAGTTTTCCCATTTTTCTACCCCGAGAAGCAGGACATGAAATGACATCAGGGGCATGCACACTGATGTCTGCCCCCTCTCCAGTAGATGCTAGCACTGGGTTTCAGCCCCCTGAATTCCAACAGGGGTCAAGTGAGTGCCAGAAGCTTCCACATGTGCCCCCCCCGAAGGGGAGAGCAGTCCATGGGATGCTTAATCTTTCCCCCAGCAGGCCTCCAATGCCCAGGCTCACTTCCAAACCTGGGTCATCAATGTCACAAGCAGTAACTACTGCCATTCCGGCAGGCCAGCCCTGCCGAAGCATTTCTGAAAGCAGGCAACAGAAGTGGCAATCCATGTACAATGGCTACGAACAGTACCTGTAGTTCCTTACCATACCCCTATATACCCACATATAGCAGTGGCAAGGGCATTGTAAAGAATATGCGGTGCACTCATCACACCAGAGTCCACCATAATACTGCAGTGATTACAGTACTGCACATGCGAGGTACTCGCACATGCACCGTTTGCTGCGGAGTCAGCTGTGTGTTGGAAAACTATATGTCCATTAATGCAAAGAATAAGTGAACATATTAGAATCATAGAACACAAGAATATGCAAAGTATAATACCACCCCATATCAAATTTATTCAAGGCCAGAGAATGCATTGCTAGTCTTTTTTTGGCATTGAAAAAGTTTCACTAAGTCAATGGGGAGGAAATTTGGATGCAGCTTTACATAATCAAGCCCAGAATATGATGATGTCAGGGCAGAAAGGGGGTTAGGGTGCACTCATATGGAAGTGAGGAAGTCAAGAAAATGTATTGCGGTACTGTACTCTAAAGATTGTACTGAAAGAATCCAAAACGTACTCTATGGCAAGCAGAGAAACACCAGCTTGGCCCAGATGCTGAATTCTTTGGTGCGGTCTTGTACTGCACCAAGTTAAATTGTGTCGGTATTCAGTTTTGAGTGGGGGATTGAAGGAAATGTCAGATGGTTGTCAATTCCAACCTACCTTTTCTCCTGTCACTGACAAAACTGCTGCTTTAAGAATGAGCTCTGTAGACCACTATAATCCATATTTTCAATAAACCCCAACTTTGTACACCCTGTGGTTCACTGTCTCACATAGGAAAACCGACGACCTCACTCCCCTCCGAGTGCAGACCAAACCCCCTTTTTGTGTTGACAAATTTCTCCCCAGTCCGCCACTTGCTTAGTGTCAGTAAATTTATGTAGCATTTTTTAAATTATGCATATTTATGCAGTCACATAAAATGCCAACTGACATCTGTTGTAAGCTTCCCTCTATCAGTTTCTTTATATTTCCTCCAGTGTTTATATTTACTTCAGTAGTAAAGAGAATGTATTCAGTACTAAAAAAAAATTTGCTGGTGCTTTCTGTTTAGATCACTGTTGAGAAGCCACATTTTCAAAACAGGAATATCTGGAAGGATCTAACCGATCATTTCCGCTTTTAGTTTTCTAGTAGTTGTTACCGTCTTCTCCTGTAGAATTGCAGGCTGGGATGTGACATGATCTCAGTCTAACCATACTCGGGGGTGGTATTGACAGACCTGAACATATGGATATGTTCTCCAGCAGGACACAGGGACATGCTCTGAAGGGTCACACACGGCAGGTTTAGGGGCAACATTGGGAAGCATATTTTGTTTCGGAGTGGTGGCCTTCTAAAATTACCTTCCAATAGAGACTGTGGACATAAGACAGTAGAGCAGTCCCCAGTGTTGCCCATCCCTAAGCTCTTACCAGCACTGAATCCATCAGTGTGAGAACCCTGCACTGTCTCTGCCCCACGCTGTACCTACCCATGTGGATACACAAAGGGCTTCAGCCTCTAGTGCGGTCAGTCTGCCACCTTTCATCAGCACTAAATTTATAACAATGCAGAAACCCTGGGCTGTCTGTCCTACATTGTGTAACCCCTCTCTGGCACCGTCCTAGAGGGGGCCACTACCCCTGCCTTGCTGGCCAGACCAAGGTTAACGGGCCTCAGTTCCCATACTGGTTATCACCTGGGTTCCTTTCCCAAGATTACAAATAAAATGGCAGTGCCTCCATCCAGAGCACAAACGATGGGTCTAATCTTTACTAGTACAACCCCCTCCAGGATGTCATATCAACTCATCTCCCCAAACAGTTACGCCAGCCATGGACTTACCAGACTAACATCCCCACATTTCAAACAGTTGGCATCATTAACTTCAGGTAATAATATGCTCACCAAAATCAGGCTCCTGAGTCACCACTTTTTGAAATGGTACCATCATAATTTATTTACATGGGGAGGGTTAGGAAGGGGTAAAATGGAATGGAGGTTAAACAAAACATCTATTCATTTACATTTTGAAGATTTATGTTTCCCAATACAATCATTTTACTCTTTTTATATTTGAACTCACACATTAGTTAATGCAGCCACCAAACTACCTGACTAACTGCTGCAGATATTCCCAATACCCAGACCCACTGATAACCACTCCAGAATGATGCCAAAATTCTGTCCTTGGATACCCAGATCTTACGTTGCAGGCCTGAGATGCAGCTGGTGAGCCAGCCTTGGCACGCTTGGTGAATCAAATTAACGTTTAACATTTTTCCTTTGATTTCTTTATGGTTACCCTGTGCCTGTGGGCATTGAACTAGGACAACTATGTATATTCCCCAGGTGCAGTCCATTCCTGCTTTTACTCATGGTTCTGCTGAATCAGTCCTTGGGTGGCACAGATGACTGAAGTCCTGGGGTTGGTAGAAACAGCAGATGCAGAATCAGGATCGATGCTTGAACAACTTGAAGGGGAACAGAAGGTTGCAGCTCGGATCTTCAGGCTTGATTGAAGGTCTTGCAGCTTGTCCCCTTCAGCCTATTGAGGCCTGTTGTAGGAACTTTGCAAGGTCTGTCAGCCACAAGGGACCCAGGCCTAGGAATGGTCCCACAGGCCCAGCTCCCTCACAGGTCAGAGTGCTCTAGTATGCTGGTATGAACACAAGATCCCCTGCAGGCAGCAGACCCCACGCAATGGGGGATAGCAAGTTCCCCACCTGGCCCTGGATTTAGGAATGAAACTCATCTCTTTTGCAGAATAACCAGCCACGATGTGTAGCCAAGGTGGTCTCAGTTTCTTCCCCGTTTCCTAGACTCCGGGGGTGTAGAGTCTAAATTACAGGTTCATCACAATAGTCTCTTTTCTAAGCTGTATTAAAGGAGCAGACAGCAGCAACCCGGCCCAAAAGACACCTGTCCATCCTTCTGCTTTCACAGCCTCTCAAACTTTAAACAGCCACGATTCTTGCTCTGGCTCCGCCTCACACATTTCCAGAGTGCTTTCTCAGCAACACATCAAGAAAAGTCTCTTCTCACCATGCAAGTGCAGAACAAGTACAGAAGAGGCTCTCTCCAATTTCTCAGAATCCAGATTCCCATCCAATTTCCAGTAGCCATTCCTCAAGGCTACAAATACTACAACCAGTCCTCAGACCTATGCCCTCCCTTTTCTCCTCAGATGCTTTTGTCTTGCAGGGTCAGATCAGGACATTTTCCTTTCACAACTCTTATGACACCTCATAAATCATCCAGGTGTCATTGTTTAGGTGCAGTTGAATACCAAGGAGTCTCACTCCACTTCAGGATCAGTTCATCTCTAATCCTCTTTTCCATCTTCAGACATCACTTTCTCATCATCTTCATTGCTGTGGTGCAGCCTCCTACCACAGCATCAGAATCCTGCAGCTCCCTTTCTCTGCACAGCTGCCCGCAAAATCTCGTCTCTCCAGATGGGGAAAGGCACAGCCAGCCCTGGGGGACAGATCGCTGGCATCCCCCCAGTCAGGCCCTCTCCCAGCCTTGCAGCCCCATTCTCTTCTAGGGTCTGGAGTCTGAACTGCCCCAGAACCTATAAGTTCTTGTCTTTTGAGAGCTTTTTGGCAGCTCCCCATTGGCTGGAGCCACTGTGCTCCAAGAAAATTTAATATATATGAGGCTCCTTTGATGCCTCATTGACTGCTCAAAACAGTGCCAGAATATTCCCCAGTATCCCGCCCCCAAAAAAAGAGTCCTTTCAGAAGCCCCAGGATCCTCCTGGCAAATCCTGGCTTTGGGGATGGCTGAATGGAATCACATGGGCTGCAATCATAGCTGCTGGAAAACAGTCCCACTACAGATTTTGCAGTGTCCCAGGTTTAAGTCACTCCTGCAG
Organism: Neoceratodus forsteri; assembly: GCA_016271365.2. Taxonomy (NCBI): domain Eukaryota; kingdom Metazoa; phylum Chordata; order Ceratodontiformes; family Ceratodontidae; genus Neoceratodus; species Neoceratodus forsteri. The sequence continues at coordinate 111,802,006 of CM057449.1, forward strand.
CTTAATTGCCTCAGTGAAACCACAGTCAACATTTTAATTTTACATTTTCCCCACAGAACTGTGTAACCTACCTTCACCTCCAGTGCTTAATTTGTAAAGAAAGAGGTGCCAGGGCTCTAAGTCAAAACCCCAAATGCCAGGGGTCCAGGGGCCTCAGGTGCCCAGAAGCTGTGGGTTTTAGATGTTCTGTGGTGAGTTTTTGGGGCTTATATTGCAGATAAAACACATTTCTGTGTTGGGTTCCCTACACCTGATTCCAGGGAATCATTTCTTTTTTTGGGGGGCAGGGTATTGAGAGTCTGGCTGACCGCTGCAGGATTGTGGGCATGTAGATTCAAGGGCAAGGTGCTGTGCCTGTGACCCAAAGGTCAGGGGTCTGGAGCTGGTAGGCCCCCAGAAGCTCTTTGGTTTTAGATGCTCAGTGGGGAGTTTTGGGGCTTTTATTGAAGATAAAGTACATCTCTGTTACAAGATTTTTTTTGGGGGGTTAGGGTTTTGCAGACTCTGGCTGACCTTACTAAGCAACAAAATGTACCACATAGCATCTAGCATGGTACAAGTAGTAGCAGAGCCAATTAAAACTGAAGCATGGAAAGGTTTTATAGGTAAAGGATCATGGGCATGTAGAAGCAATGGCACGGTACTGTGATCCAAAAGCCAGGGATGTGGGGGCCAGTAGGCCCCCAGAACCTCTTGGGATTTAGATGCTCCGTGGCGAGTTTTGGAGCCCTTACTAAAGATGAAGCATTATTTTCTGTTAAGGTTCCCTAGTAGGGAACCTGTAACAGAAGTGTGCTTCATCTTCAGTAAAATACCCCAAAACTCACCACAGCATATCTAACCCATCCAATGGAAGAATTTTTTTCCCCACTTGGAATTCGGGTATTTGAGACTCTGGATAACTTTATTAAGCAATAAAATGTACCACAGCGCATCTTGCAGGGTCCAATTTTTAGTTGGTGGCTGTAAAAGCTATTCAAACTGAGGCATGAAAAGTTTTCTATAGGTAAAGGATTGTGGGCATGTAGAATGCAATATCAAGGTGCCGGGACCCAAAGGACTCTAGCATCAGTGTGTGTGGCCCCGCAATGGAACCTTACCGTGAGCTTGCAGTTTATAAACTGATCAGCAATTGTCAAAATGAATTTATTACAGCAGCAATAAGTGGTCATTAAAAACGAAAATGGAATATAATTTCAAAGTAAATTGATGAAAAAATTGCAGAAGGTACACCAAGGAGCCTGAACATATGTACACATTGCCAAGTAAAGTAACAAAAATGTTACTTTACAGTTTATGCAGGTTCTGAATAAACAATCCAATTAATACAACAGGCATGCAAATGGACTGGAATATTACAGCATTTTGAGTATAACATTATAACTCTGCTCCTGAAATTGTTACGACAGGAAGTTAGCTGCTCAAGTAAGAACATTTCATCATATGACAGGGTCTAAGACTTACTGAACCCCTGGCCACGGTACAGCATACAATAGCAGGGCAAAGTTGTACCCTGCTGGATGCTCTGTGGTACATATTGTTGTTGCTTAAGGACAGTGAGTCTCCAATACCCTGACTCTGTCCAGGTGAAAAAAATATTTCTTCCCCAGGAGTGGGTGGGAACCTGTAATTAACAGAAGTGTGTTTTATCTTCAATAAAAGCCACAATACTCAAAACCATAGGCGGCGCCGGGGCGCACCTGGCCCCCGGCCCCTGTTAAAAATCCTCCAACTAAATTATAATATAATTATATATGCCCCCAGACCTCACTAGCTTTGTAGGGATTCTGACCCCCTTGTTTACTGACTCTGCACACCTCTGCTTAAAACAGACCATCTAAAACCCAAGAGTTTCTGGGGCCTAGTCAGAACAGGTTACTAAAATGTCTAGCATTGTTCCTCTGCCTTAAGCCTAGGGGTTTATTTTCTTTTTTTTCCCCAGCTGGTGGAGTGTGAACTGGAAAGAATAATTAATGAACCCCAGACAGTCTGCTGTATGTACCAAGTTCACACACTGCTGCTCCTTTGCCTTTCTTATTTAACTTTGTTTTGGTCAACCTATTTTATTTTATACCCAGTCTATCTGCTGTATGTACCAAACTCACACAGAGACACAGCTCCTCTTACACTTATGAATTTTTCTTGGGGGTTGGGAATTACTGGTTATCAGCACCAGAGCTCCTGTTTAATGACAAATATGGTAGGAATGGAACACTGGGCTGCCAGTCTACCGGATATACCACCAGTCTCACACAGCTCCTCAGCCTTTGTATAGCCTTAGGAGGTTAATTTTTATGTTTGCTTGCATGCGTGTGCAAGAAACAGTGCCACCATACGAGTTTCTGTAGGTGTGCCTCCTCCCACTTCCAATGCTCTTCTCCCTTTTGCAGGTGTGGCTGCACCGCGCCAATGAATGTCCATGCTGTCTATGACAGCCATTCAGATGCAGTGGCATACAGTTCTAAGGAAAACACCGCCACAGGCAATTTGCATAGTGCCGTCAGCAGTATGCGAATTGCCTACATCGGCACTGCATCTGAACAGTCATCAACAGTTCGTCCCCCCCACGAACACATATGGGACAGCGTGCTCATGCGCTCCCCCCCCATACACCGTATGGCCGATGGGGGTGCCCAATCCCCCATTGGCTCCACTGCCCCCTCCCAAACACTTCCAGGTGCCACGCTGGGAGCCCACCCCAGCATGGCAAATGTCTATCTGCTGCCCCACCCCAAAGACACTTCCAGGTGCCACGCTGGGAGCCCACTCCAATGTGGCAAACATCCATATAGCGACAGGGGTGCCCAATCCCCTGTCAGCTCCACTGCTCCCCCCAAAAAAAATAACCTTCTAGCTGCCATACTGGGAGCCCACCCCAGTGTGGCAAAAGTCATCTTCTTCAAAGAAAAAAAGAAAAAAATAACTAAACACAAACAACGGTCCCTTGTTGACTATCTTGTCCCCCTTCCCCAACCCACGTCCATCATCTGCACACCCACCTTCCCACGCCCTCATCTCACCCCATATTTACCTCCAGAGCCCAGCGCGATGCTCTTCGGTAGACCGGGAACACGTCTGCACTCTTCAAAGCCGACCGCGAACTGAAGAAATGCCAGTAAGCTGTATAATAGCATAAATCTCCCCCCAACTTTGGTGCACATCTCTGCCATTTTGTGAATTTGTTTACCAAAATTTTCAACATGGGGTTTTTGGGGCCCCACCTCATTAACTCAGTCACTGTCATTTTATTATTCGGTTCTGAATGGTGATTTCGAGGTCACTGTGCGGAACCACCTTTTGGGGCCGAGTAATGAAATGACAGTGTCACAGTTCATGAGGTAGGGCCCCCTAAAACACTATGTTGAAAATTTGTGAAAAAATTCCCAAAAATGACTTACGAGCATGCGTTGTGCAGTTCCTACGCACCAGTGCAACTTTCTGAATTTTTACTGTTTTCACTTTCAGATTTTCAACATTGTCATTTTACCAGATGTTCTTAAGAGTAGTACAGCTGTCATTTTTCACATCTCCCCCAAAATGTGTTTTCGCGCATGTAGCGCACAATGGCGCAGTCAGTATGCGAAATCAATGTTCAAGACAGATTAAGAAAATGACAGTGACACTATTCATGAGCAGAGGTTTTAAAATGGCTATGTTGAAAATTTGGTGACAAAAGTCCATAAAATGACTTATGAGCATGCATTGTGCAGTTTCCATGCGCCCTCGTTAGTTCATGAATTTGTAATATTTTCAGTCCAGATTTTCAGCACTGGCATTTTTCGACAACTCTTCATGAACAGTATAGCTGTCATTTTTCACACCCTGTCCGAAATGCGTTTTCACACTTCTGGGGCAGAAATGCATGGTCGCTGTGGGAAATCAGTATTCAGGACAGATTAAAAAGATCACAGTGACACTGTTCATGAGCAGAGGTCCCAAAATGCCTGTATTGACAATCTGCTGTAAAAAAATCCCTAAACTAATTACATTACGGGTGTGAGTTGCACAGTTTCTACGCACGCTTCTGACTTCAGTTTTTTTATATTTTCACTCCAGATTTTCAACATTGCCATTTTTTACACCTCCCCATGAACAGTACAGCTGTCATTTTTCACATCCTGTTTGAAATGCATTTTTGCACCGGTGGTGCCAAATGGCGTAGTCGCTGTGCAAAATCAGCTTTCCGCTAACAAACTGATATTGCCACTGTTCATGAGGTGGGGGAAACAAAAAAAAAAACATGTTTAAAATTTGGAGTGAAAATACCAACAAACGGCTGGGACGTTAGGATTTCCAACCATAACGCCCCACCATGTAGAGAGACTGACAGGCATCAGGGGTGTGACTTGGGATTGTTGCCTGTAATACTCCTGCCATTCCACCCCACCCACACCCTGCAGCCAGTGACAGGCATTGAGGTGTGCCTTGGACTCTTCGGCCCCAAAGTTCACCCCATTCTCCTATACTGCACCCATCTCACCATATTTCTTATGGAATGGGGTGAGCGTAAGGCCCAAAGACTCCAAGGCACACCGTGACACTTGTCGGTGTCTGCAGGGTAGAGTGTGGTGAAATGGCATGGCCGTTATGCCGGACGACCCAAAGGCACACCCCAATGCCTGTCAGTCTCTGCAGGGTGGTGGTGGGATTGGCTTCAGTTCAGTACTTCACTGCCATTCCTATTATGCATCTCTCCAACTACTACACTACCAATGCCAATGCCAGCAAGCAAACATTCAGCATTGACAAATGCTTGTTAATTCAGCTTGTGCAGAACTAGGAAAAATTACTAATCAAACCCAGGTAGACTGCTGACTGAATTTACCAAGCTCATACACAACTGAGCTGATGAGTTCTCTGCTCAGGCAACAAAACTTGTCAGCCTCAACGCAGTCTGCTTCTTTACAAAGAAACATAGAATTTGACGGCAGATAAGGACCGCTTGGCCCACCCAGTCTGCCCATTTCCCTACCTACTGGATAAGCTGCAGATCCTAGTTAACCAGCAGCCTACTTCTTACCCCCACCCCCCCAGAATTGCCTTATGACTGTCCCATGCATGCTTGAATTCCACCACTGATTTTGACTCCACAACCTCCTCCGGAAGGCCGTTCCATGCATCTACAACCCACTCTGTGAAAAAATACTTCCTTAAATTACCTCTGAGCTGTCCCCCCAATATCTTCAAATTGTGCCCTCTTGTTCTTGCACACCTCTTTTTTTGAAAGATGCTACCCTCTTGGACTTTGTTGATTCCCTTGAGGTATTTGAAAGTTTCTATCATGTCCCCCCTCTCGCTCCTTTCCTCGAGGCTATACATATTAAGCTTCTTAAGTCTCTCTTCATATGTCTTCTGGTGCAGACCCTGCACCATTTTAGTTGCCCTCCTCTGGACAGCTTCCATCCTGTCTATGTCTTTGCGGAGATTGGGTCTCCAGAACTGCACACAGTACTCCAGATGGGGTCTCACCAGCTGTCTGTACAGAGGGATAATAGCTTCCTGTTTTCTACTGGTGATGCCTCTTCCTATGCATCCCAGTAACCCTCAGCCTCCTTGCTGCCCTCTCACATTGCTTGCCCACCTTTAGGTCATCTGATATGACTACCCCCAGGTCCCTTCCATTTTGTTGTTGTTAGTATCTCACCCCCATTGTGTACTCTTCCCTGGTTTTTGTCTCCCAGTGCATTACTTGCACTTCTTAGCATTGAATCTAAGCTGCCATACATTTGACCATTCCTCTAACCTTGCCAAGTCCCTTCTCATCCTTTCCACCAAACCCTGTGCATCAGCTCTGTTGCAGATCTTACTGTCATCTGGAAAGAGACATACTTTTCCTTCCAGTCCTTCTGCAATGTCACTTATAAAGACATTGAAGAGGACCGGTCCTAATACTAAACCCTGCGGTACCCCACTAGTAACCCTCCTTTCTTCTGAGTGGACTCCATTTACTATTACTCTCTGTGTCCTATTCTCCAGCCAATTCTTTACCAAGGCTGTCATCCCGGACCCACTCCCAGGCTGGTTAACTTGTATATTAATCTTTTGTGTGGGACTTGTCAAATGCCTTGCTAAAGTTCTAGGTAGGCTATGTCCACAGCCCTCCCTGATCTACTACTTTGATCACCCAGTCAAAGAAATCTATCAGATTTGTCTGGCATGACCTTCCGCTGTGAATCCATGCTGCCTAGGGTCCTGTGCCCCTCTGGCCTCTAGATACTAGACAATTCTTTCCTTCAGAAGTGATTCCATCATTTTCCCTATCAATGAGGTTAAACTAACAGGTCTGTAGTTTCCTGCTTCTGCCTTGCTCCCACTTTTGTGAAGAATCATCTGCCCTCCTCCAGTCTCAGGTACCACCCCATCCTCCCATGATTTGTTAAAAGGGTAGTCAGTGGTGTCACTAGTTCTACCCTTAGCTCTTTTAGAATTCTGGGATGAATCCCATCAGGCCCCATTGCTTTTGTCCACCTTCAGTTTTAAGAGTTCTTTCAGAGCCCTTTCTTCTGTAAATGGGCTGGTATCAACTTCTGTATCCAGAGTGTTACTACTGTTTGTTTTATGTACCTCCCTCTTCATTTGTAAATACTGAGCAAAATATTTGTTTAGTATCTCTGCCTTTTCACAGTCTCCTCTGCCCACCTCTCTCCCCTTTATTAAGCCTCACTATCCCTCCCTTGGTCTTCCTTTTGTCCTCTGATGTACCTATAAAAGGTTTTATCCCTTCTTAACTGAGTTGGCTATCTTTTCCTCAGTTTGGGACTTTGCTGTTCTGACTGCCTTCCCAGCCTCCTTTTGCTTTAACTGATACAGTTCTCTGTCCTACTCCTTCTGAGATTCCTTGTACTTCCTGAATGCTCTCTTTTTCTCTTGAATCTTCACTGCCACTTCATTTGAGAACCATAGTGGTTTCTAACATCGTCTTGTTTTGTTTATTTGCTTCACACAAAGGCTCGTTACCTCTGTGATGGCAGTTTTTATTATTCCTCATTGTTCTTCCACCCCTCCTTCCTGTCCATTTGCTAGTGCATTCCTTAGGCACTCACCATTTTAAAGTCAGCCTTCCTAAAGTCCAATACCTTTGTCTTTGTATTGCTTGACTCTGTTGCTGTTTATTGTGAACCATACTGTTCTATGGTCGCTAGTTCCCAGATGGCTACCCACTTACATCTGTGATCCTCTCCATCTCCATTTGAGAGAATCAAGTCTAATATTGCCCTCCTCAAGTGGGCTCCAGTACTAGTTGTCAAGGCATGCCCCTGTAGGGCATCTAGAATAACTGCACTCTTCAAAGTGGCAGCTGCAACTGTACTCCAGTTAACATCTGGCATATTCAGATCACCCATCAGCAATATCTCCCCTTTTTCTGCCATTCTAAGTATACTTTCTATCATTTCCCTGTCCATTTCCTTTTACTCTAAATTGTTTGAAGAGCCATGGTTTTAAATATTTTTTCCTTTGGTTTTCTACTTACTTTAGGTTAGTTTTAGGTAGTACATCTTAAGTTCTGGCCTGAAGCACAGAAGCAGGCTTCTTCTGTTCTGCCCCGCACTTCTTCACTACTTCAGGATTTTAAATAATTGAGTAGCAGTTTTTTTCTTGGGCCGATACCAACTGTACAGAAAGTATTTATATAGATTTTCTGGAAGTGCTGTGTTTGTTAAACACAGTGAGGCAAAAGCTATGCATTTTCACAAAGATTTAGCACTTTTATGAGCAAAACGCTAATCAATTTTTAGAGTTAAATAAATCCCTGTACTTCCTTGCCTTCTGCCTTCTACTAAATGCTTCACCACTTCAGAGTACCCCTGAATGTTGCTGGCTTCCTTGAATCTCCTCCCCAAGCCAGGTATCTACTCCTCACTGACTGTCCCAGTCACTCCCAGCCACAGCTTCTTTCTTACCGCCTGGCTGTTTTGTTTCCCCAATCCCTTGGTTGGCCCACTCCTTGCCTTGCCCACCCAATGACCGACTTTCCTTTCTCCCTTTCAATTAAGCAACCCGTGACAGACTCCCCAATCTCAGTACAACTTAACTCAAGTAAATTTAACTTTCAGAATAATTTTTTTTATTCAAAATCCATCAATACATAGAATTTGTTTTCCTCACGATGAGATAACAGACTCAGCCACAGCCTGCAAAAGACTGACTGCTGACTCCTCCCATGATGTTCACATGCAACATGAAACACCTGACCACAGAACAGTTGGTCAGATGATGCCCGTACTGTGTATGTCTAGTAATGAAGCAAAAGCATGCAAATGCAAGGTGGCAACCTCAATCCCCCCCCCCCAGAACATGCAACTTGGGAACAAGCAGCATGGAGGAAGCAAACAGCAGCAGGCAGCAGCACTGCTGAGACGACGACCGCAAGGAGGTGGAGCAGACTGATCAGCACTGCAGCAGCACAAAAATCAGCCAGCGTTGAACAGCAAATGCACACAAAAAACAATATTTAAAGCGCAGTGTCAGGGAGAAGAGGTGCCAGGACTCAGCCCTGGCATGAAAAGAGATGCCAGGGCTGAGCCCTGGCAAGCCCTGGCACAAATTAAGCACTGTTCCCCTCTGTTTGTTCCCTTCACTATTGTACCATTTTCTTCATTTTCCAGCCTGTCGCTAGCACTATTACATAGAATTTGAATTTACACTGTGCTCCGAGGCTAGGCAGGCTCTTGACTCACTAATATTTATGAGCCACCTCATCAACATGCATGAGGGGCTCCAGATTCTTGAACGTGATTGGTGCTCAAAAATTATTCTATGGCTCCTTCCATTGCCTCTCTGGTTGTCTCAAGGTCTCTGGTCCCTCTTTTGCTGCCCAATGGGACTGCGACCACCAGAGAAGCAACTCTAGTGGCCGCCGAAACGTCCAAACGAAAATGTGAATCTGCACATGTGCGGATTTTTGACCTTGCACCGGAGTGCAAAACAGGGGGAGTGACTCCATGAACCGGATCCTTCATCTGCTTCTCAAAAAAAATTATGTGGGTGCCAATGGGACATTGGGGAGGAAGAGATCAGGATCAGGACACACAAAAGAGGATATACGGGGGGAAAACATGCAAAAATGCTAGCAGAAGCAGGCCTTATGGTCTATTGATGCTGCTCGATTGTGCAGCTTGCTGCTGCCCCACCCTCCCCATTCCCAAATGGGAAAACAGGAAGCCTATGGGGGCTAACAGGTGAGCCCCTGACAGAGGGGTTACAACTGCATCTGCCCCTGTGGACTTGGATGACTTCGGAATCCAGTGGTGCCAGTCCCTCACCATTCACCAGGACTAAATGCAGACAGTGTGGAAACCAAGCACTGTCCCTGTCCCCACACTGTAGCGGTCTCTGTGGATTACCAGGGGTTTAAAGCTCAAGTGGTGTCAGTTCCTCACTTTTTACCAGCACTAAATCCATCAGTGTGTGAATGCCTGCCCCATATGGTACCTGTGGATAAAGAAAGCTTTATCACTCACTTTTACCAGCACTAAATTCATCACAGTGGGTGGGGTGGGGGGCAGCACTATACCTGTCCCTGTGGATAAACAAAGAGCTTTAATTTACTGTCTAGTGCTGTCCTTTTATGAGCATTAAATATATTAGAGTTGAAAAGCCAGCAGTGAACCTGATTCTGTGGATAAACAGAAGTGTTGTAAGCCCCCACCTTTCACTAGCACTGGATAGTAATTAAACAAAGGTTGAATAGAAAAAATATAAAAAAAACAGAAGAAAATGGTCTCAGATCCCAATAAATGCCTGAACAAAGGTTAACACTTAGTTCTGTCTGTAAGGGGGAAGGAGTGGTTGAACTTTTGCAGGAGAAAGTTGTCGTCAGGAGCTTCTGACAGAGTTCTGCACACACACACACACACACACACACACACACACACACACACACACACACATCTCGTCAGTGCCAATTTGCACACATTGCTGTAATACTGCAATGTGTTTCCAGATTGCAAATGCATTCTTTTTTATTACAATATAAAAAAAATACACAGCATTCCTCCACAGTACTGAGTCTGTTTTGAATTACAGGGTAAAGCTGTAGCTGGACTGTCTGTAATTTGACACTGTAGTCTGCTTAATGAGACAATGAGAGCTTTAATAAGGGAAATTCCAGTATACTTGTATGCTTCTTTTCAGCCATAAAAAAAAAAAAAAAAAAAGTAATTTGCATCTCTTCTAGTGTTCCTCTAGAAACTTGCTGTCCTCTGTTGGAAATTATGACAGAGAGACAAAGAAGCTGAAAAAATAGTGCTGGAAGTGGTCTACTTGGAGAGAAGGGAGTATTTTATTCGACTGGCAGTGATTTGCATTTGTGGAAAGATGCACTGAAAACTCCAGAAATGAGTGCTTCAGTATCTCATTTTTCCAGCTACAGCAAGATGGCTGCGGGCTCTGCCCACAGCCGTAAAAAAAGATGCAGTTAACCAGCCATTTGGAAAGGCACTGTTTAGACACAGGGCAGCCCTCTTTCCCAGGAGCGAATAAAACTGTAACCTCCATTAGAAGCTCTATTCCTTATTTAGGCATACAAGGCCAGGTTAAAACTATTGTAGGTTTGTGTGACCTGGTTAGAATCCTGTAACTAGTTCCCTTGAGTCTCAGGGGGCTGGGCCAGATGGCCTGCTCCAGCTTCCTGAGGGGAAGAGTCAGCTGCCAGTAGCTGAGAGCTGCAGGAAGTTAATAGTTCTGGGAGGTGATAGGTATGCAATGTCTTCTCCCTGTGTGGAACCTTTGTTCCTGTGTGGCAGGCCCAAAAAGAGCGTACTGAATCATGGTCATTGGCAAGGATCCGAAGGAAAGGAAATCTTAACTCCATTTTTCCTGGGCGGTCATTTTATATCGAGGTTAAGCAATGGAAGCTCAGACTTCAAGAAGTGCTCCAGGCAGTTAAGAGTTAATTCCATCAGTTCAGATGCTGAGAGAAGAAAGAAATGGATGAAGAAATTTTAAGCAGAGAGATAGAGATGATGTAAAAACGGACTGCATACAGCACCCAGCAGTGCCCCCTTCCTGAGCTAGGCAGAGAGGTTTCTAAGTATGCCCCTGTAGCTCTTTTTGTTTAGGACCCTCTACCTTCAGAGGTCAGTACTTAAGAAGGTGAGACAACACCTACGGCAACCTCTGACCTTCAGGGGGTGTCCACTTCCCCTTGCCCCTAAATTGTTATCCACTCAGGTGGGTGTAAGGAAGTTGTTTTACTAATGCGCATGCGGCAACATGTATATATAAAACCCTTGCTTGGTGGGCAGAAGCCCATGTTTTCTGCAGGTGTTTCAAGTGTATTTCATACAGTAAACTTACCAGCTCACTCCATGTTGGTGTCTGCGTAATTACTACATGGTGTCAGAATGGACCGCCTGCAGCCTCCCACTACTTTCAATTTACATGGAAATGCACCTGGAAACTGGAGAACATTTAAGCAGCAATTTGAAATTTTCTCAGTTGCCAGTGGACTCGATGAAAAATTCCCCAAAATCCAGGCTATGTCCCTTTTTGCACGTGGCAGGTCCTGATGCATTACTGGTATTCAATACTTTCGTTTGGAAAAATGAAGAAAAGGGGCAGCTGAATAAAAAATTATGGGATGATTTGAGAGGTATTGTAACCCAAGAAAGAGTGCGACTTCTGAAAGACATTTGTTCAATACAAGGAACCAGAATCTGGGTGAGTCCATTGATTCATATGTAACTGAACTGAAGCTAAAGGCCAAATCTTGTGAATTTGGAGATTTAACAGAATTATTGATCAGAGACAGAATTGTATGCGGCATACAGACTGAGCATGTGAGAAGCAGACTGTTGAGAAAAGTGGACTTAACATTAGATAATGAAGAAGATTAAAGCAATTACCCAGATGCCTGTTCCCCCAAAATAAGACCAACTTAGAGATTTATAGGCATGGTAAACTATCTGGCAAAGTACATTCCAAACCCATCAACTGGAAATAAGCCATTGAGAGAGTTACTAAAGAAAGAAAACAGCATGGCACTGGGAGAAGCACATCCAACAGACCTTTCAAGAGCTGAAAACAGTTGTTACCAACTTCCTGGTGCTGGCCTACTATGATCTAAGGAAACCCATTGATTTATCTGTTGATGCATCCTCTGAAAGGCAGGGTGCCTGTGTGATGCAGGAAGGCAGACCTGTTGCTTTTGCTTCCAGATCACTTAATAAAGAGGAGAGAAATTATGCACAGATTGAGAAAGAAATGCTAGCTATTGTGTTTGGTTAAGTTCCACCAGTATATTTATGGCAGACACCGGGTCCATGTTGAATTAGACCACAAGTCCCTAGAAAGCCTTTCCAAAAAAACGCTGGCCACAGCCCCACTGAAAATCCAAAGCATGATGCTAAAACTGCAAGGTATGATTTGTGAGTACAGTACAAAGCAGGTAAAGAACTTCATGTAGCAGATGCCCCGGGTAGGGCTTTGGGAGTAAATTATGTACCAGAAACTAAATTAGACAAATATGAGGTTCATACAGTAGACTATGCAACAAATAACACAACTAGGTGTGGTTTATCGCCCGATAAGAGCATGCACAGAGGTGTACTAAGGCATGAGGCACTTGCGCAGAGTGCCTTATGCCACTCGGCGTGCTCTATTTGTAGGTATAAACCCACCATGGAGTGCGTTATTGTGCTTATAAAATAGGATCCCCAGTAATTATTTTGAGAAAAATATTCAAAAACAAGCATTTGTCAATGCTGAATGTTGATTGCTTTGATCTGTTGAGCTTGCTCAGTGGCCCTCTGTCACTGGCTCAGTCTGTTTGTCCTGGTGCTACAGGCTGCTCTTTTGTACTGGGCTGCTGCCTGCGTTGGCACCTTGTTCTGCCGAGGAAGAAATCTGCAGCTGTCCTGACAGAGCTCCATTGAGGTCACTCACCCTGTCTCACTCGCTCATTCTGTTTCTCCTGGCACCAGAGCTGCCCTTCTGTACTGGGCCCCGTGTGCATTGCTGCCATTTTCTGCAGCAGTCCCAACAGAGCTCCGTTGCGCTAACTGGCTCCCCCTCTCTTACTCGCTCGTTTTGTGTCTCCTGGTGCTGCAGGCTGCCCTTTTGTACTGGGCTGCTGCCTGCATTGCTGGCTTTTTCTGGCCAGAAAGAAATCTGAAGCAGTCCCGACACAGCTCCATTGAGCTCACTCACTCCCCCTCTGTCGCTCACGCATTCCATTTCTGACGGTTCTGCAAGCTGGCCTTTTGTACTGGGCTCCTGCCTGCGTTGCCGCATTTTGTGCCCAAAGATATCCGCAGCAGTCACAATAGAGCTCCGTTGAGCTCACTCACTACCGCTCTGTCACTCGCTCGTTCCATTTCTCCTGGCACTGCAGACTGCACTTTTGTATGGGGCTCCTGGCTGCATTAGCACCTTTGTCCACAAAGAAATTCACAGGTATCCTGACAGAGCTCCATTGGGGTCGCTCAGTCTCCCTCTCTCATGCACTCATTCTGTTTGTCCTGGCGCTGCAAGCTGCCCTTTTATACCGGGCTCCTGCCTGCATTAAGCGCCTTTTCTGCCCTGAAATCTGCAGCAGTCCTGATAGAGCTCCATTGAGCTCACCAAGTCCCCCTGTCTCACTCACTCATACTGTTTCTCCCACTGCTGCAGGCTAGCCTTTTGTTTTTTAAAATTCACAGTTTATTAATTTTCACAGTTACATATAAGAGCAGCTCCATACATTGCTTATGATTTTACACTTGCAATATATTTGTACAACTGTTGAAGCTGCTCCCTCTCAACCTCGCTCCCCCCCTTCCCAGCACAGCTCAGACTAATCAAGAATTCTCCAGGATATTCTAAGCGACTACTTGGAAATGTAGTTTAGATACATAACAGCGTGTATAAAGGTTCCCAAATATGTTTGTATTTAGTCAGCCTATTGTTTAAACTAGCTGTCATATTTTTCCATTCTGAGGTTGGCTAAGATCTCCTTGAGGCACTCTGAAAAAGAAATGTCCGTATTATCCTTCCAGTGCCGAAGGATGACCTTTTTGATCGATAATGAAATTAAGGCCATGTGGTACCTCCTGGAAACTACTGGTATGGAAGCGTAATCTCCCAGCAGGCACAGCTCAGGGTTGAAAAGGTCAAAAAGGCACAGGAGGGGGTCCATCCTACAACGAATATCATTCCAGAGAGTAGTGACCTTCGGGCACGACCAGAATATGTGGTACAGTGTACCTTCCTCCTGTCCACATCTGGAACAGAGGGCTGAGTCTATAAGACCAAACCTATGGAGTCTGAGGAGTACAGTATATGTTATGCAAGATATGAAACTGTCAATTTCAATCTATCTTGCGTAATATATTTTTGAACATTTTTCCAAAGAGCTACTTCATCTATTTCTAGACTGGGAAAATAAACCGCCCAATATGCCTTTGGTATGAATTCTTCAGGATATTTACAGTCATATAGACTTTTGGAAATCTCGGACACAGAGTGTCTAAGTCCTATTAATACTTGCAGCATATCCTGGAACCTTTTCCTGTCTGAAGGGGGCAGGAATGGCCCGAACTCTTACTAATAAGTGTTTTAACTGGTAAACTTTGAAAATGGATTTAATAAGTATCCCTAATCTACTCAAAATAGTGGTAACAGAGCCATGAGCCGTCCTGCACTACTAACTGGGCAAGGGTAGCATTGCTCAGTTGTGGGAGCCAGTTTCTATTGATTGGCTTACTGTCTAATTTTATGTTAGGGTTTCCGCAGACCAGTTGGGCCAAGTCTATCGCCTACCTATATTCCATACTGGAACATATCTGAGCATGCACCTTCACTGAGATTGCCAGTGGGGTGAGTTTCAATTTTGGAGGGAGGTCGCTCGGTTTAATATGCAGCAATGATAGTGGCATCAGACCCCCCTGCCTAATATAAGATAACTCTATTCACAACCATATCGGGAGGCTCTCTGCCGAGGCAATTTCCCCCTCGTTCTCTAACCATCTTAAGTATTTAAACATATGACTCGCCCAGTAATAAAAGATCAGGGACGGGAGGCGAAGGCCTCCTCTATCCTTTGGGGTGGCTAACTTGTGATATGCGATTCTGGGTTGCCTTTCAGCCCAAATGAAGTTAGTTATTGCATTAACTTTGCAGAACCATGTACTAGGAGATCCACATGTTAAGCAAGTGTAATGGATGAAAAATTATGGGGAAGAGATTCATCTTGAGATTTACCCACCCCCAGAGTGTAATGGATAATTTGGACCATCTCTTCAAATCTAGTTCCAAGATTTTTATTAGATCATCTAGATTTAACTTTAAAAGACGAGCCGGATCTCTAACCACTTGGATGCCCAGATATTTTAAGGAGCTCGAGGCCCAAGACATGCCACTTTGATTGGCTAGCGACTTATTCGCCCTCCGATTGAGTGGGAGCACCAGAGATTTGTCGACATCTAATTTAGAATTGGAGAGCATAGCAAAATCTTGGATCATTTCCAGCAACGCCGGTGTCGAATTGCTCGGATCTGTCAGCTGCAATAGTAGATCATCAGCACGCGCTGATATTTTAACTTCAACCCCTTGAATAACCACCCCGTGGATTAGAGAGCATTGCTTGATTCGGCGGATCAGGGGCTCTAAGTATAAAATAAAGAGCAACGGCAAGAGGGGACAACCCTGTCTGGTGCCTGAGTGGAGTAAAAACATTTCAGAAATCGCCCCGTTCACCATCACTCTAGCTGACGGTGCGCTGTAAAAAATTCTGAACCAGTTTTGAAAGAGGTGAGGGAACTTACAGGCATTCAAAGTCCTAAGTAGAAAGTTCCAGTCCACCATGTTGAATGCCTTCTCCGCATCCAGTGAGACTAAGACCGCCGGGTAAGGGGCATCTCTGGATGCGGAGAGGACATGCGACCGGGTCCTAAGGTGGTCCAGGGAGGACCGACCTCTTACAAACCAGACATGTTCTGGCCCAATCAGATCGGGGATTACTAAAACTAAGCGGTCTGCCAAAATCTTGGCTAGGATTTTAATATCTTGATTCATTAAAGAGATAGGGCAGTAACTTGCCGGCAATTCTGGGTTTTTCCCCGGTTTCAGGATTAACACAATTAAAACCTCCCAGAGGGTCTGGTCTGTTTGTGCCCCGGATAGGATGTATTGGAAGAGGGATAGTAACATGGGGAGCAGAAGATTTGAAAAATGTTTATAAAAATTTGCCGAAAACCCATCTGGGCCCGGAGATCTGTCAGAGGGCAAAGCCTTTATGACTCTGGTGATCTCCTCCGCAATTATAGGGGATATCAGCTGGGCCTGTTGGGAGTCCATCAGAGAGGATAGTCTGGAGGCCCCCAAATAATGATCCATACTAATATCCGAACCCGAATCTCTGGGGCTATATAAATTGGCATAATACCTTTGAAACACCAAGACTATCTCCTCGGTTGTCGTTAGAAGCGCGTCACTTGTTGGGGAACGAATTGCCAAAACGTGTCTATTCGCTTCCATTTGCTTAATCCTCAGTGCCAGAAGCCTTCCAGCTTTTTCTCCCATGTCTGAATATGCTGCTCTGGCCCCGAGGATTGCAAATTCTGCTTTATCCCTCAGTAATTCTAAGTAACCCTCCTTGAGTTTGACCAGTTCCTGTTTTTCCAGTTCGGTTAAAGGGGGACCTACTCTTGCCTCTTTATGTTGTATTTCCCGCAATAACGCCTTCAATTTTCTCTCTTTCCTTTTTCTGGGAAGTAGCTAGGCTAATTAAGATCCCTCTCATGCATGCCTTGAAGGCTCCCCACTGAACCAGAATTGGTTTCTATGAAGTGACGAATATGTTCACCGACCACTTGGACTATTTTGTCCTCCTTTAACATGTAGTTATTTATCTTCCACCTGTGAAGCTTCTTAGGCGGAACGAGGGGCATACGACCAGGGCGTGATCAGATGGGGGACCCAGCTGTAGAAGAGCTTCAACCACTCTAGAAAGGAGGTTGTGTGAAAGAAAAATATAGTCAATACGAGATGAAGTATTGTGAACAGGAGATACGAAGGTGAATTCCTTTTCCTTGGAATGGAGCACTCTCCATACATCACGAAGAGCATAGAACTCCAAGAATTCCGATAGGGCTCTTTGGGCTGGTGAGCGAGCTCTGCTCGTGAAAGTGGAACGGTCCATTGATGAGTCCATCAGCACATTCATAGCTCCCCCCACAACCATCGGCAATGAGGAGTATGGCTGTAATACCTCAACTAGCTTCACAAAGAAGTCAGGGGAGTCAGAATTAGGCCCATAGACAGTCCCCAAAATGAGTTCGGTAGTGCACAAATACCCATGGATAAAAAGGAAACGGCCCTGTGGATCCTTAATTACTTGTTTCATTATAAAGGGACCTTCCTGTTAATCACAATTAATACCCCTGCACTGTTGGTGGTCCCCTCGGCCGAAAAAACTTGCCCAATCTGCATTCGTCTCATACAGTTAGCCTCCAAATCTAGCAGGTGCGACTCTTGTACAATCCCTATGTCTATTGATAGCAAATCCAAATGCTTGAGCACTTTGTACTGTTTGACATGCTGTCTTAAGCCCTTAACATTCCAAGTGGCAATCCTTATGATGTTAGCCCTATTCACTAATTGTATAATAAGACCCTAAAAAGACCAGGGCCCCAGATGAAATGATCATATCACTATTCCCACTGAGCTGTGCTGAGGACCCCCCCCTTTTACCATCCCTTATCCGCCCCTTGGATACCCAAAAGAACATGATAAAGTACCAATATACCAACTCTGTCCAACCTGCCCTTAACATACCCCAACCCCTCCACCCTCAGACCCTCTGAAAAACATGCCATCTAAATCCTTAATTGACCCTTTGTATCGTACGGTCCCCAACCCTCCTGTCACAGTTACGTGATGCAGCGAGTCCCGCTGTGGTCCTCAGCCATAGCCCTCCCGCTATCCCAAAACTCCTTAGATGCGTAGCTCTTTGAAGGGGCGTTATTTTGTGATGGCTGTTTATGTTCAGGCTTCATGTCCAGAGGCTATGCACTTGACCTCTTGGAAGCCCCCATGCTTGACCCCTCGCGTAGGTTTCATCTGGGGCTCCTCGCATATTCCCACTTCGCCTGGGGGGAATCCGTCCACACCCCCATCCATAGCCCAGGCTCAGTGACCATGAGCATGCAGTAGCCTTGAGTTCCCCCTGGGACTCTGTGATATGCCCAGGCGTGAACAGTGTCAGCGTTTCTAAAACTGCATGGTACCATCAAAGCAAACCCCCCTCCAAAGATTCAAACTAAATTGTTCATAAGAGCTATTTGAGTCCATCAGTCTTCTATAAGTAAAACTGAAGCAACAAACTTGTGACTCTAGAAACAAACAACCGAGAAAATCTCCTTCTCTTTCATGTCTCTTATGTTTAAACGTTCCATTGAAGTCTGCTTCCTCCAAAAAAATTTGCCTTCCTTGTCGGGCCGTTCACCAGTAGTCTTCCCCCTCGGCTCACTTCACTTAGGCCTGAACAAGTCGGGAAACTCCTTCTGTAAAGTCTTCATAGCCATATCCGTGTCTTCAAAGGATTCCCAGGCCCTGGACACCATCACCTGTAAATGGGCCGGGTATCCCATACGGAATTTTATGCCTGCCGCGATAAACTTTTTGATGACGGGATGAAAAAGGGACCTTCTTTGCCGCACTGAAGCAGGCAAATCTTGGGTGACTCAGAATAGCCTTGCCTTCCCAGAGGACCTCTACTCTAATTCTTTACTTTAGAAAGTAAATGTTGCTTTTCCTGATAGTTCAGTAGCTTAGCTATCAGAGCCTGGGCTGCTGGCCTGGGGCTGGTATCGGCCATAGCAGCTCGGTGGGCCCTCTCAAGAGTGTATGAAAGTCCATAGGGAGAGGGGCCGGCAAGCTTTTCAAACAGCCTTTGCATAAATAAAATTACATTCTGACCCTCTTCCTTTTCAGGTATTCCTAAGATGACCACATTATTTCATCGGGATCGGCCCTCCAGATCTTCTACTTTTTGCTAGAGTTTCTTAATTCGCTGGCTATCACTAACCGCGGTTTCCTCGACTCGGCTCAAGATTTTCTCCACAGATGATACTCGGGCTTCAACATCCTTGACCTTGAGGTTCAGATCGTCCAGGGCCCCTGCCAAATGCTTAATTTCTGAAGCTACAGTTTTCATGTCTTCTTTTAAGGGCAATAGTTCTCTTCGGAGTAGCTCCAAGGTGAGAGGTGTTGTCTCAGGCTCGAGCGCTTTCAAGGCTGTGGTAGTTAACATCTTACCGCCACCTGACGACTGGGCCTTGGGTCTCTTCACGGATTTCTCGGGGGAGACAGGTGGAGTATGTCGGGGCATCGCGGACTTCATTTCCGCCTCCATACCACGATGTAAACTCACTCCCCAACTCACTAACAGGGTAGGCTTCATTTACGGAGTTGCAGAACCTCTTTGAAGCAGTTTTTATTGTGAAAAGAGCTCAGGACAGCGGGAGCTCTGACTCGGTCCTACTACTCAGACTGCTGCATCATGTGATCTCCTGGCTGGCCTTTTGAACTGGGCCCCTGCCTGCATTGACACCTTTTTCTGCCTACAAAGAAATCCGCAGCAGTCCTGACAGCGCTTCGGTGAGTTTGCTCACTCCCCCTCCCTCACTCGTTCTCCATTCTGTTTCTCCCAGTGCTGCAGGCTGCCCTTTTGTACTGGGCTCTTGTGTTGGGGCCTGTCTGCCCACAAACAAATCCACAACAGTCCCGACAGAGCTCAGTTGAGCTTGGTCACTCCCCCCTCTCACTCGGTCGATCTTAATCTGTCCCAAACACTGATTTCCCAGAGTGACCGTGCTATTCTCTGGCAGGAGTGCAAAAACATATTTTAGCCAGGATGTGAAAAATGACAGCTGTAGTGTTCATAAGGAGGTGTGAAAAAAATGCCACTGTTGAAAATGTGGTGCGACAATATTACAAATTTGCGAAGTTACAAGGGTGCATGGAAACAGTTCAACGTACGCTTGTAACAGTTATGTTATGGAGTTTCGTCACCAAATTTTCAACATAGGGATTTTAGGACTTCTGCTCATGAACAGTGCCACTGTTATTTTCTTAATCTGTCTCAAACACTGATTTCCTACAGTGACCACGTTATTCTGCACTGGAACTGTGAAAACACATTTTGGTCAGGATGTGAAAAAATGGCACTGTCTAAAATCTGGTGCGACAATACTACAAATCTGCAACATTACAAGGGTGCATGGAAAGTGTGCAACGCACACTTGTAACACAGTCAATTGATGGGCTATCACTACCAAATTTTCAACATAGGCATTTTAGGACCTCTGCTCATGAACAGTACCATTGTCGTTTTCTTAATCTGTCCCGAACAGTGATTTCCCACAGCGACTGCTCTCTTCTGCGCCTGATGTGCAAACACACATTTCAGCCAGGATGTGAACAATGACAGCTGTACTGCTCACAAGGAGGTGACACAAAATGGCAATGTTGAAAATCTGGCATGAAAATATTGAAAATTTGTGAAGTTACAAATGTGCGTAGCAACTGTGCATCGTGCACTCATAAAAGAGTCATGTTTTGGATTTTTTCCAAATTTGCAACATAGGCTTTTTGAGAGCCCACCTAATGAACACTGGAACTGTCATTTCGTTAACCTTTTGGGACTGATTAACGCCATGACAGTTAAAGAATTCATGAGGAGGGGTCCCAAAAAACCCATGTTGAAATTTGGTGAAAAACTTCCCAAAAATACCAGAGATATGTACTAAAGTTGAAAAAAACCCTATTTATTACATTATACAGCTTACCGGCATTTCCTCAGTTCGTGGTCAGCTTTGAAGAGTGCAGACGTGTTCCCAGTCCACGAAGATAGTCGCGCCGAGCTCTGGAGGTAAGTATGGGGTGAAGGGGTGTATGGGGAGGCAGGGTGCAGTGGGTGGGTGCGTATTTGTGGGAGGGCAGGAGACTACGAGGGACCATTTCCTTTTTCAGGTAAAAAAAAAAAAGCGTTGCGGGACCGTTAACTTTACAGGGGCATGTGGCATGCTGGGGTGGGCTCCCAGTGTGCCAACGAGTCTTGCTTTTGGGGCGAAGCTGTAGCCGATGGGGGATTGGGCACCCCTGTCGGCAAACAACAAAGGGTGGGGAATTCCTTTCTGCTGACGGGACTGGGCACCCTCATCAGCAAACAAAGGGGGTTCCTTTATCGACAGGAATTGGGCACCCCTCATTGAACAATAAAACCGGGGGGTTACATTATGCGGCGAGTGGAAGTCCCCGTCGGCAAATAAACTATGGTGGGGGTAAATACTGTTTGTGAATCGGCGGCAAGCCACCGCCATGTTTACAAACAATATCAGGAACTTACATCCCGCCCTGCACGACGGGTCGCCCTTCATTGCAGCGGATGGCTGACGCCAATGATGAGGCGGCCCCTGATTGCAGCTGCTGATTTTTTAGAAGGTTGTGGCATGCTGGCTGAACTAGTGTCAGCAGCAGTGTGCCGCGACATCGAAGGATGGGGAGAAGCCGCGGGCTGTGGGGGCATTGGGCACAACAGCGCGCGCCTCCACAACCTGCTTGTGGACAAAGCTGCCGCAACATGTTTCGTGCACATGCGTGCAATCAACATAAAAATATGTAAAATATATATGTGAAAAAAAGGTTTCAATGGGGAAATGGTGAAAAAATAGTCCCATTTCATTTGTGTTTCAGCCTCCCCCCCCATTGGTGTTTCTGTGCGTCTCAACTGTGCAGCCACAAATACAGAAAAACGTTTTATTTTGATGTGATCGATGTAGTGTGTTTCATCAGTCAGGCAGTTTAAGTTAGAGCATCAGTGATGCCATCAGTTTTTATTTTGATGAATGGGGAGCGACCATGTCCCATACTGGGTTATGTGTTGGATTTGATTTTTATTCACCCCCCAGTCCTGCAGAGATACATGAATTAGTTTTGGCGTACCTTTTATTCTTTTGTTTTTAAAAGATTTGTCGGTGTCTTCGCTGGGGGAAGAGTGTGTCCTTCAGCAGCCGCCATACACAGTCTTCTGCTTTGGGGCTCCGCGGTTCTGAAAAGCAACAGTCAGGATACAGAATAAAAATTTAGCCAGAAAACAGACAATGTACACTGTGTGGTTTTTTGGTTTTGGATTCTTGCTGCACCTGCTGCATGTGTTTGGTGGTGAATGGTGTCTGGAGAAATTAGAAACAAGCAGACTGAGAGGTAAAGCTACAAGGAGGTAATGCCAGAGTAACATTTGACAATGGGCACGTGCTGGTTTGATGGCCATGATTTCTTTAGCGGATATGATATTTTTTTATATTACCGGTTATTCGGGTTTATTTTCTGTGAGTACGGTGCGATTATATGGTGCGAAAATTGCTATTTCATGTGTGTGGTATGTATCATTGCAGAATACTACTTCTGAGTGTTGCTCACTGAGCTGTGCCAGGCTGCGGGTTTATTTATGCTTGACAACTCAGTGATTCGTTTGTTGTGAAGCGGCACAGTGGCAGACGGTGCCGGTTGGATAAGATATTATTCAGTAAGGATACGGCTGGGAGGGTGAAACAGCCAGTCAGGATGTAGGATTTTATGAGCCCATTTTATATATGCCAATAAATGATGAAAAACTGACATTGTTTGAGTGAGAGATAGATAATGACTCAGCACTGGTTAAGTTGAGAGACAGTTTTGAATGGCTGGCCCCCCGAGAAACTATCATTGCACCCCTAGATAAGGCAGTACTGGCAGTCCAGAGATGAAATCTCGATAGAAAATGGACATTTGCTGGAGGACAGACTGATAGTCCCTACATCACTGAGATCAGACATGTTAAGCAGATTACACAGCAGCCACCTGGGCACTGAAAAATGCAAGTGCAGGGCCAGAGATCTTTTATTCTGGCCAGGGGCTAACAGTCAGATTAGTGACATGGTGGCCAAGTGTGGCATTTGCCATCAATTCAGGAAAGCACAATCTAGAGAACCGATGCAGCCACATGAGATACCAGACAGACCTTGGCGAAAGGTTGGGTCTTATCTATTTGAATTTGAAAGTGAAAATTATCTGGCAATGGTTGATTATTACTCCAAATACATTGAGATATCCAAGTTGCAAAATACAAGCGAAACGGTGATTGACCATATTAAAATCACAATGTGCAAGACATGGTATTCCAGAAATACTTGTAACAGATAACGGCCCACAGTTTGCCTGCACTGAATTCAGAGACTTTCAATGAAGGTATGAGTTTAAACATGCAACACCTTCACCAAGATACCCCCAGAGTAATGGCATGTTAGAATAGGCATTCAAACAATAGAGAGACTGTTAAAGAAAGCACAAGTGGACTGTCAGGACCCTAACTTAGTGCTTTTGGAATTAAGAAATACCCTATTGGAGGGGCTAGGATCTCTAGCACAGCTGCTTATGGGCCGCTGAGCCAGAACTTTAATGCCTACCAGATCTGAGTTACTAAAAGCAAAAGTACCAGAAGTTGAGGTGCCAGCTGCATTGCGAAGGGCTCAAGAAAAACAAAAATCTTATTACAAGTTGCATGCCCGACTACTCCCAGCCATACAGCCAGGACATCCTGTTTACCTGTGAGCACCCGAGAATACCTGGACCCCCACAGTTGTGGAACACCATACTGAAGAGCCACATTCCTAGGTACTCCAAGCAAATGGGAAATTGTATCGCAGAAAAGGAGAGACCTTCCGTTAACCCCCGAGCTGCACCACTCTTTAGCAGGATGACAGTATGGAGGACGATGGGATCCCCAAGGTGCCTGCAATGGAGGTCCCTCCACAAGTGATGTTGGGGCAGTCAAAGTGAGCCTGGGTGTCGGCCCCACCCTGAGTAGTTGGGACCAACTGACTGGCACCAGCTCCAGCCTGAGAATCAGCCATGTCAGTGGATGGGAGATCCAAAGGCCGCCTGGCATCATGACTATATTGACTCAAAACCTGATCTACACAGAATATTTTACTTTGGGGGAGAGAGTTCAATTGAGAAGGGAGATGCAAGGAAGTTAACTAGCATACGTGATTTGCGTATGCTTGACTAATGCACATGCACCAACATGCATATATAAACCCTTGCTTGACGAGTTCAGAAGCCCATGTTTTCTGCAGTTGTTTTAAGTGTGTGTTTCATACAGTAAACTTACCAGCTCACTCCACGTTGGTGTTTGCGTGACTATTACAGTTGGGACGAAGCCTGTGAAGCTCTAATTTGGATTTGGCCTCTGGCCATGGTGGTCAGTTCTTGGGAGAGAGTAGGAGGCATCACTGTGGCAACCTTGAAACCTCAGGGAGTGACTTCATCTCCTTGCCATGCAAATTGTGTGGGAAAACAGTCCAAGGGTACTAGTGTAACCCCTTACAAATGGGGGTTCCAAAAAAAACCTCCTAGGAGCTTGCCTAAGTGCTCCTAGCCTGAATGGTGTTCGGCGTTTAAGCCATTTATCTGTGAGTGCTTTTAGAGCCTCTGGTACTGTCTCTTTAAGAGCTGTCTGCTTCCAGACTTAATTAGTTTGTATGGGGGGGCGTGTATTTAATGCTCAAATCATGCCCGAGCTGCTGTCAAATCATTCCATTTTTGCATTCGCTAAGAGTGCAAAGGGAGCCCATCTGAAAGCTGTAAACTGTTCACCTGTAATCATTTAAAGCATTAGCAAAATTGTAGTGTGTCTAACCTGCCTTTATTGCAGCTGGGACTCTGTGTGTGTGTTACCTCTCCATTCTGGACCTAAACTGCTGTGCTGGGCCAATTGGGTTAAGGGAGCCCTGAAATGGAGCCTGTGGACAAATCAGAACTTGGACTCTTAATTTGAGCCAGCCACAAGGGGATTTTATGGGCAGTGACTCTGGAAAATGTAGTTTTGACCTTGGCCTTTTCTACCAACAGAGGAGTCTTATTGTGGTGACAGCTGAATCAGCCAACAGAATAGTGTGGAGCTAAAGGAAATGCCTGCTCTGTGACTGGAAAGATCAGATCAGTTGTGGCAGTGAAGAGAGAAGGAGCTGTGTGCTTCTGCAGTGTATAGTTTCGCGTGTGAGGCCCTTAGTTTCGGTCTGCAGCCTTTGTGAGTGCCAGTTTGGACAGACTCAGAGTTGTGAGGAGAAAGAAGCACTAGAAATGTGGAAACCAGGCTCACCCTGTAGAAGACTGGAGAAATTGCTGAATCGCTCTCGGTTTGTCAGGAACTGAAGCTGCTGTGTGTGCTCCCGGGTATTTTGCAGTAAGTGCGATCGGGATCGAGGAGCAGCCTGCCCGGTATAGTACTTTCCTTTTACATATAAATGTGCATAGTGCCTGTGGGGAATCGGTATTTCCAATCCCCAGTTCTGTGTGTTGAAGCTGGAAGCAAACCCCAGCTTTTCTCGGACTAAATCCGGTTGCTATCAACTGCAGTGGGGTCCAGTCACAAGGACCTTGTCTCCATGCCCTGTTCTGGCAATGCAGAACATCCACCATCTGGTCCTCAGCTTGGGTATTGTGAGTACAAATCAGGGTATTTTCCTGCAGCCTGTTTTCAATCACAAGTGTGTCATCTAATTCTTGTTGTTTCACTGCTTCATGGACTGAGCCATCTGGCTCCAGATTACGATTGGGTATTGTGCATATTTTCTTCTACAGGGCCCTATCCATCTGCACCTGCTGGCCAACCCCGGGCAACAGACCTGGCTAGCCCTCCCCCCCAACCTGGGTACCCAGAGTGCGACTTTTCAGCCCCTGTATGTGTGCACAGTACTGTGATTTAATGCCACCATTTAACCTGATTTCCCCCTCCCGTGTTATTGCCCCCTAAATAAATCAAATTTGTTGTTACATTATATACTGTCTGTGGTTTTAGTACTTATGGAAACAGTATTGTGTTTTGCTGTGTATGTTTAACCTTATTTTACAGGGGGTCCTCAGAGACGTGCTGTAGAATTAGTCTCGAGGGTAAGTAGTATCTATACAAGGGAACAGTGTGTATACGTGGGGTATTGGGGCTGTAACTCCAGTGTACTGTGTGAGCCACTAGAGGGAATAAAAGGGGGTCTCAGTGTCCCAGAGGGCTGTGACCAAGCTAGTCTAACCACTACAAACCCTGACTTCTGGGTGGAGGCACCTGCCATAGGACCTAGGCCCCTCTACCTGTCCATAGTCAAACAGGCAGGGGTAGTAGCCCTTGGGATAGCGCCACCTAGGGGTTACATCTTGGATGCACTGCTGGGTTTAGCGTCCTCTAGTGGCCACATTTACAAATTGCTGTTAAAAATAAATGGATACCCCAACAGAAGTGGCTGTACACCAGTTGGTGGGGTGGTGTACTGGGCAGGAGATCGACCCCCAAAATGCTATACTTATCTTGGATATCCCACTGGGTACCAGTACGGACACTGTAGAGGGAGTACTTTCCAAGGTGGAAGGTTTACAAAACCCTGTGGTGGCGGATCGACATGCTAATCTGCTCACCCACACTTTCATGGCCCTAGTAGAGTATAAGGACCCCATAGATAGCTCCAAAGTACCACAGACTATTACCCAAAGGGAGCCCTCACTGCCTGGAGAGTGATAACTAAGGACAGTAAAGACCCGGGGGGGGAATGGACCTCCCCCACTATCTGAAACTTGAGGAGAAATTTGCTAAATTGTTGCTGGAGGAAGGGAAAACTGTGGAGGATTTAAAGAAACTATTATTGCCACCTGGGGGCGTTCCTCCCCCAACACCCTCTCCCCCTTCCGCACCAGTTATTGCCCCTCCTTCTGTGCCAGTGTTAGCCCCTATGTTTGTACCTGCTATTAGTCATGACTCTTACCACAAGCTCAAAGTATTCTCTGGCATCAGCCCCACTCCAAATGGGGAGGTCGATCTGGAAACCTGGATAGACTCTGCTACTCTTGCGGTACAAGACTGGCAATGCTCCGAGGCCGAAAAAAGGGCTCGCCTGGGGAAGAGCCTCCAGGGACCCACCCAACGTACTTTTCGCTCCCTGAGGGTCTCTGATCCTGACACCAAAGCCCAAGAGTACAAAATTGCCCTTGAAAATGTGTTTGGGGCACCACTAGTGTTGAGGCCTTGAAATGGAAGCTTAAAAGATGTTGGACAACAGCCTGGGGAATGCTATCTGCCTATGTGGATCGATTAGAGGGAATCTTGCAAACTATTTTTCAAAAGGGGGGTTGGACCCGTAGTGAAGTGGACCGGGTAAGACTGGATCATATACTCTGCTCTGCCCAGCACTCTAGCTGGGTGTTGCTCAAATTGTAACTACATCGAAGGAAATCTGATCCCTTGCCTTTCCATGTGTTGATGAAGGTACGGGAAGTTGAGGAGGAGGAAGATTTTTCAGAGCCCTGTGCAGTCGTAGCTGCTACATCCCCTGCCCCAGGTGCGGGGTCAGATGCTGATGGTCTGGAATCACTGAAATCACATGACAGAACCAGAGACCCAAATGTCAGCCAAGGGGGGCCCAGCCAGAGAGGGATGGTTACCGATGTTCTGCCATGTGATGAACTGCTGAGGGAGATTAGGAAAGCAGACAGTCTCATCATGAAGGCTGCTCCTATGAGTACAGGCCCTGACACTTGCCTGACTGCTTCTGCTATGGGGGTGGGGGTGGGGTGCCCACCCAGGCACCTCCTGCTGACAACAGCTCAAAATTTGATGTCTTGTCTATGGAAGTGAGGGAACTGAAGAGATACTGTATCTCCCAAATGTCCAACCCACCGCTGGCTGAGGTGGCACCAAAGTTTTCTATTGATAGTATCAATGCCGCAGCCCCCAATGTGATGCCTCGGTCCCCGCAAACTTCAGCAGACATTTTGCCATAATTGTGGGAAGAATGGGCACATGAAGAGGGAATGCCGGTCTCGGAAAGACTTGGAGAGAGTGGTGAGCCGGCTACAAGGAGAGCTTTGGAGCACAAAACAGTGGTTAAGAGGTGTACAAAATGACTGCAGTGAAGGTCCCAGAAAATGCTAACTCACGTCCCTTTGTGGCTAGATCATCTGCCCAGGCCCTTGCTACCGCCTCTCCAGACTGGTCCAGAATAGTGGGTCCCTCCATGGAGACCACTGTGAAGGTGAATGGAGTGTCTACAAGAGCTGTATTGGACAGTGGCTCCCAAGTGACAATTATGTTTCAGGACTGGTATCAGAAGCACCTGTCTGATGTACCCTTACAACCGTTGGAAGGACTGCATGTCTGGGGGTTAAGTGAGAAGACCTACCCCTATTCCGGGTATATCCGAATTTGGTTGTCTTCTCACCTCCGTGGCTGGAGTGGCCGAGCAAGTAGAGACCCTGGCATTAGTGTGTCCCCCTACCAGACTGTACGATGGGATTCCTCTACTAATTGGGATGAATGCGCATATGTTTGGATGGTTGGTGCAGTTGTGTTATAAGAAACAAGGGTCAAGGACTGGTAGAGCGTTGAGAATCCCAACCTTGATCAAGAAGGCCTATGAGGCACAGAGAGATGCTGAAAAAGTGGACCCAGAGGAACCAGTTGGAATTGTCTGGAAGAAGGATCCAGAGTGTCTGATTCTGGCACCAAATGCCCAGTGTACCTTACAGGGGGAAGTCTGTATCAGAAAGGATGTCAAGAATAAAATCCTCATGCTGGATGCACCAGGCGATGGGAAATTGCTGGAAGGACTGCTGGTCAAGCCAAGTATTTTTCCTGCCAGAGCCCATGCTTATGCCAGAAGGGTAATGGTTCAAGTTCATAATGTGTCTGATCGAGATTTGAGTAAATAGAGGTTGCACCCTGGCTAATGTTCATTGTGCAGATACTGCAGTGCTGCCCAGTAACAAGTGTTCGGGAGAGAATGACAGAGTGATGCCCGACTTGTTTCATTTTGGAGACTCCCCGTTCCCAGCCGAATGGAAGATGAGAATTAGTAGAAAACTTGCCCAGAGAGACCAGGTGTTTTCTTTAAAGGAATGGGATGTAGGATGTGTGCAAGGAGCTGAGCACCACATTCGGCTGCATGATGAAAGGCCATTTCGTGAGAGGTCTCGACGCCTGGCTCCTGCTGACATAGATGTGAGACGGCATCTGCAAGAGATGCTTGCTGCTGGTGCAATACAAGAATCCAGAAGCCCATATGCTTCACCTATTGTAGTGAGAAAAAAGAATGGGACAGTAAGAATGTGCATGGATTATCGCACCTTGAACCGGCGGACTATCCCTGATCAGTATACAATGCCCCGCATTCGGGATGCTTTAGACTGCCTGAACGGTAGCAAGTGGTTCTCTGGCTGGATCTTCGCAGTGGGTACTACCAGATCCCGATGGCCCCGGAAGACCATGAGAAGACGGCCTTTATCTGCCCACCTGGTTTCTATGAATTCATGAGACTGTCTCAAGGGATTTCAGGTGCTCCAGCCACTTTTCAATGACTGATGGAGCGTGTGGTGGGGGACATGAACTTATTAGAGTGCCTGGTATACCTAGTTGATGTTATTGTGTTTGGCTGCTCACTGGAGGAACATGAGAGCAGATTATTCAAGGTGTTGTACCGACTGGAAGGCTTTGGCCTAAAACTATCCATCGATAAATGTTAATTCTTCCAAACATCTGTAAAGTATGTGGGACATATAGTCTCCACTGAGGGAATAGAGACCGACAAGTAAAGTTGAGGCTTTGACCACCTGGCCACAGCCCCACAATCTAAAAACTGCAAAGATTCCTGGGATTCTGTGGTTACTAACACCGTTTCATCAAGGACTATTCAAGAGTGATCCATCCTTTACTTAATCTTACTCAAGGTTACCCTCCTACCCACAAAAAATACAAGAGGTCGGTTTCTTCTGAGCCTGAGAGAGTGTATTTCTGTCCCAATTAAGTATTTGGAGCCAGATGGACACCTGAGTGTGAAGCTACTTTTCATGAGATTATATATCAACTTACCCACGCTCCTGTCCTTGCCTATGCAGATCCAGTGAAGCCCTATGTCTTGCAGGCTAGCATCAGTGTGCAATGCTTGGGGGCTGTATTGTATCAAGAGTACGAGAATGGCCCGAGACCAGTGGCCTTTGTCAGTAGAAGCCTGACCCTATCCGAAAAGAACTATCCTGTACATAAGTTAGAGTTCCTAGCTTTGAAGTGGGCTATTGTTGACCAGTTCCATGAGTACTCATATGGGGCTAAGATACTAGTAAAAACTGACAATCCTTTGACCTATGTGCAGACTTCAGCTAAGTTGGATGCCACTGGCCATAGGTGGCTTTCTGCATTATCTACATACAACTATGCTGTTGAATACAGAGCAGGCCTGAACCACATAGATACTGATGCTCTCTCTCCTGGAGGCCTGTTCCCTGGAATGACTGCGTCAGACTGTCAGAACCTGATATTCGAGCACTCTGCCAGAAGTTTGACAGGGAGGAACAAATGTCCATGGACACAGTGGACTGTATGGTGGATTGTTTGGGACCCTCAGAATTGCATACCTGCTGCTTATTGCCACTTTTCTGCAATAGACATTGGTGCACTGCCTCAGCTGGACAATGACAGTATTCAGCAGGCTCAACCCCCGAGATCCCATGATCAAATCAGCTTTAGAAGCCCTCTACGCAGGGAAAGATGTGTCCAAATTACGTTCCACTGATTTGAGAATGGCATTGTTATACAAGGAAGGTCCTACGTTGAAACTGATCAATAGACTTATACAGAGAAACAGTAGACAGAGGGGGACAAATAGACAAACAACTAGTGCTGCCCACTGTCTTGAGACTCAGTACTGAGGTCCTTACACAACCACATGGGGCACCTTGGTATAGACAGAACACTTGACTTGGTGAGATCCAGATTCTATTGGCCTAAGATGGGGGCTGATGTTGAGAAACACATTCAAACTTGTAGTCGCTGTTTACAGAGGAAAGTCCTGCCCCAGATGGCTGCCCCCCTTGTTAACATCACCACCAGTGCCCCCATGGAGCTGGTCTGTATTGATTTCCTGAGTTTGGAGTCATATCAAAGAAATTAGTAATGTGCTGGTGGTCACTGACCATTTTACGAGATATGCCCAAGCTTTCCCCACCAAGGACCAGAAGGCATCCACTGTGGCCAAAGTACTTATAGAAAACGTTTTTGTTCACTATGGGGCACCACAAAGAATCCATTCTGATCAAGGGAGGGGACCTTGGGGGGAGTCTGATCAAAGATGCTTTCTTTGTGGGGAGTGCGCAAGTCCAGAACCACCCCTTACCACCCCCAGGGGGGACCCACAGCCTGAACGTTTCAACCGCACTTTGCTAGATATGCTAGGCACCCTCCACCCAAAGGAGGACCCTAGATGAAGCCAACAAATTAGCACCCTGGTACATGCCTACAACTGCACCAAAAGTGATGCCACTGGGTTCTCCCCCCATCGCCTGATGTTTGGAAAAGAAGCTCGACTGCCAGTAGATGTATGTTTTGGAGTTTCTCCTGATGGGGTTCGAGCTGACAACTATTTACAGTATGTACAAAGTTAAGACCCAGGTAAATCATGCGTACCAACTGGCTCAAACCATGGCTGCCACAAGAAATCTGGCCAACAAAGAAAGGTATGATAAAAAGGTGAAAGCACAGGAACTCCAGGAGGGAGATCGGGTATTGCTAAGGAATCTGGGACTGCATGGCAAACATAAGATTACTGACAGATGGCACCATCTCCCTCACATTGTAGTGGGCAAACTAGATGATCTGCCTGTGTATAAAGTAAGGCCTGAGAATAATTCAAAAGATGTAAAAACAATGCATAGAAATCATTTACTGCTCATTGGGCAAATCTTGATAGAGTCTGAGCCCCCAGTAAGTGCTCCTCTGGACCAGTGACTAGAGCAGCTGCTAAGCAAACATCAAGAAAGCCTGCACCCACAGAAGCTGAGTTAAAGTGTTCCCCTCCACAAGTTCCAGTTGAACATGACTGTCAGTCCATGTCAAAGGAAAGTGAGTAAGGCTTTGAATACTACCCTTCTTACGAACTGAGTCAATTTTTTCGGGGCAATCCCTAGTCAATCCTGGAGATGAAACTGGGGCTTCTGGACTGTAAGCCCCCAGCTTTGTCCCTGGAGCCAATGCTCCCAGAAAGTGAAGTGCAAAGCATCAAGTCAGATATGGAATCATTGTGTATGGTTGAACTGTTTGAGCTTTCAGGGGAGGAAAATGATGGACTGGGACAAACTGGTGATATACCAGAACAAGAAGAGTGTGTTGAGTGCCCTGATAATTCACTGTCAGTGTCAGAAAACTCTCCATGTGAGCCAAGTGTTGTGGACCAAGATTGCAAATCAGAGCTGAAAGCGCCCCAGGTTCTAGCCTCTCTATCCCAATGGAGACTCCCCTGACAAGTGAGTACAATGCTGAAAATGAGGCTCAGGGTGCAGAGACTGTAACAGTTCCCCCTAGGAAGACTGGTCGAGCTGTAAAGCCTGTGGTGCACCTCAGTTATGATTCCCCTGGGAGGCCTGTGGACTTGCCTCTCAATGTTGTCCATAAAGGAGTGTATGTGTCCCCGAGCTCATTGTCCAAACTGAACATCAGTGCTAACTCCAAGTTACTTGTGTTGCCCTTTAGGTATGGTGCCCCTGCCCCATCCAGCCCCAAGGTAGCCGATAGAGAAGGGCCCCCTCTTTTCAAGTTTCATGTACAGGAGGCAATAACCTGAGTTTATGGTACAATGCGTGTATAATACTGTGTAAAAAGTGATGTACTGAAAAGTTTCAGAAATGTGTTTCTGGTATGGTAATATGTGGACTGATAATTACATGTATAAGCCCAATGCGATACTGATGTGAATGTATATGGTTGTACTGAAACTCATGGGGGTACTTGCTTGACGCGGACGTCAAGTTCTTTTCAAGCCAGGAAGGTGTAACCCCCCCCCTTTACAAATGGGGATTCCTAAAAGCCTCCTAGGAGCTTGCCTAAGTGCTCCTAGCCTGAATGGTGTTCAGTGTTTAAGCCGTTTATCTGTGAGTGCTTTTAGAGCCTCTGGTACGGTCTCTTTAAGAGCTGTCTGCTTGCAGACTTTAGTTTGTATGGGGGACTATGTATTTAACGCTTGAATCCTGCCCGAGCTGCTGTCAAATCATTCCGTTTTTGCATTCGCTAAGAGTGCAAAGGGAGCCCATCTGAAAGCTGTAACTGTTCACCTGTAATCATTTAAAGCATTAGCAAAATTGTAGTTTGTCTAACCTGCCTTTATTGCAGCTGGGACTCTGTGTGTGTTACCTCTCCATTTTGGACCTAAACTGCTGTGCTGGGCCAACTGGGTTAAGGGAGCCTTAAAATGGAGCCTGTGGACGAATCAGAACTTGGACTGTTAATTTGAGCCAGCCACAAGGGGATTTTATGGGCAGTGACTCTGGGAAATGTAGTTTTGACCTTGGCTTTTTCTACCAACAGAGGGAGTCTTATTGTGAGTGACAGCTGAATCAGCCAACAGAATAGTGTGGAGCTAAAGGAAATGCCCTGCTCTGTGACTGGAAAGATCAGATCAGTTGTGGCAGTGAAGAGAGAAGGAGCTGTGTGCTTCTGTGGTGTATAGTTTCGTGTGGGAAGCACGTGTGAGGCCCTGCTTTTCTTTCTGTAGCCTTTGAGAGTGCCAGTTTGGACAGATTCAGAGTTGCGAGGAGAAAGAAGCACTAAAAATGTGGAAACCAGGCTCACCCTGTAGAAGACTGGAGAAATTGCTGAATCACGCTCGGTCTGTCAGGAACTGAAGCTGCTGTGTGCGCTCCCGGGTATTTTGCAGTAAGTGTGATCAGGATCGAAGAGCAGCTTGCCTGGTATAGTACTTTCCTTTTACATATGAATGTGCGTACTGCTTGTGGGGAATCGCTATTTCCAATCCCCAGTGCTGTGTGCTGTATGTTGAAGCTGGAAGCAAACCCCAGCTTGTCTCAAACTAAATCCAGTTGCTATCAACTGCAGTGGGGTCCAGGCACAAGGACCTTGTCTCCATGCCCTGTTCTGGCAATCCAGAAGAACATCCACCATCTGGTCCTCAGCTTGGGTATTGTGAGTACAAATCAGGGTATTTCTCTGCAGCCTGTTTTTAATCACAAGTGTGTCATCTAATTCTTGTTTCACTGCTTCATGGACAGCCATCTGGCTCCAGATTACAATTGGGTATTGTGCATATATTTTCTTCTACAGGGCCCTATCCATCTGCACCTGCCGGCCAACCCCAGGCAACAGACCTGGCTAGCCCCCCGCCAACCTGGGTACCCAGAGTGCGACTTTTCAGACCCTGTATGTGTGCACAGTACTGTGATTTAATGCCACCAATTAACCCGATTTCCCCCTCCCATGTTACTGCCCCCTAAATAAATCAGATTTGTTGTTGTTATACTATATACTGTCTGTGGTGTTGGTACTTATGGAAACAGTATTATGTTTTGCTGTGTATGTTTAACCTTATTTTACAGGGGGTCCTCAGAGACGTGCTGCAGAATCAGTCTCGAGGGTAAGTGGTATCTATACGAGTGAACAGTGTGTATACATGGGGTATTGGGGCTGTAACTCTGGTGTACTGTGTGAGCCACTAGAGGGAATAAAAGGGGGTCTCAGTGTCCCAGAGAGCTGTGACCAAGCTAGTCTAACCACTACAAACCCTGACCTGTGGGTGGAGGCACCTGCCATAGGACCTAGGCCCCCAACCTGTCCGTAGTCAAACAGGCAGGGTTAATAGCCCTTGGGATAGCACCACCTAGGGGTAACATCAGTATTTAAACTGAGCTGAAAGCTTGTTTAGCACATGTGAATGAAAGCCTGGGACTCCTACCACAAAAGCCCACTGCCTGGGGCTGGCAGAGGGAACCGGATACCAGGTTTAGGGGAAGTGGGTGGCTATTCCCCAGATAGCTTTAAGTAGCAAAATACCCCATTTCTGCAGAAGGACTGTGCAGGGGGAAGCCTGACTCTTACAGTAGTCTAGAAGTTAACATGCAACTGTTCAGAGAGTTTTAGAGAAAGAATAGTGTGCCATTATGTTGGATCCCTTGTGGGTCAAGGTTACAGGAACCCATGTAGCTTCTGAAGCCCTGGTTAGTTGCCATGTGATATGTCGAATGCAAGTTCAGCCTTTGAAGAGAAATGACAATGATGCCAGTGTGCCCCTTGGGTTGGTGGTACAACCCTATCAATTTATAGAAATGGACTTTGTAATTCAAACAATGCCTTCACCATCACCCTTCCATGACTGAGGTTCAAGACTGCATTTGGACGCTGGGTATGAGCAACAGTGAGGGGCTACAGCCTGCCTCATGGGGAAACAATGTGTGCGCTCATGAGCGATCAGTTAATAAAAAGATCCTGTTATGAAGTTTATTCCAAGTTTGGACATTACGTTTTGTTGGATAGTTCTGTTTTAACTGCCCTTGCCTTGCAGCCTGTATGCCCCGATGTGTTCCAGAGTGCTCAGAGGTCTCAATGTCCGGTCAGGTAGGTGAGTCAGTGCTGTCTATTCTCTCCTCTCCGAGTACAACAAACATACCCCTAGATGTTAAGGAAGTGAAAGCTTACAAAGCAGAGTGGAGAGGACTTTCTGAAGTCCTTAGTTCCCTGCCCATGTGGAAAAATCAAATAAGGCTGACAAGGCTCACCTGGGCTGATATTTCCCCAACATTGTTTAGCTTTCCATTGCTTGGTGTATTGCTCCCATGAACTATTGTTTGGCATACATTGTACAATGCCTGTCAGTCCTCCGTTTACTTTAATTCTTTGTTTGTACAACCAGTTTGAACGTTGTCACCTGTTCACGTACGGTTTGTATTTGCATCTGCCTGCTTATTGACGTGGAACCTATGTAAAGGAGCTACTAAGCTCATAGGTATTAATTCCAAAATTTAATAAAATAAACAAGGAGGCTCATTCCGAGTCAAACTCTACAAGCGGAAGTCACGATGATGAAACCCATGAAAAGGAAACATTTCAGGTCACAGCAGGCTCAAACAGAGCCAATGTGAATCTCTCAAGAATGAAATTTAGGCCCAGAGGCAGAACTGGTTTACAAATTTGGGGGGGGTGCATGTGCAATATGGCTCTACCGTGCCGGTTTGACATCTCTAATGTCGACCGGTGTTACAGCGACAGGAATCATGTTGACTGCAAATCGCAGTCAGCATGATTCATTACCAGACTCGGTCCTATTTTTCTATCGGGGCTTTGCCCACCAATCCCCTCATCCGGGGGGGGGGGGCTCTGCCCCCTGCACCTCCCCCGACTAAAGGATTGTTAGCTCCAGTTGGAGTCAACTTGGGGCGAGGGTGCAGGACCGGGAGACAGCATGCGCCTTTCTCGGACACACCATCACAGCGACCTGTCAGCAAAGTGTCGATTTTGCTGACAGGAGAGTAGTTCACCTTGTAACCCCCAGGGGGCACTACCCTTAGGGCTACTACCCCTGCCTTCCTCCACAGAGACCGGGTGAGGGGCCCAGATCCGTTGGCGGGTGCCTCTACCCAGAGGTCGGGGTTAATACTGTCGAGATTGCCTCGGTCACAGCCCTCTGGGTTACTGCAACCCCCCTTTTTCCCCGCTAGTGGCTCACACTGGGTACCAACAATGCTTTTCACCAATACACTTACCCCCCCGGGTAGTATCTCTCAGCTCACTCTGGGGATCCCCTGTAAAATAAGATACAGTTATATCACAGTCACTATACAGTAGTTCAACAGGGATGCACAAACCAGCCAGGGTGTAGTTGCAACACACAAATCTGATTTATTAAGGGGAGATAACAAGGATGGGGAAATCAGACCAATTGGTTTATCACTACACTTAACTACCCAGGTCTCTGTGCACAGGCCTATCCCTACACGTCACTGGCCCTGGGTACCCAAGCCCTAATGGCTAGTCCAAACATGGCAGCTGGTTGGGGCCCTTAACACAGATAAACGCTGCAATCCTGAACCAGGCAGCATGGAAAGAAGAGTCGATTAGGCAGTCAAAAGTATAGCAATATGATTGGAAAACCACTGTTTGCACACTTAACAGGGAGCTACCCTGATTCAGTACTCAACCTCCAGCCAATCCCGGTTCTTCCAACACTAGCAGGGCTGAGCCGGAACTTCACAAGTCTCTTTACGCATTTATATGGTTATCTTAATCCAGGCAGACTCCCTCACTGGCAGCAGGATTAACTTGAACTCACAAGTCTCTTTCCACATTTATATGGTTGTCTCAAGCAAGACAGCACCCCTCACGGGCAATAGGATTAACTTGAACTCACAAACCCCATAGTACATTTATATGGTAAACAGCAACAGGCAAAAGTCCTTTAATTGCAGCAGGATTTACTTGAGCTACTCACACATTTATATGGTAACAGCAATAGCAGAGGGGTACCACACCAGGCAGCTGCTCCCAGGCTCTTCAGCTTTCACAGTCACTCCAGCTCTGCAATGGCAGCTTTTTACTTCTCCCATGGACAGAGTGCAATTCAGCAATTTTCTCCAGTCCTCTTACAGGTCGAGCCTGGTGGGTAGCTGTACAGAGCACAGCCTCCTCTGACCGACCGCCGACGGGTTTCAAAAACGAACTCCTCGCAGGAAAACGGCCGACTTAGGCCTTCACGTACTTCCCGCGCGAACGCTCCCCGGCGCAGAAGCACAGTAGCTCCTCACTAGCTACAACGAATCTGACTCTCCACAACTTGGGGCACTCCTTTCCACTCAGGTGTGACCTGATCCAATTGGCTGGTTGAGCCTGCCAGTCACTTCTCCCAGCTCTCAGTGGTGCAGAAAAAGCGCCATAGCCCATAATACCTTTCTCAAAACAAACAGCTCTTCCATTGGCCAGTCGACTCTGTAGGGTCCCAAGTACTGATTGGTCCAATTCTGCAGTTCGGGACCAAAATGGAGGAGGCAATCGAAACTCTCTGTGCTGCAAAGCAAAGCAGGTTAGAACAACTA
The DNA here is from genome assembly GCA_016271365.2 of Neoceratodus forsteri. NCBI lineage: Eukaryota > Metazoa > Chordata > Ceratodontiformes > Ceratodontidae > Neoceratodus > Neoceratodus forsteri. The sequence continues at coordinate 111,839,872 of CM057449.1, forward strand.
CATCATCATTATTTATACAGCTTATTTTAAGCAACCACATACATCCTTTATTAGGGCTCCCTGTACTATTAGCAGGGCTCCGAGTTTTCAGCGATTCTGCGGATCGCGGCAAACCAGCGAAAATATCCAGTGAATTTGCCATCACCAGCGGAATTAGCGACCGCCCGTGAATAACGTCAACTTCTTTGCCGGCGGGGTGCCCAATACCCCGTCGGCTTCACTGTCCCCCTCAGCAATGCTTACATGCTGCGCTGAGGCCCACCCCAGCGTGGCAAGCCATCTAAATAGTTTTTTTGCCGGCGGGGTGCCCAATCCCCGTCGGCTGGGCACCTCCCAGTGGGTGTATTGCAGTACTGGGAGCCAACCCCAGCGTGCAAGCGGTCACTGACGTCTTTTTTCCCTGTAAAACAAAAAACTGTCCCGCGCGCGTCTCCCAAGCCCCCTCCACATCCCGCACCCACCCACTGCGCACCCAGCCTCCCCACCCCCCACCCCATACTTACCTCCGGACTCCAGCGCGGCGATCTTGGTGGACCCGGGAACACGTCTGCACTCTTCAAAGGCGACCACGAACTGAGGAAATGCCGGTGGCTGTATAATGGGCTAGATAGGAGGGTTCAACTTTGTGCATATCTTAGGCATTTTTGGAATTTTGCGCAAATTTTCAACATGGGGTTTTGGGACCCCTTCTCATGAATGATGTCACTGTCCTTGGCGTTATTCGGGCTCGAAGGGTGATTTAGTGCAGTGACTCTTGAAATCACCCCGGACCGAATACACGCCATGACAGTGACATCATTCATGAGAAGGGCCCAAACCCCCATGTTGAAACTGGTGCCAAAATTCCAAAAATCACTGTTTAACGAGCGTGCATTGCGCAGTTCCTACGCAGGCTCGTAAGTTCGCGAAATTTCAATATTTTCACTCCAGAGTTTCAACATTGCCATTTCACCACACTGTCTTATGAGTAGTACAGCTGTCATTTTTCACATCTCACCCAAAATGTGTTTCCACCCTTTTAGCGCAGAATGGCGCAGTCAGTGTGCGAAATCAATGTACGGGATAAATTAAGAAAATCACAGTGACACTGTTCATGAGCAGTGGTCTTAAACTGGCTATGTTGAAAATTTGGTGACAAACACCCATAAAATGACTGTTACGAGTGTGCATTGTGTCAGATATGGCGAAAAAAACAAAAAAAGGAAAAAAATTAAGGGTAAAAATGTGCCGCAGAATTGCCGCAGAAATTGGTGTTGAGTGCCGCAGAAGTTCTGCGGCAAATGAGAACCCTGCCGCAGAACTTTGCTCCGATGTGCTGCAGAAAAATCGGGACCCTGACTATTAGTGATGGCAGAATGGATTGCTCACTTGGCAGCACGGGTGGGAGTCGAGCATGACAACACTCGAACCCCTTCCCATTTTAACCCATTCCGACTGCAAAAGGCAGCCCTTAAAGGGACAGTATACGGAGGCCTTAAAAAGCACTTCACGGGCCCTCCTTTTGGCGGCTTTATGCTGATTACCAACCAGGCATAAGGCACGTTAGGAACCCCCATTTGCAAGGGAGTTACAACTGTGTTGGCATCGCCATACGGGGGGGCATACCGTGCAGAATACCCTTTAAAAATGTACAGGAAACCTCTAGTTGGGCCACTGTGTGCCCACTAATAGAGGCAAGGAAAGCTGAAACAGCCAATTGCACCTTGTTGAACAGTACTGGAGACCCGAGTCTGATAAGGACAGAAGGTGGTCCAGTACTGTACTGACAGGACACAAATGGGTTCAGAGAACAGGAAGCTCACCATATGGAAAAGCACTTCCACTTCAGAGAATAGGTATGTCTCGTAGAAGGCTTTCTAGTCACATGCAAGACATCAGCCACCTGGGGTGAAACCCCAAAATGGGCAATGGCTAGGTCTTCAGGAGACAGGCATGCAGATGCTGAGATCACAGGTCCGGATGGATCAGGGACCCCCCGAGCCTGGGACAGCAGACCCCGAAAGAGGGAGATCTGAACAGAAGACTCCACTGCCAGGTGCTGCTTTAGTGGAAAATAATTTGGAGAGGCAAGGAGGAGCCACCAGCATTAGGGTGGGATGCTCCACCTCACAAGCTTGAGTAGAACCTTCTGAATGAGATGGATCAAAAGAAAGGTGTAAAATAATCTTCCTTTCCAGGGCAGGGACAACCTATTTCACCAAAAACTCCAGGCCCTGAGTGAGTGATCCAAATAAATGGCAGTCTTCCACTGTGTGGGGACACAAAAAGGTCCAACTCTGGATGACCCCATCTTGCAAAGAGTAGTTTGCCACAGATGTCAACAGTTCCCACTTGCACCAGGAACCAAGACCTGCTAGCCCATCTGCCAAGAAGTTTTGGACACTGGGAGAACATGGCAGACCGCTAAAGGCATGAGACATGGCCCAGTACACACACTTCCCTGCACAGGGATAAGACTGAATGAAGAGATGAATCAGCATTTATATAGCACTTTCATACACACTGTAACCTAAAAGTGCTTTATAAGCAATGCTAGACTGGCAACGATTTTGCACATCAACACCCACACACACAACCTTGGACAGTTGCATGAACCAGTTTTATGGGAAGGGGAATGTTAGCCAGAACAGTGGGGGAAGTCCCCTAGTATTGCAAAAAGGGCCATGGGTTCTTCTATTTCCACCAGGACACCCACCAGGATAGCCCCAGAGATGGGTACAAGGGACCTCAGTTTAATGTCTCATTCGAGTAGTGCCACACCCTGACCGTACAGCACCTCCCTAGTATAGCACCCTGGCACCAGCATTTAGGTACGAGATCAGTCCTTGTGTGGGACTAGAACTCACAACCTTCTGGCCCAGAGGTGGATGTGCTACCAGCTGAGCCATATTGACACCTAGAATACCCCCTTGCTTGTTTATGTAGCGCATGACAGACATTGTTTGATAATTAGCATGGGACTGGGGCCAAGATGCTCCTGAAAAGCCTGGAGACCAAGCAGAACAGCCCTCATTCTCCAGAACATTGCTGTGGAGATCAGACTCCAGAATCCAGATCTGTCCATGACCTTTGGGTCTAATAAAACCAGAGGTGGGCATTCCAGCAGGACCCCGGAGGCGTCCACTGTGAGGATCTAATTGGGAGTCCGGGAAAAGAATGGAATGTTCCATGGAAGGTTCTGGTGGGCCATCCACCATACTACAGCATGGTGGAGAGGGAAGGTGATGAGGACCATTTGTTCCAACTTAGTTAGCGGTTTTCCTGGCACCATTCCCTCAGCCATAAGTTAAACTCGTGTATGTCCTCCTCGCTGACTCTCTATGTGCTTCCACCCCACCGCCAGACTGGAAGCATCTCAGAGAATGCCAGTGTGGACAAGAGAGGATATTCTGTTAGCAAGTTGTACAATATGTTCCTTTGCCTCCACAACTGATTGATTGGACAAGTCATTTATCCCTAGGTGAATGACTACGTACTTTGTTCCATCCTCCCTTCACACAATCTGCTCGATGCATTGTGTTTTACAGATGCACCTGGGAGACACTGGACAATGACCCTGGTATTGCCGTTTGAATTTGTGGGATTTTACTCCACGGATCATAGAATCTCCCACTATGATAAGTTTCCTTTTATCCCTGTTGCCATTGTTTTCTTCATCCTTTTTCAATCATGCTTGGCACCACGAGTTGTTCCCTAGCAGCACCACAATGCCCAGTGACAGCTTTCATTACCATTGGTAAATGTCTTATTTATAAGCATGTTGTTTTTGGATATTCATGTTTTAGTTCTTGCCACATGGCCTCACCTCCATCTCCTGACCACCTGCCAGCCCCTCTGATTCAGAATCCTGCCTAGGACCAGTGCTGACATTTGTGTGCCACTGGGTCAGAGGTGGGATGAGCGGGTGCCTGTAGCTTTGCAATTCGACGTGGAGCTTATGTATCGTGGCCCATGCTTACCTCATCTCGGCCCCAAGGTTGGCTATAGCCCAGCAAGTTGGACATTGACCCATGCCATGGAAGAGCACCCTACTGAATTGGGCCCCAAATTATCCACAAGTGAAAATCTCCATTGCTACTAGAATATTTTAGGTTGGGAGAGGTTGGAGTGGATCCACCTGGGTGATTTCTAGAGAGTAAAAAGATCATTTATCCTCTTGTCATGGTTTTAGAGCAGCTGTTTTAAGGGAAATATGGAAGCAAAGAATAGAACAGGGTGGACAAAACTAAAGATTGTTTTTCTGAGATGTGCAGAAAGTCCTGCCCCTTCCTTACTTCCCCTGTAGAAAATCAATAGAGGTACCTATAGAGAAAAACAATCAACCTTTTGCGGTGGCTCCAAACACCACCAACCATAAGCACCTTAGGACAAAAGTAAAGGAAACCTAACCTTTTAAATCTACCTTCTGTTGGAAGGTACTAAGCCTTTTGTCAGCTCCACCCCCAGTTACACTCCTAATCCCCAGGAAGAGCTGTGGAAGAAAAGCAATTAGCTCCTTCAATGTGAGAAAGACTGCAAAGCCTGTAAACCTAAAGCCAAACCTGTAAGCACAAAACAAAACAGTAACAAAACAGTAACTCTGCTGAACCTAAAGAGATAGTGTAAAACCCGTAAGCACAACCTGTAAGCACAAAGCAAAATAGTAACAAGAAAGTAACTGCTTAGCTAAGAGAAGCCTTAATGTTTCTCCTTATTCTGTTAATGTTCCTCACTCTGTCCTTTCAAGCAAACCTAGAAAGCAAAGTGCTTTTTTGTCAGTAAACCTTAGTCTTTTGCATCAAAATACTAGCCAAAACATGGCCTCCCAGGTGAATACTATCTGGAATTCCCTGATTAGCCCAGAGCAGGTGAGGTTTATGGTTTATGCTGCATCAAGGGACTCCAAGCAGCCCACTGTGTTTGATGGATGCAGTGAAAGCCTTTGATAGGGTGCGATGGCCATTATTTTATACTACCCTGGAAGAATTTGGCTTTCTCAATACCTTCATAGACTGGGTAAACTACTGTATGTCTAGCTATCTGCTAAAAATCACCTGCAATGGGGTACTTTCTCAGCCCTTTTCTCTACAAAAGGAAACTAGGCAGGGGCACACCCTATCCCCCTTACCTTTTCAATTTTATACTCTGAACCACTGACCAGAAACATAGAAACATAGAATTTGATGGCAGATAAAGACCGCTTGGCCCACCCAGTCTGCCCATTTTCCTACCTACTGGATAAGCTGCAGATCCTAGTTAACCGGCAGCCTACTTCTTCCTACCCCCAACCCCCAGAATTGCCTTATGACTATCCCATGCATGCTTGAATTCCACCACTGATTTTGACTCCACAACCTTCTCCGGAAGGCCGTTCCATGCATCCACAACCTCTCTGTAAAAAATACTTCCTTAAATTACCTCTGAGTCACCCCCACTCTATCTTCAAATTGTGCCCTCTTGTTCTTGCACAACTCTTTTTTTGAAAGATGCTACCCTCTTGGACTTTGTTGATTCCCTTGAGGTACTTGAAAGTTTCTATCATGTCCCCCCTCTCCCTCCTTTCCTCGAGGCTATACATATTAAGCTCCTTAAGTCTCTCTTCATATGTCTTCAGTGCAGACCCTGCACCATTTTAGTTGCCCTCCTCTGGACAGCTTCCATTCTGTCTATGTCTTTCGGAGATTGGGTCTCCAGAACTGCATGCAGTACTTCAGATGGGGTCTCACCAGCTGTCTGTACAGAGGGATAACAACTTCTTGTTTTCTACTGGTGATGCCTCCTGAAGGCTCCTGGCTTACCATGTACAAGTCAAAACTTCAATAAAACTTTCTATGATAAAAAAGAAGGTTCCTGGCAGACAAGAGAATCACAGGCATACAGGTGGGGAGAATAGATACAAAATGTCCACCTAAGTGAATGACATTCTTCTGCCTCTGGAAGGTCCAGAGACGCAATCCCAGTTGCACTTGAATTACAAAATTTGGTCAGCTAAGGAGCTATAAACTTGACCTCTCTAAAACATGTACAATGCCTCTCAACCATATTGCAAATATCCAGTGATGAGATGGGAGGGCACTTGGAGCCCAGCTGTGCTTAAATACCTGTGTATCTTGATCGCTAGGAGCAAGAAAGTCATATTCTACAAGAAGTCAGAGTCCTTGCTTAAATTGCTATAACAGCATATGCAGATTTGCCCTCTCTGCCCACAGGGTAACTCATTGTTGTCAACTCTACTCCAGACTGGGCTGGCTCTCCCCTCAGTCATATAGACTCTACTCTACTGGCTGCCTGATAATCAGAATTGGGACCCCTGTCTAGGCTACTTACCCACTCTACTTGTATCTATCCCCTTAGGTCATCAGAACAAACACCTTTGGAAATTCCTAGGTGTCTCACCAAAAAAGGATGAACTCTCCTTTGCAACATCTGTCCCTCTCCTTTGGAACTCTCCCCCAGCAGGTCAAACTCTCCAAATCCACAGGTCTTCAAACTGGGCCTTCGTGCCCACCTACTGGATTCTAAGGTCTGCTCCTGCTCTGAATCTTGAGATTTCACCTAGGTGTTCCTCAGCATAATGGCACTTACTGTCTCCTCGCTTCTGACTCTTGCCAGTCCTACTTTCCACACTTACCCTATTGTTATAAGTGTTTATTGTTTTTTAATACTTACCTGATTAGTGTTATTTTTCATTATGTCTAGTGCAGGCAGTTAGTTAACAGTGTTTGGCTCTGTAAAATTTGACTTGCTCTTAGTCCGTAAGCATTGCTATGTTTTTTGTGCTCCCTCATGCTACGCCGTGAACAATGTCACTCCTGTTTGTACCCGATTCTCTGTTGTGTAACTACCAGGTCATGCCAGAATATAGGCAATACTCTTGTCTAGTGCACTTACCTGGTAATCAAAAACTAAATAATCAGAATCTGATAGGATGGTCTGCACTCCCTCCGATTCTCTGGGCATGTATAAATATAGAAATGAACATCCTATCAAGGGAGCTGTACACACTGCATATGATAAGCCATACCCAACTACTGGTTCACATAATCCCACCTGGACTTCCTTCCTGTGGAACAATAAAAATGCTTTGCAGGTCAGGTACTAATCTCACCCCCTTAAGGAACAAGGTGGCCTTCAGCTGTCAGATATCTTGCTATGTACACGGGCCTGTTCCTGTGGTGGAAATAGGATAACCATGAGGTGACCAGTCCTTACACTCCACAGTGGAGGAAAATGGATTTGGACTTGTGTCCAAGCCTTATTGTACATCCCATATTGCAAGCTCCCACAAATTCTGAAAACACTCCTAATAGGTATCTCAGTGCTGGTCGCTAAGCAGATCCACTGACTCCTGGGAACCAAACCTCTATTTCAACTGGAACAGCCAATCCCAGGGAACCCCAGTTTCCTGATTCAGAACAAGCCAATCTTGTCCCTCCACACATATTATGCCTTATGTTGGAAAGTAACTGCTTAGTTTCCTATGACGGGTTTAAATAAAAATGTGAGATTGCAAGTACCTGTGTTCCCTTTCCTCCAGTTACAACATACATTAGCAACCTCCCTTGGTCCTCGGCCCTGACATTTTCAGACTCTAGCCATGAAAGAAAGAAAACAGATGTCTGCAGAGAAGGGCCTTTGGCCCTCAAGTCTGCCCACCATCCCTAAGAAATGTTTTTTCCCCAAATTCTGCTGGTAATAGGTTGTCCCCTCCCAGCTGACCAGCAGCCCATTATGCCTTTCCCACGCTTTTAAAGCCTACAATCTTGTGTGCCTCTACAACCTCTGCTGGCAAGCTGTTCCATTTGCCCACCATCCTTTCTGTGAAGTACTACCCTCATGTTCCCCAAACCTCCCTCCTTCCAGTTTCAGCTTGTGCCCCCTTGTCCTTGAGCATCTTTTTCTTTGAAAAATTTTATTCTCCTGCACTTCATTTATCCCTGTGAGATGCTTAAAATGTCTCAATCATATTCCTCTTCCTCCTCTCCTCTAGAATACATATTTAATTCTCTCAGCCTATTCCTACAGGGTTTGTGATGCAGTCCCTGCACAATTTTGTTGCCCTCCTCTGAACCGCCTCAAGCCTATCAATGTCCTTTCGTGAGGCCTCCAGAACTGGACAGTACTAGAGGAGTTGCCTCACCAATGATCTATATAGTGGAATTATCACCTCCTTTTTCTGCTAGTGATACCTCTGCTATGCATCCCAGCATCCCGTTAGCCTTGCCTGCTGGCTTGTCACATTGCCTACAGACCTTGAGGTCAGAGATGATCACCCCAGGTCTCTTGTTTGAAGCACTGATTGCCTCCCCAAGATGATATATTGCCCGTGGATTTTTGTGCCCCATGGCATTACCTTATACTTTTTTGCACTGAATCCCAATTGCCAATCCCTTGACCAATCCTCCAGCTTCTTTAGATCTCCTCTCATTCTGTCCACTCCCCCATCATGTCCACCATGTTGCAAAGCTTGGTGCTGTCAATGAACAGACACACGTTTCCTACTAGACCCTCTGCATTATCACTGATGAAGACATTGAAGAGTACCAGACCCAAAACTGAACCCTGTGGCATCCTACTGGTCACTTTACCCTCTGTAGAGTGGATGCCATCTACCACCACCCCCCTCTGTGTCCTGTTACCTAGCCAATTCTCCACTCACTTCACTACCCTCTTTCCTACCCCCATGTTCTCCAGCTTGCTTAACAGCCTTCTATGTGGCATGGTGTCAAAGGCCTTGCTGAAATCCAGATAGGCCACATCCACCCCCCCCCCAATCAACCTCTCTGGTTACCCAGTTGAAGAACTCAATAAGGCTTGTCTGGCATGACCTTCCTCCAGTAAAACCATGTTGCTTTGAGTCCATAACCTTTCCTACTACTGAGGTCAGGTTGACTGGTCTATAGTTTCCTACTTCCTCCTTGTTCCCACTTTTGTATAGAGGGGCTACATTGTTCCTCCTCCGGTCCTTGGGTACCTCCCATGTTTCCAATGACGGGATGAACAGGGTAGTCAGAGGTTCCGACAACATCTCTTAGCTCCTTCATTATCCTAAAGGGTGTGTTCCATCTGGTCCCATCACCTTATCGACTGTTATTGACGCCAATTCCCTGAGCACCCTTTTCCTTCAAAAGAGACCTGTGTCCATCTTTGTGCCTTTCATGCATTTATCTCTAACTACAAGTCCATTTCCTGTTATCTCTTCCATAAAAATGGAACAGAAGTACTTGTTCGGCATATCTGCTTTCTGTTGGTCATCCTCTTAAAGACCCATCCTTCCCCTTCAGCTGTACAATCCCTTCCCTTGCCTTCCTTTTTTCACTGATGTACAGTACCTGTAAAAGGTTTGTCCCCCTTAAATCAATGAGTTTGCTATGTGTTGCTCTGAGCTTTGGCTACCCTAACTGCCTTCCCTGCCTCCCTTTGTTTTTCCTGATTCCTCTCCCTATCCCCTTTATCCTGTGTTCTTTAGAATTGCCTAAATGCCATTTTTTGCTTTAACCTTTTCTGCTACCTCCCTAGAAAACCATAATGGTCTCTCTTCCTCTTGCTTACCCCTATCAACAGTTGTGTCACCATTGCAATCCCCGCTTTGATTACCTCCCACTGTTCCTCTATCCCTTTTCCTCTACTCTGACCAGTGCTTCTTCTAGGTGTTTTCCCCATGTCTTTGAAATCTATCCTCCTAAAGTCGAGGATTCTTGTCTGTGTGACTTGGTTCCACTCCCGCCGGTTATTTCAAACCATGCCATTCAGTGATCACTGTTCCCCAGGTGCTCCCCATTGTAACTCCATTACACTGCCCCCATTCATAAGTACCAGGTTCCACGACCAGTTGTTTAAGGAATGCCCCTTGCAGTGAGTCTATGATGTTCCTGCTCTAGGTGTAGCTGCTGCTGGGAGGCTCAGTCCACATCTGATAGACTGAAGTCCCGATCAGTAACACCTCTTGTGCGCCATCCTTCTATTGTTAGTAATCTCCTTATCTTCCTCATCTCCTGAGATGGTCTGTATATTACCCCTGTGCCAATGAATGTCCCTTTCTCCTTTGTAGTGTAACCCACAGCATCTCCCCTCCTCCCTGTTTCCCTGGAATTTCTATGATCTTTATGCTTTCTTTACATAAAGCCACTCCTCCCCTTCTTGCCTACTCTCTCTCCTGGATAGACTGACCTGGTACGGCCATTTCCCAGCACTGGTTTCATTACACCAGGTTTCTTGAAGAGCCACAATATCCAGGTCAGATTCTACATAGTAGCCTCAAGGTCCCCTATCTAGTTACACAGACTTTGGGCATTTATGCACATGGCTCTCCAACTTGTGATGTCCCTCCCCTGCTTTGCTCCTTTATGCAGCTCCCTTTTCCGATCATGATCCTTGTCATTATAAATAGCAGACCCTCTCAGCACTCTGTCTTTGTGTTGACATGTGCTCACTGTTGGTTTACTTTCACTTGAGTTCCCCTGTAGTTCATGTATTCTTGGGGGTATTTTGTTTCCTATTGTACCTCCACCTCCCCATTGGCTAGTTTAAATGCTTGCTAATGAAGCTTCTAAACTTTTCACTCAGTACCTTGGTCCCTCATTGGATGAATGCAGGCAGTCACCCTTGAATAGGCCCACATCCCTCAAGGTGGGGCCCCAGTTCCCATGAAGTCAAACCCTCTTAGCACCATTTCTTCAACTATGTGTTGAATTTTTGGATGGGAGTGTCTAACCTCCCTTTGCTGTGGACAGGCAGAACTTCCAAGATGGTTACAGAGCTTGCTAGCCACATGAGGCCCTTCCAAACTCCTTGAACTCTTCCTGTATCTTATCTAGCTCATCTTTCTCCCTGCCATGTCATTTGTCCCCAGGTGGACAAGGACATACAGCCCCTCCTCTTTGCTATGGCCCATGCGATCCTCTGGATTCACTTCCCATCCCTCAAGCTTTGCCTCCAGGTAGGCACTTTACTCCCTCTCTCCCTTGCTACCTATTCCCAACTCTGTGTCCCAGACAATGGAGTCCCCACTAGGAGTGGTTTCCTCCTCTGGGGTCTCCTATTTCCAGCCCTTTGAATCCATCCTGGGCGACCCTCTATCCTCTCAGAACACCACCTTGGATGTCACCATACGATCTTCCTGTTTCTCCAGCACAGTGTAGGAGTTATGTAGTGTCACTGGTTGGTGGATGTGCCTCTGTGCCACTGCCTCCACCCTCCCTGAGCTTACTGTAGTCATCCATTCCTGCTGTGAGGCAACTGCTGAGGTAATGGAGGCCGACTAGGAGGTCCCTGGGTGAGGGCGAAGGTCCTCTGAATCCTAGGCAGCTCAGAGACATGTAATCTCTACCCACAGCCTAGAGAGGTGCCTGGAGATTGGGACAACACTGCAGCATCCAGAATGTCCTCCTGAAAACTGATGCCCTGCAACCACTGCATTGCATCACTCCCCATCTTGTTTTCTACTCTGCCTTTCTTTGCTTAGCTGTGCCCTGTGAAAGAAAACCCTTTCCCTACTGCCACCTGCACTGGTTACTGCTTAATTTAGCTCCCAGTTGTGCTCTGACCCTGAAAACACTGTCTCTCGTTAATTGTGCCTCCTTAAAAAGAGGATAATTTGTTCTTTCCTTCTGCCCTACAGTAAGATCCACTCTTACGTTGCCCTGCCAGAGTATGTATATCAAGTCAGCTGTGTTGTGCTATCCTTTTCTGTCTGTAAACAGGAAGCCACAACCAATCCTCAGGTTGTGTGCCTGTAAAGGTGGATAAGCCTGGGATGGGGTGGGCGGGATCCCTCAGTACTCTGCCAGAAACAATCAGCTACCTGAAATCCGATGCCTGCTGAAGGTACAACCCAAGCTAGAAAGTACCAGAATGCTAGCAAGTACCAGAAAGCCCTAGAAGGTTAACAGCAACAAGCAAGCCTCTGTGCAGCCCGAGCCAAGAAACTCTGTTCATCTAGAATTTAGTCTGCTAACACAAAGCAAATTAAATTCAGTTACCTGAAATCTGATGCCCGCTAGAAAAGTACTAGAAAGCCCTAGAAGGTTAGCTGCAACAAGCAAGCCTCTGTGTAGCCTGAGCCAAGAAACTCAGCAGACTAAAGTTATATGGATGAACTGCTGAGTGCTTGCCAAGTCAAAGGAATTCTGCCTCACTGATATACAAAAGTTTCTAAACTTTACTACTGCAAGGAAAGGGATCTACGTCACTACTGGCAAACTGAATCCCCAGATCTGACAGACCCAAGCACTAGAACTTAAATGTTGAAGAACATACAAAGAGATCAAGTTTGATGGTCTCAGACTCATGCAATATTGGGTAACCCATAATATGTACTACACACAAATAAAACTCCACAAAATGTGTCACCTGGAGTCTGACATATGTACCAGATGCAAACCTTAAAAACATTCTCTAGGACTGTCCTAAGGCCAACCCCTCTGGGAAGAAATCCAATGGCACCTACCTCTATATCCCCTTGTAGGCCTGGAATCAGCTTCCACAAAACACATTTGCATACTAGGGTTGGGTTTAAATCAAGTCATAGGCCACAAGAAATATTACATCTCACTAATCTCTGCTATAGCCAAGAAACTTATTGACTTGATGACTGCGTGTCTACTTATACAATGCAGTCCTTGAAGCACCCTGAATTGGCCACATGTGCAATACCCAAAAACGTTGATCAGAGAAGGCGAGACGCCTTGTTTGTGCTTTTGCTTTCCAGCTATAACTTGCCCAACTGAGTGAGTTGGCTATCCAGAGCAAAGGCCGATGGCACATTTATAAGGTAGAAAAAGAAAAGGGCAGACTGGATGGGCCTTGCGGTCCTTATCTGCCGTCAACTTCTGTGTTTCTACGTTTCTAAATCTTTAGTTCCTTACTGTAAAGGATTCTACTGTGATTTTGTCACCTTTATCATTCAGGCAACTTCAAGACAATTTTGTTTATATGGCACCCAATCCCAGGGGCTCTGAGCACCTCACAGAAACAATTTGAGAACACATTAATACAGTTAATTAAAACAATAAAATAATAATCAGGTAACAAGCACATCAGAATATTAAACAGCAGCATCATTCTCCTTTGTAAAAGAACCTTTGTAAAAGAGCCCTGGGCTCAAAGGTAACTTGTAATCCTAGAACAAATAAATAAATAAAATAAATTCTCCAAAGCACATGGCGAACAAATGAGCAGTCTCAAACAGAGCCCTGAATGTTAATGGGACCGATGAGTTGATATGTATGCTCTACTTTTTCTTGCTGTTTGTCTGCACAATAAAGTATTTATTTTTGTTTTGTTTACGGTAAGTACAGTAGACAAGAGTATTGCCTATATTCTGGCACAACCCGGGAGAGTACAAAACAGGATAAACAAAGTGCAAACATGAGTGACATCGTTCATGGCACATCATGAGGTGAGAACAAAACATAGCAATGTTTACAGACAAAGAGCAAGCCACTTCTACAGGCTAAGAGAAGCAGGTAAAATTACATTAATTACTTGTACTGTATGTAACAATAATACTAAGTGAAATCAGGCAACACAATTTTGAAATAAGGAACAGTTATAACAATGGGATTAGTGAGGGAAGTAGGAGCAGGCAGGTACCAGACAGTGCAGCAAAACAATAAGTGCCATGTAGGGGAGAAAAAACTGCTAGGAGTAAGTCTCAAGTTTCAGAACAGGAGCAGATGTTAGTCTATTAGGTATGAGTGAAGACCCAGTTTAAAGGCTTGGTGGGATTTGGTGAGTTTGATCTGTAGGGGGAGGGAGTTCTAAATGCAAGGCACAGATGTTGCAAAGGAGTATACTATTTTATGTTGGAGTGGAAGAAGCTCAAAGATTCTGTGGTTCTAAAGATTCTAATAAGCAACAGCAGGTACAGATAGTTACTGTGATAACAGTATTTTAAATAGATTTTAAACAACTTTTAAGGTATAACATTTGTAGCCAATATTTACCCAATGCTAGCATTCACATTTAAATCAGGGCCTGGGAATGCTAGTTGGTTATTAGTGGCAGTCTTAATACTTGCAACTTCAGTACTTCCCCCTTGGTCCCAGTCTGGCACCAATCTTTTAACTCCCCCTCTTCTTCCCTCCCCTTAACCTCTGTTTCTGCTTAGACAGGGATCAAAAATTAAAATGCATTTTCCAGTTCCCTTGACTAAAATTCAGCTGTAACTTACAGTAGGAGTTATAATTAACAAATTAAGGATATAGACTGCGCTACTACGTAGCCACCAACTGCAGCTAAAGAGAGAATATGCTGCTGCTTAATTTAATTAGTGCTTAGCCAGCTACATTAGCAGGCTCTAAAAAGCTACATTTAGCTAGCGGACTGCCTGTGCCGGTTTGCCAAGCTTCCTTTCCCCTCCAACCCCACCCCCCACCACCACCACTCTCCGGTTTGGCTCTGAGCAAAGAACACAGATTTATTTTATCCCTCTCCTCAAAACATTCCCCCCAAAATAGTAGCAGTGCTAAAAAGGCAGCAGAACAAGATAGAAAATAGAAACAAAGAATCTGTCGGCAGATGAGGACCACTTGGCCCACCCAGTCTGCCCATTTTTCCCTACCTAATGCATCACTGCAGACCCTACTTGATCTCAGGCTCTTTCTTCCTACCAAGATTCCCTTATGCCTATCCTGAATGCTCAAACACTGATGGATGAAGTGGGGCTGCTCTCTGTTCAACTGTCTGCCAAGCACTGACTTGGCTGCATCTGAACAGCATTATGAAAACCATGTGTGTTCTCAGTTATCTAGCCAGTCTGGTATCCCCTAATAATGGGCACGGAGTCAGCAACCAGTCATGTAGTCATTATCAGAGTCAATTCTCAATCTCTGAAGTGCCCACTCCATCTGACTCCTGTGCTCTGCTGTGTACTGAATTATATACTCTTGTGGGAGTAAAAACACTTGCTATCTTAACTGCTCCAAACCTTAAACCATTGAAAAGCAGAGGCATAGTTTCCCAGCTTATTCTGTGGATGTCACATAGACAGGGAACACTTGAGCAGACTGGATGGGATATGTGGTCATTTTCTGCTGACAAATTCTAGATTTCTAGGAGGAATGATGGGGTTGCCCATGTTATCTACTATAAATGGCGTCAATATGTCAAGTCTGGCTGCCCTAGCTGGCAAAATGTTTCAGAGGTACCAACACAGACAGCATCAACATATATCAAATTTGGCAGCCTAGATGGCAAAAGTTTCAAAGAGATATCAACACAGACAGCTCACCATACCAGAGGAGTGATTTGAAGAACGATGGTTATTGAATGGCAAAGAAAACTAACAAATTATGGGGAGGCACTCACCGTGGAAAGTCTGCACTGTCTATAAACACCTTTGTACTGGAAACCACGGTCTCAAAGCTGGAGAATGAGCCATCACTCAGTGGCAACAGCTGCAGCCCTTGAAGGTCCCAGTAAGCCCCATCACTAAGGACGTACTCCAGCAACATCCTCTTCTGGTTTTCAGGGATGGAAGATAGGTGACCACTTCGCAGGACCCTTCTGACAAAAGATGGTGTTGCCAGATCTGGGCCCTTTGACCCTTGAAATGTAGACTGAATGCCCTGGGCAACATGGCTGGGAACTCTGACTAAAGGTTGATGTGCATTTAGGAGAAATGCTTCAAAAGCTGTTTGTATTGCTTCATTTACAATAACTGGCATCAAGACAGCCTCTGTAGGTTTTACCCAGGTGAACAAATCCTCTCCAGACACAGGACTTTGAGTGTGACCAAGTGCTTTAGGATTCTTCTTGCCATCTCCAGCCGTCTTTCACTGTGCTTCACCCACTGGATGTTTGGCCAAAGGCTGTAGACCACAGATATGGGCAACACTGATTCTGCAGCCTGGGAGACTGCATCCAGGATCATGCGCAATATGCCAGTGGGAGGATCTCTTCCATCATAAGCTGGTTCCATTGGGCAGCTTCATCATGTTTCTGGTCTGTCTCTACCCATTTGATGTGCCGCCTGTTGTCTGTGAGACCAAAGCAGGCATTAATGTGTGTGACAAGCCCAGTCCAGTTGGCCTCATTATCTGGAAGAGGCAGGAAGCAGCACAGACGTCCTTTAAGGGGGTCAGTCTTGGCATCCTCCACTGGAAAAGCTAAGGAAACACAGGGTGTGTAACTTAGTTTTTTTGCAAGGTCATCCACATCAGGTAGTGATCCCGCCTTTGCTGTATAGTTAGTCACCATCCACTGGCATCTCTCTTCACTTTTCTGTTCACAGGTCTGGGAGAAATTACTTTCAGACAAGATGAAGAGTCTGTACCACAGTACAGGTCCAGCACCTCCACCCCTCATTGGCAGCATCCTGCAAACTTTGCTACCACTCTGCAATAGCTTGCTCACCACTCCATCTTGTCCAACCTTCATTAGGACCAAAGTTGTCACATTTCACAGGAAAAGCAGGGATATGCTTGCATCTGCTCTGAAGGAGTCAAAGAGGTCATCCACCCGCTGGATGTATTACAAGTTTTGGGAGATCTCAGAAGGATTGTTTCTCAGTGGAAAGCGGAAGGAGTCCACAGAAGTGCTTTTTTTTTCAAGGTGGTTTCCATTGCTCTCCAGTGACTTGTGGTTGGGACCTGGGCGAGAGGGAGGAACTGGTCACTATAACTTTTCACCTCTTCTCTGTCCTCCTGATCTTCCAACTTCCACTCCCAGCCACCATCATCGAATGTTTTCTCTTGGGGGTCGAACATCTCAATCAGACTTCCGCTAACCACACAAGGAAGATCTGTGAGGGAAAAAAAATCTAAAATAAGGTGTCAATCCAATTCATTTCATTTAATGGGTGAACTATGGTGGGCTGCAGGAGAAGCACCTGATGTGCTGTGCAAAATACTGCAATAAGTGCTGTCACAGGATAAGTAAATGAATACATGTGTACTTCTCTTCATGCATTAGCTTTCTGGATCTTCTGTGCCAGTGTGAGGAGTTTGGAAAAGCCAGTCTAAAAGTGCCATCACTTAAAATTTAATGATGGATGGGGGATGGTTAGATAGAGATGGTCTGCATCTCTCCTCTGTATCTCTCCGTCAGTCTCCCCATCCCTCCTTCATCTCCCGTCCCTCCATCCCTCCGCCCCTCCCTCTGTCCATCTCTCTATCCATCTCTCTATATAGAGATCTCAGAAACTCTCTCGACACACTCTCTCTCTCTAGAAAGATCTCAGAGATATCACGAGAGAGCTTATAGATATATCTATATAGCTATAATGTCTCTATATCTATATTATAGATAATATATATCTCTCTATTGCCATCTCTATCATATACCTATTTCATATCCTCTCTCAAGTAAAAGCTTTACAAAGTATTGTGGGAGGAAAAGAGTTAGAATAACAAGACTTGCCCCAGTCGAGTCCGACTGAAATGCTAAGAGTTGTACCCACTTGTATCCAAGTTGATTGCAGCTGGTGAGCCATTCGGGTAAAATACCTGGCAATTTTCCAAGTTAAACTGGGAGATCACTGGCAGACCTACGAATCCCAGGAGCAGGCATTGGTGAGTGAGTGTCCAAAGCTTTAAAGGAGCTTTGAAAACCTACCTTTTAGTAAAGCCTTTAATGATTTCTGATTATTTTAATGTTTTAACTATTTATTTTATGTAATATTGTACAGGTGCCTTGGTTTAAGAAAGGCGCCTTATACAAATAAAGAATGATGGATGATTGATTGAAAATGGCTCTTCCTGATTTGTTTAAATGAACCTGTCCTCAGATGCAGTGCAGACATTTAATCAAAATAATAGCAGCAGCTTTTTGTGCCAAGGCTATGAGCTATTCGAGCCTCAAGATGTAACCTCAGAGTGCCAGGGGCTACTACCTCCTGCCTTGATTTGCCACTAACAGGCTTGAGGCCTGGATCCACGATGGTGCCTCCACCCAGAGGTCAGGGTTTGCAATAGTTAAACTAACTTTGGTCACAGCCTCTGGGACACTGCAACCCCCTTTCTTCCCACTAGTGGCCCACACAATATATCAGAATTACCTTCACAGTATACACTTACCCCCAGGTCTGGTTCGGCACTGGGACCTCCTGGGAAATGAGATACAGTGCAACAATCACTGTGCAGTACTTTAACATAGACAAATACCTCCAGGCAGTATAACTTTGCTGGAAACAAGCAGCTCTGATTTATTTAGGGGATATAACAAGGACAGGGGAAACTAGTTAATTAGCTTATCACCTCTAATAATTCACTCTATGCCTGTGCACAGGCCTATCCTTATCAGTTACTGTCCTTGGGTACCCAAGCCCCAGTGCTAGTCCAAACCGTGGCAGCTGGTAGGGCCCTTTCACAAGAGAAAAGGAGAATTAAACAGTCAGCAGTACAGTAATTCCATTTTGGATTTAATGTGGCAATTCAACAGGGAGCAACCCTGAATTAGTACTCAGACCCAAATAAGATAGGGTCCTTCAATGTCAGCAGGGCTCACTTGAGGTACACAAACCTCTTCACACATCCATAAAAAGAAAGTACTATACCAGGCAGGCTGCATCTGTCGATCGCAATTACTGCACAATACCGGGAGAACACACAGCAGATTCAGTTCTGATGGTATCGGAAGTAATTTTCAGCAATTCTTCCAGTCTTCTACAGGGTGAGCCTGGTTTCTCATTCAGATCCTTTGATTCTTTTCACAGGACGGATCTAGTCCTAATAAGTTACACAAGCTGCAGACCGAACTCTGGGCCTTACACACGTTTTTGACTAAACTGCACACTGAAAAGCACAGGGCTCTTCCTTCTTCACTGCCAAAGCTCAACTGAACTCCAACTGATCGTAAACCGGCACTTCCTTTGAGTTCCTCCCAGTTCTTGACTGGATTGGCTGTCACTCACAATAGACTCTGCTGTTGGTCCAAAAAGGCACTGAAGTCTAAACTACATCTCCCAGAGTCACTGCCCATACAATCCTCTTGTGGCTGGCTCAGATTATGAGTCCAAGTTCTGATTCATCCAAGGCATCATTTTAGAGCTAGCTTACCCCACACTGATTGGTCCAGTTCAGCAGTTCAAAACTAGAATGGGGAACTAGCAGACACAGTTCTGACTGCAAAGAGCAGGTTAGACAAACTGTAATTTCATTATTACTCTAAATAATTTCTGGCAAACAGTTACATCTTTCAGATAGGTTCCTTTGCACCCTAGGACTGCAAAAATGAAGTGAATTGGCAGCAGCTCGAGTGGTACTCAGAGAAGCACACAGTCCCCCCATACAAACTAATTATGTCTGCAAGCAGACAGCTCTTAAAGAGACAGTACCAGAGGCTCTAAAAACACTCACTGATAAATGGCTTAAATGCCAAACACCATTCAGGCTTGGAGCATTCAAGCAAGCTCCTGGAAGTCTTTTGGGAACCCCCATTTGCAGGGGGGTTACACACAGACTGATTATTCTCGAAGATAACATGTGTTCGCTGGTACATATTCCCATCTCTCTTTCCCTGACCTGATAATTAACACTGTGTTGTCTCGTCCGTGGCTATACCACTCTCAGCTGGTTCAGGAGGGCCATTTGGGTTGTAACCCATATTTTTTGCACATTGTTAAAACCTCCTGTATATCTAAAACCTTTATCCCCCTTGCTGTTAAGAGTGTGAGGGCTTGTCCCTTTATAGGGTCACTTGTTAACTGGAATAATTAATTGAGCCACTTCTGTCATACTGTTGAATTAACAGATTTTGTTCTCTACTATTCAACAAAATTACTTTCACTTCTCCTTGGTAATCACAATCAATCACCTCCCAAAATTTGTATTCCTTGAGGGCTAGTTCTGATTTAGGTGCTATCCAACCAAAATGTCTCGGTGGAATTTGTATTCCAATACCAGTTTCTATCATTTGAATGTTTCTGCTGTTTATTCTGGTTCTTGAAGGGCATGTAAATCAAGTCCCAGCTTCTGGGTTGCCTGCAAGGAGACAGAGCTCCTGGTGTACTTCCAATATAACACTGTTTCTGTAGTTGAGTAAGTTTGCACTTGCAAATTAGGGAGTTATCATTCGATTAAGGGGGTCTCATTCTCCAATTGGTCTCGTTGTTTAAAATTCATGCTGCTCATGCAAATTCTCTTCCATTTTTGTAGGCCCCCAATTTCCTAAACTGTTCTTTCAGCAATCCATTCATTCTCTCAATTAACCCTGCTGCCTCATGGGTAATAAGGGATGAAATACCCACTGTATGTTATGGGCTTGAGCATAAGCTTGTACCATTTCTCCTAAAATGGGAACCATTGTCACTTTTGTATCTGCAAGGGTATTCCATAGTACAACATAATTAAGTTAATTGCCTTAATGGTGTTTTCTGTGTAGCTTGTTTACAAGGGTATGCCAATAAATACCTGAATATGTATCTACAATTGTGCTAGCATATCGACATCCTCCACTAAGGGTAGAGGTCCAATGTAATCAATCTGCCAAATTTGTCCACGTAATTTTCCCTCCCCATTGTCCTTTCATCAATATGAGGGATTGGTCTTTGTTGCCCATGTTGGCATATAGGACACTGAGCACAACAGTTTTAACCAACCAATGTTAGTACACCCCTACTATATGCCCACCTGTAAGTGGCTTTTCTCTAAATGTCCACATTTTTGATGTGCCCATTTTGCCAGCCCTGATAACTGCTGACTTTGAGTTTCTTCAATATCCACTGGAAGAATCTTAGCTCTTTCATCTGCAATAGAATTATACCATCGTTCTAGTGTATCTGAAGCACTAATGAGCATCAACATGAAATACAGTGGTCTGAGTATTTTGCACCATAGTCCATATTTCCTGCCACAGTTCTTCCTCATATGATCAATGGTCTCATCTAGTAACTGTTGTACTTTATCTTGATCAGCCCCTGGATCAAGATATCATCAATGTAATGAGAAATCTGCATGCCATCCGGCAGCTTCAACTCATCCAGTGTTCTGCCACCATCCGTGGTAGATGGTGGGCTAGTGTACATATCCCTGAGGTAATCTAGTGAAAGCATATTGCCTCCTGCCATGTGAAGGCAACTGGTCCCAAAACTTTTCCTCAATCGGAATAGTAAAGAATGCATTAGCTAAATCAATAACTGCATACCATACCCCTTTGTGCCTTTGTATTTGCTCTATCAGGGTGACGGTGTCTGGAACGGCAGCCGTCAATGAAGGGGTGTACTTGTTCAATTCCCTATAATCTACTGTCATCCGCCATGACCCGTCACTTTTCTTGACCGGCCACACAGGATTGTTCCAAGCTGTTGTGGGTTTAAGCACTCCTGCCTCTAATAGATCTTTAATAGTGGCAGTTATCTCCTCATGCCCTCCTGGTATTCTATACTGTTTCATACAGATAATTTTTGTAGCAGGTGGAATGGCTACTGGAGGCATCTGCACCTTCCCCACTACTACTGGTCTTGCTAAAATGTAAGGTTTTACTCCAAATTGATATTGTCCATCAGACAATTACAACGGTCATCCCCTTTAGTATGTCTATTCCTATAATTGTATCCGGAATCGGAACAATCATTACACAATATTTTCTCCGGGCAGCTGACCTATTTTCAGTTCCAAAATGGTCTGTACTGCCTCAATTTGTTACCTCCTAATCCTGTAATTACCACTCGCTGACCTTTGTGTTTTGCTGGGTTCCCATAAATTAATGAGGCCTCCGCCCAGTGTCAATTAAAGCTCGTACTTTTGGGGTGAGCCACTTTTCCAATTAATTTCCAATTCTACATGAGGTCTAAAATCCCTCCTAGCCACCCTTCTACTGGGGCTTGCCTCTTCATTTCAGTCATATTTTAGGTTTTCAGTTGCTGCAACTCCTAACCGGTACAAATCACTAGGATACAGATCTGCATATTCCTGCTCCGGTTGGGGTGACTCAATGGATCCCTGAGTGGGAGCCCCCCCCACCCCAGGACATACTTTCATCATCAAACTCTGCCGGGGGAGCAGTTGGACTTACAGACTCCCCTGAAGAGACATGTACATCTGTCTTTAACTTTGAATTGATCTGCTTATTTACTCGCTTCTTAGTGTTCAATCCCCTCTTTTTGTACATTTCCCACATATCAGGGGTACTAATCCCATCAATGTTTTCCCTTGCCACCCCATCCTTTAAGAGAGCTAGGAACATATCTCTCCTAGAAACTCGACCTCAGGAATTGGACCGCTGTTTATCCTGTCCTGAAGAATCATATAAACTAGACCCCTTTGGGCCCCAATCTCCCAGTTCCCCTAACTGCCGTGATTGCCTCTAGCACTACACCTACTGTTTTCCCCGTCTGATTAATCAACAAAGTCATCATTACTGCCTTATATGCAGGTGGTGCAGTTTTGATAATCGTGACACGTACAGACACTGGCACAACAACACTCATTAAATCAGCATGGTCTTCTGTGGAGACCGCAACTTTCATCATTTCCATTTTAACGTTTTGTATACAGTCCTTTAAGGTAAACCATGGTTTACTATCCTCCGGCCAGTCACTCACCGTCGGATACTTGTGTTTGCAAGCCATAGCCACCATGTCCAGCATCGTGGCATAGCCCTGCCCCTGTATTCAGAGGGTCCGAAATGCCTCCTTCACCACAGGGTCATAGCTTAGTGACAGAAACCTAGGGGCATCAGTTTCATCTAAGCTTACTCCATCCACCCCTGTGTCATACAACCTCACCAGCCATCTCAACAAACTCTCCCCTCTGGTGTACCGCTCCAGGAGGTCTGATACCTCCTGTTGAGAAAAAATCCTCCACTACATCTCGATTCCTAGGATTTCCTGATCCAACACTTCAGCACGCCTTCTAGACACTGGCTGTGCATGCAATATTGGAACCTTACGTCCTCAGCCTTTTCTTCTTTATCTGAGGCTGACCTTTCTCATCTGTAGAAACCAAATATCTCCATCCCATGTTTCAGGATCCCAGTGGGCTCCTGCCCTAGTAGTGCTAATCACACTTTTCCTACTAACTCTGCCCCTCCTCTTTTTATACTTGTACTGTTACCTGGACAGCTGCATTTTCTGCAACTGTCCGATAGGTATCCAATTTATCACTCCAGCAAATGATTTTGACATTGTAACATCACAACTTTACTTTCCAAATCACAAACCTTTCGTTCCAACTCTGCCTTTTCACTAAGAAGTCCCTCTACCTTTTCATGCATCTTCCTATAGGCAGACAATAAAATCCACCCCCTCGTCCCAAGGCAGCACATTCTTTCCTTTTGCCACAGGCACTTTTTCATACATGTAACAACATCTGCAGGCTCAGAATCCTTTAAACAGGATTCCCAGTGTTCACTCAACCCTGCACAACATGACCACTCAGTATAATCAGTATAAGGTTGGTTTTCCCAACCAGGAATTTCCACTTGTGCACATGCAACATTAGACTCTTTCCTTTTAAACATTTTCACTTCACCTTAGTGTGTACTTTCCTTTATGAATCCTGCCGACTATGCCAAAATTGTCTTGCCTAATCGAAGAGTCACAAAGGAATAATCACACTTGGCATTCACACATCAGCACAATTTATTGCAAGCAAAAGATAATTACACTTCATTCTTCAGCAATGTCACTATCAGCATTAATGATTACACTTTAGCGTTCATTCATTAGCAATATTACTATCAGCATTAATATATACTTCAATTAAGCAAAACATGATACATCACCGATTCTATGCTACATCCAAGCCTTTTCCCAGTAGCTGGGGAAGCCCTAATCATCTCACAGCCTGGCCAGGAGTCTTGAACCGGAGAAAGTTCCACAGCGATGCCCACCCTGCAGATGAGGCTTCCAGCCAGGCATTGAGAAAGCTACATTTATATCTTATTCTATGCTAAAAATAACCATGCAGCCTTCATAGTGTTGTTTTGCCACATTCTAGAAGCTGGCCGGGCTCCCAGGATGCTGCAAATTCATACCATAAGGACTGCTCAGAATTTCCTACACCTGCTAGGTCACTGTGCTCCAAACACTGGCCGGGTGCCTAGAACACTATGAGCTAAGCAGAAGTTTAAACAAAACTACAAAAACAGGTTGCCTGATAATATGCAACCTTCAAGTCAGCAAAATACACTGTCTGAAGCAAAACATAATAATGAGGCTATCTAAAGAGCAAAACACCAATTAAATGAAGCAGCATGTAAAATGGAGTCACACAATACAAAATGGAGTATAAAATGACATACATTACATGAAATAGCATACAAAATGGAGTGACAATAATCAACATATTATACTATCACTACAGGTGCGAAAGTCAAGAACCACCCCGTACCATCCCCAGGGAGATTCCCCAACCTGAGAGGTTTAACTGCACATTGCTTGATATGTTGGGCACACTGCAACCCAAAGACAAGCCTAGATGGAGCCAGCAGATCAGCACCCTGGTTCATGCTTATAACTGCACCAAAAGTGATGCCACTGGATTCTCCCCGTACAGACTGATGTTTGGGAGAGAAGCTAGGCTGCCGGTGGATGTATGCTTCAGGGTTTCTCCTGATGGGGTCTAAGTAGACAATCATCTACAGTATGTACAAAAGTTGCAGGCCCAACTCAATCATGCTTACCAACTAGCCCAGACCATGGCTGCTAAACGAAACCTGGCCAAAAAGGAGAGGTATGATAAGAAAGTGAAAACAATGGAACTGAGAGAAGGGGATAGAGTGCTATTGAGGAATTTGGGACTGCATGGCAAGCATAAGATTGCTGATAGATGGCATCACCTCCCTCATATTGTTGTGGGAAAACTGGCAGATTTACCTGTATATAAAGTGCGGCCTGAAAACAATTCAAAAGATGTGAAAACTATACACAGAAATCACCTGCTGCCAATCGGGCAAATTTTGATAGAAGCTGAACCTCCTAATGCCCCCCTCCAGGCCTGTGACTAGAGCTGCTGCCAAGAAAGACCCAGACCACTTGATTCTTCAGTAAGCAAACTAAAAAGACCTTCTCCAACCCCCTCTGGTGAAGATGATCACCAGTCTGTGTCTGAGGACAGTGAGAATAATATTGAATACTATCCCTCTTATGAATTGAGCCATCTGTTTCGGGGCAATCCCCTAATCAACTCTGGAGATGAATTTGGGCTTTCTGGACTGTCTGAGCCCCCAGCTTTGTCGCTGGAGCCAATGCTCCCAGAAGATGAAGTGAGTGGCATTCAAGCTAAAGAGGTGGGATCCTTGAGCCTGGCTGAACTGTCTGGCCTGGCTAAACTATCTGACTTTTCTGAAGAAGGAAGTGATGTGGGGGAGCAAACCAGTGATATGCCAGAACCTGAGGAATATTTTGAGTGCCCTGATGGTTCCTTGCCTGTACCTGAACTGTCCCCAGCTGAGCTAAGTAGTGTGGGTCCTGATATAGAGGGTCATGTCCCCGAAAGTACTATGGGCAAGGGGTCCCCTTCTCCTATGGAGGCTCCCCCTACTAATCTCCATGAGGCTGAAACAGAATCGGGGCCTGTAGCAGGTTTTTCCGAGACCCCTAGACGCACCGGCCGAGAAGTACGGCCTGTAGTAAAGTTCAGTTATGAGTCCCTGGGTCAGCCTGTGGACTTGCCTTTAAATGTAGCCCATAAAGGGGTGTATGTGTCCCAGAGCTTCTTGCCTAAGTTTTCCTTGGGGCATAACTCCAGCCTGTTAGTATTGCCCTTTGAGTATGGTACCCTGCTTTAGGTAGCTCGCAAGTAGCTGATAGGGAAGGGTCCCTCTTTCCAGGTGTCATGGGCAGGATGTCATGACCTGATTTAACAAGAAAAAGGTTATCTGTGTGTAATGTTGCATAAACAGTAGTACATTGAGAATGCAGTAACAGTGCATGTAATATAAAGTGTGATATAATGTTACTTAAATTGTTTGCCTTAAAGTGATTTAAGGGTAACTACTTGACGCGGATGCCAAGTTCTTTCCAGGCCAGAAAGGGTGTAACCCCCCCTACAAATGGGGGTTCCTAAAAGCTTTCCCCGAGCTTGCCTAAATGCTCCATGCCTGACTGGTGTTCAGCGTAAGGCCGTTAAATGCAGGCGTTGTGAGTGCTTCTAAAGCCTCCAGTACTGCCTGTTTAAGAGCTGCCTGCCCACAGGCTTTAGTGGTGCAAATAGGGAGAATGGGGTTTCCCTGCTCGAATCCCGCCCTGGACTGCTGTCTGAGCGCCTGCTCCTGCAGTCGCTAGAGCGCTGAGGGAGCCCATCTGGAAGATGTAGTTGTTCCCTTAAGAACATGTACAGTATTGGTAAAATTGCAGTTTGTCTAACCCTTTTCCATTGCAGCTGGGACTTTGTGTTGTGCCCCTCCATATTGGACCCGGACTGTGCTGAAGGGGTCCAATAGTAGCTAGGGGGCCTCTAAATTGGCATGGAAGTGACCAACCAGAAATCAGGACTCTAGATGGAGCCGGCTGACAAATGGAGACGAGCTTATAATTCTGGGAAGTGGCATTCTGGGCATGGCGCCTTTTTGCACCAATGAGGGCAATAATGAATGACTGGCATCTGCAGTCCACCTATAGAGTTGGGTCACGCCTGAATGAGAGACTGCCTTGCTGCCCAGAGAGAGAGAGAGACGTTGTGGCTGTGGAGTGAGGAAGGAGGCCTGTGCTCCTACGCCATTGAGTGTCTGCGCAGGAAGTGCGTGAAAGGCCTGAGTCGGCTGGTTTGAATAGCCAGCGAGCTTCGGACTGCATCCGTGAGGCGGCGATCGGAGGAGGCTGTGTAAAAGCGCAGCTACCTACCAGGCTCACCCTGAAGAGGACTGGAGAATCTGCTAAATCGCGCTGTCTGTCAGGACAGTGAAGCTGCAGTGAGATGCCCGGATAGCTGTGAGTTCGGTTGGGTCCAGAAGCAGCTGCCTGGTATGGTCCCTCTGTGTTTTTTCCATATAGATGTGTGAGGAGGCCTTGAAGTTCAGGCTCAGCCCTGTGGGTGGTGAAAGAGTGGTCCTCTTTGGAGTTGTGAGTACTGAATCAGGGTAGCTCCCTGTTAAAAGGTTACACTTAAAGGCAACTCTGCCTTGTGGCATTGCTGACTGTACTAATTGAGCTTTCTGGCTCCATCTGCTCTGCTCAGGAATTAAATGCTCGTTTGTGTCAGAGCCCCAACCAGCTGCATCGAGGAACTAGCTGTTAGGGCTTGGGTAACCAGAGACAGTAGTTAATAGGTTAGGCCTGTGCACAGAGCCCTAGGTAGTTAACATATATTATAGTGGTAAGCCAATCACCCTGATTTCTCTCAATCCTTGTTGTCTCCCCTGGAATAAATCAGATTGCTTATTTTGCAAAAGTACACTGGCTAGTCTGTGTATTAATGGGGAAATATTGCACAGAAAAGGTGATGTAACTGTACCTTGCTTTTCAGGGGATCCCCGGAGTGAGCTGATTGGTTCGAGCTGGGGGGGGTAAGTGTATATGGTAAGGACACTGAAATTGAACTGTGTGGGCCACTAGTGGGAAGAAAGGGGGGTTGCAGCAACCCAGAGGGCTGTGACCAAGTCAATCTCGACTGTGCTGACCCCGACCTCTGGGTGGAGGCACCCGCCAACGGATCTGGGCCCCTCAACCTGTCACAGCTAGGGCAGGCAGGGGTAGTAGCCCTTAGGATAGCGCCCCCTGAGGGTTACACACCCATTTCAGAACTCAGACCCCTTAACCTGCTACTAGTCAAACAGGCAGGGGTAGTAGCCCCTTGGGATAGTGCCACCTAGGGGTTATATAGAGATTATGCAGCAATTATTATTTACATATTTACAATTAATTAGGTTGGTTTTGGTTGCTGGTGAAAACCCTCCAGCTGGGTAGATGTCAGTTATCAAACAGAAGAAAAGTAATCACGTTGTACCAACATAGATATCTAGAGCCCTAGCTAGCTAGACTGCATAACAATCAGGTGGAACCACATTTTACTATCACCTACCACTGGTACCAGTTCCCCAGACATGGTATGAAACCCTGCGATCTCATAATCTTTACCCTGGGTACCTAGTTACCAAAGCCCTTAGATGGTTGCAGGCCTGGTGAACAGTACAGCTGTATGTTGGCCGGCTTGATTTAAAGAAGAGGATAGTGTTTAACTTGAAAGCAATCTAATAAACAACAATTCTGGATCCTGAGGAGGTGCTCAGGGGTTGCCCAGCATTTGGCAAACTGATCACAGTCAGGAGGTAACCAGCCAGTTACATCAGTTGGGAAGTCGATTTATTATTTCGGAGCATCCATCACATTTATATGTTTAGAACATTCAGTACATTTATATGTTTAGAACATCCATCACATTTATATGTTTAGAACATTCAGTACATTTATATGTTTAGAACATTCAGTACATTTATATGTTTAGCTACAGACCCTCTAACATTTCACAGATCAAAACAGGTACACTTCTGTGCTGCAGTGAGTGGAGGGTGGGTTGTATTCTAAGGGCCCATTAAACACTTTACTTACTGGATGAAACTTTACAGTTAGGAATTTGGTTGAAGCTTGGACTTTGTAATCCTGAGAGGGACTGGGGGTTAAGCAATATCACTGGCAATTATTTTAGCAGTAATAGCAAAACAAACAATTTCAATAAATGCAGTACTACCTCCCCTTGCTAGCAATGTCAGGTTGTCTGGCCTCTCTGCAGAGATACCTCTAGTAGCTTGGTGACCCCAGCACCCACAAACAATTACCTTGTGAAGGCTACTGTACTGTAACGCTGTCACTACTCACAGTAGCACATCCCCACACAGTTCTGCATTCGTTCCAACACTTCTCTATTTAACTGCAGTTTCTTAATACCTGCGTACCCAGATGAAGCACACAAGTATAGGCCTTATGTTAGAGAACACAATTACACATACCCCAATAATGCAAAGCATCATGGGAAACATATGCAAATCCCCATGAGATAATTTGGACAGGCTCAACTTTAAGCAGAACTGCATGGTGCCAGAAGGCTCAGGCCTTATGTTGTCCTGCCCAGGATCATGCAGGTGCACTAAACTGCACATACAAGCTTGCAGTTTAACTCACCTGGCTGCCTAGACTGGCTAGCACTTCATCAATAGTAAATCTGTATTCCATCCAGAACAGGGAAACCTGAACTAAACAAACACATTTAATCCAACAGAAAACTCTGACTGGCTAGGCCAGTACTACATAAACATGGATTTATGCAGAAGAAACTACAGTTAACATTGTTTAAGCAGATGCATGCAGGCCTCTGGTGCAGTCAGACTTCAACGCTGACAGAAGACAACACACAGCTGTTACCTATCTCTCGGCGGCACAGCCCCTTAATTTAACAACCTCCTGGAACCCAGTCCCTGACCTCCCTCCCCTGAAGTGGTCAACTACCTGCCGTCAGTCCCAGCCAGCAGAGCATCACTCCCACAGCATTGTTGGATCAATGATTTGTCACAGGCAGTACAGCCCATGAGATTGAACCCCTCACCTGCTGCAGAGATACCAGTACACCCCATGAGATCGAACCCTCACCTGCTGCAGAGATACCAGCACACCCCATGAGATCGAACCCCTCGCCTGCTGCAGAGATACGGATCTGGTGTCGAGGGAGATGTCTGGGCTGCCTGCGTCAAAGGATTGATCTGTTGTGAGGCGGAGAAGATCTAATCAGTGCCTACTACTGAGTGCAAGTAAATTAAAGCATCTCCGACTACCCCTGGGGCTGAGCTGCTTTGATTCTGCCACCTGCTCTCAGAACAAGGCAGCACTGAGGTAAAGCTAAACTAAAGCACTGCAGCTGGGCAGCTCTGGGTAGGTGGCTAGGGGATGACAGTAGTATGCCTTGGCCCAAGGAGTGGCTTTACATTTTAATAAATAACTAAGCAAGATACCTGTAGTCCAACTGTCAAGTCCAGGTAGTCGGTGGTACTATTAGGCAGGGAACAACACTTACTCCTGTGTAGCTCAGCTGCTTCAGTGATCCAATGATGCATTTAACAACTCAGGTGTTGCGGTGGCACTGGTGAGACTCAGCTGGATGGAGAGTGGTGAAGATGACCCGACCATTTTTTTAATCAAATCTGACTGGACAATCAAGCACTCTGCTGTGGCTAGGGCTGGTAACTCATGTGAGTAACTGTGTCAGTACTAAAGTGCACTGTCAGACTGTCTGACACTAGGTCCCACCAAATGGAAACATCAGGGAAAGGCAAGCAAGGCTGCCTACAAAGCCAGCATACACTCTCAGTGCTTCTGGGGGTCAGTGAGCAACATTGAGGAGCCCTCTGCCGGCAGCACCACAGGGCAGCACTGTCAGTGGTGTGGTTACCACAGACACTGGTACACTCCCAATCTCGGACTGTGCCAGCTGAGTGCTCTGGCAAAAGTAGCGATTCAGATGAAAAATTAAAAATTGAAGACATGGCGAGGCGGCAAATTCGGTACGCGGTACGATCCAGGCAGGATCCAGTACCAGATTACAAAATACGGTATTGTACCGGCCAAAAACGGTACAGTTGGAGGGTCTGTTAGCACATTCAGTACATTTATATATCAGACACATCTGGTACGTCAATGAAGGGATAGCGCCTTTTACCAGGGGCCAGGAGGACCACCCTGGTCAGATTTCTTTAGGGAAAACAGTAATTTCCAAGTTACAACAAATCCGATTTTAATTTCGGGGTCTCAGTCCATTATGTGGCTTGTGGCTGTGGCTGTGGCTGTCTGCTTCACTGGATGTCTTGACCAGATAGGTAGTTGTAAAGCAACAAAAATCACTTGAGACCTTTGCTCTCTTTACTTGTTTGGTATTTTATTCACGGTTATAGTCTGCATGCATGCTCATGGAATATATTCAAAGATTATGCATTTCACAATTGCTTTTATACATTTGTCCTTTCAACAGAAACTGGGCAGAACACTGACTTTCACTCACATCCTAGCAACATTCAGTGTTAATGCTTCTTTAATGCTTGCCCAAACATGCTTTGAGATAGTTCAGGGACACATGAGTTTACCAGTAGTGCCATATTATACAGTTTCTTACTGTTTTCCCTCACATGTCCTCCTTCATAATATTTACACATTATATTTCACTACAGTAGCACAATACTGGACCTCACAGGCAAAGCCAGGCTGAGCCCCTTACTGAATGCTCTCCTTCCAGTACTGTAGGCTCCAGCAAACATCACATAGCAGTACGTTACTACTCTGCCCTGGGCTCACTATGGGTACCCCCAGAACAGTCATGGTCAGCAAAAATTCCACACCAAGGTCCACCCTCGCTGGGCTAAAGTTATGCGCAGCAGTTGAAAGGTGCAAACCAAATGGACAGTCACAATCTGCAAAAACAGTTCGATAGAGGTCCACCCACATTGGGCTAAGGTTAGTGCAGTTGCATGGTGCAAACCAAAGAGAATGATCTCACTTAGCGCAATCACTTGGGCATAGCAGCCCCTAATTCAGCAAGGTTACTTTCTTTCTTGCATCAGGAGGTACAAGAGTGCTCACTCAGGCTCCTCACTATAGAATTTCTGCAATCAAGGTTCCTGATGTCTTCAGTTCTCTCACAACTGAGGTGAAATCAGCTCTCTCACAACTGGCTTGATGATATCAAGTTGCAGATCCATGTCTTTGCCTAACGTGGAAGGGAATAGCACCTTGGGGACATTCTGGCAACCCCAGACTAGCAAGAACTACATAAACTAAATAACTTTACTTTTACTACTAAGAAGGCAAACACCCCTCCTGGATGGAGAGGATTAGCTAGATCTCCAGGCTTGAATGCATGGCTGTGAGCCAGAGCCCCTCCGTCGTGGGTTCCCACTTGAATTTGTCAAAATGCTGGAAAACACAGTCTCTTATAGGGCTCTCCTGAGGCTCCTGATTGGCTGAAGCTTTTGGATGCATGGCCTCTGATTGGCTGGAAGGCCTTTCAGTCAAGAAACCGAATTATGCATGAACCTCACTCTATGCACAGTTGGTTTACTGTTTTGGTGCCTGAAATTAGGTCCCCGCAGTTTCCCATGAGTACTTGGAAGTTTCCCATGAGCTTTGGCTAATGTCCCACAAGTCCTGGCTTTGTTATTCTAGCTTTCCGATTGGCTGTGCGGCTTTGTAATGGCTGCTAAAAACACACAGCAGATCAATACAGTCCCAAATCAAAGTCCTAGTGCAGCCAGAACAAAATGACTATTTGCCCCAATGCCCCACAGTTCATTAGCCCTGGTTGTGTGCTTGCTGTTGCTGCACAGATTTTGTAGATTGCTCAGTGCATCAGCCAGTTGCTGCTGTCAGTATTTAAGGCCCTGCATTTGCAGCAGCCAAGCTGTGCCATCTGAGTCCCATCAGTTGCTGGTGCAGCCAGGATAAAATATTTATTTAACTTAAACAGTCCCCTCCCCTTGCAAAACATTTTCCCCCCAATCACATTGCAGTCACATTATTTATTTAAAGAGATCTACTAGTTCAGGTATATATTGAGTTTATATTCTGATGCCTTAGTGACATGCTGTACTATAATGACAAATAGTCTCTGCAGTTTCTCTACTAAATGTTCGTAGAAATCATCCTGACTGGGTTTAGCATTCTCCCAGTCTCCAGTGCACCTTCCTCTTCTCACGCCCAGTTACGTTATGATGCAAAGTCAGGGTAGTAGGGCGTGTTTCCATAATATACATTTTGAAGTGTTTCTATATATTATCACGGCCAGCTGGTGATCAATCAAGGGCACCGACTAACAAGGGCCTTGTTAATTGATCCATGCCCTTGATCGATCACCAGCTGGCCATGATAATATATAGAAACACTTGGAAAGTTGTCCTTCATAGGCTATTATGGAGCACGCCCCCACGCACTCCCTGGCTTTGCATCATAACATGGCTGTGCATGGGGGCAGATCGTAGGTTGCACTAGAGACTGGGAAGTAAGCTAAATCTGGTCAGGATGATTTTACAAGTGTTTTTACCGGAAAACTACAGGGCTATTTTTGGCACCATTTGCAGCAATTACTATTCGCAGGGGTAAGGCTTCAGTATATGTACTGAATAGCATATTTTTATAAAGCTTGGTAGGTCTCTTTAACATTTCTTTTTCCCTGTCAGCCGCAGCTGAGAACAAGCTTCCCTGAGGGCAGAAACACCCTCAATAATATTCATGAGATCAGGGCTCTGACTCATTAATATTCATGAGCCCTGATCGTTACAGTCTTGTAGATTTCACAATTACTAAAAGTAGCGCCATTCAAACACCATGAAGTCTTGCTACATTAGGACTTATTGCAGTTAGCCACTGCACTTGAACTGCCCCGGAGAGGAAAGAGTTAACTCCAGAGAATCTGGAGTTCTAAAGCACGAGGGCGCTATACCAAAGCTCTATCTGGGCAGTTTCAAATGAAACTGTCAGATTCTTTACTCCACTTCACTGAACAGTCGCTCAGGAGATCAGTTCCTTCAGCTCGGTCGGTCAAGCGAGTATTTTCGGTTCATTTGAACCGCCAAAAGTAATTATTTTACTGCATTTCGTTAAAGCTCTATCTGGTAAACCATAAGTACAAAATGAAAAGTCTGTGTGAGATTTAGTTATCGGTTCAGTTTTGAACCGATCGGTTTGCTTATTTTAACGCTTTAAAGTTTTGGGCTTTTAGAGTGCGGTACCGGTTCTTATCGGTTCTAAAAACCTTGATTTTAAATAGGGTTTTTCAAATACCGTGAAACGGTTAGGAACCGATAAGGGTGTCTTGTTTGGCACGGCCATAAAAGGGCAAGTTTTTGGTTAGGCTGGCATTATGTCTGGGAAACCCAAAAAGAAAAACTGGCCCACTGGTTTCAACATCAGGATGTGTGGGAAGCCTTGCCAAGGCTGTCCCACACACCACTTGTGTTTATTGTCTGGGGCTGACCACCTCCTGTCAGACTGCCAGGTGTTTAAAATTTTTTGCAGCCACCCTGAAAAGAGATAGGGCCGCTCAGGGAACTATTGGCCAAAAGTCCGCTGACCCGATGGCCAGCCGTCCAGTACGCACTGGACCAGAGGGAGTGCCTCTGACCAGGGCTAGACTTCCACGGGCAAAAGGATGGTTCAGAGGAACCAGTTTAAAAAAAAAAAGAAATAAGAATATGACAGAGAAATCAGTAGGTTTGGAGTCCAAGATTGTCTCCAACTGCTGCAGAAGTAGTTAAGCCATACAGATTGTCCAGTCACTGTTTCTAGGTCCTGTCGAACCATCTACAGTTGGTAAAGGTGGCTCTGCTCAGTTCCAGTGGTTCAGGTTTATGATGTTGAGGAATTGTTATGAACCACAGGAGTGGGAGGAGGAAAATTGATCAATACATGTGTGGCTGGTAGGGTCTGGACGTGCCCACTTAAGCGGACATTTCTCCAGACAGACTTTTAGAATCTCCTCCTATTCTGTCTGAGTCCCTTTCTCAGTTTATGTTTTACAAAAAGCTTTAGAATCCCCCAGCTTCCTTTGAGGAGGCTATGGATGAGTAAAGGGAGCCTGATTATGTAGGAATGATGGCTAGGAGGTTGTCTTTCCTTTGCATAAGTCATTTAGGAAGTAAACAACTAAGATTTTATAAGTTTCTTCTTTCTGTCCCTCCTGTAAGATAAAAAAAAAAAAAAAAAATGGACAGAAGGTGTATTTCGTCAGGCTCTGTTACAGACTTCCTCACTGAGCAGTGTAGTCATGTAGGTGTGGTACAAGCTGCAGCCTGTGTCAAGGCTAGTCCCCTGGCCTCACATCCTCCTGAATAGGATTCCAGGAGGATTGATGCCATGGCAAGAAAACAGTATATGACAGCTTCTGTGGGACTCAGACAGGCAAGTTGTATGGCTTATGTGGCTAGATTTAAAATCTAGGTGGGGTAGTGTGCAGTTAGCAAGCAGGCCCATGGCCAGCTGGCTAGCGGGGTTGGAACAGGTGGCTGCTAATACTGAAGCCTCTAAGTTCAAGTTCATACTGCTGTTGGTGTTAATCTTGTTTTCTCTAGGGTCATGACCACTTCTGTAGCTTTCCGTAGGGTTGGCATGGCTCAGATGCACTAATCTGTCCCAAGATACTCTGTCAAAGTCTATGGATTTGTTTCTTGTTGTGGGTAATTCTCTGTTTGAGGAACAAACAAAAGCTATATGAAAACATGGATGATTACCTACAAAAGTGCCCAGGTAGAGGCTCAGGCTCTCTGCTTTCTGCCAGAGGGGTCTCTTCAGAGGCAGAGATAGACGGGGCACAAGTAAACCGCCCCTCCCTTAGCCTAAGACTATTGCCAAGCAGGCACCCTGATGGGGTGCCCAGGGCCGATTCTCCCATACCAGTGGGCAGGTTGGTTTTATTTCAGCCAGAACTGTGTGTCCCTAACTCGGACAAGTGGGTTCTGAAGTAATAGGGTCTGGTTCTCAGCTTCAAACAGTTTCCAAAGATGAGAGCCAGACAGGTCCACCTGCAAATCCTTCAGAATCCTTGCTTTGGGAGCAGAGGTTCTTCTCCTCTGAACTGCAAAGCAGTAGAAAGGGTCCCTCCTTGCCACCAGGGCAAGAGGCTGTGCTCATGATACTTTCTTAACCTATAGAAGGCAGGAGATTGGCCCATCTCAGATTTAAGGTACCTGAACAAGCATCTTTTGAAAACAAAGTTAAAAATGTTAACTCTGGCTGAGGCCAGGGGACTGGCTAGCTTTCCTGGACCTCAAGGATGCCTATTTTTTCATGTCTTGATCAGGCCTTCTCACCGAAAGTACCTCAGGTTACCCTCAGGCCACTACCAGTTCAGGGCAATGCCCTTCGGCTTACTCTCGCCAAGGGTATTCAAGAAATTCTAGCTGTGGTAGTGGCTCTTTTAAGAAGGCAAGGATTGCTTTGTTTCCTTTCCTGGATGACTGGCTCTTAGTGGGTCAGTCTCCAGATCAAGTAAAATCCACTTGCAAGTCACCCAGCAGCTTCTCACCTTTCTGGGATTCCTGCTGAATTTACCAAAGTCAGTTCTCGAACCAGTTCAGGTACTAACTTTCATAGATGCAGAGTTGAACACAAAGTTAGCCAGGGCATTTCTCCCCTAAAAGGGTAGGCGGTCTCTTGCCCTGGCATCTTCCATTACTCTGCGAGTCTCTTGACCAGCAAAGCATTTGCTACAACTACTAGGGCATATGGCTGCTTCCACAACTGTAGCAGGAGCAAGATTCCAGATGAGGGACATTCAGTTCCATCTGAGGGCCTATTGGTCCCAAAGGAGGGATTCCTTTCCAAATTGGTTCTAGTGACCCAATCCCTGATCCTGGCCTTACACTGTGGCAGGATCAAAGCAATCTAAAAACTAGGGGTCCTCTTCATTCCTCACCACCGATGCTCCTGTGTTAGGGTGAGGAGCTGGCTTAGGCGACCTGTCCACTAGGGAGTGTGGTCTCCCTAGGAATCTCTGCTCCACATCAATTTTTGGAACTCAGAGCTGTCTTCTAGCTCTTAGGAGTTTTCAGCTTCTGTCCAGAACAAGGTAGTTCAAGTCAGGACAGACAACACCACAATAATGTGGTACATCAACAGGCAGGGGCACTCGGTCATCAGCCTTGTGCACCGAAGCAATGAAGTGGTGGTCTCTGGCTTACTCCCTGAACACCTCCCTGATAGCAGTTCACCTCCCAGGGAAGGACAATGCCCTGGCAGATGCCCTCAACAGGATTCTCAGGGCCATCACGATTGGGCTCTGAATCCTCAGGTGCTGGGTTCAGTCCTTGCCAGATGGGGCTCATTTTCAGATAGATCTTTTCGCAGCCCCAGATAACCACTAACTTTCTCTGTTTTGTTGAGGCCTCCAGTGCTGGGATCAGCCCACCTGGCGCTTTTCACTTGGATTGGAAAGGAAGTTTCTGTTCACCTTTCCTCCCTTTCCCTTTCTTTCAGGGTACTAGTAAAATCAGATCTCAGCCTTGCATGCTGATTCTGATTGTTCCAAGCTGGGCCAGACAGCCCTGGTACCCATTGTCTCTGTCCTTGACAATCCACCCTACCCTGAGCTTGCCCAGAGTCCACGACTTACTGGCCTTTGCACAAGGGAGAGTGTGGTATCCGAACCTCAAATTCCTCCTTCTCAAGACAGCTCTTGAGGAGTTAGAATTTGCTGATTTACACCTTTTTCAAGGTGTCGCGGATATTTTAAAGGCTTCAAGGAAGCTTTTCACTGGCGCCACTTACAATTCTAAGTGGAACAGGTTTTCAGTCTGAAAGCGCTGAGAAGCAGATTATACCACAGTCTGCTTATCTGCCCATTTTCTGGACTTTTGGTCCATTTTAAATTCTTTAGGTCTTAGGCCAGCTACCTTAAGGGTTCCTTTGGCAGCTGTCTCTGTTTTTTTCTGCAAGCAGGAAGCCTGCTTCCTTTTCTTCTCAACCTGTGTTTCCAAGTTTTTTAAGGGGTTGCTTCACACCAACCCTCCTTTTGGGAACCAGCTCCTGCATGGGCCGAATGTTTGCATTGCTCAGTTAATGCAAACCCCTTTGGACCTCTGTCCCCAGCAGAGCTCAAGCTTCTCACTTGGAAATGTTTTTCTGGTGGTTTCACTTCTGCCAGGTGCATAAGTGAACTACAGGCCCTGCAGTGGAAGAAGATTTTCTCTCCCCACAAGGATAAGACAGTCCCTAGGACTAACACAGGGTTTGTCCTAAGTGGTTTCAGGTTCCCACCTGAACCAATCCATCTCTCCCAGGATTTTTCACTGAGCATTCTTCCTCAGGGTGAGGGAGACTGCACAGCTTGGATGTCAAGGGCCTTATGCTACTATTTGTAGCACCAATGGGGTCACAGGTTTGAATCCCTCCAACTCTTCCTTACCTAGGGCGAGGTTGGCAAGGAACCTGCCACTAAGAGGACAATTGCAAGGTGGATTGTCTCTTGTATCCATTTTTGTTATCAAAGACTAGGTAGGAGAGCCCCCCCAGGACTGAGGCTCACTCCACCAGGTGTATAGCTGCATCTCTAGCGGTTGCTAGAGATATTCCCATTCTGGAAATCTGTCGAGCTGTTACTTGGAAGACAGTTCACACTTTTTACCAAGCATTATTCCCTGGATTTCAGTCCAGGAGAGATGCTCGTTTTTGGCACAGCTGCTTCAGAGCCTATTTCTAAGTAGGTTCTGACCCTCCTCCATGGAGGTACTGCTGTGTATCTGCAATAAGTCCTAATATAGCAAGACTTCATGGTGTT
Source organism: Neoceratodus forsteri (assembly GCA_016271365.2). Classification (NCBI taxonomy): domain Eukaryota; kingdom Metazoa; phylum Chordata; order Ceratodontiformes; family Ceratodontidae; genus Neoceratodus; species Neoceratodus forsteri. Next base: position 111,877,977 of record CM057449.1, read on the forward strand.
TGAAGAAAAAATTACCACCTTAGTAATTGCTTTTCTTCTCATGGAGTCTTGTTATATTAGACCACCCTCAACCTGCCCTCTCAGAACTTCTACTGGGGTGGGGTGGCAAATTAGTGCAAGCACTGTGTCATGCTATTGTAGTTCTTCCTTCACCCTCTTTTATTTAGGTTAGGGAACTAGGGTTTTCTGGTTGAGTGATTGTTGGCCCCTTCCTGGACTTGAGTCTTTGGGGAAGGGGGTCTTAATAGTGCTTGTCAGGGGGAAAACTAATAATACCATTATTCATTCTTATTATTGTTATTGTTGTTTCTATTGTTGTTATTACTACTAGTAGGTAGCCATTTGCCTAGTGTAGAGCTTCCACACAGACTTGTTGCTTAGTGTTAGCTTCGTAAAGATCTGACAGTTTCATTTGAAACCGCCAGATAGAGCTTTGGTATAGCATACCGCACAGAACTCAGATTCTCTGAGTTAACTCTTTCCTCTCCGGGCAGTTCAAGTGCAGTGGCTAACTGCAATAAGTCCTAATATAGGAAGACTCCATGAGAAGAAAAGCAATTACTAAGGTGAGTAATTTTTTCTTCTTGGCCCTGTTCCATGGTCACTGGGTCCCACTTAGCTGATGAGGATCCTGGGACATACGGAACACTTCTCAGTTTGTCCACAACTGAAGCTGTTGCTAGATCAAAGGCGCCCGCTTTGCACGATCACCACCGCACCGGAGTGCTTAGCAGTGTGGGTGATCGTGGTGTGGATTCTCGAAGCCCCATAGGTCTGGATTAACGTGGGGGCTAGACTAGGGCACCAGAAAAGTGCAGAAGCACCAGGGGGACAGAAAAAAGTTAAGCAGGCACTTCCTGGCAGCATCTGAGGAAAGCAGGCTGAAACAAGAGCTACAGGCTGCAGTTATGCCCCCATTTTGGCAGGAAGGTTACAAATGGATATACCCTCTTCCAATTTGAAAGGCAGGGTTAAAAGGGTGGTGCTTGTGCAATCTATGTAAAGGATAGCATACAATGTCTTGTCCTACTAAAAAGATACCAGTAATACCGCACAAGCCCTTGCAGTTAGACTACTGCTGGGTGCACACAGCAAGTCTCTAACATTAGTCTCTGTTTACATTCCCCCAAGGGAACAATTCTCTGGCTTCTACATGGTCTTGGACTATCTTAAAGGTTTAAAACAAAACTGGGAAGTGGTAGTCCCAGGGGATTTTAATGTAAATTGGCTGTCACATGACGCAGACCAATACAAAGATGCCCTGTAGAGTGTCAACATCACCCAGATGGTCACATTGCCCACTAGGGTTAACTACCACTCAGGGTCCAGCACACTGTTGGACTGGATCCTTGCAAACCACCCCAAATGGATCTCTGATACCACTGTCCTAGCAGACTCCTTAAGCGACCATTCCCACGTCACCTGCTACTGGGCTAACAAGGCCCCTAAGCCCCCACCCATAACCCTAACAACTCGTGTTCTTAAATGAGGACAGCTAAATTCACTCAAAACCCACCTTAAAAACATTGACTGGTCCACCCTTGACTCACTTAATGATGTGGACCAAGCGCTGAACCATTTCATTGCATTATTTAATGAAGCCTGTGACATTTATGCACCAATCTGTAAACGTAAAATTAAGGGCACCCACAAGTCTTGGATCTCTCCCATGCTACTAAACCTTATGAACACCAAAGACCATTTATGACAATGAGCTAAGGCCACTGACAAACAATCTGACATCCAGAAATACAAATCTGCTAGAAACTTCTGCACCCGTGAAGTTAGACTAGCTAAAATGATCTATTTCAAAGCCTGCCTGTCTGACTCATGGGGCGATGGTAGGAAATTCTAGGATATCCTGAAGGACCTAACTGGTAAACCCAGCAAATCCCCAATCTCTGTGCTTTTAGTTAATGGAGAGATCACCTAGGTCCATAAAACCATAGCTAATACATTTAACAGTGCTTTCTCTGATCTCAGCAGTGTCCTACCACCTGACTTCTTAGACGCAACTGATGACAAAGTGAAATGGGGAACAACCTCCTACAAAAGCTCCCCCACTGGCCACCCCCCATTATACTTTAAGGTGGTCACCATGGCCAAAGCTAAAAAATACCCCACTGCGGGCAATAGGCATATCCAGGTGCAGCAATGACACTCTTGACCTAAAGCTAATTACCATCACACTAGATGAAATCCTACTACCTCTGACAAAACTCCTGAACTTATTCCTCAGACAAGGACAATTCCCCAGTAGATGGAAAGTCGCAGTAGTCACCCCATCCACAAAAGTGGTGGCAGAGTCTTCCACTCCAAGTACCACCCCATATTGATCCTACCCATCTCCAAGGCCTTTGAGCAATTGTGTCCGACCAGCTGGTCGATTACCTTGGCAAGTACAAAATCCAATACCTTCAGCAGCATGGTTTCTGGTGGCACACAGTACCACCACAGCACTGCTGGAATATACTGACTTTTCTCCATGGAGCCCATGACAATGGCCAGCTAGTGGGGTCAATTTACGTCGACCTCACAAATGCATTCAGTACAGTCAATCATAATGCTCTGCTAAATGCTCTTCACGCCACTGGCCTATCAATGGATGCAGTGGGATGGTTCAATAGCTACCTCAGTGACCGATCAAAAAAGGTAAAAATTAACAACACCCTCTCCAACAGAACACAGGTGTGTATGGGAGCGCCATAAGGATCAATCCTTGGCCCCCTGCTATTCAGCCTTTTCCCAAACCACCTCCCACTAATCTGTTCTGAACAGATGCTTTTATATGCTGATCGATGCCATCATTTTCTCGAAAAGTCGTGACCCACACCACCTGGAAGCACAACTCCAAAGGGACTCTCTTCCGATGTCGAGGGCTGGTTTGCTAAAACGAACTACTGTTGAACTACAAAAAAACAAGGTTGTGGTATTCGCGAACACCCACAGCAAACGCAAGACATATCAATTGACAATACTGAACAGCGCCTAACCCTCTAGAGCAAGTACCACCTTTAAACACCTAGACATAACCCTGAATAGTTCCCGTTATTTGCACATCACGTTGATAATATTGCCAGGTTGTTAACACCAAAATAGGCCTTCTCCATAGGCATCGCCATAGCATGACCCCTGAGGCACTATTAATCGCAGTCAGTAGATCTGTCCTTTCCATCTTAGACTATGGCCTTGTGGTTTATGGGGCAGCCTCTGACACCACCCTAAAACCCTAAAAAAAATAAAAGGGGCCCTAAATAAAGCCTGCAGGCTTGCATTGGGTGCACATAGACTTACACCTGTGACCTCTATACGCAAACCAATCGGCTTACCCTTCAGGGTAGGATTCAATACCAAATCTGTCTCCATTAAAAAAAAACAAGCCTTGGCCTAACCCCACCCTCACTTCAAAACCTCCTAACTCCAGCAGCCAACCCCCATTGCACTGGAGGCATATCAAGGCAATTGCTGAAATTATTTTTCTTTTGACCCTCTCAGGCACAGCAGTCCTTTGCTTATTGGGCCCCCCAATGGCTTAATGATCTCCCCCTAACATAGCCAATGAACCTAAACTTGGGCCATTAAAGAGACTGCTCTGTCAACAACTGATGTCCCTGAGCAGCTGTGACTGCCAACCCTAACAGCCTGCCCAAGCTGCCTTCTCCTCCCTTTCTCTCCACCCTCCCTACATATCCTCCCACCTCTCTGCCACTAATCTCTGACACCTATTCCACCTCCTCTCTTCCTACCTCTTTCCTGTCCTCACCCTCCCTCACCTCTCCAATCTCTTCCCTCACCAATCTCCCAACTACATCATCCTCTCCTCCCCACTACTCTGGACAGAGCCTATCTCTTGGCTGCCCCCTTTTCTGTTGACTACAATGTTTCCTTTTAAATGAATTGAAATTAAGTAAAACTCTGTAACATTGTGCTTATACTGTTCCTATGTACCTGCTCTCTGGAACCAGCACTTTTATTGTAACAACTGCTCGATTATTAACTGTACATCTTTTGTCTTTGATTGTATTACGTGGAACCTTTGTACATGAGCTTTTAGCTCAAAGGTATATAACTCTGAGAATTCAATAAATAAATAAACCAGCCATTCCCATGTTATAGTATTACTGTTTAATATGAAGTTTTGTACTATAACTGACCTGTATATATCCTCCTCCTCTATCTAGGCTTGCATTGCTCGCCAAGAGAAAGTCTGTAGTCGATTGTTTGTGTACTTGCAATATTTTGTGTCGACATGTACTCTGCCTAATGCCAACTTTGTAACATGAGAACTGCATTGTTGATTTCACTTGTAACTTCATAGTTGTTTCTCAACCCCGGGTTGACCCTGAAAAGGGGACTGTAATTGTCTCAGTGGACTTACCCAGTTACCAAAACTAAAATAAATAAATAAATAATCATTGGCTATCTTAATTCCTAAATATGTGATTTCTTCGGTAATCAGATCTAGATTTAAACTATTTTCTAAGGCAGCCATTGGTAGTTGAGGCATAACAGAGTTAGAACTGGTGTTTTATTCCATCTGATTTACAATCCTGATAATTTCTCAAGGTGATGCAGAATATCTTTAAGTTTATTTGAAAGAGTCCAGTGGCCTTCTATGGGTGAACAAAAGCTCATCTGCATAAGCAAATGTTTTATTTAACAATTTCCGCATTCTTTAAAGACATTGCAGCAGCCTTCAAAGGCTACTTCGAAGATTTATACATGGCAGACCCCCTCCTGGCTACCTCGGACTCCATTAAGGACTTCCTAAAGGAGGTCCACCTACTTAATCGCACACAACATCAGAAAGAAAACAAATCACACAAGCCATTACAATAGGACAGGTCAGGATTGCCATAAGGAGCTTAACCATAGACATGGTCCCCAGCCCAGACAGGTTTTCAACTAATATGTACAAAGTCCTGCCCAATGCAGTGTCCCCACAACTGGCTTTGTTCTTCAATTTTGCAAAGAAGAACATAAACATTGACCCTACCTTCCAAGAGGCACTGATCATGCTCATACCCAAACCAGACAAAACCCCAAAACTTATGGGCAGCTACAGACCCATCTCCCTCCAGAGTGTTGACACAAAAATCTTAGCCAAAATTCTGGCAGCCAGAGTGAATGCCATATGGCACTCTCTTATTGGAACAGAGCAGGTGGGATTTGTGCTGTGACGATTAGTCTCAGACCACCTCCACAAGCTTCTGCACATTCTAGCTGACACAAGGGGCACAGGCCACCCAGCAGTACTGATGTCACTAGACACAAAGACCTTCAACAGAGTTTTGTGGTCCTTCATGCATGCAACACTAGAAAAAATTGACTTCCCCCAAGATTTCATTGCCTGGATCTTTCTGATGTACCCCAACCTATCAGCAAGGTCCCATTTCTGGTATCCTCTCCCCAACTCCCTATGGAAGGGCACTTGTCAAGGTGCCCCTCTCTCCCTTCTTATTCTATCTATACTTAGAACTCCTCACATGCCACTTCATCTCAAACAACTCCATTAAAGGTATCCGGATAGGGTCCCGTAGCTACAAAATATCTACATATGCAGATGATATCCTGCTACACCTGGAAGAACCAGAGGTCTCCATCCCAGCTGTACTGAAGACCCTTTCATGATTTGGCAGAATATCGGGCTACAAACTCAACTTATCCAAAACAAACATAATACCCCTTAACCATATGTAACCCCTAGGCGGCACTACTCCTAGAGTTACACCCCTGCTTACTACTCTGGACAATAGGCTGAGGGGTTTGTGTTCATTAACTTATATCAGGTTTAAACATTTGAGCAGTCCCTCCCCTCAGAGTTACCTTTACATGGGCTAGCTGTTACCAAGTATAACCCCCTGAGATGTTATGCCACCCACAAATATCATTTGCCACCCCCAAACATGACCCCACATTTCAGCATTTTGTAAATTAAAGACTATATCTAATAATATGCTCACACACTATGATTTGCAAAAACACTAATAACATTTATTTAGGGAACATAGAAGTTAGGATGGGGAAGCAGGAGGAATAGAGGTTAGGCATTGATTCATATTTACAAAATGTACATTGGTTTATTCGTACTGGTGAACCCTCCAACTGGGTGGCTATCAAATTAAACAGAAAAGGCAATTACAGTTTACCAACCAGACAATGATACCCAGAGCCCTGGCTATCTAAGCTGCTGACTAATCAGATGTTACACATACCTGACCCCATCGCTGGTACCTGTTCCCAGATACAGAAGAAACCCCACAATCTCACACTATACCCTGGGTACCCAGATACCGAAGTCCTGGATGGTTGCAGGGCTGGTAGACATTGCAGCTGGTTGTGTTGACTGGCTTTGATTTAAGAGGAAGGGGCTAACTTGGAAGACAAATAAACAACAATAGCTGTTAATCTTATCAGAGGTGCAGGGTGGCCTAGCTTTTGGCATTATGGCCAGGGTGGCCCTGCTTTGATGGTATGGGCAGGTGGGCCCTGCTTTTGGCAGTATGGCTGGGGTGGCCCTGCTTTTGGGCAGTATGGCAGGTGGCCCTAAGCTTTGGCGGTATGGCAGGGGTGGCCCTGCTTTTAGAAGTATGGCAGGGGTGGCCCTGCTTTTAGCAGTATGGAAGAGGTAGCCCTGCTTTTGGCAGTATGGCCGGGGTGGCCATGCTTTTGGCAGTATGGCTGGGGTGGCCCTGCTTTTGGCAGTATGGCAGGGGTGGCCCTGCTTTTGGAGGTATGGCAGGGGTGGCCCTGCTTTTAGAAGTATGGCAGGGGTGGCCCTGCTTTTAGCAGTATGGAAGAGGTAGCCCTGCTTTTGGCAGTATGGCCAGGGTGGCCCTGCTTTTGGCAGTATGGCCGGGGTGGCCCTGCTTTTGGCAGTATGGCAGGGGTGGCCCTGCTTTTGGCGGTATGGCAGGGGTGGCTCTGTTTTGGCAGTATGGCAGGGGTGGCCCTGCTTTTGGAAGCATGGCAGGGGTGGCCCAGCTTTTGGCAGTATGGCAGGGGTGGCTCTGCTTTTGGAAGCATGGCAGGGGTGGCCCTGCTTTTGGCAGTATGGCAGAGGTGGCCCTGCTTTTGGCAGAATGGAAGAGGTGGCCCTGCTTTTGGCAGTATGGAAGGGGTGGCCCTGCTTTTGGCAGAATGGAAGAGGTGGCCCTGCTTTTGGAAGCATGGCTGGGGTGGCCCTGCTTTTGGCCTTATGGCTGGGGTGGCCCAGCTTTTGGCAGTATGGCAGGGGTGGCCCTGCTTTTGGAAGCATGGCAGGGGTGGCCCTGCTTTTGGCAGTATGGCAGGGGTGGCCCTGCTTTTGGCAGTATGGCAGGGGCGGCCCCGCTTTTGGCAGTAAGGCCGGGGTGGCCCTGCTTTTGGCAGTATGGCAGGGGTGACCCTGCTTTAGGAAGTATGGCAGGGGTGGCCCTGCTTTTGGCAATATGGCAGAGGTGGCCCTGCTTTTGGCAGAATGGAAGAGGTGGCCCTGCATTTGACAGTATGGAAGGGGTGGCCCTGCTTTTGGCAGAATGGAAGAGGTGGCCCTGCTTTTGGAAGCATGGCAGGGGTGGCCCTGCTTTTGGCAGTATGGCAGGGGTGACCCAGCTTTTGGCAGTATGGCAGGGGTGGCCCTGCTTTTGGAAGCATGGCAGGGTGACCCTGCTTTTGGCAGTATGGCAGAGGTGGCCCTGCTTTTGGCAGAATGGAAGAGGTGGCCCTGCTTTTTGGCAGTATGGAAGGGATGGCCCTGCGTTTGGCAGAATGGCAGGGTGGCCCTGCTTTTGGAAGCATGGCTGGGGTGGCCCAGCTTTTGGCAGTATGGCAGGGGTGGCCCTGCTTTTGGAAGCATGGCAGGGGTGGCCCTGCTTTTGGCAGTATGGCAGAGGTGGCCCTGCTTTTGGAAGCATGGCAGGGGTGGCCTCTGCTTTGGGGTATGGCAGGGGCAGCCCCGCTTTGGCAGTAAGGCAGGGTGGCCCTGCTTTTGCAGGTCATGGCAGGGTGACCCTGCTTTAGGAAGCATGGCAGGGTGGCCCTGCTTTGGCAATATGGCAGAGGTGGCCCTGCTTTTGGCAGAATGGAAGAGGTGGCCCTGCATTTGACAGCATGGGAAGGGTGGCCCTGCTTTTGGCAGAATGGAAGAGGTGGCCCTGCTTTGGAAGCATGGCAGGGGTGGCCTGCTTTGGCAGTATGGCAGGGTGACCCAGCTTTTGGCAGTATGGTGGGTGGCCCTGCTTTTGGAAGCATGGCAGGGTGACCCTGCTTTTGGCAGTATGGCAGAGGTGGCCCTGCTTTTGGCAGAATGGAAGAGGTGGCCCTGCTTTTTGGCAGTATGGAAGGGATGGCCCTGCGTTTGGCAGAATGGAAGAGGTGGCCCTGCTTTTGGAAGCATGGCCGGGGTGGCCCTGCTTTTGGTCTTATGGCTGGGGAGGCCCTGCTTTTGGCAGTATGGTAGGGGTGGCCCTGCTTTTGGCAGTATGGCAGGGGTGGCCCTGCTTTTGGCAGTATGGCAAGGGTGGCCCTGCTTTTGGAAGTATGGCAGGGGTGGCCCTGCTTTTGGCAGTATGGCAGAGGTGGCCCTGCTTTTGGCAGTATGGCAGGGGTGGCCCTGCTTTGGCAGTATGGAAGGGTGGCCTGCTTTTGGCAGCATGGCAGGGTGGCCCTGCTTTTGGAAGCATGGCAGGGGTGGCCCTGCTTTTGGCAGTATGGCAGGGGTGGCCCTGCTTTTGGCAGTATGGCAGGGGTGTCCCAGCTTTTGGCAGTATGGCAGGGTGGCCCTGCTTTTGGAAGCATGGCAGGGGTGGCCCTGCTTTTGGAAGCATGGCAGGGGTGGCCCTGCTTTTGGCAGTATGGCAGGGGTGACCCTGCTTTAGGAAGTATGGCAGGGGTGGCCCTGCTTTTGGCAGTATGGAAGAGGTGGCCCTGCTTTTGGCAGAATGGAAGAGGTGGCCCTGCTTTTGGAAGCATGGCAGGGGTGGCCCTGCTTTTGGCAGTATGGCAGGGGTGGCCCAGCTTTTGGCAGTATGGCAGGGGTGGCCCTGCTTTTGGAAGCATGGCAGGGGTGACCCTGCTTTTGGCAGTATGGCAGAGGTGGCCCTGCTTTTGGCAGAATGGAAGAGGTGGCCCTGCTTTTTGGCAGTATGGAAGGGATGGCCCTGCTTTTGGCAGAATGGAAGAGGTGGCCCTGCTTTTGGAAGCATGGCCGGGGTGGCCCTGCTTTTGGCCTTATGGCTGGGGAGGCCCTGCTTTTGGCAGTATGGCAGGGGTGGCCCTGCTTTTGGAAGCATGGCAGGGGTGACCCTGCTTTTGGCAGTATGGCAGAGGTGGCCCTGCTTTTGGCAGAATGGAAGAGGTGGCCCTGCTTTTTGGCAGTATGGAAGGGATGGCCCTGCTTTTGGCAGAATGGAAGAGGTGGCCCTGCTTTTGGAAGCATGGCCGGGGTGGCCCTGCTTTTGGTCTTATGGCTGGGGAGGCCCTGCTTTTGGCAGTATGGCAGGGGTGGCCCAGCTTTGGCAGTATGGCAGGGTGTCCCAGCTTTGGCAGTATGGCAGGGGTGGCCCTGCTTTTGGAAGAATGGCGGTGGCTTGGCAGTATGGAGGGGTGGCCCTGCTTTTGGCAGAATGTAGGAGGTGGCCCTGCTTTGGCAGTATGGCAGGGTGGCCTGCTTTTGGCAGTATGGCAGGGTGGCCCTGCTTTTGGCAGTATGGCAGGGGTGGCCCTGCTTTTGGTCTTATGGCTGGGGAGGCCCTGCTTTTGGCAGTATGGCAGGGGTGGCCCTGCTTTTGGCAGTATGGCAGGGGTGGCCCTGCTTTTGGCAGTATGGCAGGGGTGGCCCTGCTTTTGGAAGTATGGCAGGGGTGGCCCTGCTTTTGGCAATATGGCAGAGGTGGCCCTGCTTTTGGCAGAATGGAAGAGGTGGCCCTGCTTTTGGCAGTATGGAAGGGGTGGCCCTGCTTTTGGCAGAATGGAAGAGGTGGCCCTGCTTTTGGAAGCATGGCTGGGGTGGCCCTGCTTTTGGCAGTATGGCAGGGGTGGCCCAGCTTTTGGCAGTATGGCAGGGTGTCCCAGCTTTTGGCAGTATGGCAGGGGTGGCCCTGCTTTTGGCAGAATGGAAGGGTGGCCCTGCTTTTGGCAGCATGGAAGGGTGGCCCTGCTTTTGGCAGTATGGCAGGGTGGCCCTGCTTTTGGCAGTATGGCAGGGGTGGCCCTGCTTTTGGCAGTATGGCCGGGGTGGCCCTGCTTTTGGCCTTATGGCTGGGGTGGCCCAGCTTTTGGCAGTATGGCAGCGGCAGCCCTGCTTGTTTCAGAAGAGCAGGGATTGCCCAACATGTCGAGACTGAACAATTCAGAAAAGGCAACTATCAGGGTTACCTTGGCTAGATCTTGGATTCAAGAAATCTTGAATAGTCAGCACATATATATTGTAGTCACATCCAGTACATTCATATTCCAATACATCTTTAGCTCATCTATATTCTTAGACCTAATTCAGATAAGGTGGAAAATTGTTGTTTCCAGATTTAAAGCACAATCTCAAATGACTCTAGGGTCTCATCTCCCTTGAAGTGGCGAGGCAGTTATGGTGGGCTGCACTACAGGACAATCTTGACCGAATAGAGAGTACAGATGAATATCAGCACATGATTTTTCCTGATTGCATGCTGTCTGGGCTCTCTTGGGTACCCCCAGCAATGGCTACAACCTGCATAACACAGTTCCAAGATCCACCTGTGCTGGGTCAGTAGAGTAGCAGGCAAGGTGCGAACTGAAGAACTACTAGATTTAACCAGTCACTTGGGGCAAGGCAACCCAAAATAATTACTTTGGTTTTCTCTCAGTTAAGTAGATAGAGGGCATGTCAGCCCATGGTTACTTATTTTTTCTTTCTTGGCATAGAACAATTACAAGGGCAGGAAGGGCCATAAATTTAGCTTGCAGTATCTCTCCCTTGCACCGGGGGGGTACCAGGGTACTCATGCAGGTCCTCCATGGTTGATCCCCACTATAGAAGGCCCCTGGCATCTTCAGTCCTCTCACTACTGAGGCTCTCGGTATCCACTCTCATCGCTGCTTGATGTCATCTGGTTTTTGGTCCACATCTTTCCCCGATGTGGTGGGGAGGGCTAGCACCTGGAGGACAATCTGGCAACCTCCAGACTAGCAGTTTCAAACTTAACTGAATTACTTTAGCTTAAATAAAACTAAAACACCCCTCCTGGATGGAGGGGCTTAGCTGGAATGACCAGGCCCAGTAGGGTGGCAGGGGCCTGAGCCCCCACCTCTGTGGAGGGCTCCCGCTTGAATATCCTTCTCCCTCACGAATCTGGCAAAATGCTGGAAAACACTGTCTCTTATAGGGGTTTCCTGAGGCTCCTGATTGGTTGTGGCTTTTGGCTGCAGGGCCTCCGATTGGCTGGAGGACCTATCAATCATAGAAATGAATAATGTACGAACCTGACTAGATGCACTGTTGGTCTGGTGTTTTGGCACCAAGAATTAGGTCCCTGTAAGTTCCCATGAGCACTTGGCATTTACCCATGAGCTTTGGTGAATGTCCCACAAGTCCTGGCTTTGTTTGTCTGGCTTTCTGATTGGCTGTGGCTGCTTCCAATGGCTGCTTAACCCACTCTCCTGCTAGCAGATTAGATACAGACATGAATAATGTCCTGGTACAGTCAGAAATAAGTAAACATTTGCCCCAATGCCCCACAGTTCTTTAGCCCAGGTTATGTACTTGATGTCACTGCACAGACCGAGGTATTTGCTCGGTCCGCTTTCCTGTCACTGCTGCCAATGTTTAAGGATGCCTTGCAGCAGCAGACAGGCTGTTATTTCTATGAGTCTCATTATTTTGTCTGGTACAACCAGGAGCAAAGCATTTATTTAAACACTTTCCCTTGCAACATTTTTCCCACCATACAGGGCAGCAGTTACAATATTTATTAAAAACAATCACTTCTTTTTTTTCCCCAGCCATAGCTGAAAACAGCTACCCTGAGGGCAGACAGGTTTGAATATTTATTTCTGATCGGGGCTCTGGCTCATGAATATGAATGAGCCCCAATCAGATCACCTTGTGGAACTCCTTTCATTTTCTAGAAAGCAGCCTCTCAGTGGCCTGTCCATGGTCACTGGGTCCCACTTCATCGATGGGGATTCTGGAACCAATGGAACACTTCCCAGACTAACCGCAATCTACTGTGGTTGAAGATCAAAGGCGTTGGTTGCACCTGCGCGATCCCCGCTGCCTTGAGGGCAGACAATACAGCGGGTGATCATGGTTGCATTCTTTTGAGCTCCAAAGGGCTGGATTTTTACTTCGGGCTGCTTGCTGGGTGCAAGGGCAGGACAAGACCGGGGGACCAAAAATATGCAGGCTTGTTTTTCGGGAGATGCTCAGGAGAGCAGGAGGAGACAGCGCTAGGTGGTGGAGGTAAGCCCCATTTGCCAAGGGGGGTTAAAATTAGCACTACTAAGTGCCTGGTAATGAAATGGGGTGGCACATTGATTCCAGACTGTCTTAATTACCTAGACATATGGCTATGTAAGAGCAGACAGATCTTCAAATGCAAAAACTTAGGCCCCCTCCTGTGCACGATAAAACAAAAAGCTCATCAAATGATCCACAATACCCCTAACAAGGCCAGAATCACCCTAATAAAAACGAATGTCATACCACATATACTATACCCAATGAGCGTGGTAAGGGCATATATCAGGCTCAGATGGTTCACCCAGCTCAACTGATCGCTAAGACACTTCCTATGGAACCACACAGCCCCTAGAATGTCCTTCCAGCACCTGACTCTTCCCAAAAGCCTCCAGTTTCCAAACATTCGCATTTACTGTCTGGCACCGCATGCTATCCAGTTCCTGTGGTGGAGAACCACTCATTCCATAGACCTGGAATCACGCAGTTGTTCACACTAGAAGCAAATAGAACTAGACCTCTGCCAATCCTCAGGGATTGACATCACAGTGATCCTCAGTCTCCCCTTTAAAAGGTACCTATACCACTAAAAGCTACACCAATTGGAACCTCCCTCTTAATCAGTAAGCAGCTCCACAGGCTGATAGGCTCAATCCCAATTCTTGATAATGCCTAATCTATCACAAAAAATCCCAACTTCAGGATCCAGGGGCACAATATGCTATACTCCTTTCTAGGCCAAACGGAACCCCTAATGCTCAACTCCCAGATCTCAAATGGGACTGTAATGCCCATAGAACAGTTCAGAGCAAACAACACCCACATCAGGCTCTCGGCCTTCTGGCATCTCCAACATTCAGTACATGATAAGCCACACACTAGGCCCCAGACCATGGGTGACCTTCACATTCCACACCTGGGACAAACTACAGTCAAGTTTCAAACAGACATGTGGTGCCACAAATCTACAAAAAGCTACTCCCACTGTCTTATAACGATGGACTACTCACACTACTGTATTAACCTTTGGCCACAGATGAGACCATTCCACACAGAGATAGGTGGTATCACTGGATTCTTTGTCTCTTCCTCTGTGACAACCCTTTCCCAATTGGGTGCTACCTGAGTGCAATAACTTACCTTCCCAACTGGAATAGCTAAGAGCTGCCAAGAGTAGGGAAAGCTGCACCAGACTGACCTGGAGACCTGCAGGAATGTGAGACACTGGTACTGCAAGCAAGGAGTCTGACACTTGGGTTGTTGAGCAAGACGGTAATGGTTTATCGAAATTGTAAAGAAATCTTGGTAATTACAGCTACAAATGGCTCAGTTAACATTCCAGCAAAATGACAATTCAAACACATAAATCAGAATGTATATTCTATATCCAGCAGGGCACCTCCACCCCACTATTCACCTTGAAATCACCCTAGAGACAACATGCACTCACCACCCACCAGCCCTCCAGATATCACACGTTCCCAGGATAAGCTCCCACCTAGGCCTTACTTCCCAAGCTTTTATCACTGTAAGGAGATCAGTGACTACTGGGTCCACCTCTAAGCAGTCAGTCCACTGATCCCTACTGCCAGATACCCTCCCTGGTATCCAATTACTGTGTATACTCTTAAAAATAGTCATTTTATGGCTAGTGCACCTACTCAGTTAACAAAAACTAAATAAATAAATAGAACTAAGAAATGCAGTGACTACTGGGCCATACTTCAGAGACGTCAGTCCACTGACTCTTTCTGCCAGATACTCTCCCTGGTATCCAGTTACACTTGCCTTAAGGGCATACAGTGACTACTAGACCTTATCTACCTCAATCAGCCCACTGACCCCTTCTGCCAGATACCCACCCTGGCATGTGTGACAGGGTTGAATAGGACCCTGTCCCAGTTGTTATGGAGAGTTTGAATGCAGGGATCTGTTCTGTTCTTTCCTTCCCTGTCTCTTGTCTGTGTGAAAATACAAAATCACACATGCCCTCACAATGCAAAGCATCATGAGCTGCATATGCAAATCACCACAGAATGTTACGCTGGTCCAATTTTAAGCAAAATTGCATGGTGCCGAAAGGCCTCTCACACAGTTTGCAAAGGGTGCTAACAGAAGACATAGACACATGTTTTGTCCTACCAGGACTCATCAGTATGCCTCATCTGTTTGACACCCCAGTGGACTGGACCAGCTATCCTAAGACAGTGTGTCTTGGATATGTTGTGGTGAACCCATTAAAATAAAAAAACTATTTAAAAGACAAAGAACTTCTGTGCACAAACACTGAGGCAAGGGTTACCCCAAAGGGCATTTGGCTGGGAAGCCAAGTTTCAAGAAAATACAAAATCACACATGCCCTCACAATGCAAAGCATCATGAGCTGCATATGCAAATCACCACAGAATGTTATGCTGGTCCAACTTTAACAAAATTGCATGGTGCCAAAGGCCTCTCACACAGTTTGCAAAGGGTGCTAACAGAAGACATAGACACATGTTTCGTCCTACCAGGACTCATCAGTATACTAACATACTAAAATGCCAGCAGAATAGGCCTAATGGTCTTTCGAGTCTGCTCGATTGGTCAATCCCACCCTGGGTGCTGACCTTGCTGCCCCCCTTGCCTTCTCTAGCTTCTCCCTTCCCAGTTCCGGATATTCTTGCTGCATTGGATTTTGCTTCCAGAACCCTTCCCCTGTATCTGTCCCAGCCCCTCTTGAACCCCTCCACCGTCTCTGCCTCCACCAGCCCCCTAGGCAGTGCATTCCATGGCTCCACCACCCTCTCAGTGAAGTAGCACCTCCTCCTTTCTCCCCTGAATCTTCCCCCCTCCAGCTTCCACCCATGCCCTCTAGTGGCCCCCTCCTCCTTCCTTCGAAGCACCCTGACTGTTCCTCCCCTATTTACCCTCTTCATGTACTTAAAGACCTCTATCATGTCCCCCCGGTCCCTTCTCTCTTCCAATGTGTACATATTTAGCTCTTTGAGCCTCTCCTCATAGGTCCTCTCCCCCAAGCCCCAAATCATTTCGGTTGCCCTCCTCTGGACCCTCTCCAGGAGTTTAATGTCCCTCTTTAAGTGTGGCCTCCAAAACTGCACGTAGTACTCAAGGTGTGGTCTCACCAAGCAGTTATACAGAGGGAGCATCACTTCCCTCCTTCCGGAGGTGATCCCCCTAGCGATGCATCCCAGCATCCTGTTGGCCTTGGCTGCTGCCCTCCTACAAGTCTCTGAGTTGTTCATTTTGACATCCACCACTACCTCCAGGTCCCTCTCAGCCATCGAGACTTGTAGCATTCCCCCCCCGCAGGGTGTACACTTGGCCCGGGTTTCTGGCCCCCAGGTGGAGTACCTTGCATTTCCTTGCATTGAACCTCAGCTTCCACTTTGTAGACCATCTTTCCAGAGCCTCCAGGTCCCCCTGTAGAGCCACCCTCCCCTCCTCCCCATCCACCACTGCCTCCAGTTTTGAGTCATCTGCAAAGAGACTCATCTCACTCCTGATTCCTGTCCTTATGTCAGAGACATAGGCGTTGAACAGGAGGGACCAAGGACTGATCCCTGTGGGACCCCACTAATGACCCTCTTGCGGATGAGACTATCCGAACTACGACCCTCTGGTCCGGGTCATGGAGCCAATTGCTCATCCATCTGATCATCTGGTTCCCACCCCATTTCTCCCAGCTTATCCAACAGGCCCATGTGAGGAACAGAGTCAAATGCTTTGCTGAAGTCTAGAAAGAGGACGTCCCACTGGTCTACCAAGGTCCAAGACACTGCCACCCAGTCATAGAACTCACAACATTTGTCTGACATGATTTCCCGAGACGAATCCATGCTGTCTATCGTCCAGGCACCCTGACTTTTCCAGGTCCCCCCCTAGCCTCTCTTTGACAATGCCCTCCATCACCTTGCCCACCACCGATGTCAGGCTGACAGGCCTGTAGTTCTCTGCCACCTCCCTTGATCCCCCTTGTGGATAGGCACTATATGCGCCACCTTCCAGTCCTGGGGAACCCACCCTGTCCTCAGAGAGATGATGAAAAGTTCCGCTAGGGGTTTCGCCAGGAGATCCACAAGTTCCTTCAGCACTCTGGGATGTAATTTATCCGGCCCCGGTGCTTTTTCTGTCTTAAGGAAGCTGAGGGCTTCCCTCACTCTCTCTGCTGTGATTTCCACTTCCAGTACCTCTTCTCCCTGCTTAGCCCTCCCCCCTCCTGCCAGTGATGCCTCCCCTCTCCCCAGGCCCACCAATCGGTAAGGGTCCCCCCCTCCTCAGTATCTCTGTCTCCTCCCATGTATGATGCAGCACCCCCATTTTCCTTGGTGGAAACTGAGGTGAAGTATTCATTTAGTACCTCAGCCTGCTCCCCCGGGGTCTTGTGCCCATCTCTCCCCTGATTTAATCCTGCTTATCTGCCCCTTCACCCTTCATTTTTCCCAATGTATCTAAAGAACCCTTGTTCCTCTCCTGATTTCCTGGCCAGGTTCTGCTCCTTCCTTGCCTTAGCCGCCTCATCACCCTAGTGGCCCTTCTAGCAATCAGCTCATACTCCCCTCAATCCTTTCACTCCTTGAGCACTTGAATTGCCTATAAGCTGCCTTCTTTCCTGCACCACCTCCTGGACCTCCCTGGTCCACCAGCAGGTTTTGGGCCCCACCGCATTCGTCTTACTCTTGCACAGGTGATGGTAGCATCTTGCACCCCTCTCCTGATGATTTCCCACCTACTATCAGCGTCCATGTCTGACCCAATCCCATCCAAATGCTCCTTAAGGATCCTTCCCATTTCCTTAAAATCCGTTCCTCTGAAGTCAGTTACCTCCGTCTTTGTGCAGCTTTCTAGCCCTCCTAGGTCCAGGCAGAACCAGACCGTGGCATGGTCACTCCCCGCCAATGGGTCCCTTACCTCCAGGCCCCTAATCTGGTCACTGTCTGCCAGGACCACATCCAGTACCCGTGCCTCCATGGTCGGTTCCCCCACCTGCTGAGTATGCCTCGTCTGTTTGACACCCCAGTGGACTGGACCAGCTATCCTAAGACAGTGTGTCTTGGATATGTTGTGGTGAACCCATTAAAGTAAAAAACTATTTAAAAGACAAAGAACCTCTGTGAGCAAACACTGAGGCAAGTGTTACCCCAAAGGGCATTTGGCTGGGAAGCCAAGTTTCAAGAAGATACAAAATCACACATGCCCTCACAATGCAAAGCATCATGAGCTGCATATGCAAATCACCACAGAATGTTATGCTGGTCCAACTTTAAGCAAAATTGCATGGTGCCAAAAGGCCTCTCACACAGTTTGCAAAGGGGTGCTAACAGAAGACATAGACACGTGTTTCGTCCTACCAGGACTCATCAGTATGCCTCATCTGTTTGACACCCAGTGGACTGGACCAGCTATCCTAAGACAGTGTGTCTTGAAATTTTCCTGTGAGACCTAGGATTTGATCACCCCAACAGTCTCGCAATTCTTTGCCTCTCACTGTCTCTCAGTCTTCCCTTCCAGTTTCTGTTTTTTCCTCCCTTGCATATCTGCTGGTATAAAAATATATGCAAATTATTATGTGGAAATGTAACTGATATAGTGTTACTGTTGAAATGCATATAATTATAGTTTGAGATGATTGCAAAAAGCTACTGGAACTCTAGGGGTTAACCTGAAATGCAATTTGTAAGCTTTTTGCAGAAGCTGTGGAGAAGGGACCTCAGTTCTGGGACACTGTGTTCTAGCTGCACCTGCCTGATATTTACTAGAACATTTTAGAAAAAAAAACAGGATGCTTGTTAAGGAGGGGGGTTGCAAGGACTTATAAGAGAGAGAGAGAGAGAGAGGAGATGTCACATTTTTGGGAGACACAGACATTGAAGGAAAACTCAGATGGATCTCCTCTGTTTATTCTGCCTTTGTAAATAGTTATTCTGAAAAATTTTATTTTTTTATTTTATTGTTATTCATAATAAAACTCTTGCTGTGAATTTTACAACTGCTCCTGGTTTTCCTATGCTTCCTGACCTGTGCCTCAACGACAGATGGTATCAGTCTAAGAGGGATTTATGCCATGCATACTCTAAGCCAGGAGTTTTGTGTGTGGGTACTGGACTTAGTACCAGGGAAGCATAAAGAAAAGTATGGATTCTGCAGCAGCAAGTCCAGGAGTGGTTACCAGGAGAATGGCAGCCAAATAATTTAACCAAATCCCCCAGCTCGTGACTCACTTGCCACAGTATTTAAAATGCTGCCTACCCTTTTCCAGGTAGACTCCAGCAAGCTGAGGTGCAGCACAGGGTCTCTCCCCCGCCCCCCTGAATGGAGCTCCGAGCTCTAGGAGGTCGCAAGGGTCTGATAACTCAGGGGCTCTCCCCCCCATCCATAGAAGGAGCTTCATGCTCCCTCCAAAGAAAGGGCCTTCTTGTTCAGCTCCTGGTGGCTCTTCCAGCCACCCCCAGATGCAGGATTGCTGCTACGTTCACCCAGATAGCAAAGGACCTTGCTTCCTCTCACAAAGGGAGCAGCTCTGTTAGTGCCTTTTTTCTTGTTTGAACTTTACTATTATTTAATGTCCCCAAAGAAGTTCAGATAGAATTTGGACCTTAATATTTGTGATTGCACTGAATTTTACTCTGTTTCTCTGTACTTTAATTAACTTGCAAGCTTTGTTTGTATTCTGTACTGAACAATCTGCTTAAACTGAATTTATTGCTGTTTTCATTTGCTGTTGCAATCCAACTGCTCCCAGCATGTAGCTGCTTTACCTGCCCACTTAAATAAATAATTTAACAAATTCCCCGCTCATGACTCACTTGCACAGTATTTAAGCGCTGCCTACCTTTTTCCAGGTAGACTCCAGCAAGCTGAGGCACAGCACAGGGCCCCCCCCCACGAATGGAGCTCCGAGCTCCAGGAGGTTGTGAGGGTCCGATAACTCAGGGGCTCTCCCCCCATCCACAGAAGGAGCTCCGTGCTCCCAACAAAGAAAGGGTCTTCTCGTTCAGCTCCCAGTGGCTCTTTCTGCCCCCCTCAAGACACAGGATTGCTGCTGCGTTCACCCAGGTAATAAAGGACCTTGCTCCTTCTCAGAAAGGGAGCAATGTTCTTTCCCACAGTCGCTGCGCGACTGCTCCCTACCCACCCCAATACCCTCCACCCCTTGAGCTATTACTTAAATAGGGCGTAACCTCATGATACATTGATGCTGTCGCGTTGTTACCTAACAGCCAACTTCTCCATTAGCTCCTTATTTTCTCCAGGCACTAGAGGGAGCCTGATCAGTTTGAGCAACTTGCTCTCGGTGCTACACTCAAAATAATAACCGCCCACTTGAGGCTGCATTTCATCAGGTGCCTTTTACATACTTCTGTGGTCTTGCAACAGCTCTTTCCTCTCAACCCCTCTCCATTCTCCAGTTTTAAAATGACCCCTCACCCTTTCTGGCTCTCCTCATGGGGTCACTCTTTTATCCTGTCAGAGCTTTCCTGCTTGAACATAATGTCAGCTACTTCCCATGCTTACTTGCATTATGACTTTTACTACTCCAACCTGCTTGCTACTGCCACTCCCTCCTCCCCCCACAGCTCTCATCTGCAAGTGCATCAGTCCTATAGCCAGATACCTCCATTTTCATCTGAAGCTCCCTGTATGCATCTCTGTCAGGGCCTGCCTCATCACACCGCTTTAGATACTTACTCTATCTGTTATACTAGCTGGTGACATCGAGGTCAATCCTGGCCCATCTCATTCTCCCGTCATAACTTTGCCCCCCCCGGCCACCACCCACCCTATATCCAATGGACTAGCCTTGGCTCACCTTAATACTAGGAGCCTTCTGGCCAACCTCCCTGACCTCCAGGTCTGGGTGAGTGTGACGTCCCAGACATTCTTGCTATCACTGAAACCTGGCTAAAGCCCACAGTCTCTGACTCACAGTGCTACTTTCCAGGATATAATATGCTACATGTTGACTGACCTGGACCTAAAATAGGAGTGGCCTTGCCCTCTACTTCAAATCTCACCTGAACATTACCCTTCTGCAGGACCCCTACTTCCGAACTGCGAAATCCTACACTCTCTTCTGCTTCTGGGGGGTATTAAGAAACTTCATATTTTCTATACTTATATCCCTCCAAAAAATGCAAGGCATCACTGAACTCCTGGGGTTTCTGCCTACAGTAACAGGCAAAAATGACATTATCTACCTTGGTGATTTTAACCTCGACTGGTCTGAGAAAAACTTAGCCAACCTATCCTCCTTAGCTAGTAAGGCAAATCTATCCCAGCTCATCCAGGAACCCTCTAGGGTCTCCCATGGGGGTGACTGTGCCACCCTGCTCGACTGAATACTTACAAACAGGAGGGAATATGTCACCTCAGCCAGTGTGCTTCCTAACACCATTAGTGATCACTATCCTGTCTACTGTGTCTGGAACACCATCATCTCATCCCTCCCATCTAAAACTGTAACCTTTCCAAACCTCTCCTGACTAAATGTTGATGCCTTCATAACTGATCTCAGCCAGGTTGACTGGTCCCCTCTCTACCTAACAGAGGATATTAACATAACTACAGACTATTTCAGCTCCATCCTCCTCTCACTTTAAAATCTATACAACCTGGTCACCACACGTAGGATGGCAGGGAAGGTAACCAAGTGGCTTATGTGCCCCCTGCTTCAACTTCTCAAATGGAGGGACAAACTTTGGTCCATGTGGAAGGTCTCCCACCTTCGTGCTGACTTCGAAGCCTATCGTGCATTGCAGAACAACTGCAAAAGAGAAATTTGCCTTGCCAAAAGTACCAACTATAGGAACCTACTAAAAACATCCTCTGCAAATCCTCGTAGGTACTGGTCCCAAATTAAGGACATTCTTGGCAATAACAAGCAACAGAATCCAACTGACATGAATTTTCAAGGCATTCATTACACCAACCCGGGCACCATAGCCAATGCCTTCAATGCCCTCTTTTCCATGGCTCCTGACACTACTCTGACTAGACCCCAACCTTACTGTCCTCCTTCTCCTCTCTCGCCCCTCTCACTGCCCACCTTCATTCTGGCTCCAACCACGTACATTGAAGTTCGCAAGCTACTTAACTCCCTACCGGCACATGGGGGTCAGGGACCTGAGGGCATTCATCCTTGCATACTTAAGCAGTTTGCACCATGGCTGGCCAAGCCTATCACTTGGCTTTTCAACCTCTTGATCCGTACGTCCACTGTCCCATCCACCTGGAAAATGTCCAGAACTATCCCTATACACAAAAAGGGTGATGTCAAACTCATGTCCAATTACCGCCCCATATCTCTCCTGCCCATTGTCAGCAAGCTTCTGGAAAAAATAGTCCACCGCCAGCTTGCTGAATACCTTGACAAGTTTAATCTTCAAACCCCCTGCCAACACAGTTTTAGGCCTGGACACAGCACCACCACAGCACTGACACAACTTACCAGCGACATCAAAAATAACATGGACCATGGCTTGCTCACTGGGGCCATCTTTATTGACCTGTCCAAAGCTTTTGACATGGTACATCACCCTCTCATGCTAAAGAAGCTCCAATCCATAGGAGCATCTGACCAAGCTCTTTCCTGGTTCCACAGCTATCTTGACAATTGCACTCAGGTGGTAGCATTTCACAAGGCCCTTTCCTCCCCCATAAACATCTCCCGTGGTGTCCCTCAGGGGTCCACTCTCAGACCTCTCCTCTTCTCCCTCTTCCTAAATGATATTCTCTCTATGCCCCGGTATAGCTGACTCTTATGTATGCAGATGACCTTGTTCTCTACACTGGGTCAAAATCGGTTGATGACATCAACTCCACTCTCACAAACGATTTCTGAGTCCTGCAGATCTGGCTCTCTAACAACCACCAAATTCTTAACCAGTAAAAAACTTGTGTCATGCTATTCGGATCCTCTAAAAAATTGTCCGCCCCTGCTAACTGGCTCTGGGTTCACTGCCTAGATGGCTCCCACATCACAAACACTGAGTCCTTCAAATACCTTGGGGTCACTCTTGATCCCTCCCTAGACCTGTCTCAATATGTCAACACAGTTTGTTGAGCTGTCAATGCTAAAATTGGTGGAGCTTATCATGTTCGCCACTCCCTCACTCCTTCTGCCAGACTATCTGTAGCGAGAGGCATCCTTCTACCCCAGCTCCAGTATGCTCTGCCCCTCATCTTTGCTGCCAACTCTTCTATACTCCACAAATGGGACACCATCTACAACAACATCTGTAGATTCACCTTAACTGCCCCACGCCTTACTCATCACTGCCTCCTCTATGCCAGTTTAAATTGGTTGTCACCTAAGGATCTTTGGGCTTACTCCCTGGGCTGCTTTATCGACTCTCTGTCCAGATCTCCCTGCCCTGTCTATCTTGCTAACCTCCTGACTCCTGCCACACCCCTTACCTCTGGGTCTTCCTCTGTCCCCATGTCTCCACTAGACCTTGCATGAACAAAATGGGTGAACAGGCATTCTCTCACTTTGCTTCCAAATTTTGAACTCACCCCACCCCCATGCTGAAAAAATTCAGTGTCTCATCAGAAATTTAAAACTCGTTATTCTCCCACCTCCCCACCTCTGGCCAATGCAAATGCTCTAGATCTGCTGCTTCCCACTGCAGGCCTTTGGGTCTGACCCCTGACTAGTGTATTAAATGTTTTCCAAATGCAATATACCTGACTAGGATGCTATGTACCCTGATGTTATTAATTTACTCTGATGTCTTATGAATACCCTGATTGTTTTTATGTACATCCATATTATGTTTTATGTAGGCTATGTGCCCTGATGTTATTAATTTATTCTGCTGTCTTATGAATACCCTGATTGTTTTTATGTACATCCGTATTATGTTTTATGTACTACTGTACTCTGTAACCAATATCCTGTGCTCTCCCGGGTCGTGCCTGAAAATAGGCAGGACTGTTGCCTAGCACACTTAGCCGGTTACCAAAAGCTAATAAATAAATAAATTAGCAGAAACAGAAGTCCAAGCTGAGATTGTACAGCCAGCACAAGTTATGGAAAAGAATAGGCAGTGACAGAACCTGAAAGCCTGATGGACTTTTTCAAATGGTGGGCTGTACAACACAAAGAGATGGAGAAGCAGAGGGAAAAGACCTTCAACATTTAGAACAACAGAGAAAAGAAGAGATGCAGTGACAGGAGCAGCAGAGGAGAGAATAGAAGCAGCAGATGAGAGAAGAGATGCAGCGACAGGGCAGCGATAGCTGAATGCCATGCAGACTATCAGAGGCAGAGGATCTGGCACAGATCCAGATGAGCAACAAAACACAAGCAACTTAAAAGCCATTAACTTACAAAGTTGTGCCTCCGATGATATAGAGGCACACCTGACAACTTTGAAAGAGTTACCACAGCCTGCCAATGGCCAAAGCAGCAGTGGACAATCAGACTGGTACACTTATCTGACAGGGAAAGCCCAACTTGCCTCACAGCAATATGGACACTGCACAGTCAGAAAACTATAACCTGGTGAAAGCAAAATCTTGAAATGGTATGACATCTCAGGAGAGACCTACAGGCAGAGATTTTGATCTCTGAAATACAACTCAGTCAACAATCTTCTAGAAGCCTGCATCCGACTCAGAGAATTCTTGATAAATGACTCCAACCAGAGAGCAAAACAATCACACAGATCATTGACACATTTGCCATGGAGCAATTCATCAACATCCTGCCTGCAGATGTGCAGCTGTGGGTAAAAGAACACCGACCAAATAGTGGGGAAAATGTTGTTTCTTTGGCCGAAGACTACCAAATGGCCAGACAAATGACACAGCAGCGAGGTAACAGCCAAGCACTGGTAAGACATTTTTTCCATTTAAACTCAAAGTCTTATAAGATCTCTGGTGGGGTAATACATTCTGTGCCCAAAGACGTTATTCTGCTATAACTGTAATAAGCCAGGCCATTTTGCAAGAAACTGCCATAGTAAAGAGAGTGGCACTGGAGCAGATTTGTCCTTGACAAACTGGGGCAAGTACTTAACAGATGTGAGGTGGGGGATAAGAAGAGACTCATTGATTCAGGAAGCAGACAGACCCTAGTGCATGTTGAAGTGCTGGGAAAACACTGTGCAAAAGGACCAGGTACTGGTGTCCTTTGCATCCATGGGGACACTCAGTACTATCCCACCACCCAAGTGACTCTGACCATTAAGGATGTGTCACTCCAAATGAAAGTGGGGGTAGCACATAAGTTACCTGTACACGTGATTATTGGAAATGACTGTCCAGGATTTACTGTGTTAATCTCAGAGGAACTGAACCCTGCAGTTTCAGCAGCGGTGGTAACAAGAGCTCAGGCAAAGAAAATCTCAGATGGTGGGGACTATTTTCCTTTCACTGATTTTGATTCAGACTTGTTTGAGCACAGCTCCAAGATCCAGAAATCCAGGAAAGAAAGCCAATGCCTGAAGAAACAGTGGCAACAAATGACTGATGGACATAAGTGGTTAACATATAAAATGCTGAAACTAAACTGATTACTAATTGTAATTTTCTTTCAGAACAAGCTAACAATGTTTCTCTCCAGAGTTATTTTAAGCAGCTGGGGTGAAACCAAAACAGGATGGACCTATGTTTAAAAATGCAATGGGTTACTGTACAGAGTTTGGGTTAAACCTCAGACACAGGAACAGACAGAACAATTGGCTGTACCACAGAAGTATAGAACAGAGTTGTTACAGATAGCATGTGATAATCCTATGGCTGGTCACTCAGGAGGGATCGCACCCTTGCCAGATTGTTGTATAGATTTTACTGGCCTGGAATTTATGAAGATGTTGCTACCTATTGTAATTCCTGTGCTGAGTGTCAGAAAGTAGCCCCAGTCACTAAAAAAGACAAGGTGCCCCTGGTGCCCCTACCCTTGATAGATGTGCCTTTTGAGAGAATTGCAATGGATGTGGTTGGTCCTTTAGACAAAAGTAAAAAGGGTAATAGATTTATCCTGGTAGTATGTGACTATGCTACTCAATATCCAGAAGTAGTTCCAATGCGTACTGTCACAGCCCCAAAAATGGCAGCAGAGCTTGCAAACATTTTCAGTAGAGTGGGCATACCTAAAGGAATCATTACTGATCAAGGTATTAATTTTGATGTTGCACTCTTAAGAAACTGTACAGACTACTAGGTATAACTGCTATAAAACCTCCCTATCACCTTCATACAGACAGCCTTGTTGAGCATTTTAACCAAACCGTAAATGCATGTTAAAAGAGTTTGCAAAAGGGAAGGAAAGACTTGGACCAATACTTATATACCTACGTTTTGCTTACAGAGAAATGCCACAGGCATCAACAGGGTTTTCACCATTTGAAATGCTGTATGGTAGGCTGCCAAGAGGGCACTGGATGATAAAAGAAATGTGGGAAGATAACCCCATGCAGAAACAATCTATAACTTCTTATACGTGTGCCCTAAGAAAGAATCTGGCAAAATATGTTTAAATTGCCCATAGTAATCAGGAAGAGGCCAAAACCAGAAGAAGGTATATTATGACCATTGGGTAAAATAAAAAATTTGAGCCAGGTGAAAAGGTTTTGCTACTGTTACCCACAACAGAAAATAAGCTGTTAATGAAGTGGCAAGGGCCCTATAAAGTGCTTAGATGTACCGGCACTGTTAACTATGAGACTGAGGCCCCTGACAGGAAAAATCCTGCTAAGATATACCATGCTGACCTCCTCAAGAAATGGGTTGAAAAAATGCCAAAAGCTGCTTTGCTAGTTTTACCAGAAACTGATAAGGAAGATATTGATGTAGCTCATGATAGACTAGAACCAACTGTAACGGCTGATGCTGTAAAGGTGGATATTTCCTTAACCTCGGAACAAACTGCAGAAATTGATAATGTGCTAAATAGAGAATAGTGGATGGGCAAGTATGCACAACCGGTGTGTTGTGCCACTGAGGGGTTCTGATTCCCTATGACCTCGAGAGCGAAGCTTGAGAGGTCCTTGGGAATCAGAACCTGAAGTGGCACAGCACACTGATTGGGCATAACATTGCCCATCCATTATTTTTTTTATAGTGTATGGTGCCCTCACGACAATTTAAGTGAGCATTTAATTTTTTTTTAACGCCGTAAAGGAATTCTTTCTACTACGTTTTAACCTGGTATTCGTCAGGTTGTTAAGGTTAGTGCTGTGGTTGTTAGGGACCAAGCATCCCTATGTCTGTAGCGTGGTCTGTCATTGGCTGTCAGTTGCCTTTGGGCGGGGATTCCAGGAAAAAAAACATGGCGGACGTATCTCTCGCTAAGCGAGAGGACCCTGAGTGAAATGATTCACCTGTTAATGTGAGTAGTTTTAAATATCTGGTTGATCTGGCATTTTTTTTTAATAGTTTAAAGTATCTGGTCAATCCTGCCTTTTTTCGTGGTGCCCTGTTCGTCATCAGTTCGGTGGATGATCATGCCGCTGGCTCCAAGTTTTTTCTGTGTCTAGTCCAGTTTGAAAATGAGCTGAGCGTTGCAGAAGTTTACAGGCTTTCAAAATGTTGTTGTAGTACAGTGTGGTACAATCACGCTCCATGACCTTTGAACTGTGGTACTACAACATTTTGAAAGCCACTGAGTTCCATACACAACAAGCCCTCACCATACACTACAGACATTTAACGGCTAGGTATCATTTCCTGACTAATAACTTCCTGACTTATAAGTTCCTGCTTCCATTTGCCTGACTTTGTATCTTCCCGATGTTTATTTTTCCGATTACAAATCACCGACAATAGATTGCGCCTTGTTTTGTTGCCGCATTCACAACACATTTCATTCAACAATTACCAGCATGCTCATTTAGACGCTCATGAGGGCGATGAAGTGTTAGACTTTGAATTGTGAGTCTGCTGTTCAACGTGACCGCCTGAGCTACTAAGTAATTATATCTGGTGCTTTGTCTTTAATAATTCTAATGGCATCCTCTTTCCTTTTTAATCCTGTTTACTATTTATTTCTGGGTCTGGTTTATGAAAAATGGCCATGGTGGGATTCGAAGACAGGTCCCATGTAGAATATTTGTTACAAATAGCCAATATGATGTGATTGCGCGCAGTGCGAATAACAACACTTCACACAGTCAAAGTAATGCTTTAGATTACCATATAGTTTTTTTTTCATTGCTAATTTCCCTTTCTGTCTGTTATTGATTGTCTTATCGGTATTCTGAGATCATTTTGTTGCACATGCAATAAGTCAGTGACATGAACACAAAAGCTCTGCTTGCAGTCTTGCATTTGAGTTGAATCCCAGGTCACTTAGTACTGTAATGCAGTCAGCAGCAACAAACAAAAAAGAGTTGTTATTTTTTTACTTAATCCGAGTCCACCATGACCGATAACAATCTATGCTGCAGCGTGACATAGTATGTAGCTTGTGACTTTTATCTCCTTG
Source organism: Neoceratodus forsteri (assembly GCA_016271365.2). Taxonomy (NCBI): domain Eukaryota; kingdom Metazoa; phylum Chordata; order Ceratodontiformes; family Ceratodontidae; genus Neoceratodus; species Neoceratodus forsteri. The sequence continues at coordinate 111,905,822 of CM057449.1, forward strand.
TCGGGATTTTGAATGTTGGGAATATGTACTGATGGGAAATGTTGTAGTCGGGATTTTGGTGTTGGTAAAATGTTAGTTGAGCAATGGTATGTCAGGAAGTAGTACGTATCCCCATTTAACAGTACTTTTACCACAGTACCAGGCTGAGCCAAAGGCGTTCAGCACGTAATAGTGCCATGGAATACTCATCCTATTAGGCAAAAGACATACAGGTTACCAGAGTGGTTAAGAGTTGACGTGGTTAAGGAAATACTAAAAAATGAAAGAACTGGGTATCATAGAAGAGTCGAGGAGTGCTTGGTCATCACCAATGGTAATTGTAAACAAAAAAGAAGTGGGTGTTAGAATCTGCCTTGATTTTAGGAATCTTAAATCAAGTGTCAGAATTTGACAGTTATCCCATGCCCAGAATAGATGATTTTGTGGACAGACTGGGGAGTGCAAAGTACATCAGTACCCTCGATCTCACCAAGAGTTACTGGTAAATCCCTTTAGCTAAAGAATCCAGAGACAAAACTGCATTTGCCACTCCTGTTGGATTCTATCAGTTCACCACCATGCCATTTGGTTTACATGGTGAGTCAGATACATTCCAACAGTACATGGATTTAATTTTACCCTCACACTGGTTATTGTGCTGTGCACCTGGATGATGTTGTGGTGTACAGTCCAGACTGGAAAAGTCACCTGGAAACCTACGAGCAGTAATCCAAGCTATCAAAATGTAGGTCTCACTATTAATCCTACCAAATGTGCATTTGGCATGCAGGAAACCAGATATTTGGGCTATGTACTGGGAAATGGAGACGTTAAGCCAGGGTTTCTAAAACAGAAGCTGTAGCTAACAGCCCTGTACACAAAACAAAGAAACATGTCAGGTCATTTTTAGGGCTGGCTGGTTATTATCAGAGATTTGTTCCCAACTTTGCAGAGTTAGCTACTTCTCTTACAGAACTCATGAAAAAATGATACCCAATAATGTGAAATGGACCCCAGAGTGTGATGAAGCTTTTCAAGCCATTAAGGCTGCATTATGTTCAGCCCCTGTTTTAAGAACCCCGGATTTTTAAAAAACATTTTTGTTACAAACAGATGCATCAGAGGTAGGTCTAGGTACAGTCCTGAGTGAAAATATAGATGGGATGGAACATCCTATTCTGTACATAAGTAGGAAGTTGCAAGACAAAGAGAAAAGGTACTCCACCATTGAAAATGAATGTTTAGCAGCAAAGTGAGCCATGGTGTCCCTTAAGTTTTATTTACTAGGAACTGACTTTGTACTTATAACAGATCACAAGCCTCTCTGTTGGCTTAACCAAATGAAAGATAAAAATTTCAGAATCACAAGGTGGTACCTGGCACTACAGCCATTTAAATTCACGGTGATACACAAATCTGGTTAAGAGAATAGTAATGCTGATTTTCTGTCAAGATATGGATCAGGAATTGAGGGTTGTGAAGGTTGAAAAACAAATGTATACGTTTAAACTTTACTGTTTGCTGTACTGATATAGAAAAAAGGATACTGCACATGTGCTTAATTTCTGAAAGTTAGGAGCTAATATTAGTAGAAAATTAATAGAATGTTTTGGAAACCTGTTTAATAAAACAGATTCCCTCTTAAGGAGGGGGTGGTGTATGTGACAGGGTTGAATAGGACCCTGTCCCAGTTGTTATGGAGAGTTTGAATGCACGGATCTGTTCTGTTCTTTCCTTTCCTGTCTCTTGTCTGTGTGGTTGTGCAACCAAATTTTCCTGTGAGACCTAGGATTTGATCGCCTAACAGTCTTGCAATTGTTGCCTCTCACTGTCTCTCAGTCTTCCCTTGCTGTTTCTGTCTTTTCCTCCCTTGCATATCTGCTAGTATAAAAATATATGCAAATCAAAATGTAGAGATGTAATTGATATTGGGATCCCTTTGTTTGGAAATTGTATAGTGTTACTGTTGAAATGCATATAATTCAAAAAACATGAAGTCTTGCTGTATTCTGACAATTTGCAGTTAGCTACAGCTCTTGAACTGTCCCGGAGAGTGAAGGGTTAAAATTCTATGCCAGGCATAGAATGTGGGGCTCGAGCTCAGTTGAAAACTCTGTCTGTGTCCTTTTGAAACCAAACCATCAGATTCTTTACTCCGCCTCACTGAACAGTCACTCCAGAGATTTTTTCTGCTGCCAGTTCAAATGCGGTTAAAGTGTCGGTTTTAGTCCGATTTTTCGTTCCGTTTTTCGGTTTGAGACTCTGTCTGTGGTACCGTAAGTACTTAGATTAGTATTGTGGACAGTTATTGTGTGGAAATTGTAAACTTGTTCAATCGGTTCTGCTGAACCGATCCTGTAGTAAAATCCTTGTAAAAAAAGTTAGCGTGTGGTTACCAGTCCGTATCGGTTTTAAAAAAAAAACTGATAGGGCAGTCTTGCCTGGCAGTTGCCATATAAAGGGTAAGTTGGTTAGGTTGGCCATGTCTGAGAAGCCCAAGAAAAAAAATGGGCCCACTGGGTTTCAACACTGCAGTGTGTGTGGGGAGGTCTTTGCTAAGGCCGATCCCCACACCACCTGTGTTTACTGACTGGGGTTTGACCACCTCAGTTCAGACTGCCAAATTTGTACAAATTTCCCCTAAGTCTACCCTAGGAAAAGGTTAGGTAGACTTAGGGATAAGGAGGCAGAGAAATCCACTGACCCAGAAGGCCAGCCGGTTCAGTTCCTACTGAACCAGAAGGAGTGCCCTCTGACCAGGGTGATACTTCTTCGGGCAAGAGGAGAGCCAATCCTGAGGGATCAGGTTCCTAGAAAAAGAAAATGAAAGGATAAATCGGCGGTTCAGATCCAGAACTGCATGTTCCGACCACCAAAGAAATAGCCAAAGTGATTCGGATCGTGGAATTGCTTCATCTGGTTCCGACCGATCCGGCGTCTTCTGGCAGGGGTTCAGATCGGTCAGTTCCCTCGGTTCAGGATTATTCCCCTGAAGATTTTTATGAACCAGAGTTTGATGATGAGGGGGATTTTGAAGAGGACAATTACGACGATGAAAGTCTGGATGTGCCTGTGGAACTGGACATCTCCCCAGACAGACCTTCTCGTGTTTCCCCTCCTAGGCTTTCTGAGTCCCCTTCCCACTTTCTGTTATACAGAAAAGTGGCTCAAACCCTCCAGCTTCCTATTGAGGGAGGCTGTAGAGGATCAAGAGGAGCCTGACTACATAGAGATGATGGACATCCCAGAGTATAAGAGACTGTCTATTCCTTCATAGGTCATTTGGAAACAGACACAAAAATTCTTAGGTCTCCACAACTCTGTACCTCCTGTTGACAAGAGAATGGACAAAAGTACACCTTGTCAAGCTCGAATACAAATTTCTTTATCAACAATGCAGCCATGTTGGGTAGTACAGTCTGCTCCTGTGACAAGGCAAACATCCCTTGGCTTCACACCCCCAGACAAAGATTCCAGGAAGATAGATGCCATGGCAAAGAAACAGTACTTGGCATCATCTTTGGGACTCAGGCAGGCTAACTATATGACCTATACAGCCAGGTACCAGAAGTCCCGGTGGGACACTGTACTGACACTGATTAAACAGGCTTCCCTCCAGCTAACCAAGGAGCTGGAGAGGGTGGCTGCTGATGGGATTGAGGCATCAAAGGTGCAATTTTATGCTGCTGTGGACTCCAATGATGTGTCATCAAGAGTCATGGCTACATCTGTGGCTCTTCGGAGAGTGGCTTGGTTCAGATGTACTAGCCTTTCACAGGATACCCAGGCTAAGGCCATGGATTTCCCTGTGGTGGGTAATTCTCTGTCTGGGGAGCAGGCAGAGAATTAGATGAAGAAAATGGATGAGTACAGGACCACTTATAGGAGTGCCCAGGCCAAGGAGAAGCAGGCAACTCCTCAAAGGCAGCAAGCTTGGGGCAGGGGCAGGCCTTTTCACAGGCCTTTCTACCAGGCACAGGCCTCCTCTTCCTTTTCTCAGAGGGATTCTTCAGAGGGAGAGGTGGAAGGGGATGAGCAGGGCTGCATCCTCCCTTCAGCCTAAGGCTCCTGCCAAGCAGACACCCTGATGTGTCAGCCTGGTCGACTCCCCCATTCCAGTAGGAGTCAGGCTGGCTTACTGTGTTCAGGACTGGATGTCTGTTACCTCAGACAAGTGGGTCCTGGAGGTTGTAAGCCAGGGGCTGGTTCTCAGTTTCCAAAAATTTCCGGAACTGTGACCCAGATCCTTTCCACCTGCAAATACATAGAAACATAGAATTTGACGGCAGATGAGAACTGATTGGCCCACCCAGTCTGCCCATTTCCCTACCTAATGGATAAGCTGCAGATCCTAGTTAACCAGCAGCCTACTTCTTCCTAACCCCACCCCCTAGAATTGCCTTATGACTGTCCCATGCATGCTTGAATTCCACCACTGTTTTTGACTCCACAACCTCCTCCAGAAGGCCGTTCCTGCATCCACAACCCTCTCTGTGAAAAAATACTTCCTTAAATTACCTCTGAGCCGCCCCCTCTATCTTCAAATTGTGCCCTCTTGTTCTTGCACACCTCTTTTTTTGAAAGATGCTACGCTCTTGGACTTTGTTGATTCCCTTGAGGTACTTGAAAGTTTCTATCATGTCCCCCCTCTCCCTCCTTTTCTCAAGGCTATACATATTAAGCTCCTTAAGTCTCTCTTCATATGTCTTCTGGTGCAGACCCTGCACCATTTTAGTTGCCCTCCTCTGGACAGCTTCCATCCTGTCTATGTCTTTGCAGAGATTGGGCCTCCAGAACTGCATGCAGTACTCCAGATGGGGTTTCACCAGCTGGCTGTACAGAGGGATAATAACTTCCTGTTTTCTACTGGTGATGCATCTCCCTATGCATCCCAATATCCCCTCAGCCCTCCTTGCTGCCCTCTCACATTGCTTGCCCACCTTCAGGTCATCTGATATGATTACCCCCAGGTCCCTTTCCATTTTTGTTGTTGTTAGTATCTCATCCCCCATTGTGTACTCTTCCCCTGGGTTTTTGTTTCCCAGGTGCATTACCTTGCACTTCTTAGTGTTGAATCTAAGATGCCATATATTTGACCATTCCTCTAACCTTGCCAAGTCCCTTCTCATCCTTTCCACCCCACCTTGTGCATCAACTCTGTTGCAGATCTTTGTGTCATCTGCAAAGAGACATACTTTTCCTTCCAGTCGCTCTGCAATGTTGCTTATAAAGACATTAAAGAGGACCGATCCTAATACTGAACCCTGCAGTACCCCACTCGTAACCCCCCTTTCTTCAGAGTGGACTCCATTTACTATTACTCTCTGTGTCCTATTCTCCAGCCAATTCTTTACTCAGGATGTCATCTTGGGACCCACTCCCAGGCTGGCTAACTTGTATATTAATTTTTTGTGTGGGACTTTGTCAAATGCCTTGCTAAAGTCTAGGTAGGACATGTCCACAGCCCCTCCCTGATCTACTACTTTGTTCACGCAGTCAAAGAAATCTATCAGATTTGTCTGGCATGACCTTCCCACTGTGTATCCATGCTGCCTTGGGTCCTGTGCCCCTCTGGCCTCTAGATACTTGACAATTCTTTCCTTCAGAAGTGATTCCATAATTTTCCCTACCACTGAGGTTAAACTAACAGGTCTGTAGTTTCCTGCTTCTGCCTTGCTCCCACTTTTGTGAAGGGGAATCACATCTGCCCTCCTCCAGTCCTTAGGTACCACCCCATCCTCCCATGATTTGTTAAAGAGGGTAGTCAGTGGTGTCACTAGTTATACCCTTAGTTCTTTTAGAATTCTGGGATGAATCCTTTAGGCCCCATTGCTTTGTTCACCTTCAGTTTTAAGAGTTCTTTCAGAACCCTTTCTTCTGTAAATGGGCTGGCATCAACTTCTGTATCCAGAGTGTTTCTACTGTTTGTTTTAGGTACCTCCCCCTCTTCTTTTGTAAATACTGATCAAAATATTTGTTTAGTATCTCTGCCTTTTCACAGCCACCCTCTGCCCACCCTCCCTCCACTTTATTAAGCCTCACTATCCCTCCTTGGTCTTCCTTCGCCCCTGATGTACCTATAAAGATTTTATCCCCTTCTTAACTGAGTTGGCTATCTTTTCCTCGGTTTGGGCCTTTGCTGTTCTGACTGCCTTCCCAGCTTCCTTTACTTTAACTGAAACAGTTCTCTGTCCTGCTCCTTCTGTGATTCCTTGTACTTTCTGAATGCTTTCTTTTTCTCTTGAACCTTCACTGCCACTTCCTTTGAGAACCACAGTGGTTTCTTACATCGTTTCATTTTGTTTATTTGCTTCACACAAAGGCTTGTTACCTCTGTGATGGCAGTTTTTATTATTCCCCATTGTTCTTCTACCCTCCCTTCCTGCCCATTTGCTGGTGCATTCCTTGAGCACTCACCCATTTTAGCAAAGTCAGCAGCCCTCTGAAGTCCAGTACTTTTTGCCTTTGTGAAGCTGACTCTATTGCTGTGTTTATTGTGAACCATACTGTTCGATGGTCACTAGTTCCCAGATGGCTACCCACTTCTACATCTGTGATCCTCTCTTCATCTCCATTTGAGAGAACCAGGTCTAAGATTGCTCCCTCTTGAGTGGGCTCCAATACTAGTTGTCTAAGGCATGCCCCCTGTAGGGCATCTAGAATAACCTCACTCTTCAAAGTGGCTGCTGCAACTGCACTCCAGTTAACATCTTTCACATTCAGATCACCAATCAGCAATATCTCCCCTTTTTCTGCCATTCTGAGTATACTTTCTATAACTTCCTTGTCCATTTCCTCCCCTGAGAAGAGTCTATATAACCCTGTGTGGATTGTGGTGCCATTGCTGGTCTCAAATTTACCCACAGTGCTTCTTATCCTCCCTGTCTACCCTTTTGTTCTGTTGCTTTGATTCCTTCCCTTATGTAACAAGCTACTCCTCCTCTTTTACCTCCCTGTCCCTCTTGTAGATAGTGTATCCTGGTATGTTTATGTCCCAGTCATGGTTTTGTGTGTACCATGTTTCTGTGACTGCCACAATATCAGATGTTCCTCCTCCATCAAGGCCACTAATTCAGGAAGCTTGTTACTCAGACTACAGGCATTGGTACTCATTGCTCTCCATTTTTGATGGCTTTACCTTCTGTTGCAGCATCCACCACTGACCTTTCTACCTCAGTCTTTTCTCATTTAGTACCCTGTTTTGTAGGGGGGCTGGGAATTTTCCTGCTGTTATCAGTGCCTCCCCCTTGACTAGTTTAAAGCTTGCCAATGAAGCATTTAAACTGATTGCTCAAAACTTGTTCCTTCCTGGACAGATGCAGACCATCCTGCCAGTGTAGGCTGGTGTCCCTCCAGGTGGAATCCCAGTCCCCAATGAAGCCAAACCCCTGTGCTCCACACCATTTTTTCAACCATTCATTAAACTGCATGGTGAAAAGTACCCTTGCCTCACTCATGCCACTGACAGGCAGCACCTCTGAGAAGGATACTGTGTGTGCTACTTGTCTTAGGCCCCTCCCCAATTCTACAAAGTCCTTCTGCACTGCTCTAATCTCATGATGAGCCAAGTCATTTGTCCCTAGGTGGACAATGACTTCCAGCTCAGACTCCCATGCAGCTGTTCTCGTGATCCTGAGGATGCGCTTCCTGTCCCTCCAAGCCATGGCACCAGGCAGGCACCTTACTTCAGTTTTCCCTGCTCCCCCCAGTTCTATCCCCCTAATAATTGAGTCCCCCACCAGGAGCTGCTTGCTTTCCTTGTGGTGTCCTCTGCCTCCTTCCTGTGGGCCTCCCTTATGACAGTTGTCCTCAGCCTCCTTAGTCTCCTCTGCGGGTGCATCCATAGAGGAGCTATGCTCCCCCAGAATGGTGTATGGACTGTGGAGTGGAACAACTGACTGGATGTGCCTCTGTTCCACCATCCTCACCCTCCCTGAGCCCACTGTGGTCCAACTGCTGTGCTTTCTTTTCAACCTCTGAGGTAGTGGTGGTGGTTCTGGTGTTCCCTGGATGGGGGAGGTTCCCTTCCTACCATCCAGTGTGGCCTGGGGGAAGGTTTCCTTACTACTGTCCAGTGTGGCCTGAAGAGGGGCAACTTCCTCCCTCAGGGCAGAGAGTTGTCTGCAAATAGGGCAGCATCTCAGCCTCCAGAAAGACTCCCAGAAGACTGCTGCCCCACAGCCATTACATTTCACTACCCCACATGTTTATCTACTTTTTGTATGTGTGTGTGTGTGTGATTGGTTTGTTATATAGAAATATATATATATATATTATACAATGTGTATGCTTATATTGTCAGTGCAGTGTGCTAGAGGATATGACAGTGATATGCCTTGCACTCTTGAGGAAATGATGTCAGAACCCCAGGTATAAAGAAACTATTTCCAGGGTGGGTGGGGTGAGGGGTGGGAAGAGGTTGGGCCTAAACTGTGCCCTCACAAAACAATCAGATAAAAGCTCTAACCGACCGCTGCAATGAGTGCCTTCCTGTCAGCAAGATGCCCTACACAACAATTTGACAGAGAAATACCCCTGCTAATCAAACAGAGAAAATCCAGACATCCAAGTCAGACACAGGTAAACCTCCTCAGCCCCAAAACAGCCTGGTGGTTTGTGCTCTGAAAGCAGTCAGTCCCAAAATAAGTCAGCTGTGCTTTAAACTCTTCCTGCACTGAAAATTTTAAGAATTGTAACAAAAGTAAAGCGAGATCCACCTCCCTCTGTTGCTTGAAAGACTGCTCTTTCCTGATAATTCTAAGTTCCTTATTTCGCCTTTCAGTTAGAAGTAGCCTCCACCTGCAGAATATCTGCTACAAACCAAAGAATACTTTAGAAACCCTTGCTCTAGAGGCAGAAGTTTAATCTCTACTGGTCTTAAAGAGCCATAGAGAGTTTCTACTCCATACAGAGCAAGGTCTGTACTCCAGGTACTTCCTTACCCCAAAAGGACAGGAGTGGCAACCCATCCTAGATCTAAGATACCTAAACAAGCACCTAATAAAGCCAAAATTCAAAATGGTGACTGAGGAACAATTCTTCCTCTCTGAGGCCAGGATTGGCTAGCCTCACTGGACCTCTAGGATGCCTATTTTCACATTCCCATCAGGTGCTCCCACAGAAAGTACCTCAGGTTCGAATTGCCTCAGGCCATTATCAGTTCAGAGCAATGCTCTTCAGTCTAACCTCAGCTCCAAGGGTGTTTACAAAGTGCCTAGCAGTAGTGGTGGCCTTTTTAAGAAGGAAAAGGATTTCTAATTTTCCATATCTGGATGATTGGCTTCTGGTGGGCCAGCCTCCAGACCAAGTCAAGTCAGATCTCCAGATCACCCAGCAAGTTCTCACTTCCCTGAGGTTCCTTCTCAATCTTCCCAAGTCAGTTCTTGAACCAGTACAGCTCCTCACTTTTATAGGAGCAGAGCTGGACACCCTCAAGGCAAGAGCCTTCCTTCCTTTGAAAAGGGCAAAAGGCATCTCTCAGCTGGCCTCTTCCTTTCTCCCTCTGGTTTCTTGACCAGCAAGGCATTTTCTACAGCTTCTGGGCCACATGACAGCTTCCACAGCAGTGGACCAAGGGGACAGGTTTCAGATGAGGAACATTCAGTTCCATCTGAGAACCTTTTGGTTCCAAAGGAAAGGTCCTCTTACCAAGCTAGTTCCTGTTACTCATAGAAACATAGAAACATAGAATTTGACAGCAGATAAGGACCGCTTGGCCCACCCAGTCTGCCCATTTCCCTGCCTATTGGATAAGCTGCAGATCCTAGTTAACCAGCAGCCTACTTCTTCCTACCTCCACCCCCTAGAATTGCCTTATGACTGTCCCATGCATGCTTGAATTCCACCACTGTTTTTGACTCCACGACCTCCTCCGGAAGGCCGTTCCATGCATCCACAACCCTCTGTGAAAAAATACTTCCTTAAATTACCTCTGAGCCACCCCCCATCTTCAAATTGTGCCCTCTTGTTCTTGACACTCTTTTTTTGAAAGATGCTACCCTCTTGGACTTTGTTGATTCCCTTGAGGTACTTGAAAGTTTCTATCATGTCCCCTCTCTCCCTCCTTTCCTCAAGGCTATACATATTAAGCTCCTTAAGTCTCTCTTCATATGTCTTCCGGTGCAGACCCTGCATCATTTTAGTTACCCTCCTCTGGACAGCTTCCATCTTGTCTATGTCTTTGCGAAGACTGGGTCTCCAGAACCTAATTCAGGCCCTTCAGTGGTGGCAGGACCTGGACAATCTGAGGCAAGGTGTTCCATTTGTCTCTCAGACTCACTCTGTGGTTCTTACCACAGATGCTATCCTTATAGGGTGGGAGCCCATTTGGGGCTCTCAAGGCCCAGGGACTAGGGTCCCCTCAGGAATCCCTTCTTCACATCAACCTCCTGGAGCTCAGGGCAGTGCTTCTTGCCCTACAAGCTTCTATCAGTCAGTACAGAACAAGGTGGTCCAGGTCAGGATGGACAACACTACAACCATGTGGTATATCAACAAGCAGGGTGTCACTCAGTCCACAGCCTTGTGCATGGAGTCCATGAAAGTAGGGTCCCTGGCTTATTCCCTGTAGACCTCTCTAGTAGCGGTCCATCACCCAGGAAAGGACAATGTGATAGCAGATGCATTGAGAAGGATTTCCCAGGGCCATCACAAATGGTGTCTGGATCCTTTGGTGTTGATGGTGATCTTCTTAAGGTGGGGCACTCTGGAGATAGATTTCTTTGCAGCTCCAGACAATCACCAACTTCCTCTGTTTTGTTGCAGACCTCCAGTCTTGGGCTCAGTCCCTCTGGATGCTCTGATTTTGAAATGGGAAGGGAAGTTTCTTTATGCCTTCCCTCCTTTTCCTTTATTGTTCAAGGTTCTAGTCGCGGTAAGGTCACAACCATGCAAAGTGATTCTGATTGCTCCAGACTGGGCCAGGCAGCCTTAGTAACCCCTGTTGCTGTCCTTAGCAGTCCATCTTCCCCTGTCTCTTCCCAGGAATTACAATCTGCTAACCTCCTCTCAGGGGAGGATTTGTTACCCAGTCTTCATTCACTCAGTCTCAAGGCATGGCTCTTGAAGACTTACAGTATACGGATTTACAGACACATTTACAGACATATGAAGAGAGATTTAAGGAGCTTAATATGTATAGCCTTGAGGAAAGGAGGGAGGGAGGGCATGATAGAAACGTTCAAATACCTCAAGGGAATCAACAAAGTCCAAGAGTGTAGCATCTTTCAAAAAAAGAGGTGTGCAAGAACAAGGGGGCACAATTTGAAGATGGGGGTGGCTCAGATGTAATTTAAGGAAGTATTTTTTCACAGAGAGGGTTGTGGATGCATGGAACGGTCTTCCGGAGGAGGTTGTGGAGTCAAAAACAGTGGTGGAATTCAAGCATGCATGGAACAGTCATAAAAGGCAATTCTGGGGGTGGGGGTAGGAAGAAGTATGCTGCTGGTTAACTAGAATCTGCAGCTTATCCATTAGGTAGGGAAATGGGCAGACTGTGTGGAGCCAAGCGTCCTTATCTGCCATCAAATTCTATGTTTCTATATTTGTCCCAGGATTTCTGGATATCCTCAAGGCTTCTCGAAAGCCTGCCACAAGAAAAACCTACAACTCCAAATGGAAAAGGTTCAGTATTTGGTGTTCCAAGAAGCACATTTCCCCAGACACTGCTGAGTTGTCTACAGTTCTGGATTACATGGTTTACCTTAATGGCCTAGCCTCAAACCAGCTACTCTCAAAGTTCATTTGTCAGCTATTTCTGCTTTCCTGTCAGTGGGGAAATCTTCCTCTCTATCATCTCACCCTGTATTCTGTAAATTTTTCAAAGGATTGCTTCATACTAATCCCCCTTTTAGGGATCCTGCTGCTGCCTGGGATTTGAATATTTGTATTGCTCAGCTGATGCAAGCCCCCTTCAAGCCTATGTCCTCAGCAGAGCTCAAGTTCTCAGCTTGGAAAACTGTGTTTTGGTTGCTGTTACTTCTGCCAGACGTATCAGTGAATTGCAAGTCCTGTCAGTGGAGCCTGACTTCATTTCATTCCATTCCATAGAGGTAAGGTGGTCCTAAGAACCAATAGATGGTCCCTACCTAAAGTGGTTTCTGATTTCCACTTAAACCAATCTATGTCTGTTCCTGTGTTCTTCGCTGATCACACCTCCTCAGGGGAACGGAGGCTACACAGTTTAGATGTTAAAATGTCCCTTAGTTACTACATAGAATGTACAAAGGGTCACAGGTTTGACTCCTTCCAGTTGTTCCTCACTTATGGGGAAGTAGATAAGGGAAAATCTGCCATCAAGAGAACCATTGCCAGGTGGATTGTATCCTGTATTCAATTCTGCTATGAAAAACTGGGAAAAACTGCACCTTCAGACCTAAGGGTTCATTTCACTAGAGGTACAGCTGCATCTCTGGCTGCAGCTAGGGATATCCCCTTGTTAGAAATCTGACAAGCAGCCACCTGGAAAACAGTTCATACCTTCACCAAGCATTACTCTCTGGATATCCAGGCTAGGAGTGATGCTAGGTTTGGCACAGCAGTACTTCAGAGCCTTTTCCCAAGTAGGTTCTGTCCCTCCTCCTTGGAAGTACTGCTTGGTAGTCTGCAAATTGTCAGAATACAGCAAAAGACTTCATGTTGTTCGTAGAAAAATTTACTCACCTTAATAATTGCATTTCTTCTAATGGAGTCTTGCTGTATACTGACCTCCCTCCCTCCTTGTCTCCCATCTCAGAACCTGTTTTGGGAAGTGGGTGGGCAGGTGCAGTGTTGCACCCCAGGGGTGTCTTTAGCCAACTCCTGTTGTGTTGGGTGCTTTGTATTTGTTTAATTAAGAGTTTTTAGTTCTTATTACCTGGTTTTTGTTCTTTGGGTTTCCTGACTTGAGTCTTTTAGGGAATCCAAAGTCTTTGTGGCCAGTTGGCTACTAGGAGATTTTACAATTTTCACATTATACAGTCAGTGAGTTTAGCTTGTAAGAATCTGACGGTTTGGTTTCAAAAGGACACAGACAGAGTTTTCAACTGAGCTCGAGCCCAACGTTCCATGCCTGGCATAGAATTTTAACCCTTCACTCTCCGGGGCAGTTCAAGAGCTGGAGCTAACTGCAAATTGTCAGAATACAGCAAGACTCCATTAGAAGAAACACAATTACTAAGGTAAGTAATTTTTTTTTATAGTTTGAGATGACTGCAGAAAGCTATTGGGACTCAAGGGGTTAACCTGAAATGCAATTTTTAAGCCTTTTGCAGAAGCTGTGGAGAAGGGGCCTCAGTTCTGGGACATTGTGTTCTGACTGCACCTGTCTGATATTTACAAGAACATTTTAGAAAAAAACAGGACGCTTGTTAGGGAGGGGATTGCAAGGACTTATAAGAGAGAGAGAGAGAGAGAGATCTGTAATGTTTTGGGAGACAAAGAGACTGAAGGAAAACTCAGATGAATCTTTTCTGTTTATTCTGCCTTTGTAAATAGTTATGCTGACCAATTTTATTTTTTTATTTTATTGTTATTCATAATAAAACTTGTTATGAATTTTACAACTGCTCCTGGTTTTCCTATGCTTCCTGACCTGTGCCTCAATGACAGTAGCCAGTAATTCCTTACTGTACTGAATTCTCTACATTCTAAAATCATTAAAAATCAGTTGACATTTCATAAATTCATCACTGTAAAACATTTAAAATAGGCAATGGCATTAAAAAATGTTGCATACTGGCACATTAAAAGTTAACGGAATCACCCCTCAGTCCCTTCAGGTTTGGGCCTTCACTTGACCAAAAGTCTCTTAAATTCAGAAGGATTGAGGTAAATTCTCTGTAAAACTGTGTCACTGTGGCTTTTAAAATAGTCCCCAGACTGTATCAACAAGGTTTTTTTATTATACCATACTCATTTGGAATTACTGAAGAAAATCTTAGCAAAGTTGTTGTAGCTTGATGTAGTTGGAGGGCCCCCTTTGAGTCAGCTGGATGAAGGTGTTATAAGGAAAAGTGTTGTTTTCTTCAGGTTTGCAGCTGTTATTCTTCTGTGAGGAAAACTTGTCATACAGGGTCATCAGGCACTTGAAGCAACAGGCTTTCTATTCTTGACCCTGTTCACACCTTCTGCCCTATCTGACCCTATTTTGGGATACAGGTGATTCCCCCCATTCCTACACTGCATTTAAATTAAACTGTCTCTGTCAGGCTTTTTCTCTTCATCAGACCTCTTCAGACTGGACATCCCTTTGGTATGGGCACCTTCCTTCTTGGTCGCGCTCCCTGCTCAGACTGACTGCAAAGGTGATAGTGCAGCTCTTTTTGTAGACAGAGTCTCATTAGCATATTTAAATTTGTGGTCACTGAGTGGACACTGACCTGTCCAGAGGCTCAGCACCAATCAGATTATTCTCTGCAGCAGCATGAGCCATGATGGAATTCTCAGTTTTGAAACCTCAACTGCCCCTCTGAACATTCTAAGGCTCCCCTCCTTTTTTTTATAACTTGAGGTCATTTTTTTAATACAATTTCTTTGTCACATAAAATGAACATTTTCCCAAGGGCTAAGGACTTTTTCATTATGATGGCTGGAATGCTGACTTCTCAAGCTTTCTGCCAATTTTTTTCCATACACAGTAGCCCATAGGAAAGCAGAGTTGCTAAGACTACTGTTCTTTTATCACTAAAGTACTTAACACTTTTCTATTCTTTTTTCAGTCAGAATAGTCATTTCCCCTTAACTGTGCTGACCGCAACAGTTTTTTCTCAGATATTAAATATTAATTTTCCCATGCTATGCCCCACCTCCAGTGTAACTGCTTGCATGAATTAACTTCTGTCAGTACCCACTCTCCTCTTCAAGGTTAGCAACTCCTCTATTTTATACACTAGGCATATAAAACTATGTTTATCTTATGTAGGACAATCTAAGGAATGTGTGTGCCAAGTTTGGTTCATTTTTATCAAAAATCGGCTTGGCAACACGATGTTGAAAATTATGAATGTGTTGTTGCATGACTAGCTTTAACTTTGACAGTGTTTGCTTCAAAGTGCTCCATGTTAGCTTCTGTGCAATTTTTGGAATTTTTTGATAATAATGTGTTGTGCCCAGGGCTCTTCTAGCCCCTGCATGCCTTTTATTTTATTTGTTTAGTCAGTTTATGTGTATTTTACATATGTGTGAAGCCTTGAGCTCCCATGCTGCAGACACAACCTAAATGCACAAAAAATCTTCCTGTGAGCTCCTATTTACAGTGTGTGCATTCTTTACTGAGTGTGAGATTCTACAGCACCAATTTCCAGACTGTGTTCCCTTTACATTTTATTTATTTATTCAGTAGGAGCTCATCCCTAAAACAACATTCCCTGGTGCTTTTCACCTGCCAACTACTAAATAAGAAATGGTTTTATCTGGTTGAACATGCCTCGAGAGGTGCACATCGTGCGTCTACCTCTCGGTGCTTCGAGTAGTAGGAGTGTCCTTCTAGGCCAAAGCCTAGCTTCCGTATGGCTGCAGAGTGAGGCAGCTGCCCAAGGCTGACCCATGGATTCCTGATTGAGTGAGGAGCCCTCTGCTGTGGGACCGATGATCGGTCTCTCACTTTCCCTCTCACTCAGTTTTTGACACCTGTAGCACCCACAGCTGCCACTCTGCATTACTAAAACTTAACCACACAGCAGTTAACATTACAGGAGTGACTGAATAAATACTAAATAAGTATCTTACTAAAAAAATGATCATAGGCAACTCAGGCAGTCCGAATTCTTACTGGGCTACCAATGCTTATATAACTAGCCAGGGCAATCAGTTAATAGCCAACTGGCCACCAATCTTACCATTTCTCTATTTTACTAAAAATACTATATTTTTTCATCAAAAATAATGCCAATCTCAATACTATATGTAAAACTGTGTATGTGTAAGAAACAGCAGGACCAGGAGTCCTTTCCACTTTCCTCCTGTGCTGCATCCCACTATCCTTTTTTTTAATTGTAGTTTATCCTCTTCTAGCATCTCCAAGCCCCACATCATCAGGAGCACCAATGGTGTCCGCCCTGGCTTCTGCCACCTCAACTGAACCTTCCAGTTTCCCCCATGGAGCCGTGGTTCTTCCCCCCAGGCGGGGACTAGGTGAGGCTTCTATACACCCTGAAGAATTCAAGTCTCATCGGGATCCGGCAAGGCCAGGCAGATGCAAGCTATTAGGGGTCTGCCCAGATGTTCCGTCTTCTCAGAGCCTGGAGACCAATTTCCCTTGTCCCGTGAACGTGACGTGTGCCCTGACGTCAAGGCGTGGCCGCCAACGTCTGTCATGTCCTTCCCCTGTCTCTGGCTTGATGATTGCCATACACTGGGCCTCTGCCGGGGGCCAGTCAAGTGCTGAGCCTCTGCCCCCTCCTCCCTTCCTGGAGAAGACAAGCTTTCCTTGGGACGCTCAGCCTCCTCCCCCGGCCAGCCCTTCTAGTGTACGGGCTCATTCTCAAACCCGGGTCATCGGCATCATGAGCAGTAGCGCTACCGCTGCGTCAGCAGGCTGGCCCATCCCACTATCTTTAATTAATGATATGCTCACAGCGTATTTTGCAACCAAACATTTAAAACTCTTACTGTCTAATGTGGTATAATTATGAATGCTGAATCTAGTCTTTTTATCACTACAGGGGCTACCCTATATTTCTCTGGCAGCTCCTACCTACTCTGGTCTCGAACCTGTGTCTTTGACTAACTTTTTTGTGAATTCAGTAAAATTCCTAGGCTGTCCCTATTTTCTTGGTTGAGCAGTCTATATAGGCTGTTACAGTCTGCTGTAGTTTACTTTTTGTTTGTATATCATTTATCTTTTTCAATAAAGTACACCATATTAAAAAAAAACACATCAGACTTGGGGTACTCGGGTATTATAACACAGTCTTGGTGCAGGTCTGATTGAAGAGTTGCCCTGGCTGTTATGGTGGTGCTCTTAATAGAAAATTCAGCAAGCTTACATTTTAACCCCCCAACAGGCCATAGTGTGCTAGTACACATTTTATAACGAATGAAATTCCAACAAACTTGCTTTGGTTGTTTCGAACATACTGGAAACCCCAACTGTAATCCAAACAGGGAGAACAGAAATGTCAGCCAGCCATGCCAGCACTCACGTGACCCTTAGGTGCAGAATGTCAGTTCAGGAGCAACAGAAGGCAGTACACAGGAGCAGGAAAACAGCCCAGAAGCTTTGGATTCTTTTGAGATCATAGCTCAGCACTTCTTGTCTCACACCTCTTGGGTACAGCACTCTTCTGGTGCACACTTCTCTGGATGCAGGACCCTTCTGGCACCACTTCACTGGTCATGGCTCTTCTGAATCACATCCAGGATACAGTAGCACTGTGCAGCAGTTTTCTGGTAGCCAAGGAGCCTAGACCCTAGGAGCGACCCCATAATCTGACTCCCCCAAATGGGTAAAGAGTACCCCAGCACTGTGCACATGCCCGTGGCTCTCTGTTCTCTGATCCACCCCACTTGATAAGTGCTAGCTGGCCCATCACCTGGCTCTGATGCAGGCTAGGAATGAGTGCAGATATCTCTATCCCCAGAGAGCAGCCTGGAACCTTTGGATGCAGCAGTGTCCCTCTAGCTCACACTTTCAACAGTTTCTTCCACACAGGGCTTCTCTGGAACAATCTCTGGCTTTAGTGAACCTTGGGGAGGGCTCAAAGGAATTATTGGCCAGGCTAGGCCTCTGCCTCTGTCTTGCTAACAGCAGGTCTGCACTCTTCATTCTCTCTCTCTCTCAGATTGTCCCCACTCCTTCAAAGCCCAGCAATCTTTCTACATTTCCTCTCTCATTGTGCAGACAGGGCTGTCAATCATCCTTCTACCCTGTCCTGCCCTCTCATTGGCATAAAAATCCCACCAGTCCAATGGAGAGGAACCTCTTGCATCATCCTCCCACAAACCATTGCTTTTTTCTTGCTGCCCACTGATTGCTGGCTGAACAGGTGAGGGCTCACAGTGCTGGCAGCCCCTGTACTTGAATGGAGCCTTGTACTTTTATTTATTTTGAAATAGAAACATAGAAACGTGATGACAGAAGGAGACCAAAGGTCCAGCAAGTCTGCTCGTGAGTTCCTTTGACCCTAGGAGATCCCAGGACCTAGCCCATACTTTACCCCTTCTGAGACTGCCCCTTCTGGTGTGTTATCCCTAATTTCGGTTGCAGTTCCCCTTGGCTGTTATCTGGTGGGGGTGTAGAGTGAATATAGCTCATGAGCTCTTCATCGGGAGTCCTGTTCTCTGCTCAGTCCCCGAAAGGCTAGCTGGCTCTGTATAGCAGGGAGCCACTCACTTTTAAAGTCGCAGTGCGACAAATGTTCTGGTCCTTCCTCCTCTCTCCCCCCAGTGCCCCTTCCCAATGCTGACTGATGTCCCTGGGGCCAAAGCACAGGAGGGGAGGTGCTGTGGTGGCTGCCAATGCAGCTCTTCTGTCTCCTAGTGGGCAGACACTTCCAGTGCCAAAACACTTGAGCTGCCAAGCCAGCTCACATGTTCGAGTGGGCTGCTGCTCAAATGTGCACACACTGTAGTGCGCAAATGTAGCTGTCTTCTTTGCTGCTTCTCTTTTTAGCATCAGTCCTGTGGCTGGAGCAAGTTAGTGATGAGATGGGATTCATCCCAGAATTCTAAAAGAACTAAGGGTAGAACTAGTGACACCACTGACTACCCTCTTTAACAAATCATGGGAGGATGGAGTGGTACCTGAGGACTGGAGGAGGGCAGATGTGATTCCTCTTCACAAAAGTGGGAGCAAGGCAGAAGCAGGAATCTACAGACCTGTTAGTTTAACCTCAGTGGTAGGGAAAATGATGGAATCACTTCTGAAGGAAAGAATTGTTGAGTATCTAGAGGCCAGAGGGGCACAGGACCAAGGCAGCATGGATTCACAGTGGGAAGGTCATGCCAGATAAATCTGATAGATTTCTTTGACTGGGTGACCAAATTAGTAGATCAGGGAGGGGCTGTGGACATGGCCTACCTAGACTTTAGCAAGGCATTTGACACAGTCCCACACAAAGATTAATATACAAGTTAGCCAGCCTTGGAGTGGGTCCCAAGATGACAGCCTGGGTAAGAATTGGCTGGAGAATAGGACACAGAAGTAATAGTAAATGGAGTCCACTCTGAAAAAAGGGGGTTAGCAGTGGGGTACCGCAGGGTTCAGTATTAGGACGGTCCTCTTCAATGTCTTTATGTTTACACTTGCAGAGGGACTGGAAGGAAAAGTATGTCTCTTTGCAGATGACACAAAGATCTGCAACAGAGTTGATGCACAAGGTGGGTGGAAAGGATAAGAAGGGACTTGGCAAGGTTAGAGGAATGGTCAAATATATGGCAGCTTAGAATCAATGCTAAGAAGTGTAAGTAATGCACCTGGAAACAAAACCCAGGGAAGAGTACACAATGGGGGTGAGATACTAACAACAACAAAAATGGAAAGGGACCTGGAGGTAGTCATAACAGATGACCTAAAGGTGGGCAAGCAATGTGAGAGGGCAGCAAGGAGGCTGGGGGATACTGGGATGCATAGGGAGAGGCATCACCAGTAGAAAACAGGAAGTTATTATCCCTCTGTACAGACAGCTAGTGAGACCCCATCTGAGTACTGCATGCAGTTCTGGGGACCCAATCTCATAAAGACATAGACAGGATGGAAGCTGTCCAGAGGAGGGCAACTAAAATGGTGCAGGGTCTGCACGGAAGACATATGAAGAGAGACTTAAGGAGCTTAATATATATAGCCTCGAAGAAAAGGAGGAGAGGGGACATGATAGAAACTTTTAAGTACCTCAAGGGAACCAACAAAGTCCAAGAGGTAGCATCTTTCAAAAAGAGGTGTGCAAGAACAAGGGGGCACAATTTGAAGATAGAAGGGGGGCAGCTCAGAGGTAATTTATGGAAGTATTTTTTCACAGAGAGGGTTGTGGATGTATGGAACTGCCTTCCAGAGGAGGTTGTGGAGTCAAAAACAGTGGTGCAATTCAAGCATGCATGGGACAGTCATAAGGCAATTCTAGGGGGTGGGGGTAGGAAGAAGTAGGCTGCTGGTTAACTAGGATCTGCAGCTTATCCATCAGGTAGGGAAATGGGCAGACTGGGTGGGCCAAGCGGTCCTTATCTGCCATCAAATTCTATGTTTCTATGAGACAGGCAGGAGTTTGAGAGCGGCACAAACAGCGTCCAAGTAAGCCCCCCTCCCAAGAAGTGTGCTACAGTAACATCTGTAAAGATGTCTGTCGTAACCTCCATTTGTTCTTTGCATTTTCAGATACTTTTATGATATCCAGGTACTATTCTCAGATTTTTTATGTTTATCCTCTCTGTATTCCCCTCCACCAGGTTGCACCTGGAAACCAGTCTTGTCTCAGTGTGCCTTTCCCAGTTACCAATTTTTAAATAAATAAAATAAAATAAATAACTAAATGATTAATTAATTAATTAAATATGAGAATTCCCATGTTCTCTCCCATTCCCATTCAGAAACCTCCTTCTTCAGGGCCTTTGACCACCAGGTAATTTTATCTTCTGCTCTTCATCTTACTAAATCAAGTAAAAGTGTGTATATCACACTAATAGGCAAGGCCCCTAGAATTCTGTGGCCACAGAATTTTGTGCAGGACTTGCAATCTACCGCAGAACTTCTGAGGTGCCGCAGAATTCACTCTTCTTGGTGATTTTTTATTAATATTTCTGTTTATCCATAGAATCTGGTTCCCTTCCCCTCTTTTTATATCCAAACCCCCCATATGCTCAGAATGTGATGTTATCATTGCTATAACATCATACATTAGCTAACAAAATGGCTGCATTCTGCAACAGAAATGAACAATCACTTATCTACCACAGCTGCCACTGCCAGAGATGGTGGCACAGTACATCATGCATGACGATATTTGCTCAACCTGCACTACAGCCTAATACAATTTTCAGTCTTACATTATTGCGCTAGGGCCAACTTAAACAAAACCTTGCCAATAGCACAGATTTATTAAGTCCATACCTCACTTTGTACAAACCTATTTGTGCCTTTAAGGTATAGAGATGCTATCTGAAATGAATAACTGGTAAAATAAATTTAACTGTCATTTTTAAGAAAAATAATGTAATTATGCCCAGGAAAGTGGAATATAATAATGTGTAGACCTGTTGAAAGAATAGACCTGTTAAATAAATAATTGTGTTGTACACATTTTTGCCAGGTTTAATGATTACATATTGTCATTGGTTGTTAGAATCACCTAAAAGTTATGGAGAAATGTTGTGTGCAGGGACAGCTGTTGGGCCAGAGAGTAGCATGCTGTGTTTCTGTGCCGGCAACTCAGGTTCAGAGATTAACTCTGGGAGCTGACTGGGCAGCACAAGGATTGGTGGAACACATCACTGCTCGGAGCCTGGGAAGGTATGGTGCAGTGTTCTGTCACATGGTGGACACATTGTGATGGGCTGGAGAGCTCTATCTCACAATCGGTTCACATTCATGGCATGGCCTGATGGTGTTATGCAGTGTATCAGGGTAAGCAGGTTGACGTGAAAAATGAGTTTTGCAATAACTCCTCTCTATTCCACTTCCAATGGGACCTGTATGAATGAGGATGCGAGTTCATGGAAATTAAAAGAAAAAAAATATGTATATATATATATATACACACACACACAGTATCTCTGTCTCTCTCACCACACACACGTGCGTGCATACACACACACACACACACACACACACACATTTGTATGTATGTTACAGATTGCATATAAATATATAAGTGATACACAGTGGGAACCTCATGAGTGGTCTAGAAAGCACGTACAAATATATAAGTAATAGACTGTGGAAACCTCATTAGTGGGATAGATAGCATGCATATAGAAATACCTTATTTATCACATAAGATCCCTTCTGCATATGTCATTTATGCAACAGGCTAGGACCTTAAGGGAGAGACATTTGTTTTTCTTTTTTAGGCATAAGGCTTTTTTAGACCAGGGAGGGGCTGTGGATATGGCCTACCTAGACTTTAGCATGGCATTTGACACAGTCCCACACAAAAGATTAATAATCAAGTTAGCCAGCCTAGGAGTGGGTCCCAGGGTGGTAGCCTGGGTAGCAAACTGGCTGTACAACAGGACACAGAAGGCAGTAGTGAATGGAACACATTCCGAAGAAAGGGGGGTTACTAGTGGAGTTCCTCAGGGCTCAGTACTGGGTCCAGTCCTCTTTAACATCTTTATAGGTGACATTGCAGAGGGTCTGGAGGGAAAGGTATGCCTCTTTGCAGATGACACAAAGATCTGTAACAGAGTTGATACACAAGGGGGTAGAAAAAATGAGAAGGGACTTGGCAAGGTTGGAGGAATGGTCAGACATGTGGCAACTTAGATTCAATACAAAGAAGTGCAAAGTAATGCACCTGGGAAATAAAAACCCAGGAGAAGAGTACACAATAGCAGAGGAGGTACTAACAACAACAGAAATGGAAAGGGACCTGGGGGTAGTCATATCAGATGACCTAAAGGTGGGTAAGCAATGTGAAAAGTCAGTAAGGAGAGCAGGGGATACTGGGATGCATAGGAAGGGGCATCACAAGTAGAAAAAGGGAAGTGGTTATCCTCTGTACAGACAGTCGGTGAGACCCCATCTGGAGTACTGCGTGCAGTTTTGGAGACCTCATCTACGCAAGGACATAGACAGGATGGAAGCAGTCCAGAGGAGGGCAACTAAAATGGTGCAGGGTCTGCAGCAGAAACCATATGAAGAGAGACGAGAGAGCTTAATATGTATACTCTTGATGAAAGGAGGGACGGGGGGACATGAGAGAAACGTTCAAGTACCTCAAGGGAATCAACAAAGTCCAGGAGGGTAGCATCTTTCAGAAAAAGAGATGTGTAAGAACAAGGGGGCACAATCTAAAGTTAGAGGGGTGTGGCTCAGGAGTAATGTGAGGAAATTTTTTTCACAGAGAGAGTGGTGGATACATGGAACAGCCTTCCTGAGGAGGTTGTTGGGTCTAAAACAGTGGGGGAATTCAAACATGCATGGGACAGACACAAGGCAATTATAGTTGGGGGTTGCAGGAAGTAGGCTGTTGGTTAACTAGAATCTGCAGCTTATCCAGTAGGTAGGGAAATGGGCAGACTGGGTGGGCCAAGTGGTCCTTATCTGCCATCAAAGTCTATGTTTCTATGTTTCTATGTTTCATAAAATTATTTTTAAAAGTCTGTTATTTTTGAACTAGTGTTACTGTGCTTTCCACCATCCTGATTGCTATAACCACTGCCATGAAAGTGAAGTCAGGATGACAAGCTGACACTGTGATGTGGTAGTTTGTTAGTGCCACAGAACTTTCGCAGAAATTCCAAACCACTGCTGCAGAAGTTCTGCGGCAAATGGTAGCCTTGCCACAGAACTTGGTCCCACTGTGCCACAGAAAAGTAGGGGCCCTGCTAATAGGTGGTGATTTCATCAGTATTTTTAAGAGTGTGTTTGTATTTGGTACAGTCTGAAACATTGTACAGTACCTGTTTGCACATAGATAGCTAGATAGACAGACAGACAGATAGATAGACAGACAGACAGACAGACAGACAGATAGATAGATAGATAGATAGATAGATAGATAGATAGATAATTTTATTTTTATAGCGCTCTTCCTGGAAGCTCAGACCACTGCACAAATTCATAACAACAAATTAGAAAAATATCAGCTGACACATTGCAGAATAGATAAATAACCACAATAAAATCAATATAAAATAAAACATTAGTACTTCACAAATCTATCTATCAGTACTATAAATAGCATAACATTTCAACTATAAAGGCCAAAGGCTTGACCAAACAGAGAAGTTTTTAGGCTCATTTTAAAGGTTTCCACTGAGGGTGCCTCCTTCAAACAATTAGGCAGTGAATTCCACAGGGCTGGCTCAGCAACCAAAAAAGCCCTGTCACTTGTCTGCTGCAGCCTAGCCCTAGGAACCACTAGGAGGCAACCCTCAGAGGAACGGAGAGAGCGAGTCGGGCAATGAGGAACCAGGAGGTCTTGCAGGTAGCTGAGTCCCTGGCCATGTAGGGCTTTATAGGTCAGTAACCCAACCGTGAAGACAATCCTCCACCTAATCAGCAGCCAGTGCAGTTCGAGGAGCACAGGCATGATATGCTCAGATCTCAGTTGCCTGGCTGCCACATTCCGCACCAGCTGCAGATGGTGGAAGTTGCCTCCAAATAGCCTAAGGTAGAGAACATTGCAGTAATCTAACGTAGATGTGACGAAAGCGGGCACTAGCATCTCAAGATCATCAGATGGTCCCAGGACTCGGATCCGGGCAATGTTCCTCAGATGGTAAAACCCACTTTGACCGACGGCCAACACCTGAGTATCAAGTGTCAGACTGTCATTAAGGAATATGCCCAGATCCCTAACCTGAGGGGAGGAGATAAAAGGGATATCCCCCAGCTTCAAGCCAGGATCATTCCCCAGTCCTCCTCCATCTTGTCAATAACCAGGATCAACCACCAGGACCTCCGTCTTGTCTCATTTGTATGAGCTTTGAAAGTAAGTGGACAGATACTTTATTAGAAGTGTAGAGTCTGCAAGGTAAATTGGGACCATCAGTCAGGGTAAAAATGAAAACACAGAAGTTATCAGTGTGCCAGTCTGAGTTGGGGAAGGAAGCCAATAATCACTCTTGCAGTTAGATGGGTCAGGATAGCTGTGAATGGGGCTCAGGCACAAGTGAAACAGTTTAGATTTAGTTTAGTATTTAGACTTCACTAACCTTCTTACAGGAGCACTATAAAAGTACTCCTTCCTAATGTGTCCCATTTCATGGTCGTGTCCCAGTAAGTGAGTAAGTGAGTGGAACAGGTAACTGGCATCATAGGCAGAAGGCAGAAGGCAGCAAGGAAGCATGGTACTTCGCCAGTTGACTTAGGTATGGTTCCTGGTCGCTCCCACTATAACAATCACTGCAGAAAAGGGTGGAGAGCAAACGGTAGGACTTAACTGGGAATAGGCAAAACACCCTACCTAGTGTAAGGGTATAAAGGGATTTAAATAGGAAACAGGGAAAACAAATAACACCCTATCAAGGGTAGGAATATAAAGGTATTTATGAAGGGAAAAGGGAAAACAAATAGTACCTATCTAGGGTGAGGGTATAAATTGATTTAAGAAGGGGAAAGGGAACCCAAATAGCACCCTATCTAGGGTCAGGTAGCACAGGCCTAGGTGAAAGTAAAGGAGCTGCAGCCTGAGTAGGATTCAAGGGACATCTTCCCCCACCCATGGGCCACTGAGTCTGCCACCATTACCCCAGAATATGCCAGACAGAAGGAACGTCTGGACTGGGGTGGGCTCCAGAATAGTGTGGGTGGTAGGTCATGGGCACATTCCCCAGCTGGTGCCACTACATAATTCTTTCACTGCCCTGGCAGGATGGGACTGCCTGCAGGAGACACCACTGGTAGTGGTCAGGGAGGATGTGGTGGTCCTCTCTAGTGGAGACCCCAAGGAGGGTAGTAGAGGACCCCAGCAGAGGAGGAAGCAACTTCTGGTGGGAGACTCGATTGTGGTGAAGGTAGATTTGGGAACAGGAAGAGAGGGAGAGAGGGAGGTGAGGTGCCTATGTGGCACCATGCCCCAAATGATTGGAAAGCTGATACTAAGGATTACAAGGGAGGCTGGGTAAGAGGGAGAACTGGATGCCATTGTTGACCTGGGGACCATGACCTAGCTAGGGATAGGGCTGGGATAGTGCAGGGGGACTTTAGGAGCTGGAGAGGGGTCTTAGACAGGTAGCATGCTCAGTAGCTTTTGCTATGCTACTGCCTGTCTATGACATGGGGAAGGATAGGGTTTCCCATACCAGGAGCTTCAGCTCATGGTTGAAGGAATAATGCAGACAGGAGGGGTTTGACTTCATTTGGAACTGGGTACCAACCTGGAGGGATAAGGGCCTATGGAGGGGTGATGGTCTGCATCTGTCTGGGAAGGGAACAGCTGTCCTCAGTAAACAATTGAAATGTTACCTTGATAAACATTTAAACTAGCTGAGGGAGGTGGTGGAAGGAATCAGGAATGCATAAACCCCCCCCGAACTGAAGTAGAGAGGGAGGACTTGAGGGGAGACAAATCCCCCAGGTGAAAAATAATAAAAGAAGCAGAGTGGTAGAATTGAAAGGGGATGTTAACACAAACAAGAAAAGGAGATGTGGGGAAGAGGAAGGGCAAAAAGGAAATAAGGGAGTATCAGGCAGAGTGGTAAGAAAACATGGAAGATCATGTGTGCAAATGCAAGAGGTCTAGGAAATAAACTTCTGGACCTGGAGGCATCATGGCAAAGGCAGACCTGAATATTGTGGCCTTTACTGAGTCACGGTGCACTGGAAACCATGACAGGGACATGGCCATACCAGGCTATACTCAGTTCAGGAAATACAGAGTGGAAAGAGAGGGAGGAGGGGTGATACTATATGTAAGAGAAGGCATAAAAGTGATGGAGGCAGAGGAATACAGGGGGAGTGGAGGTATTGTGGGTCACCTTGGAGATGAAAAACTGAGCCACTGTTTGTACTGGTTTGATCTACAGACCACCAACAGAGGGGGAGTATTTAGATAAGGTACTGGTGGAAGCCACTGGCAAAATGGCAGAAACAAGGGTGGTGCTGCCGCAGGGACTCTGAATGTAGATAGGAGCCCCAAACTACAGCTTCAGCTAGAAGGAGGGACATCCTGGATTCCCTGCAAGGGGCATTCTTCAGGCAACTAGTCAGGGGGCACACTTGTGATGGGGCAAGATTGAACCAGGTACTCACTAACAAGGACAGTGTGGCAGGCATCAACGTGGGAGGCCACTTGGGGACCAGTGATCCCTGTACAGTGAGGTTCAGGCTCAGTTTATTTTTTATACTGGAAAGGCATGTGAGCAAAATTGCCCATTTTCACAAGTGTCCAGTAGGACAGACAAACAGAGGAACATTAAAAAATATATACAGAAAGTACAATTACAAATGAGGCAGCATTAAAGGAAACAAAGTGCAATCACTGTGTGTAAATTCAAAATTAACAGTAAATAGCATGGCCAAAAGTGATTTCAGAGGGTGCAAAATATACCAATCAAACAGAAGAGGGATATGAGTTAGGGACAACACAGTTTCAACTAAGGAGGCCCAGATGGGATAGACAGAATTTAGTATGACCAGTCAGGGCCTGGGACATTTGCATGCCAGTGAGCAGGAAAGGTGAACCTTCAGACTGTACCTGAATGAGGCAGTAGAGGGACATTGGATGAGCACAGGGGGGAGATTGTTGAAGAGTTTCACACCTTTGTAGGAGAGGGTGTTTTGGCCTTGGGCAATCTGACAGAAAGGGACAGTAAAGGTGAGGGAGGAGGAGTAGCATCTGGTGGGCCGCGTAAGGGTAGATGTTGGGAAGAGGGAGATGATGCTGGGAGAAACATAGAAACACAGACTTTGACGGAAGATAAGGACCGCTAGGCCCATCTAGTCTGCCCATTTCCCTACCTACAGGATAGGCCGCAGATCCTAGTTAACCAACAGCCTATATCTTCCTGCCCCCCACAAGAATTGCCTTATGTCTGTCCCATGCATTCTTGAATTCTCCCACAGTTTTAGACCCCACAACTTCCTCAGGAAGGCTGGTCCATGCATCCACTACCCTCTCTGTGAAATAATACTTCCTCACATTGCCCCTGAACCGCCATCCTTCTATCTTTAAATTGTGTCCCCTTGTTCTTGCAAGTCTCTTTTTCTGAAAGATGCTACCCTCTTGGACTTTGTTGATTCCCTTGAGGTACTTGAAAGTTTCTATCATGTCCCCCCTCTCCCTTCTTTCCTCAAGGGTATACATATTAAAGCTCCTTTAGTCTCTCCTCATACAGCTTCTCTTGCAGACCCTGCACCATTTTAGTTGCCCTCCTCTGGACTGCCTCTATCCTGTCTATGTCCTTGCGGAGATGGGGTCTCCAGAACTGGACACAGTACTCAGATGGGGTCTCACCAGCTGTCTGTAAAGAGGATGACAACTTCCTGTTTTCTACTGGTGATGCCTCTCCCTATGCATCCCAGTATCCCCAGCCTTCCTTACTGCCCTCCACATTGCTTGCCCACCTTTAAGTCATCTGATATGTGACCCCCAGGTCCCTTTCCATTTTTGTTGTTGTTAGTATCTCACCCCCATTGTGTACTCTTCCCTGGGTTTTGTTTCCCAGGTGCATTACCTTGCACTTCTTAGCATTGAATCTAAGCTGCCATACATTTGACCATTCCTCTAACCTTGCCAAGTCCCTTCTCACCCTTTCCATCCCACCTGTGCATCAACTCAGTTGCAGATCTTTGTGTCATCTGCAAAGAGACATACTTTTCCTTCCAGTCCCTCTGCAATGTTGCTTATAAAAGACATTGAGAGAATCGGTCTAATACTGAACCATGCGGTACCCCACTAGTAACCCCCCTTTCTTCAGAGTGGACTCCATTTACTATTACCCTCTGTGTCCTATTCTCCAGCCAATTCTTTACCTAGGCTATCATCTTGGGACCCACTTCCAGGCTGGCTAACTTGTATATTAATCTTTTGTGTGGGACTGAGTCAAATGCCATGCTAAAGTCTAGGTAGGCCATGTCCACAGCCCCTCCCTGATCTACTATTTTGGTCACCCAGTCAAAGAAATTTATTAGATTCGTCTGGCATGACCTTACCGCTGTGAATCCATGCTGCCTTGGGTCCAGTGCCCCTCTGGCCTCTAGGTACTCGACAGTTCTTTCCTTCAGAAGTGATTCCATCATTTTCCCTATCACTGAGGTTAAACTAACAGGTCTGTAGTTTCCTGCTTCTGCCCTGCTCCCACTTTTGTGAAGGGGAATCACATCTGCCCTCCTCAGTCCTTAGGTACCATCCCATCCTCCCATGATTTGTTAAAGATGTAGTCAGTGCTGTCACTAGTTCTACCCTTAGTTCTTTTAGAATTCTGGGATGAATCCCATCAGGCCCCATTGCTTTATCCACCTTCAGTTTTAAGAGTTCTTTCAGAACCCTTTCTTCTGTAAATGGGCTGGTATCAACTTTTGTATCCAGAGTGTTTCTATTGTTTGTTTTAGGTACCTCCCTCTTCATTTGTAAATACTGAGCAAAAATATTTGTTTAGTATCTCTGCCTTTTCACTGTCACCCTCTGCCCACCCCCTCCCCTTTATTAAGCCTCACTATCCCTCCCTTAGTCTTCCTTAGCTCCCTGATGTACCTAAAAAGGTTTTTATCCCCTTCTTAACTGAGTTGGCTATCTTTTCCTCGGTTTGGGCCTTTGCTGTTCTGACTGCCTTCCCAGCTTCCTTTGCTTAACTGATACAATTCTCTGTCCTGCTCCTTCTGTGATTCCTTGTACTTTTTGGATCTTTCTTTCTCTTGAACCTTCACTGCCACCTCCTTTGAGAACCATAGTGGTTTCTTACATTGTTTCGTTTGTTTATTTGCTTCACACAAAGGCTTGTTACCTCTGTGATGGCAGTTTTATTATTCCCCATTGTTCTTCTACCCTCCTTCCTGCCCATTTGCTAGTGCATTCCTTAGGCACTCACCCATTTTGGCAAAGTCAGCCCTCCTGAAGTCCAGTACTTTTGCCTTTGTGGCTTGACTCTATTGCTGTGTTTATTGTGAACCATACTGTTCGATGGTCACTAGTTCCCAGATGGCTACCCACTTCTACATCTGTGATCCTCTCCATCTCCATTTGAGAGAACCAGGTCTAAGATTGCCCCTCGAGTGGGTTCCAATACTAGTTGTCTAAGGCATGCCCCTGTAAGGCATCTAGAATAACCCCACTCTTAGAAGTGGCTGCTGCAACTGCACTCCAGTTAACATCTAGCATATTCAGATCACCCATCAGCAATATCTCCCTTTATCTGCCATTCTAA
The DNA here is from genome assembly GCA_016271365.2 of Neoceratodus forsteri. Taxonomy (NCBI): domain Eukaryota; kingdom Metazoa; phylum Chordata; order Ceratodontiformes; family Ceratodontidae; genus Neoceratodus; species Neoceratodus forsteri. Next base: position 111,935,741 of record CM057449.1, read on the forward strand.
GTATACTTTCTATCATTTCCTTGTCCATTTCCTCCCCCTGAGGGGGGCGTCTGTATACAACCCCTGTGCAGATTGTAGTGCCATTGTCTGTCTCCAAATTGACCCACAGTGCTTCTTCTCCTCCCTGTTTACCCTTTTGTTCTGTTGCTTTGATTCCTTCCCTTATGTAGAGAGCTACTCCTCCTCCTCCTCCTCTTTTACCCTCCCTGTCCCTCCTGTAGATAGTGTATCCTGGTATGTTTACATCCCAGTCATGGTTCTGTGTGTACCATGTTTCTGTGACTGCCACGATATCCAGATGTTCTTTCTCCATCAAGGCCACTAATTCAGGCAGCTTGTTACCCAGACTACGGGCATTGGTACTCATTGCTCTCCATTTTTTGATGGCTTTACCTTCTGTAGCAGCATCCCCCCTCTGACCTTTCTACCTTGGTCTTTTTCTCATTTAGTACCCTGTTTTGTAGATCCAGAGTGCTCTAGCACTCAGGCACAAACTCGTGGCCCCCTGCAACCAAGTCTGCCCCACTCAATAGGGGTTAGCAGTTTACCTACCTGGCTCCACGTTGCAGCTGTGAAGACTGCAGTTTTCATTTTTTTTGCCTGAACAGAAACAATCAGCTCCGGTGTGCAACAACAAGTTCTCCAACTTCCACTTTGTCACTGACTTTGGGCTAGCAACATACAGTCCCTGGAGTGAACCTCCACCTTACCACAGCTGAATTTCAGCGAGACCAACAGGTTCCCAAGCTTTGGATACCTGCCAACCCCAGAGTAAGACTTGCTGTTCCTTTTGGAAGCTGAGAAACTGGCTATACTGCAGAGAACAAACTAGAACGCATTTGAGGAGCTGGTAACTTGGTAAAACATAATATTGTAGGGGACTAGGAAGGTAAGCTACACTTTCTACAGAAAGTTTCATTATTTTCTTATTGGCATTAAGAATTGCAGGATTCCATTAAAGTGCAGTAATTTTATAACCAGAGGGTTGTAATACAACTGAAGTTGCTTGATTTCTGTGCTAGACACATAGGATTTGGAAGGATATTTGTGCAATATTTTGGAAGTGTCCTGCTGGCTAAGCAGTGAGTTTATCCCTGGTTTCGGATAAAGGGCTTGTGTGTGTATTAGAAGCAGACATAGCAAATTGTCTTCACTGAAAGGCCTGCTTACATCACAGGTGTCACTAGTCAATCAATTGATTCTGGGTGGGGCTTTTATCACTGTTCTGTTTAGGCATACTACACAGAGTAAAGTCAGTCAGAAGACTTGCTGTTCCTTTTGGAAGCTGAGAAACTGGCTATACTGCAGAGAACAAACTAGAATGCATTTGAGGAACTGGTGACTTGGTAAAACATAATATTGTAGGGGACTAGGAAGGTAAGCTACACTTTCTACAGAAAGTGTCATTATTTTCTTATTGGCATTAAGAATTGCAGGATTCCATTAACGTGTAGTAATTTTATAACCAGAGGGGTTGTAATACAACTGAAGTTGCTTGATTTCTGTGCTAGACACATAGGATTTGGAAGGATATTTGTGCAATATTTTGGAAGTGTCCTGCTGGCTGAACAGTGAGTTCATTTTATCCCTGGACTCAGTAGAGTGGTTTGTGTAGAGCAGTGGTCTAGTACATTGTGGTGTTGGTTGACTTATTATAAATGGAAGTGCTCACCAGGGTGGTGGAGCAGTGGTGTATTGATTGTTTCTAACAGTCATCAGTGGTTGTGGCCTACCCACCACCCTACCCCCTCACCCCGCCCACCCAGGCGTGGCATTTCCTTATAGCCAAGGTTCTGACATCACTTCCTCAACAGGTCTTGGAGCAGAACTGTCATATTCTTAATTACCCAGCACAGTGCATAAAGCGTAGTATACACACACACAAAAAAAAAAAAAAAAATTGTATATTACTTTTTGTATATTATAAGGAAGATGGACATGTAGGGAGTGGTGCAATGCACTGGCTGTGAGCAGCAATTTTCCGAAACTCTGAACCTGGTTGCTGCCCTATTTGCAGACAACTGTCAGCTCTGAGGAGGAGTGCCCACCTCCAGGCTGAACTGGCAAGGACTAAAGAGGACTCCCCACCCAAAGAGCACCAGTTCCACAACCACTGCCTCAGAAGTTGCCATGTGTGAAGAGCAGATGGACCACAGTAGGTTCTGGGAGGGTGAGGTGGTGGAACAGAGGCGTAACCCCGAGTTGCACCTCTACACAAATCATATGTCGGTCTGGCAAATCAAGGTTCCTCTATGATGACACCCTCATTGGAGACCAAGAAGAATGCTGGGACATCCACAAGGGAGACCCACAAAAGAGTGGCAAGGGACAACACAAGGGAAAGAAACAGCTTCTGATAGGGGACTCAGCTGTTAGGGGTGTAGACGTGGGGAAGGGAGAGGAGAGGGAAGTAAGGTGCCTGCCTGTTGCCATGGCTTGGAGGGACAGGAAGCGAATCCTCAGGATTGCAGAAGCAGCATCACAGGAGAGGAAACTAGATATCATTGTCCACCTCGGGACAAATGACCTAGCTAGGCATGAGATCAGTGCAGTGCAGGATGAATTTGTGGAGTTGGGGAGGGGCCTCAGACAGGTAGCAAGCATGGTAACCTTCTCAGAGGTGCTGCCAGTCTATGGCAGGGGTGAGGCTAGGGTACTGCACACCATGCGGCTTAATGAATGGTTGCAAAACTGGTGCAGAGATCAGGGCTTTGGAGTCATTGGGGACTGGGTGTCCACCTGGAGAGATGAAGGTCTATACTGGCATGATGGTCTGCATCTGTCCAGGAAGGGAAACACACTCCTAGGTGACAGATTTAAAGGCTTCCTTGGCAAGCTTTTAAACTAGCCAAGGGGGGAGGTGCTGATAGGAAACAGGAAAGTTCAAGCCTCCCCAAAGCATAGCAGGTAGTAGGGTAAACACTGAGGTACAGAGCTTGACAGAGGGCAGGACAGGGGTAAATGGAAAAATGGACAAGGGTAATAAGAGCAGGGATGGGGTAAAAAAGGATAAAGCCAACATTAAATGGAGGGCAATGAGTACCAATGCCCGTAGTCTGGGAAACAAGCTTCCAGAGCTAGTAGCCCTGATGGAAGTGGAACACTTGGATATTGTGGCAGTCACAGAAACATGGTACACGGACAACCATGACTGGGATGTCAACATACCAGGAGTACACAATCTATAGAAGGGACAGGGAGGGTAAAGAGGTGGAGTAGCTCTCTACATAAGGAAGGGATCAAACTAACAGAACTAAAAGTAAGGGGAGGACAAGAGGAACTCTGGGTCACATTGGAGACAGGAATGGCATCACAATCCGCACAGTGGTTGTATACAGACCCCTGTCTCAAGGGAGAAATGGACTAGAAAATGATAGAGGGCATTCTCAAAATGGCTGAAAAAGGGAGATACTGTTGATGGGGACCTGAATATGCCAGATGTTAACTGGGCAACGGACTGCAGCCACATCCAAGAGCAGGGTCATTCTTGATGCCCTACAGGGAGCATGCCTTAGACAGCTAGTGGTGGAACCCACTCAGGAGGGAGCAATATTAGACCTGGTACTCTCAAGTGGAGAGAGGATCACAAACTTAGAAGTCAGTAGACACCTGGGAACAAATGATCACTGCACAGTGTGCTTCACAATAAACACAACCATGGAGACAAGCTATACAAATACAAGGATACTGGACTTTAGAAGGGCTGACTTTGGCGTAATGGGTGAATACCTGAGGAATGCATTAGCAAATGGCCAGAAAGGAGGGGTGGAAGAACAATGGAGAAAAATCAAAACTGCCATCATGGAGGCAACAAGCCTTTGTGTGAAACAAATAAAGAAAACAAAGCGGAATAAAAACCACTATGGCTCTCAAAAGAAGTGTCAGGGAAGGTTAAGGAGAAAAAGGCTGCATTCAAAAAGTATAAGGAATCACAGACGGAACATGACAGGGAACTGTATCAATTAAAGCAGAAAGAAGTGGGGAAGGCAGTCAGAAAAGCAAAGGCCCAAACGCGGAAAGGATAGCCAACTCAGTTAAGAAGGATAAAACCTTTTATAGGTACATTAGGGAACATAGAAAGGTTAAGAGAGGATAGGAAGATTAATAAAGGAGAGGGAGGTGGGCAGAGGAGACAGTGAAAAGGCAGAGATAATGAATGAATACTTTTGCTCAGTATTCACAAAAGAAGAAGAGGAGGAGTTACCTAAACCAAACAGTAGAAGCACTCTGGATAGTGGGGTTGATACCAGTCCATTTAAAGAAGAAGAGTACTGAAAGAACTACAAAACTCAAGGTGGACAAAGCAATGGGGCCTGACGGATTCACTCTAGAATCTAAAAGAGCTAAGGCAGGACCTAGTGACACCACTAACCACACTTTTTAACAAATCATGGGAAGATGGGGTGGTGCATGAGGACTGGAGGAGGGCAGATGTGATTCCCCTTCACAAAAGTGGGAGCAAGGCAGAAGCAGGAAACTACAGACCTATTAGTTCAACCTCAGTGGTGGGGAAAACGATGGAATCACTTCTGAAAGAAAGAATTGTTGAGTACATAGAGGCCAGCGGGGAACTGGACCCAAAGCAGCATGGATTCACAGCAGGAAGGTTATGTCAGACAAATCTAATCAATTTCTTTGACTGGGTGACCAAAGTAATAGACCAGGGAGGGGCTGTGGATATGGCCTACCTAGACTTTAGTAAGGCATTTGACACAGTCTCGCACAAAGATTAATAATCAAGTTAGCCAGCCTGGGAGTGGGTCCCAGGGTGGTAGCCTGGGTGAAAACTGGCTGCACAACAGGACACAGAAGGTAATAGTGAATGGAACACATTCTGAAGAAAGGGGGGTTACTAGTGGAGTACCTCAGGGCTCAGTACTGGGTCCAGTCCTCTTTAACGTCTTTATAGGTGACATTGCAGAGGGTCTGGAAGGAAAGGTATGCCTCTTTGCGGATGACACAAAGATCTGTAACAGAGTTGATACACAAGTGGGGTAGAAAGGATGAGAAGGGACTTGGCAAGGTTGGAGGAATGGTCAGACATATGGCAACTTAGATTCAATGCAAAGAAGTGCAAAGTAATGCACCTGAGAAATAAAAATCCAGGAGAAGAGTAACACAATAGCAGGAGGTACTAACAACAACAATAATGGAAAGGGATCTGGGGGTAGTCATATCAGATTACCTAAAGGTGGGTATACAATGTGAAAGTCAGTAGGAAAGCCAGGGGATACTGGGATGCAGGGAGGGGCATCACAAGTAGAAAAAAGAGTGGTTATCCCTCTATACAGACAGTTGGTGAGACCCCATCTGGAGTACTGCGTGCAGTTTGGAGACCTCATCTATGCAAGGACATAGACAGGATGGAAGCAGTCCAGAGGAGGGCAACTAAAATGGTGCAGGGTCTACATCAGAAACCATATGAAGAGAGACTGAGAGAGCTTAATATGTATACCCTTGATGAAAGGAGGAGGAGGGACGGGGGGACATGATAGAAACTTCTAAGGACCTCAAGGGAATCAACAAAGTCCAGGAGGGTAGCATCTTTCAGAAAAAGAGATGTGTAAGAACAAGAGGGCACAATTTAAAGTTAGAGGGGGGATGGTTCAGGGGTAATATGAGGAAATTCTTTTCACGGAGAGAGTGGTGGACACATGGAACCGCCTTCCTGGAGAGGTTGTGGGGTCTAAAACAGTGGGGGAATTCAAACATGCATGGGACAAACATAAGGCAATTTTAGTGGAGGGTTGCAGGAAATAGGCTGTTGGTTAACTAGAATCTGCAGCTTATCCAGTAGGTAGGGAAATGGGCAGACTGGGTGGGCCAAGTGGTCCTTATCTGCCGTCAAAGTCTATGTTTCTTCTCCACAAATGTCCTCAGTTTCAGACCGGGTGCCAACTTTAAGCTCTGGCACACACAGTTCCAAATACCCTTTTTGCAGGATCAGGGTTACCAAACTGCTGCAAGCTGATTGCACACTCTGGATTCTCCAAAGAAAACTTTCACCAGATGCCTTGGACATTCAGCTGCATCCACAGTTCCCTCAGGCAGAATAAATCCCTCTTTTCAACTCTTAAGATGTTGACCGTTTGACCAAATAAAGTCCTGGAAAGGTGTCCAACCTTTCCTAACGCATAGTATGAGCCCCACTTGACTTGATCAGGGCCCAGACCAGACTGCCCAAAATGTCTAAAGTCCCTTGGGTTTCACGCACAAACCCCAGCTTCTAATTGGTTAGATCTTGCTGTCCTTCACAAATATTTAATAAACATTAATCTGGTTTGACTATTGATTGGTAAAAGGGTTTTGACACCTGGAATAAAGTTCACACCTCTCCCAAAAGGCATTTCACCAGTCATTGGGCACCTAAGAAGCTAATTGACTGTCCATGGAGGTTAAAGTAGCAAAGCTGGCTACTTAGTGCAAAGTCCCTTGCAGTTTATATAGTAGTCCCCACTGTACAGAGCTCTTGCAGCCAAAATATGCAGTCTCTAAACACAATTGCCCCATTGTTCATTAGTAGCCTCTGTCCCCTGTAAAGCAACTGCACAATTAATAGTTAAAATATTTTGGTTTATCCGTCACTGTTGCCATTTCACTCAGTTCCCCCCCCCCCACAGGCAGCTAGGCAGCTCATCATTATTAATACAGCCTCATGAATATGTAAATTTCAGCCCTGTTCCTGAGTGCTTATAGGCGATATTACACAAAATAGTGCAGCCACTTCTGACACACCACCTCCGTGTGTCTGACCCCTGATTATGCCATTTTGGGAGTCAGGATCACTGGGGAGGCAATATTTAAGCTGCTGCAGTGGCAAAAAAAACAGAAGGGTGCCACGGTGCATGCGCAAACCCTGAAGGCACATTTTAAGTGCCAGAAGCAACGGCGATCCCACAGATTGGACTTCTCTGGACCCAAATGACTAAAGAACAATACTGGGGCTGGATGGAGGCTGGGAGTGGCAAACCAGGACCCAAGATCAGTGGTGGGATGCTGCTGGTAGACAGAAACAAGAATTTGCTCTCTGGGGCAAAACAGGTAAGCCCCACCCGACTGGTGTAGGTTACACTTAAAACATTTTGGCTGGCCATTTCTCAGGAGTTGGCTAACATATGGGAGGAACTCGATAAATAACACACCCTTGTCATTACTATTTGGAATGGAGGATTTGGGACCAGAGAGGCGGACTCCTTACCCAAGATGGGTGTGGCTTCTGCTTGCCTTAGCAAGACAATGGGCTCAGTTCTCAAATGGATTTGAATACTGCAAGCCCCAAGTGCGACAAACATGTGGCACATGGGACTTGGCAGTATTCCCCAGGCAGCAATCAGAATTCTCAGTCCCCCAGCCTCCCATGCACAACATACGGTGAGTGGTCTAACTTTGCTAACCTTTTTACAGGGTTTGCGCCATGTATTTGGTGCACACCACCATAAAAAGGGTAATGTGTCGACCCACTAGAATTGGATGCACTGTACGACAAAGTGTTCAGGGCAGTGAAGGGTTTGATGAATGGCTAGGGAAAGCCCTGCATCAACCTTCGAGAATAGAGCCCAAAGTATTCAGAATAGCTGGGTGTTGTTACTTATGAGTTTTGTTTATCGTTTAGGTTTTTGGATGCTAGCGCTAAGTAAAGAATACGCAGGGCAAGCAAGTAATAAAAATAAATATTTATTACTATAATACTTATGCCAAAGCATGTAACAATGAGTTACAAAGAGGATGATTTCCGCCAGTCAGCCCTGGGGTTACACGTATTAAACAAATGCAAACACGAAACGAACAAATGTACAGAAAGAACACCAAAATCTCAGAGACTGGGGAGGGGCTGGCTGGCAGTTACATATATGTAACCCCTTGTTACCTGGGGTTACTAGAATCCCAGTAAGACTTAGTGGTAGGCAGGGAGGGCAGCTTGTGAAACTCCAGTTAAATGGGTTTCACACTGTCTCACTCTGTTCTCAGTCTCAGCTGAGACTGAGAGATGACATCACCAATAGAACTGTCGCAGCTGCATAAGCCACATTGGAATCTGCAGCAGAGGGAGTGAGATAGAACGTTGGGAGTTTTCAAAGTCAGTTCCTGTTTACCTTCTGTGGGAGAAGGAAGTCAGTCTCCTGCTTGCCCTCAAGCAGGAAGGGAGTCTCCTGTTTGTTTTGAAGCAAGAAGGTGAGTGTCCAGTGTTCAAGTGGTGGAGACCGCTGCTCAGGTCTCAGTGCCACCTCCCTCGGGGGGGGGAAAGTAAAGTATCCCCATGTAGATTCCAGGGGCAATTCCATAATTTCTGCTAAAGAGAGAAAGCTGCCTTCTACAGTTTCGGTTTGTGCTTGAAAAGTGGAAAAAGTTGTACTTCACCTGTGGAGCACCTGTAACGAAAGGGTGAGTGTTGCTCTAATATGAGAGGGCAAAAATGTGTTTCTTCAGCCTGGGAAATGTGTAGAAATGTGGGATTTGGACTACTATTTGGGAGGCCTATAGTACTAGGACAAACAAATGTAGTAGGTTCAAAAGCTAAAGTGCTGTGTGGATTCAAGTAATGTTGTAGAGGGGATGCGACAGTTCATCCACCGGTTAATCTATATTTTGAAGTTTCAGTTTGTCCAGAGAAATGGCCAGGTATGGGCTGTGGGAGCTGGAGGTGGGAACACCCCCCATCTTTAGTAATCAGGTCAACCTCTACGGAGTTCTGCTGTGATTGCTACTTACCTCATGCACTTGGCCAGTGATGAGGGAAGTACCCAGACGTGGGTCGCAAATGGGAAAATCTCTCTAGGAGTCACAGACTCTAAGTGGTGTGGGGAGCCACAACAAGGGTAAAGAATTCTCTTTGTGAGATGGGAGTCAGAAGAAGTAAGAAGGAAATCTCTCTAGGGGTCACAGACTCTAAGTGGTGTGGGGAGCCACAACAAGTAAAATGGGTTCATTCTTCCAATGAACCGCCAGTCAAGTGGCCGGCAGGGGAGCCGGGCCAGTCGGGCTGTGTATCCAAAGCGCATGCAAGTCCAGGCTGTGTGCCTGGTGGGTCCAGAACCTGAAAACAGTAGAATTGGTCCATTCTTCTGTCAGAGGGTCTGTAACGGATTGTCCTTGAATTGCAAGGTTGATAAATCATTTAGAAACTTCCAGGTGTGTTTGGGGTTGCCCCTGGAGCATTCTTGCTTCTCCCTCACAAAGTTTATTTTAATATTTTGGACTGTTGATTTACATTTATTGTGGCATGTTTTATAATTCTGCAGGAAATTGGGAAGTTTGAGTTTCTGTTATGTTTTCCAGGCCTCGTCTCTCTTCTCATAAATCTGAGGAGATCGGAGGAGACCCATTTGTCGCTGTGCCCTTTTACCCTGAGTTTTTTAAGGGGAATAAGGTTGTCACAGACTGCCTGAAAGAGCCTGCTGAAAGTTTCGAGGGTGACGTTGCTGTCGCTGATGGAGTCAGTAAAGGACTAGTAAGTGGCTAGAAGGGATTTATTGTATTCGTTGATATTAAGTTTTTAATTGGTGGGGTAGATATGTTTGTGTACAGTTTTGGGTGTTTTAGATTTAACGCGTACTTCAGCGATCTCCACGCATGCAGCTGAGAGTAACATAGCATGCACAGCACTCATGGTGGCCATCTTGGGCACTGTAGGCTCTTGCGGAAGTGACAGGTGGGTAAGCAGTCACTGAGAGAGAGAAAATAGTGCAGTGCAACACTGGTCTACTTAATGGACACAGCAGAGTGCTTCAACTCCAACATTTTATTTATTTGTTTTTGGTAACCGGGTTGGGTGCGCTAGACATAGAAATGCCTATTTTCAGACACGGGAGGTTACAACAGGGCAATACATGACAAAGGAGGAAGTACAGCAACATAAGGATACAATGCTAATGATAAAAACAGTCACATTTAGCAACATAAGGATGCAATGCAATGAATAAGAATAGCCAGCAAAGTTAAGTGTACAGCGAGCACAAAGTAGTATCAAACAGAGTTACAAAGAGAAAATATCATTCTAACGAATAATAAGTGCCACCTAATTTAAGAAAATATCATAAAAGGAAGTAAAGCAAGTGGAGAAACAGAGCAAGAGTGCAATAGGAAATAGGAGTGGTGACTGAGATCTAGTAAGGTAAGGAAGTAGCCAGAAAGTGTGTAAGGGAGAAAATGAAAATAGGAGTTGGGAGTGGAGGTAGGATGATGGGGGTGGCAGCAGAATCGAGGCCACATGAGGGCAAGGGTCCTGAACTTTAAGAATTTTAGGATTTTAAAAAGATGGGTGAATGCCTCAGGGATGACCAAGTTGGGGGGGATGCCTGGGTGGGATGTCGGAACAGTGGGTGAAGCTAAAAGAGGGAACAGTAAAGGCAACAAACCTTAGCCCAAAGCAAGTGAGCAAAAGCAAAAGGAAAAAGACTGTTACGGTTCTCAAAAGAAGTAGCTGAAAAGGTAAAGGGTAACATTCAGAAGGTACAGTATAAAGAGATGCTGAAAGGAGTAGGATTTGAAGATGTATCAGGTGAAATAGAGGGAGGCAGGGAGGGCAGTAAGGAGCCTGAAGGCACAAACTGAAGAGAGAATAGCCCAGGCAGTAATCAAAGGGGACAAGACATTTTTTAGGTATGCAAGAGAAAAGAGTAAGACCAGAGGAGTGATTGTAAGGTCAGGAAAGGAAGTGGGGACTGTGCACAGGAAGACCAGAAAAAGGCAGATATCCTGAACAAATTCTTTTATTCAGTGTTCACAGAGGAAGGAGAAGGGTAGGGGCTACACAAAAGCAACAGAAGCATTGGAGAAAGGGAGGGAGGGAGGTAGCCACTAGTCCTTCTACAGAGGAGAGAATCCTGAAGGGACTTGCAAATCTGAAAGTGGACAAAAAGATGGGGCCAGACAGGATACATCCAAGGGCTTTAGGGGAGCTCAGGGGGGTACTGGCTGCCCCTCTGATAGTTCTGTTTAACAGCTCACTAAAAACAGGAGTGATTATGGAGGACTTAAGAAGGACAGATGTAGTCCCACTTCAGAAAGGTGGTAGTAGGAAGGAGGTTGGTAATTGTAGGCCTGTCAGCCTGACATCGGTGGTGGGGAAGTTAATGGAGACACTGAAGAAAAGGACTGTGGAATGTCTTGAATCCAGTGGGGCTGCAATACCTGATGCTCTACCAAGAAATGGACCAAAAGTCATTCGTGAAATTGCCACTTCACGGTAAAAATGCTGCTTTGTCTTAAAAAACATTGTGAAGTCAGTGAAGCTGACATTGCTGATGCCTATAGGAACATTGTGAAGCATTGCAAAGTTGAAATTTTGCAGCTTTGTGGCAACTTTGCTGACCAGATTAAACTTCACTGTATCTCTATCGGACAGTAAAATGCAGATGTTGACAAAACTGTAGTGAAAACAAGTCACTAGTGGGTAGAAATAAGCACAGTTGCCAAAATTCACTTCACAAAAAAAATTAATGAATTTCAGCAAATTCACGGTGCTCAGGACTGCAATTTGCTGTGTAACTGGCCAGGCTAATAGATCAAATTCACCTGGCTATAGCCAGTTCATCTGATGAATAACAAGGTGAATTGTGCATAAATTGAAGATACCACCTCTCTAACCCTCCACTGGCACCCTTTTTCCTTCTCCTCCCCCAGCAGTGCCCATAAAATGAACCTACAGATAAAGACGGTCCCATGGTGCAGAGCATCTGCTCTGTTTAGTAACTTCAGTGCTGATACCTGTCTCGTAATGGCTTTGATGAATGAATGGTGACATCTTTGCTCCTAGTAAATCCTGATTGGTTGAAAATTCAACTAATCATGTTTTACTAGGAGCAAAGACATCACTATACATTCATTCATGCCATTACCTTATGAAGTCGGACCTGGGCGCTTGGCATCAAAAGGTCAGATGCTCTGCTGCATGGGGCAGGAGGATTACTCAGTAATTGCTTTTGTTGGTGCTGGTGTGGGGAGGAGGATATTGGGGACCAGAGGAGGGTTGGGTGGGGTCTGGGATGCCTGGACGAAGGGTCTGTGAATATAAAAAAGACAGCGGTCCTTACATGATGCAGATTTTACCTATGGGCCTAACCAAAGTGGACATCAAGAGACTGGAAAAATGGTTCACCACCTTTATATGGCAGGGGAAGCACCCAAGGATGAGTTTGCAAAGACTCAAGTGAGGGGTTGGTAGAGGATGACTGGGTTTTCCAGACATCCAAGGGTATCATCTAGCGATCCAACACAAATACATACAGGACAGGGTGAACTGGGGCTTGACTGCCAACTTTGTTGATTTTGAAGAAGCCGGGTGTCCCTGATGCTTATCTGCTTATCTGGCAAATGGAGGAAGCTGTGTTTATAAGCAGTTGAGTAGTTCTAATCTGCCAATGCAGTATGCCCTAGAGGCATGAGAAATGGCTAAAAAGAGGAGAGGAGTGGGGGGGGGAGCACATTCTGTTGGTCCCGGTAGCTTGCCATTTAGTATTCCTACCTGGGCTTGAAGACCCTGACTTTCAATTATGGGAGGAAGGGGGCATAATCATAAGATGTTTGGGAGATTTGTATTCCAGGGAAGGGATGCTTTCCTTCATAGGTATTTGGGAAAGCTTAGGGATTCTGCAGTCCCATTAGTTTCAATCAATCAATGCTTTATTTATAAAAGGTGCCTTTTCAAACCAAGGCACCTGTACAATAAAACCACACACATTTTTATAAATATCAAGATAAAATTAAAACTAATAAATACAATAGCAGCTTTAGTAGTTAGAAAATACCAGTCTGAAAAGATACGTTTTCAAAGCAACTTTAAAACTTTGAATGCTCAGGCAATCTCGTACCCAATGAGGTAGAGAATTCCACAGGGTCAGGGCCACAAAACTAAATGCCCTTGCCCCCAGATGTTTGTAAACAAACCCTGAGAATCTCTAGCAATCTCTCACTGGTGAATCAGAGAGGGCGGAGGGGACAGTAGGGGTGAAGGAGATTTTTCAGGTAACTGGGTCCCTGATCGGGTAGGGCCTTGTAGGCTAGCAAAGCAACCCTGAAGGTGATCTGCCACTATATCGGCAGCCAGTGCAGTCCACGGAGCACAGGCATTATATAACTGGTCCTAGAGGTACCAGTCAAAAGCCTGGCTGCCGCATTCTGCACTAGCTGCAAGTGGTAGATATCAACCCCCAGTAGCCCTAAGTAAAGGGCATTGCAGTAGTCAAGGCAGGAGGTAATGAAAGCATGGACCAACATTGGAAGATCATCAGGAAGAACCAGGTGCTTCACCTGGGCGATATTCCTCAGATGGTAAAAAGAGGTTTTGACAGCTGCTGGCACATGCAATTTTAGGGTCAGGCAGTCATCAAACATAACGCCCAGGTTCCGCACCCGGTCTGAGGTAGTTAGTTGGACACCTCCAAGTCATAGACCCAAAGGAGAACCTGCCAACACACCTGCCTCACGATGACCGGGGTCCACAACCAACACCTCAGTTTTTTCTGGGTTTAACTGCAGCTAGCTCACATTCATCCAGTCCTGGATTTCGGCTAGACAGCTGTTAAAGACCGCGACAGCATCATCCTGATCAAGCACAAAAGACATGTACAGCTGAGTATCATCTGCATAGCAGTGAAATCTCAAGCTGTACCACCTAATAGTCACTCCCAATGGCAGCATATACATCACAAACAACATGGACGCCAAGATGGATCCCTGCAGTACCCCACAGGATAGGGAGAATGGAGCTGAGGAAAAAACCCAGACACCACTCTCTGGGTCCTACCCTCGAGAAATGATCGAAACCATCTGAGAGCCGACCCCAAAAGTCCACAGATGAACCATAGGCAATCCAACAGCACATCATGGTCTACGGTGTCAAATGCCACAGAGAGATCAAGAAGGACCAAGATGGAACGTGTCTTTCAATCTCTCGCTATTAGGAGGTCATTTAGTACCTGGACAGGGGTTATCTCGGTACTATGTCTCTTCTTAAATCCAGACTGGAGAGAATCATAAATATTGTGGCTGGTCAAATGGTCATCCAGCTGTGACGACACCACCTTCTCATTAACCATACCCACAAAGGTGATTCGGTATTTACAAATCTGAGACTTCGGTGGGAGATTACATAGCGAACCAGTGGAGGCCTCCAATCTAGTGTCTCTAGAGCAAGATGTATTCTGGGCTAGATCCAACAGTAAGGGCCTAATTGGGAGGATTGCAAAGTAGGACAGGCATTTTTTTCCAGATCTTTCTGAGAAGGCAAGATAGCACTGGGAACAAGATTTGGCATAGAAATTACAGAGGAAAAGTGGAGCACACAGCTCAGCTCCCACATGGGTTTACTTTATGCAATAAACACCAAGAATGCCAATACATATTTCTCCACCAACTGTGTTGCCCACTGAACATAGTTCATAAATTTAACCCACTAGTTTCCCTGATATGTGATAGATGCAAGAGAGCACGCGGCACATATATTCACTACTTCTGGGAATGCCTTGTACTTATGTAACCCCCATTGGGTGGGGAGTACCTGTTTTGCCCCTGGGTAGCTGGTTCTTGTTCCTGCTCCCCCAGCTGCCTCCCGCCGCTGGCCTTGGGTCCTGGTTTGCCTCTCCCAGTCTCCGTCTGGCCCCCAGTATTGTTCTTTTGCCATTTGGGGCCACAGAAGTTCAATTCAAGGGATCGACACTGCTTCTGGCACTTAAAACTGTGCCTGTGGGGTCCACACTACCACTGCCTGTTGACTACCACACAGGTTAAGGGGCCTAGGTTTTGTTTCGATGGTACTTGGAGGTTCTTTCACAGAATATAAATAAAGTAGTGCAGTGCCTCCACCCAGAGTAAGATGACAGTGGGCCAGGTGTTTGAATAATACAGCCCCCTGGAATGCTGTACCTACCACATCCCCTTCCAGTCACCCCACACACTGAATGCCACATTGCTTCCCAATACAGAACAATACATATACGTAATATTTACCACTAATAATATGCATACAACACAGAATATGCACAGAACAAAAGTCAGCTTTATTTTTAGGAGTGGGGTTAGGGAAGGGGTACCTGGACGCAGGATTGCTGTTGAGAATAAAAGGATTGTTCGAGTTTACAGAGCCCGTAGGCCAGAACATTAACTGTGCCCACCCCCACTGATACCAACGTAAATCCATCTTTTCTGTCCTGACTGGGTACCCACATTTAATGCAGGCCAGTTAGTTGCTGCAAGTTGGCCAGCACTGGGGCCCTTGGAGTAGGCTTTACCACTAATGTTATAAACCTTAAATTGATATCCCTTGGCAGGGCAAGCCCTGGGTTACTTACAGTTCTGCAGACACTGAGATTTGGGTACTGGCACAGTGGGTTCGAGTCAGCAGGGATCATCCGCTCTGTGCAGCAGCAAGCAAATGGGAAGCGTCTAGTGGTCTGGCAGATAGAGAAATTGCTGGGAGCTGGTTGACCTTGGACTTGCTTGAAGAGTCTTGCAGCTTGTGTCCTTCTGGCTTGCTTGTAGATTCTAGCAGCTTGTCACCTTCAGCCCACAATGCAAGCCAGATTACAGAGTGCAAAGGCAAGGCCTACTAGGCCACTAGAGAACCCAGATCCAAGAGTGACCCCATGGTCCACCTACCCTAATGAACCCAGAGAGCCTTAGCACTCAGGCACACACCCATGGCCCCCTGCAACCAAGTCTGCTCAACTCAATAGGGGTTAGCAGTTTCCCTACCGGGTACCACGTTGCAGCTGTGAAGACTACAGTTTTCATCTTTTGCCTGAACAGAAACAATCAGCTCCGGTGTGCAACAACAAGTTCTCTAACTTCCACCTTGTCATTGACTTTGAGCTAGCAACATACAGTCCCTGGAGTGAACCTCCACCTTACCACAGCTGAATTTCAGCAAGACCAACAGGTTCCTAAGCTTTGGATACCTGCCAACCTTCTCCACAAATGTCCTCAGTTTCAGACCGAGTGCCAACTTTAAGCTCTGGCACACACAGTTCCAAATACCCTTTCTGCAGGCGCAGGGTTAGCAAACTGCTGCTGAAAAAGCCCACCTCTGGTGAGAGGTTCCGATATATACCTTTAATTGTATTGAAAATTTGTGTTTTGTTTACATTCTTCACAGTTTGTGACCTAGGGTATCCTCTTCCTTGCTGAAGCTTGTTGCTTGGCTTGCAAAGGACTGCGGGGTACTGGAGGCTCACTGAATACAGCCACCAGCGCTTCCCCTAGTTTAACAGCTTAAACACCATTGTGCCTTTCAGGGGCATACTCTGTACCACCTCTAGCCCTTAACATCACCAGGGCAAGCCTTTTTAAAGGCTTTTAAATGCTTGAGCGTTAAAACTGAGAGCCTGAAACGGAAGGGCCGATTAGCGCTTCAGTTTGCTGAGATTAGATCTCCTCTAAGCGAGTGGGGCGGCGTGCGACAGCCGATACATGGAGATGTGCACAGAGACACCAGGTGTCTCAGTGCGTGTCTATCGTGTCCATCGTGGACAAGGGGACGTGAAGGTAAAAGCTATTACTTTAGTCTTTTAGAGCACAATAGGCCGTTACACATTTTGGTGTCTTTAAAGTACTTTCTTATTATCCTTACTCAAAATGAAAAAGGCAAACAAATACTGTACGACATGTAAAATGTATGCCTCTGACAAACAAACATCTAACTATATGTGTGAAAAGTGTGTTCTAGTTCATTTCGTTTTTGTTGATCGGGTAAGTGCACTAGACAAATCCTGTCTATTTTCAGGTATGACCCGGGGGAGGAGGATACAGGTGAATGCCAACTGATCTTGAACCAGATTAAGCTGTTGGTGGTATTTTTAGTGAATGAGGGACATTTGGCCAGGACATCAGGGAAATTCCCTTGCTCTTTTTGATAAGTGCCATGGGATCTTTAACATCCACCTGAACTACCACCAATCCTAGTTGGTGAATTACAGTAAAAGATTATTCAATTGCAACCTAAGATGTCCTTAAAATCTAACATCAAAGCACTAGAAGATTACATTGATCAGATGTCAATCTTAGTAGAAGCAAACACCTCTTCCACAAAAATTGCGGATGACGATAACCATCAGGAGTCTCACTTAAATGTTTTACATGTCCCTGTATTAGAACACCCAACTGTTACTTTTACCCCTTTAGTTGCAGCTGCAAGTTGCCAACAGTTAAATGCTAGCAAGGTTGTCTCTTGGATCACATTACCTCACACAAAGCTAAAGAAAAGAACAAACAAAACTCCTTCCCCCCGTTTCATATCAAATCCCTATACATAATTCCTTTGAACACCTGTCACAAATGATTGATGAAACCATGTCAGTGAGCCCCGAACTTGGTATAAACGCTGAAAATAAATCAATACACAACAAAACCTCAAGTGAACAACCACACGCTGCTCAGATTCTTCCTCAACACTCCCCCCATTAACTATCAATGAGAAAATAGCTAGTAAAAAGGAAGTATTTGTCTTGGGTGACTCCATCACAAAATATATAGACCATGTGGTCTGTAACCCTGACACAGAACATTGTACCTGCTCTAGTTACTGGGGGAAAGGATTTCAGACATTACCTCAATGGTTAATTCAATTTTACAACCAGCTGGAGAAAACCCACTAGCGGTTGTACATGTAGGAACAAATGTCATCTCCAAACTTCCTCTGCAACAGATAAAGCAAGACTTTGTTTCCTTGTGTAACTTACTAGTGCAACAGGATTGTGACATATGCCTTTTTGAAATTCTGCCAGTTCCAAGAGCTACAGAATTTATCACAGCTAAAATAAAAGCCTTAAATGAATGGCTTAGGAAATGGTGTCTTAGACAAAATATTTCTTGTCTGACACACTGGGAGGAGTTTCATCATAATCCATCCCTCTTTTGTTGGGATGGTTTACACCTTAGCAGATGGGGAAGCACACTACTGGGACGTAAAATTGCTACCTTTATTCATTCCCATTTAAACTGATGGTAAAGGGGGAGTTTGGGCAAATTACCAATACTCTTAACATTGGGACCCAAAATCACCTAAACATTCTATCTCTTAATGCTCAATCTTTAAATATTGCAAAACTTGCTGAGCTGGAACTTAAGGCTCAACTTCTTGATCTATCTTTACTAGCCATAACAGAAACATTGGGCAATGCAGATAGAATTTGGACCGCTGAAATTCCGGGATATAAACATTACTTCAAAAACAGACCTGATAATAAGATAGATGGTGCGGTCAGTCTTTATGTCAGAGATAATATAATTTCTTATAAATCCTCAGTGAGTGTGCAGTCTGAAAGTGTTTGGGTGTATATTCAACCTAAGGGTTTTTCCAAAATTTTAGTTGGGACTTGTTATCGCCCACCTTCGTCAGGTTTTAACCAAAGCTCACGGTAAACTGATGAAATTTCACAGTTAGCCAATAATGGCTCAGTTTTAATCTTGGGCGATTTCAATTCACCAACTATAAACTGGGAAACTTTAATGGGTTCAAACCATTATGACCACAAATTTCTTACAACTATTATCGATCTGGGGCTCTGCCAATTGGCCAAGGAACCTACCCGGGGTAGCAATAACTTGGATCTTGTCATGACCAACATAGATATCCCTGTGAATGACCTATTAATATCTGAACCTCTTGGTAATAGCGACCACATGTCTATATTTCTTACTATCCCACTATTTCAACACCCTATAATAAATAAGCAAAAAATTAAGCAATATGATCGAGCAGATTTTCAAAATATAAATTATTACTTAGGAGCATTTGATTGGGACGATATTTTTTATTCACTTAATACTGTTGAAGCATGGGATTTCTTAAAAAACACAAATTCAAGTACTTGAACAACAGTATGTCCCAGAAATACATAAGTACAATAACAAAGGTAAAATCCCACCATGGTTCAATAGATCTATAAAAAAACAAATTACATGTAAAAAAAAGTTATTTTCATTATTAAAAAAATGTCCCACTAATCAAAATAAAGAAATACTAATTAAATATAGGGAATTGGTCAAAATATTAAAAAAACTAATTTTGCAAGCCAAAAGTAACTTAGAATTTCGTATTGCACATACTAATGATTCACACAAAGCATTGTATTTTTACTTAAACAGCAAAAAGGGTAACAGCAGAACTATTGGCCTACTAAATATAAATAATACAATAATAACCTCTGATTTTACAACTGCCTCTGTGTTAAATAATTATTTTTCATCAGTTTTTGTTCAGGATTCATCTCAAATCCTCTATAATAGACCTCCACTAGGTAACATAGACTATAAGGTTTTGCAGAATGATATCCACAAATTACTAATATCATTTAAGAAATCTACAAGTCCTGATCCAGATGATATTTGTCCCAAATTTCTTTTGAGAATTAAATACACCATTGCCCTACCACTCACTATTATTTTTAACAAATCTCTTCATGAATCAAGGGTTTCCCCTGATTGGTTAATTGCAATAGTAACCCCCAATTTTAAACAGGGTTCCCACTCAAAAGTTGAAAACTATCGTCCAATTAGTCTAACCTCAATTCCTTGTAAATTATTGGAAAAAATAATCAAAACTTTTCTTGAAAAAGAAATGGAATCCCTAAACATAATTGATATAACTCAACATGGATTTAGAACAGGTCTGTCCTGTACTACAAACTTGTTATCATTCTACAATTATATTAGCATGAATCTTGACTTAAATATTCCAACTGATGTCATCTTACTGGATTGTAGTAAAGCATTTGATAAAGTGTCACATGCTATTTTGATTAATAAACTCATTCATTTAGGATTCTCATCAACATTAGTCTCATGGATAAAAAATTGGCTGAGTAATCGCACTCAGAGGGTTTGGGTTAATGGCACCTTGTCAGACTTGGGTAGGGTGACGAGCAGTGTTCCTCAGGGCTCTGTCTTGGGACCCACCCTATTTAATATTTTCATTAGTGATATGAAAATTTGTTCTTCTAACATCCTTATGAAGTTTGCTGATGATATTAAACTAGGGGGTGCTGTGAACAATGCAGCTAACAAAAAAACATTATTAACTGACCTTGCATCAATCGAACATTGGGCCCTTATACGAATGTACGAAATTTGCCAGCAGATAAAGGCCTAGAGGTCTATCAAGTCTGCTCGAATGAGCAGCTAGCACCCCTTATTCTGCAGCTGCCCCTCCCTTCCACCCTTCCCCTTCCTCAACCCTCCCCCTTGTCCTGTCCCATCCTCGTTTGAAGCAGTCCATTGTTCTACTGCATACCACTTCTGCAGGTAACGCATTCCACCCAGCCACCACCCTCTCTGTAAAAAAGTGTCTCCTCATCTCCCTCCTGAACCTTCCTCGCTCCAGTCTCATATCATGGCCCTAGGTGTCCTCCCTCCTTGACTTTAGAACAGCCCCTCTGTACCCGTCTTGTTTATTCCTTTCATGTATTTAAAGGTTTCAATCATATCACCCTGTCTCTCCTCTCCTCCAGTGAGCACATGTTCAACTCCTTCAACCTCCTCTCATTGATAAGTCCCCCAGACCCTTGATCATCTTTGTTGCCCTGCACTGCACCCCCTTCAGTAACTTAATGTCCCTCTTCAGATATGGACGCCAGTACTGCACGCAGTACTCCAGGTGTGGTCTAACTAATGACCTATATAGTGGCATAATCACCTCCTCCCTCCTCGAGGATATACCCTTGCAATACAACCCAGCATTTTGTTGGCCCCTTGCAGCTGCCTTCCTACACTGTGCCGAGTTGTTCATTGACCCTGTAATGAGTACACCCAGATCCTCTCCTCCTCCTCTGTCTGGGCTAGCTGCACTCCCTAGCTGGTAAGTCCTCCTTGGGTTCTTCATCCCAAAATGCAGTACCTTGCACTTTTGACATTAAAGCCCAGTTGCCAGGTGTCTGACCAGGTTTCAAGCTTTGCCAGATCATCCTGCAACCTCCTGCCATCCCCTAGGTCATCCACCACCGCTCAACCTTGGTATCATCAGCAAACAGACTGATCTTGCTCTTGATGTCCCATGATATGTCTGCAATGAATATCCCAAACAACACTGGTCCCAACACCGAGCCCTGTGGGACACCGCTCGTCACTGCCCTTGGGTGTGAGAGCTCCCCACCCACCACCACCCTCTGTTGCCTTCCCTCTGTTATAAACAAATATAAACAAAATGTACTTTAATGTAACAAAATGTGCAGTTTTACATATGGGTTAAAATAACCCCAAACAGGTATACACTTTAAACAGTACAACTATTAGGGTTTCTTGTGTAGAAAAAGATCTGGGGATTCTAATAAACAATAAACTTTCCCCATCTTCTCATTGTAATAAAATCGCCAATCAAACTAATGCTCTTCTGCGCAGGATAAATAGTACCTTTGTTTCTAAGTCTGAACAGTGTATTATGACCCTGTATAGATCTCATGTCAGACCCTACTTGGACTATGGCTCCCCTTTTTGGAGTCCTTATCTAATTTCGGTTATAAACAGAATTGAACAAATTCAACATAGAGCAACAAAAATTATTCCATACCTAGCTCACTTAGATTATGATTCTAGATTACAGAAGACAGGTTTATATTCACTTAAACAGAGAAGAGCAAGAGGTGATCTTTTACAACTATTCAAGATTATTAAATCACCCACCCTGATGGAGCAATGTGGTATAACACTATCCTCTAGAAAAATTGTAGCCAGGTTACATAATAAACAATTGGATATCAAAAAATGTAAAACAAACAAAAGACAAAATTTCTTCTCTATGAGAACTATTAGGTTATGGAATACTCTACCTCAGGACATTGTTGATTCACCTACTGTTATTACTTTTAAAAACAAACTTGACAAATGGTTAATAAAATAGTATCACAATAATGATCCACACATGTGGAGGACAATCTCGATAGGCTATGGCCTTCTTTTGTCCTTTAACCAAGTAAGTAACCAAGTAACCAAGTAAGCTGATTGCACACTCTAGATTCTCCAAAGAAAACTTTCACCAAATGCCTCGGACATTCAACTGCATCCACAGTTCCCTCAGGCAGAATAAATCCCTGTTTTCAACTCTTAAGAGGTTGACCGTTTGATCAAATAAAGTCCTGGAAAGGTGTCCAACCTTTCCTAACGCACAATATGAGCCCCACTTGACTCGATCAGGGCCCAGACCAGACTGCCCAAAATGTCTAAAGTCCCTTGGATTTCATGCACAAATACCAGCTTCTGATTGGTTAGATCCTGCTGTCCTTCACAAATAGTAATAAACATTAATCTGGTTTGAATATTGATTGGTAAAAGGGTTTTGGCACCTGGAATAAAGTTCACACCTCTCCAAAAAGGCATTTCACCAGTCATTGGGCACCTAAGAAGCTGATTGACTGTCCACAGGGGTTAAAGTAGCAAAGCTGGCTGCTTAGTGCAAAGTCCCTTGCAGTTTGTATAGTAGTCCCCACTGTACAGAGCTCTTGCAGCCAAAATATGCAGTCTCTAAACACAATTGCCCAATTGCTCATTAGTAGCCTCTGTCCCCTGTAAAGCAACTGTGCAATTAATAGTTAAAACATCTTGGTTTATCCATCGCTGCTGCCGGTTCACTCAGTCCCCCCCCCCACAGGCAGCTAGGCAGCTCATCATTATTAATACAGCCTCATGAATATGTAAATTTCACCCCTGTTCCTGAGTGCTTATAGGCGATATTACACAAAATAGTGCAGCCACTTCTGACACACCACCTCCGTGTGTCTGACCCCTGATTATGCCATTTTGGGGGTCAGGATCACTGGGGAGGCAATACTTTAGCTGCCGCAGTGGCGAAAAAACAGAAGGGTGCCACGGTGCATGTGCAAACCCTGCAGACACATTTTAAGTGCCAGAAGCAACAGCGATCCCACAAATTGAACTTCTCTGGACCCAAATGACTAAAGAACAATACTGGGGCTGGATGGAGACTGGGAGTGGCAAACCAGGACCCAAGACCAGTGGTGGGATGCAGCTGGTGGAGCAGAAACAAGAATGGGCTCTCTGGGGGCAAAACAGGTAAGCCCCACCCGATTGGTGGAGGTTACACTTAAAACATTTTAGCTGGCCATTTCTCAGGAGTTGGCTAACATATGGGAGGAACTCGATAAATAACACACCCTTGTCATTACTATTTGGAATGGAGAATTTGGGACCAGAGAGGCGTACTTCTTACCCACGATGGGTGTGGCTTCTGCTTGCCTTAGCAAGACAATGGGCTCAGTTCTCAAATGGATTTGAATACTGCAAGCCCCAAGTGTGCCAAACATGTGGCACATGGGACTTGGCGGTATTCCCAGGCAGCAATCGGAATTCTCAGTCCCCCAGCCTCCCATGCACAACATGCGGCGAGTTAGACCTGCTTTTGCTGGTCTAAATTTGCTGACCTTTTTACAGGGTTTGCGCCATGTATTTGGTGAAACCACCATAAAAAGGGAACTGTGTCGACCCGCTAGAATTGGATGCACTGTGCGGCAAAGTATTCAGGGCAGTGAAGGGTTTGATGCAGGGCTAGGGAAAGCCCTGCATCAACCTTCAAGACTCGAGCCCAAAGTATTCAGAATAGCTGGGTGTTGTTACTTATGAGTTTTGTTTATAGTTTAGGTTTTTGGATGCTAGTGCTAAGCAAAGAATATGCAGGGCAAGCAAGTACTAAAAATAAATATTTATTACTATAATACTTATGCCAAAGCCTGTAACAAGGAGTTACAAAGAGGATGATTTCCACCAGTCAGGCCTGGGGTTACACATATTAAACAAACGCAAACACGAAATGAACAAACGTACAGAAAGAACACCAAAATCTCAGAGACTGGGGAGGGTCTGGCTGGCAGTTATATATATACACTGCTGATAAGAATGCAACATTTGGATAAGGCAGAGAAATGTAATTGGATATAATATACAAAGTGTAATATTTGGGTGGACCCTAGGAAGCAAGAGTGCATGGCTGGCATATGTTTCAGAAATGAATAGTTAGTAACAGAATAAGTGTTATCTGTTCTTATTTGTAGACAGTGAGTCTGGAAATACTTGTAATTACAAAAGCACACGTCACAGTAGTGGAAAACTACAGAATATGAGTGATTATGAGTATAGCAGAATACATGGCAGGAACATATCATATAGGTAAATGCATTACAGACAAATATGAGCATAGCAAATATAATAAAGGACACAAATATAAGTAATAAACAAGATTAAACATTATAAGACTGTGGTAAGGCACTAATACTTGTAGGTGTACAAAGTTACGGTTACATGTGGATCAGTTGGTGGTATATAACCCAGGCATTATAGTGTCCCACATGTAACCTATGGGGGGTGCAGTGGAAAACACTGATTATTCAGAATATGGCACTATAGCACCTTACTTATATTCCTAAAGGGAGTGAAGAATGACTCCTTGATGAGTGGGGGAAATTCTGGACTGCCTGTCTCCAATGAAGGCCCAACTGCCAACATAAGGTTTTTTATAACAACTCTGGAAGGATGAGAGATTCAGCGATGACAGGAGAACCCACTGTCGGACAGCCTAATTGTACATAATTTAAAGGAACACTTGTTGAGAAATGTATTTCAGATTAAATCTATCAACTATTTGAATGCAGAGTAGGTCTTTCATAGAATAAAATGTTATTTATTATTTTTATTTTATTTTTAAATGTTTAAAATTGTTTTTTGCTTCTATTGTCAGAAGGTGTTAAATCAATGTGACGAGGATGTGATATTTTTGGTCTATGTATTATAAATAATAAAATTTCAAGAAATTATACAAAAAAAAAAACAGTGGGACTTGGTTGGGTGGCATACATTTGGTGCATGGGTGGAGGGAAGGGATTAATTTCAGCTACCATCCTGCCAGCTGGCCAGCTGCAGCAGCCTGATGTGGGGGGTTGAAAATACTGATACTGTGGGGGGTGAAAAATACTGACACTTGTGTTCTTGGGTGTAGGAGAGGCTGATTTAACAGCACAGTGGGTGGAGGAAGATGTTTTTAAATTACAAAAATCCACTAGCTGAGTTGGTAGTTCTGCTTCCTGATTCAGGAATTTTTTCGTGACTGAGGATGTGGCAGATTTGTGTTAACTTTGCCGGTGGATCAAAAATTCTCTACTAGCAAGTTCAGCCAAAAAAAGCAGATGGAGGCCAAAACTGTAGGGTAAGCAGGGCACTGCCGAGTACAGCAGGAAGGGGAGAATGAGGAAGTAAGGCGGGAAGGGAACTGACTTATGGCAGGAGCAGGGGAACAGGGGATGTGGAGTTGGGGATGGTCAGACTAAATAAAGCACAAGTCAGGGTCAGAGGCAAATGGAGGAATGAGAAGAGAATTCCTGGAGGAGAGATTTAAATAAGTGGAAGAAAGAAGCTAGGGGACCGGAAGGAGAAAGCAGCTTGGCCTGAGGAGAATTTTATTGATGGGAGTGCCAAGGAGTGAGGGCCAGAGTTGTGAAGGGAGCAGGAGGTAGGATGGGGGAAATTGAGGAGGGAGTACTGTGTCCAGTTCTGGAGGTGGCACCTCAGACAGAATGTAGACAGAGTGGAGGTAGTCCAGCAAAGTGCAACTGCAACTAAAATGTTGTAGGGGTTGCATCACAAGCCCTGTAATAATGGAAAGACTGAGGGATCTCGGTATGTACACCCTGGAAGAGAGGAAAATGAGAGAGAGGACATGACAGAGTCCTACAAATACCTCACAGGAGTGAACAGGATGTAGGATGGGAGTCTCTTTCAAATGAGAAAGAGCATAAGGACCAGAGGGCGTGCAATGAAGCTTGGGGGGGGGAGTTTAAGTTTGATGTGAGGAAGTGTTACTTCACTGCAAGAGTGGTGGATGTCTGGAACAGTCTACCAGCAGACATAGTGGTTGTAAAAACAGTAGGGGGCTTCAAGCATGCATGGGTTATACAAGGGGGAATATTAGTAAATAGGCAGCTGGAAGCTATTTACGAGAAGATATACTCCAAACTAGGTGAACATTACAGGAATAAAGCATGTCACCTGCTTTCTGCCTGCAGAGATGTCGTTTAGAAGATGACTTTCCCTGTCTTTGATTATGATGACATTGTTTACAGTGCTGCTCCCCAAGTCCACTTTAACCAGGCTGGACCCCTCTTTCACTCATTCTGCCACTTTACCCTTGATTGTTCCACAGAACCCACCACTGTTCACTATATTCCTCCCGCTCCTTACCATCCCTTGACACCAGGCACCTTGCTCATTGCACTGCCCTTATCTTTAAATTGTGGCTCAGGACCCTACATTCCTAGCTTTCCTCATAGAACATAGAAACACAGGATTTGTCAGCAGAAAATAACCACTTGGCCCTCCAAGTCTGCCAAGATGGTCCCTGCCTAGTCTGTCTCCACAGACCCTGACTTGTCTCTTGTGAGCCTCCCTCCTCCCTACCTATTTACTAGTATTCCCCTATGTCTGTCTGTGACAGGGTAGTGAATTGGGTGGCTTCTCGTGGAACACTCTCAAAGAGAATACTCCGGACACCAGTTTAAATCAAATGAAATCTTTACTTTTAGTAACAGAGAAATAAAAACACAGCTTGTATTCAGCTTAACAATTCAATTCAGTCTCTCTCTGTCTCCACTTCACAGATTCCCCTGCTTCTCTCCCTTTATTGGTCCCAGGTGTTGCTTATTAGCACCCTCCCCCCCCGAGGTACATGAACACCCAGATCAAGCAGTGCAGTGAGGTCATAAAGGGTCACCATTAAAGCAAAAGGGGTTAATTGGTACAAATCCCACCACTGCCCCCGTCAAAAGCTATGCTGCCTGTGTTGCAGGATTGTGAAGCAGTTTACAGGTGAAAGGAGCATGACCGGCATATGCTCCATCACATACCCTACCCCTCAGAGTTGTGCCTGTGGCATGCTTGGTAATAGCCATCATAGACCCACCGTCTGGAGAGAAAAGAATCTGCATTATCATGCTGAGTACCTGCCTGGTCTCTCACATCAAATAAAAAATGCTTTAGTGCCAAATACCATCTGGTGACATGGGCATTGGTATCCCACATAGCATGTAACCACTTGGGGGTATGGTTAGTGACAAGGGTGTACTTCTGTCCCAACAGCTAGTAGCTCATGGGAACCACTGCCCACTTTACTGCCAGACATTCTTTTTCCAATATGGCATAGCGCTGCTCCCGAGGAAAAAGTCTGTGAGATAGATATGGGATGGGATGAATCTCATCTTCAAAGTCTTGTTATAGCACTGCCTCTAGTCTCACCTCAGAGTTGTCTGTGTACAAAATGAAGGGATGGTTACTATCTGGACATCGCATGACTAGCCCCTCACACAGTACTTTTGTGATGGGATGAAATGCCATCCAACAAACCTTATTCAGGTCAGTTTTCTTGGTCAGGTCAGTCTGTGTGTGGAGTAGCAAGGGTTGAGAATTCATGATTGAACCAGTGGTAACACCCTGCATGTCCAAGAAAAGATCTAACCAGCATCTTAACAGGCTGGGATGGGGCAGTCTGCTAGGGCTATTACACTGTTGACAGTCAGGCATATGTGGCCGTTCCCAACCATATAACCCAAGTATTTTGTCTCCTGCTGCCCTAGGGTGCATTTTGCAGTATTGGCCATGAGACTTGCCTCCCTGAGTGATTGAAATACCATGGCAATATCCTGCAAGTGGCTGCCCCAGTCAAGGCTAAATATGACATCACAGAGTTAATAGGATTTGCTAATACCCCTTGGTCAGGTCCAGGGTATTAATGTAACAAGCCTTCCCCAGTCAGTCCAAAAGTTCATCTGTCTTTGGTATAAGGAATTCATTGAACTTGAACACAGCATTAACTTTCTAGAAGTCTGCACAAAACTGAGTGAGCTCATTTAGTTTTGGGGCAAACACAATAGAGTTAGACCATTCATGCTGGGATTCCTCAATGACTCCCAACTCCAACATAGATGGGGTATCCTCCTGTTCCATCCCTCAGACTCTTTCCAGTAGTCTGTACAGTTGTTGGTGGATCTGAACTCCTGGGGCTGTGTCTGTGTCTATGTCTATATAGTGTTAGATCACATGGGTTTGTCCTGGCTTCATGGAAAATGCATCCCCAAAATTCTCTACCAGCCCAGGGACTTCTTGCTTTTGGATATGGTTGATCTCAATATCTACTGGATCAGCACTTGGTTCCCTTACAATTTTAGGTTCCAAGTCCAGGGTTCCATCATCAATATAGTTGTCTGTCACCAGACTTGGGCCTTTAGGATTTTATGGGTAAATTAGCAACACCTTCCTGTCTTTCCAGGGTTTCAACAAATTAATACAGTAAATTTGTTTTTCCTTTTTCTTTCTGATTATAAAACTTTATAATCAACTGGCCCCACCTGCTGAGGACCTCATATGGTCCCTGCCATTTAGCTGGGAGTTTACTCTCAGAGCTAAGCAACAGAAGGAGTACTTTGTCACTGGACTTCAATGCCCATAGCCTAGTCCCTTGGTCATGGTGCACTACTTGGACTGGTGGTCAGTGATGTGGGTGAAAATGAAAATGCCGACACCGGAATCGCGATGCAAAAGGGTGAAACTGGAATGGGGACAAATGTTTGACCCTTCCTGAAGTGCTCTGATCTCAGAGTTAGTTATAATTGTAAGGAGGGTGCGGGGGTGGGGAGGGGCCCCTGCAAAAAAAGTCACTGTTCCAGTTTTGCCCTTTGTGCTTTGTGATTCCAGGTTCTCTCTTAAAGATTCACCCGTTTCACATAAAACCCCTGGATTTGCTGTACTTAAATCTTCTTTGGCAAATCTGCCAACCATGTCCAATCTTCCTCTCATTTGTAATACATATTGGACCACGTTAGGCGGATGTTTTTGCCATATCTGTTTTGAGAAATCCAACATCACTCGAGGTTGTTGCCTGTACAACAATTCAAGAGATGAGAATCAAGTGAACGACTGTGGCCCGACCTGAATGGCAAACAATAAAGAGGGTAACAATCCATCCCAGCTATTTACCTCAGTTGGCATGAATTTAGAGGTTCCACGTCATATGAGTGAATGCAAAATAGCGATCGCCATATGAGCAAGTACACATCACCGAAAACAGCAATGGTGATGTGCACAATAGCAGGACCATAAACGGCAATGGTCCAAATCACACAGAACAGGCAAATTTACAACATTTTTAATGTGTGGGGCTATGCCCCCACCCCCCCTAAGAATTATAACCAACTTGGAAGGGGAACCTGAGAGCGGGGTACAGTGAATCTTTGGGATGGAGGTTTTATGGGGGGAGGGCAACCCACCAGTAGGACAGGGGAATGGGGAACAGAACATAAATAACCAGTAAGTGCATACAGGCAGCAAACCAGAAAAAATAACTAAGTGCACACACGATTGAAACAAAAACAACCAGAGCTCCTGCCCAGGTTAGAACCTGGGTCCTTCAACACCAGAGCCATACACTGCCTCCACCAGACCCTACAGTCAGCTCAAAGCTGCCAGCCCAAACTACCTGCTATAACTTTTGCATCATAGATCACTTTTGCCATTGCTCTCTCTGGTCTGTTGCCATTGTTGTCAACCTTCCCTCACTATTAACATGATTGCTATCATTTCCCACTTGCTTTATTCACGGGCGCTTGAATTGAGTCGCTCAATCTGAGTTGCCCATATCACTGGATACTGAATTTAGACACATTCCTTTTAATGATTTATTAAAGCACTCCACTAAATTGTTAGTCTGTGGACGATAACACTAGTGTCTGGATGGACTTAAGCTTCAGTAAAGCACACAGCTCCTTCATAAGCTTTGATAGAAAGTTGGTGCCTTGATCAGTTAGGATCACCTCCAGCAGCCTATCTCAAAAAACACTGTTATTAATTCTTTTGCCACTGGCCATGTTATAGCGGAACACAGGAAAACAGTCTTGGGGTAATGGGTGGCATAATACAAAATAACCAATATATACTGGTAGTATAAGTTTATATATCTCGTCAAATGTTAAATTTCAGCCAATCAGTGCAAGCCACGTCATTTGACAGGTGGGCATGGCCTAAAATGAATCAATCAGAATCATCGCTGGTTTACCGGAAGTCCCTCCCTAAATGCGTTGACCTCACCCCTATCTGCAGGAAATGACAAGCACTCAAACCCCAGAAATGATGTAACACCACCATTTTCTAAGCGTCCTATGTCCCTCCTTCTCCTGCACCCATCGAACCTCTGCATGCCATCCTGGCTCAAATCCAAGTCCCACCGTCCTAGCTTGAACCCCTCTACCCTTCACCATGCCCCCCCAGTCCTTCTCCCCTTTGCAGCACCACCATGATCTGCCTTGCACCCATGCCTCACTCCTATGCTGTCCTTCCATCCCCCCAAAAAGTTAGGGGTTACGTAGTATTATATGTCCCCTGTCAGCTTGGGGGTATAAGTGCAGGGTATGTGTGTGTTTTCTGACTTGGATATGTCTTGGAATGTTGCAGGACAAACAGAAAAGAGGTTGCACATGGAGCAAAGGTGCAGGGATAAAAGCAAGCAAGCAAAAGTTCAAAAGAATCCTGCACTCAAAAAAAATGAAATTAAGGGACTGTTCACCAATCTGAGGCATTTCAGAACTAATTTCCTTTCTCAAAGACCCTTTGAGAAGGAAATTAGTTCTGAAACGTCAGGGCCTGACATCATGGCACCTACAATAAAATGAAGCACTTTCAGATATACAATTGGTGAGCAGTCCTTTAATTTCATTTTTTTTGAGTGCGGGATTCTTTTGAACTTTTTTTTTTTATGTCTTGGAATGTATCTAGGAGACAGCATCATCATGCAGAAGTCTGGAGATCTGTTTGGAGACCCCACAGAAGGGAAAGCCATCTGACTGTGTAAGTACGCCTTCTAACCCCAGGAATCACTCGTTATGATTAAACTTAATGCAGTCAGCCTCCTGTGTTGAACTGCCCGGAGAGATGGAATTTTATGCAAATTATGAAACTCTCAGATGGCTCATGCCACTTTCAAACTGCTGCCCTAGCACCTGCTGTACTCTGATTGCTTCAGATTCTTTACTCTGCCTGCCTTGTAAGGATGTCCCGGAGAGCTCTCCTTGAATTGTCTCTGACTAAAGTTTATCTGTAGATAACTACTCATTTCAATTTAATTTTAAATTGCTGCCTTAGAAACATCGTTTAGTATAGTAAATTAGTGTTTTAGTAGTTTTTTATTTATAGTCGCAGTTCCCTGGAACCGAGGGTTCCGCGTCTATTTTAAAGGTTTTTTATCTCAATTTATTATTGTTTAGAGAGATTTAGCAATCCATTCCTTGAAACACTTTAGTTTTGTCCAAATTTAGTAATTTTCTCGGTTCCTTTTTCTTCAGGAACCGAATAGCGCTCGGTTCTAGGAACCGCTAGCGGTAGTTATTATAAAGTTATCTCCGGTTCAAGTTACTTTAAATAACAGTGTTTTTAAGTAATCTTTTTTGCCTATCTTAAATGTCAGAGATCCATTTGGATAAACCTAAAAATCGCACAGGACCCACAGGTTTTAAATGTTGTGACTCTTGTGGGCAACTTAAAGCAAAAGCAGATAGACATTCTCTCTGTATTTCTTGTTTTGGTATAAGTCACATATTTGCCAATTGTGATATTTGTAAGACCTTTTGCCCAAAAACATTAAAGAAAAGGTCTAAAATTTTGGAAGAAATGGCTTCTGCTTCTGGGGATAATTCTGCTTCTTCCTTCTCCCACAAAAAGGATGGAGATAAAGCCAAGGATCCTGACAGGAGTTCAGATAAATCTGAACAAGGTAAAACAAAAAGGGCTGTGGAAGCAGGCACTGAACCAGTTCCATTAAAGAAAAAGTGTAAAGAAAAACATGTTGCTGCACCTCCTGCAGAGAAGGCTAAGGAGCTCCCAGGGTTTTTACAAAGTGCCTATCAGTGGTGGTAGAGTTTTTGAGAAAACAAGGTATAACAGTCTTCCCCTACCTGGACGACTGGTTAATAGTAGGACAGTCTCTGCAGCATGTGGTACAGTCACTGGCACTCACAAAATCCACATTAGAGTCCCTGGGATTTCTGATAAATGAAGAAAAATCTCAACAGGTACATAGAATCTGACAGCAGATAAGGACCGCTTGGCCCACCCAGTCTGCCCATTTCCCTACCTAATGGATATGCTGCAGATCCTAGTTAACCAGCAGCCTACTTCTTTCTACCCCCAACCCCTAGAATTGCCTTATGACTGTCCCATGCATGCTTGAATTCAACCACTGTTTTAGACTCCACAACCTCCTCCGAAAGCCGCTACATGCATCCACAACCCTCTCTGTGAAAAATACTTCCTTACATTACCTCTGAGCCACCCCCATCTTCAAATTGTGCCTCCTTGTTCTTGCACACCTCTTTTTGAAAGATGCTACCCTCTTGGACTTGTTGATTCCCTTGAGGTAGCTTGAAAGTTTCTATCATGTCCCCCTCTCCTTCCTTTCCGAGGCTATACATATTAAGCTCCTTTAGTCTCTCTTCATATGTCTTCCGGTTCAGACCCTGCACCATTTTAGTTGCCCTCCTCTGGACAGCTTCCATCTTGTCTATGTCCTTGTGGGATTGGGTCTCCAGAACTGCACACAGTACTCCAGATGGGGTCTCACCAGCTGTCTGTACAGAGGGATAACAACTTCCTGGTTTCTACTGGTGATGCCTCTCCCTATGCATCCCAGTATCCCCCCAGCCCTCCTTAATGCCCTCTCACATTACTTGCCCACCTTTAAGTCATCTGATATGACTACCCTCAAGTCCCTTTCCATTTTTGTTGTTGTTAGTATCTCACCCCCCATTGTGTACTCTTCCCTGGGTTTTTGTTTCCCAGGTGCATTACCTTACTTCTTAGCATTAAATCTAAGCTGCCATACATTTGACCATTCCCTAACCTTGCCAAGTCCTTCTCATCCTTTCCACCCACCTTGTGCATCAACTCTGTTGCAGATCTTTGTGTCATCTGCAAAGAGACATACTTTCCTTCCAGTCCCTCTGCAATGTCGCTTATAAAGACATTGAAGAGGACCGGTCCTAATACTGAACCCTGCGGCACCCCACTAGTAACCCCCCTTTCTTCAGAGTGGACTCCATTTACTATTACTCTCTGTGTCCTATTCTCCAGCCAATTCTTTACCCAGGCTATCATCTTGGGACCCACTCCCAGGCTGACTAACTTGTATATTAATCTTTTGTGTGGGACTGAGTCAAATGCCTTGCTAAAGTCTAGGTAGGCCATGTCCACAGCCCCTCCCTGATCTACTACTTTGGTCACCCAGTCAAAGAAATCTATTAGATTTGCCTGGCATGACCTTCCTGCTGTGAATCCATGCTGCCTTGGGTCCTGTGCCTCTCTGGCCTCTAGGTACTCGACAATTCTTTCCTTCAGAAGTGATTCCATCATTTTCCCTATCACTGAGGTTAAACTAACAGGTCTGTAGTTTCCTGCTTCTGCCCTGCTCCCACTTCTGTGAAGGGGAATCACATCTGCCCTTCTCCAGTCCTCAGGTACCACCCCATCCTCCCATGACTTGTTAAAGAGGGTAGTCAGTGGTGTCACTAGTTCTACCCTTAGTTCTTTTAGAATTCTGGGATGAATCCCATCAGGCCCCATTGCTTTGTCCACCTTCAGTTTTAAGAGTTCTTTCAGAACCCTTTCTTCTGTAAATGGGCTGGTATCAACTTCTGTATCCAGAGCGTTTCTATTGTTTGTTTTAGGTACCTCCCCCTCTTCATTTGTAAATACTGAGCAAAAATATTTGTTTAGTATCTCTGCCTTTTCACAGTCACCCTCTGCCCACCCCTCCTCCCTTTATTAAGCCTCACTATCCCTCCCTTAGTCTTTCTTCGCTCCCTGATGTACCTAAAAAAGGTTTTATCCCCCTTCTTAACTGAGTTGGCTATCTCTTCCTCAGTTCAGGCCTTTACTGTTCTGACTGCCTTCCCAGCTTCCTTTTGCTTTAACTGATACACAGGGGCGTCATTTCAGCAAAATCATAGGGGTAGCAAGGTGGGGTGGGCATGATGTGGGTGGGGCCACGGTGTGGGTGGGACCACAGTGTGGGCAGAGCCAGAGAGGGTGGCATTTGTCAATGTGACATAGAGCTAGTTACCAAGTAATTTAAAAATGGGTATGAATTGGACAGTAAAGTCTGAGTATAAATCTGAAATGGGTCATTACAGATGTTGATTCAAATTAAATAGCTAGTTTTCATCAAATTATGGAATCATCAGTATAGTGAAAGTCCCATTTCTCAACTGTACAAATATTAAACAATATTAGAAAATGGGCAAAGACTATTCTGTCTTCTGATTGGCTGAGACACTTATTTAGGAGGGCATCTATCAGACAATAGATGCCCACCAAATAAAAAGTTTCAGCCTAAACCTGCCTCATGCCCAGCCAAGTATCCTTGTGCCCAGCCTGCTTCATCATTGGTTGAAGCAATAGGCACACAATTTCAAACTGCCGCCATTTTTTTCATCCCTCAGCGAGAGGATGAGAGCCCCCCGCCACACAAACTCCTGAAACATAACACCACCCAGTAACTGACCAGATCCATGTGCCCATTTTCCCTTTTTTCTGAAAAGTAAAGCATTTTCAACCATCACTGCATAGCCACAGTTTTTAAACAAAATGCAGCTGTTTTCAACTACTTGATTACCAAGTGAGCGTTTGAGATGCACCCCCCCCCCGGAAGACAAACGTACATGATGATGGAAACAGGTAATGGCTGCAAGACAAAAACCACCATTTAACACTTCCTCGTCTTTTTTTTTTTTAAGAAAATTAGTTTTTCATTCGAAACAATAGCGATAGCACAACGCGCGTTCACCACTAAAGAGAGGCACGCTCCATCCCCCATCAACGGAAATGGACAGCTACTTCAAACATCTCTCAGCCGATCAGGCTTCATGAGTATAAGAATCACACCTGCTGTTTCAGTCGCACTTCATTAATTTCTGATTCTTATTTCCCTGCATTCCACCCCTGTTCTCACAGTTCCCCTGCCTCTGTTCCTGCAGCACTCCATCCTCTCCATACCCACGGTTCGTTCCTTTGCACTGCAGACTCAAACTCCAGATTGCATAATCAAAGTTCCATAAGAAGCGAAACTGAAGAACTGGCAAACAAGAAACATACAGAAGTAAACTGTGTAGGTACTTTAGATACCAGAATACTCTGCAGGCTTACGTTTTTTTTCCTCCCTGTTCAACCACCATCACCACCGCTCCTCAGTCGATTTCCAGACGCATACTACTTTTAAATTGAAGGTTTACGTTTGTATTTTCTCTCCTACTCTGCATTCAGTATCTCTCTCTCTACAAGCTTGCACAACTCTCTGCCATTGCTTTTCTGCCTGTGTTTAAAAAAAGGACCGCTACTCTAGGGATAGGGTTAGGGACTGTGGGGAACGGAAAAAGAAATCTGAGCTCACCACTAAGTTTTCGCAAGATTGCCATCCATCTCATTCATCAAAGACACTTTTTTTTGGGGGGGGCAGACATTGTCAGACAGTACAAAGAGTAGGTCAACAGTGCAGAGGGACTACTTTACATCAAACTGTATTTTTCTTCTTTTTTTAACAGTTATTTGTATTCTTCACAATGTTTGATTTAATTTTTTTTAAAAGTGTAACCCATAACCCATTTTCTAAGCACAATAATACCCTCCAGGGTGGGTAGTACTGTGCTATACCAGACCTTCCAAGGGCTATAAGGCCCTCCGCCTGGGGTGTTGGGCCTCATTACACCCCTGGGCGGTCCAGTATAGCACAATACTGCCCACCCTGTTGGGTATTATTGCTTACTTAATGCATGAGTAGCCCTTATTACCCATTGAAATCAAACAGATTACAACCTTGTAATCCCACTGTTGTGCCCACTGGCCCTCCAACCTGAACCTCCAGTAAAGTCACAATCCTTTGTTTATGACATCACAATAATTTCCACATAACACATTGGGATGTTATCAACAGAATGTTGTGACTTCACCTGAACTAAAACTTCAGGAACACATGAAGTTTGGGACATAATCTTCTGTGTTGAAGCAAATGTCCTCAGTAGCAAAGAATAAAGGGAGATACAGTACCTCCCTGCCCTCCCAGGCACACACACCTGTATGAAGCACTCTGCAGTAAAGATGTCAGAGCCCTCTGTGTGAAAACTGGAGTAATTGTTACTGTGGTCCTGCAGTACCCTGCAAGAAATCACTGGCAGGAACTGAGAATGAGTATTTTATCCAAGCTGATAGCACTATAAATACCAAAAAAAAAAAAATTATATATACGTTCAATTGTGTGGGATTATTATATTTTGAAAAGCGTTCCTGGATAAATTTGCTGTAATTGTTTCTTAAGAGCCATCTTCTGTCATCCTTTGGACCAGTGTTAAACACTCTAGTTCTAAACCCTAACTTCACTAAGCTGGAATTGTTCAAGTCATTAACTGTAAGGACACAATGTTCTCATACATAACACTTTATTAGTTTATTTTCAATAAGATTTCCAGCTCTTTGCTTGACTGTTTACACCACACATATGCACCCCCTTTTGATGGGGATCAAGGGACCTTTCCATCCATTTGCCAGCAACAACAGGACAACAGGAGTACCACTGGTCTCTTCTCCCCCGCCCCCCTCGTCCCCCTACTTGCACACAGTTGTACTACTTACTGCAGTCTTTGTGTCTTCTTCTCTCTGTCTGCCCCGGCTGCCCGCTCTGGCTCTGCCGATGGATTTTCTTTCTTTGCTGTGCCTGCCCTTAACTTGTGGTGCACCCCACCATGCGGATGCCTGATGGAGATTGATCACCCGATTCGCCCCGCCACCGCCCGCCTGGATAATCTACAGCTCAGACCGGACGGCATCGGCTTGACACTTTAAAAAAAAATCCTTGCCTTGCTAGCACTGCTGGCTGCTGCCCGACTCCGATGACTAGATGCTCTCAACTCTCTTGACTCTTTTTCTCAGCTGCTCCTGCCTGCTGCACCATGACAAGGATGGACTGAGAGATATGAGAGTCTGAGACCCTGGCATTCAAATCCCGCCGATTCCCCACGCACGCACGTATCGTGGATTCGCGCCTATGGTGCTGCTAAGCAAGCCAGTCCCCTCCCAGCCAGCCAGGCAGCCAATCACAGCAGCGCCAGCCCCAGCCCCAGTAAGTAAAAAAGTGGCACTGCCGCACTTGCCTTCAATGCCTTGCCTGAAGTGTTCCACTTCCAACCAATGTGATTTTCGGGGGGGGGCTAAGCTAACCTAAGACAGTCAGCGCGGCACCAAGCCGCACCATCTGTCCCTGATTTGCATCAACAGTCTGTGTCTGTGCTAATTTTGCAGCACAACAGCAGACTGTCAGGCTCGATCCCTGAGTCCCTGAAAGAAACCGGCTCTCCGGTCCTGAGGACCGGGTCCTCCTCACACACACACACACACACACACACCGTGCAGCAGCACAAGCATGCGCATGGCCAAGGGGGCATGATGTTAATTTTATTGTTATTATGCCGTCAAGCGGGCAAGCAGCTGCAGCAGCCGGCAAAGTGCATCCGGTCCCATAGGGAGCCCCAGAACAGGCAGGGGTCGCAAGCCATGTCATAGGGGTCGCATAATTTTCATAGGGGTCGCAAATGCGACCCCTGGCGACCCCTAAATGATGCCCCTGCTGATATAATTCTATGTCCTGCTCCTTCTGTGATTCCTTGTACTTTCTGAATGCTTTCTTTTTCTCTTGAACCTTCACTGCCACCTCCTTGGAGAACCATAGTGGTTTCTTACATCATTTTGTTTTGTTTTGTTTATTTGCTTCACACAAAGGCTTGCTACCTCTGTGATGGCAGTTTTTATTATTCCCCATTGTTCTTCCACCCCTCCTTCCTGTCCATTTGCTAGTGCATTCCTTAGGCACTCACCCATTTTGGCAAAGTCAGCCCTCCTGAAGTCCAGTACTTTTGCCTTTGTATGGCTTGACTCTACTGCTATGTTTATTGTGAACCATACTGTTTGATGGTCACTAGTTCCCAGATGGCTACCCACTTCTACATCTGTGATCCTCTCGCCATCTCCATTTGAGAGGACCAGGTCTAAGATTGCTCCCTCTCGAGTTGGTTCCAATATTAGTTGTCTAAGGCATGCCCCCTGTAGGGCATCTAGAATAGCCCCACTCTTAGAAGTGGCTGCTGCAACTGCACTCCAGTTAATATCTGGCATATTCAGATCACCCATCAGCAATATCTCCCCTTTATCTGCCATTCTAAGTATACTTTCTATCATTTCCTTGTCCATTTCCTCCCCCTGAGAGAGGGGTCTGTATACAACTCCTGTGCAGATTGTGGTGCCATTGCCTGCCTCCAAATTGACCCACAGTGCTTCTTCTCCTCTGTGTTTACCCTTTTGTTCTGTTGCTTTGATTCCTTCTCTTATGTAGAGAGCTACTCCTCCTCCTCTTTTACCCTCCCTGTCCCTCCTATAGATAGTGTATCCTGGTATGTTTACATCCCAGTCATGGTTCTGTGTGTACCATGTTTCTGTGACTGCCACGATATCCAGATGTTCCTCCTCCATCAAAGCCACTAATTCAGAAAACTTGTTACCCAGACTATGGGCATTGGTACTCATTGCTCTCCATTTTTTGATGGCTTTACCTTCTGTAGCAGCATCCCCCACTGACCTTTCTACCTTGGTCTTTTTCTCATTTAGCACCTTGTTTTGTAGGGGTGGCTGGGATTTTCCTGCTGCTTATCAGTGCCTCCCCCCTTGACTAGTTTAAAAGCTTGCCAATGAAGCATTTAAACCAATTGCCCAAAAGACTTGTTCCCTTCCTGGACAGATGCAGACCATTCTGCCAGTATAGGCTGGTGTCCTTCCAGGTGGAACCCCAGTCCCCAATGAAGCCAAACCCCTGTGCTCCACACCATTTTTTCAACCATTCATTAAACTGCATGGTGCAAAGTACCCTCACTTCACCCATGCCACTGACAGGCAGCACCTCTGAGAAGGATACTATGTGTGCTACTTGTATTAAGCCCCTCCCCAAATCTATAAAGTCCTTCTGCACTGCTCTAATCTCATGATGAGCCAAGTCATTTGTCCCTAGGTGGACAATGATGTCCAGCTCAGACTCCCGTGCAACTGTTCTTGTGATCCTAAGGATGCGCTTCCTGTCCCTCCAAGCCATGGCACCAGGCAGGCACCTTACTTCAGCTTTCCCTGCTCCCTCCAGTTGTATCCCCCTAATAATTGAGTCCCCCACCAGGAGCTGCTTCCTTTCCCTGTGGTGCCCTCTGCCTCCTTCCTGAGGGCCTCCCTTGTGACAGTTGTCTGCACCCTCCTTAGTCTCCTCTGCAGTGCATCCATAGGGGAACTATGCTCCCCCAGAATGGTGTATGGATTGTGGAGTGGAACAACTGACTGGGAGTGCCTCTGTTCCACCACCCTTACCCTCCCTGAGCCCACTGTGGTCCAACTGCTGTGCTTTCTTCGCAACCTCTGAGGTAGAGGTGGTGGCTCCGATGCTGCCTGGATGGGGGAGGTTCCCTTGCTACTGTCCAGGTACCACTCCAGGTGCTGGAGTTTATTGGAGCAGAACTAAATACCAGACAGGGCAGAGCCCTCCTGCCACAGGACAGGGCGACAAGCATTCTGCAGATTACAAAATCCTTTGTGTCTGGGAGACCCAGAACAGCCAGAGAATTTCTCAGGTTACTAGGCCATATGGCATCTGCCACGGCAGTGGTAATGGGCTCCAGATTTCAAATCAAAGATATTCAGTTCCATCTCAGACAGTATTGGTCTCAAAGGATGGAT
Organism: Neoceratodus forsteri; assembly: GCA_016271365.2. Taxonomy (NCBI): domain Eukaryota; kingdom Metazoa; phylum Chordata; order Ceratodontiformes; family Ceratodontidae; genus Neoceratodus; species Neoceratodus forsteri. The sequence continues at coordinate 111,975,518 of CM057449.1, forward strand.
CCTATGTCCAAACTGGTCCCAGTCACAGAAAGTTTAGTCCAGGACTTACAATGGTGGCTGGACGAGCACAACCTTAGGGTGGGTGTGCCTTTTATAAGGGAACAACCTTCAGTAATCCTCACAACAGATGCCTCTCTTCTAGGCTGGGGGACACACATGTTAGAGCACACAGCAAGTGGCACATGGTCCCCCCAGGAGTCTCTGATGCACATAAATCTCTTGGAGCTCTGGGCTGTTTACCTGGCTTTGAAAACTTTTGCTCCTTACCTGCAAAACAAGGTGGTGCAAGTCAGAACAGACAACACCACAACCATCTATTACATCAGCAAGCAAGGAGGTACCAGGTCACATCTACTGTGCACAGAAGCAATGAGACTGTGGTCCCTGGTCTACTCCATGGGAGTATCCCTGTCAGCCATACACCTTGCAGGGAAGGACAACGTGCTGGCAGACTCATTAAGCAGGATAAGTCAGGACCATCACAAGGGGTACCTGAATACTCAGGTACTCAGTACAATTTTCAGAAAATGGGGCACTCCAGAGGTGGATCTCTTCGCCTCCCCAGAAAACCACCAGCTTCCAATGTACTGCTGCAGGCCTCCTCTAAGGGACACAATCCACCTGGATGCCTTGACCCTGCATTGGACAGGAAAATTTCTGTATGCATTCCCTCCTTTCCCTATGATATTCAGGACCCTACTGAAATTGAGGTCCCAACCAGCAAAAATGATACTAGTGGCTCCGGATTGGGTGAGACAGTACTGGTACTCTCTTTTGCTGTCCCTGTCAGTGGTTTCCCCAAGCCATCTGCACAGGAGGCACAACCTGTTAACTTTCTCTCAGGGCAGGATCCTGTACCCCAATCTCAAATCACTGAGGCTCAAGGCATGGCTCTTGAGGACTTAGAGTTTGATAACCTTAATCTATCAGAATACGTGTCTAGGGGTTCCAGGAAGCCTTCTACTAAGAAGACATATGACTCTAAGTGGAAAAGATTTACAATATGGTGTACAGGTAAAGGTTTGAGTCCTTCCCGGGCTGATTTGGCTATTCTTCTAGATTACCTTACACATTTACGTTCCTTAGGCCTGAAGCCTTCCACCCTCAAGGCTCACTTAGCTTCAGTCTCTGCTTACCTGTCAGCTGGTAAGGAAAGATCTATGGCTTCTTATCCAGTATTTAGAAAATATTTTAAAGGCCTTAATCTTCTGCACCCTCCCCTAAGGGAACCGGTTCCGGCCTGGAATCTAAACATTTGTTTTGCTGAACTCATGGATGCACCACTCGAACCTATGGCAACCGCAGATCTGAAGTATGTCACCTGGAAAACTGTTTTCCTGGTGGCCATTACTTCAGCCAGAAGGATCAGTAAATTACAAGACTTGTGCACAGATGTGGACTACATTTCATTCCACAGGGACAAGCTGGTCCTTAGGACTAAAAGAAAATTCCTTCCCAAGGTGGTATTTGATTTTCGCTTGAATCAGTCTATCACTCTACCTGTCTTCTTTACAGACAACTCCAGTTCTCCAGAAAGGAGACTTCACTCCCTTGATGTCAAAAGGGCTCTCGACCACTACATTGACAGAACCAAGTCTTACAGGACAAGTCAATCACAGCTCTTTCTCACATATGGTGAAATTGATAAGGGCAGAGCTGCAACAAAACGTACAATTGCTCACTGGATAGTGGCATGTATACAGTTTTGTTATAGTAAGATGGGTAAACAGGTACCTCTGGGTCTGAGAGCACGCTCCACCAGGGGCACAGCTGCTTCAGTGGCAGTTTCAAGAGAAATTCTGCTACTGGAAATCTGTAAAGCAGCTACATGGAAAACAGTACACACCTTCACAAAGCATTACAGCCTGGACTTGCAATCCAGAGGTGATGCTAGGTTTGTACAGCAGTACTGCAGAGCCTGTTTCCAAAATAGGTTCTCTGCCCAACCTCCAAAGGTACTGTTTGGTAGTCTGCATTAAGTTTAATCATAATGAGTGATTCCTGGGGTTAGAAGAAAACATTACTCACCATAGTAATCTTGTTTCTTCAAAGGGATCATTCATTATGATTAAAGACCCTTCCTACCTCCCCTACTAGAACCTATAGAAGTTGATCTGCAACCCTGCATTAGGGTTTTTTCTTTTCTCCTATATAGGTTAAGATAGAGACTCACTTTGTTTAACCAGTTGGTGTCCAGGTGGTCTCAAGTTTCTTAGGTTTGTTGGTTAAGGATGTTTTGACCTGAAAGGGCAAAATTATTATTGTTAAGGTTGTTAATTTTAGCTAGTGGGTCTTTTACCCAGTTAGGCTCCGTAAGAATCTGAAGCACTGAGAGTGCAGCAGTTGCTGCGGCAGCAGTTTGAAAGTGGCATGAGCCATCTGAGAGTTCCATAATTTGCATAAAATTCCATCTCTCCAGGCAGTTCAACACAGGAGGCTGACTGCATTAAGTTTAATCATAATGAGTGATCCCTTTGAAGAAACAAGATTACTATGGTGAGTATTTTTTTTTCTTTTCTGTCTTATAAAAAACAAGGTATAACATAATTTAATCATGCATCTGTAAACCTGCGTAAACCTGTACCAAAAGGTTACCTCCATGTATATACATATACAGTCATACGTTAAATAGGATCTCCTTGTAAAAAAGCTAGTTCAATAATTTCTTTGGATAGCATGGAAATGCTGGCAGTGTGATGTGTGTGTGTGTGTGTGTTTCTTTCTGTTCCTCATTAGACACGTAGGAAAAGAAAGTCATATTAGCAGTTTTGAAATATAGATGGTCTCTCTGGATGGCATGAAAATGCTGGCAGTGTGGTCTACCTCTTAGTGTCTTTTAAGACTGAAAAACATCTGGTTTTCATTTACACAGTAGTGTCTAAAAAGGACTATTAAGTTTCTCTGTGAAAAGAGAGAAACCATGTGTTTCTCATTATATACTCTGTTCAGAAAAAAAAGGTTTATAAGCTGTTTATTTCCAAAACAACATAACTTATGTCTTTTGGATAGTAAGCTGTAGGCTACATTACACTGAATCCCTGATTTAAGGAGACAATTGTTTAGAAAAAGAAAGGCTTTCCATCATGGATACTGAATAACATTACAAGATACCTGACTGTAGGATTTAGGAAAGGTACAGTCTGCACACCTTTTATTTAGACTGTGACCCAGGCTTCAGCAGAATGGAAAGTTATTAGAGACCCCCCCCAGCAATCACTCTGAGCTGAAGAAAAGTTTGTAAGCAGTTTTGTAAGGTCTTTTATATTTTTAGATGGAGCTGGTAGGGTGGTGGGGGGGCAGTGCCAGATGTTTTTCATTTATTAGCCACGTACTTGGGGGGGGTGGATGCACACTTTATATGAGGAGCTGAGCACACTGGTTAGGACAAAAGAATAGAGTGAGGCAGCCAAAAACACAGCTTGAGTTTTAGAATTTAAAAAAAAGCATCAGTCAAAAAGAATGGAGAACTGGGAAGAAATGAATGATTCTTAAGACTTTATTCAAGCCCTGGAGGAGATGAAAATTGTAGAATGTGATGCTGATGCCATGATTACTACAGAAGGTACTTATTTTATGTTATTTTCAACTAATAGTAGTAGTTTATATGTTTGTTAAAAGTGCTGTTTGTTTATTTGTTTGACTCTATCTTGATATAGCTTTACTGTGGATGATTTTTTAACAAGCTGTAGGTTTTTAGAGCTTACTATTTACCCATGTAATGTTTAAATTGTTTAAGTAAAATAATCTATTTTGTTAAGTATTGGGCTTTCCCAACATCCGTGCAAAGTTGAAGTAAAGCTTGCTTGCTGTTTTGTGCAATGTTATATATTTTCAGATGGAGATGGGGAGGGGGGTGACTGTTAAAAAGGCTGCTGATTTTAGATTTTATATTTGTCCTATAATGCTGGAAATAAATTAGTGACAGGCGAATTTTCTGTTTTGTAACAGTTGAGAGATATGCTTCAGGAGAGCGAGGAAATAAAAACCAAGACATCCAACTGATTGTAAAAGAAACCAGAGATGTTCAGATGTTTCTGCTGCTGTGAGTCGTGAACAAAATAAACACTGTTTTAATTTGAGTCAACATGTACAACCGTCAACAAGCAGCAGTGCAGGGATTACAGGCAAAGAGACATCACATCCAAGGTTCCGAGAAAATGACACTAAAGCATTAAATTTAGCTTTGAGGTGTTTCAATCTTGCCTTGTTCGAAGATTTGGTTGATGAAATAAATTACTGAATAAGGGGGTTAATACATGTCTTTTTAAAAGATACTTTGCTAAATGCTGTATTTTCACTGTTATGTGCTGCCAAATACTCGAGTTCAGAGCTGAAACAGGCTGTACATCTAGCCAAAACATATGAGGATCAGGGCCCTGGAAGAGGAACTGTCCCAAAGAAAAAACAGTGAAGGGACAGAAAATCTCACAGGCTAAATGAAAAGGGGGGCAGCACTAACAAAATGAAAAGAAATAACAGATGGGGTCAAGAAAGAAAAAAATGGGTAAAAACTAAAACAATCAGAGAAAATTTGAAAAGGAAAGTAAAGCGTGCCAGGAAAATATTACATCATAGGTCATCCCAGCATGTTACTGATTTTCAGCAAGCTGGTGAATTACAAAACCAGCGTGTTGAAAATCAGCAAGATGATGAGTTAGCACACAGGGAATCCCCTACAGTTTTTTTTAGAAAGAGTGCAGCACTATGGACATATTTTATAGAGGTTTAGAGCTGTCCAATTTCATGAGAGATTTCACTTTGTGAATTTAGACTAAATGTGTTTACAGATGCTATTAGGGCAATACACCAAGCTATTCAAGAACTGTTAGACAGGGTGATGAGCCAGTTCAGGCCCAAAGACTTTATACAGTTGTGATTGAATGCTGACTCTTTAAATCACACCTTGTTCTCAAGGAGAACTCACCCTAATGAGTTAAATGCAGCCACCTTCTTAGATCAGATAGCTGACATGTTACAGAGCAATGCAGAAGTAATTGCTGATGAAACTACACATCTCGTAGTAACGACTATCAGAAATCACCAATGGGTGGGGCTGGGGAGTAGACAGACACTGAGCTCTATTTTATATAGACAAATTATTCAGAAAAAGAGAATACTTGATTGATTTAAATGATAGAGATAATACCATGTGTTTTGCTGGCTCCATTCTTGCACTTCTAAATCCACACATGAGTGACAGTCAGTTGCTGAATAAGGCTAAAATATTGCACATTGAGTTTGTCATACCAAATCTCTGTCACTTTTAGTGATGTGCCACAGTATGAACAGTTTTTAGGAGTCAACATTAAGATTTTATATCATAATGAAGGAAATTGGCAAACATTTTCAATGGGACCAGAAAGATTTCTAAAACACTGTTTGTATTACTGCATGACAATCACTATTATGGTATAAAAGATGTGAAGAAATTTATAGGGGCCAAATATCTCTGTAAATACTGTCACTCCCCATACAGTCACAATCATAATCATGTCTGTGGACTATTGTGCAAAGTGTGTTGTGTCCCAAACTGTACAGAATAGGAAACTGACACTGCATCCTGTCCCAGCTGTAAAAAGACTTGTAGGTTCTCAGCTTGCCTAGAAAGGCATTTAGCTAGAGCTGGTGTGGGTACAGTGCCTTGTGAATCAATGAAACTGTGTGAAGAATGTTTTGTCTTTTACAAGGGTTCTCATGCATGTAAGTTGATTCAGTATGACAGATGCGGGTCTTTCATGACTGCAGACAAACATTTCTGTTACATGGCACCACTCACAGAAGTAAAAACCTCAGAGAAATATATAGTGTTTGATTCTGAGGCCAGACAAGAAAGTGGAACCCACATACCAAATTTTGTGTATGCTAAGCAATTAGATGGGAAGAGGTCCTAGGAATCTGAACAGGAAGATTGTATAAAATATTTTGTCAGACATTTTATTGATGCACCATTCAGACACTACACATTTATAGCCCACAGTGCTAAAGGCTATGACAGCTATTTTATCATTAGCCAGCTAGTCAAGGAAAAAAAAATGATATTGAATTGCTCACCCAAGTAGGAAAATTGCTTTGTGTAACCATCTTAGCTCTGCACATCAAATTCATTGACAGCTGCTGCTTTATGCCTTTTAAGCTAGCAAAAATCCCTGCAGTTCTTGGATTCGAGAATGAGATAGCTAAAGGGTACTTTCCACATTTTTGTAACAGCAAGGCCAATGAACATTATGTAGGTCCCCTGCCCGATGCTCAGTTTTATGGTTCTGAATATATGCTCCCTGCAGAAAAGCATCAGTTCATGCAATGGTACCTAGCCTACCGACATTCAAAATTTGATCTGAAAAAAGAGCTTCACTACTATTGTCAGTTAGGTGTTGAAATTCTTTGAAAAGCCTGTGACAGATTTAGGGAAGAAGTGATGAACATGGCAGCCAAAATGTTTTTAAAACAGACAGATGGTGACACAGTAGAGTATGAAACAGTCTCTATAGATCCCTTCCAATATATCACGATAGCTTCAGTCCTCATGGTCATGTATAGATTTTTATTTCTGAAAGAGTGCATTATCGCTGGTCTCCCCCCAGATAACAACCACAGGGAGCAAAAATGATTCTCCACACCAGCTATTCAGTGGCTAATGTACTTAACTGAGAAAGAAAACATTTCTATTCAGCACGCTCTCCGGGGTGGTGAATTTAAAGTAGGTCATTATTTTCTAGATGGTTTTTCGGTAGTAAATGGAATGCCCACAGCCTTTGAATTTAATGGATGTTTTTTTTCATGGCTGCAACATCTGTTACTGTGAAAAAGACACAAGCCATGTGACAGGGACTAGCTTTGGGCAGTTATACAATAGGACCATGCACAAATGTCAATTTTTAAAAAGTAAGAGGTTTGCCATTAGGGTTCTGTGGGAACCTGAGTGGAAAGAAATGTCGGCCACTGATCAGGAGCTAAATGATTTTTTGAGGGACAGGGAGCTACCACAACCATTCGAACCTAGAGTGTCACTGTTTGGGGAGAGAACAAACGCCATCTGTCTGTACTATAAGATGCAGCCCGAAGAGAAAATACACTATTATGATTTTACCAGGATCTACCCTTTTGCTAACAAAACCAAACACTATCCAGTCATCCATCCTAGCATCATTTAGGAACATTTTGATGACCTCACTCATTACTTTGGTTTGGCAAAAGTAAAGGTCTTACCCTCCAGAGGTCTCTTTTTTCCAGTGCTGCCATCCAGGATTAGAAAAAAACAATTGTGTTCACATTATGTTGTGCATGGGCTGAAGACAGACTTCAGACAACATTGTGCACACACAATGATGAACAAATAGCACAGACAGGTACTTACTGTACCGTGGAACTAAACCTGGTACTGGAAAAAGGCTACCAAATCATTAACATTTATGATGCTTGGCATTTTAAAGAGTCATGCACAGAGCTTTTTGCAGACTACATCAAGCTGCATCTGAAAGGCAAACAAGAGGCATCTGGTTTCCCTTTATGGGTGAAAAATGAAGCAGATAAAGTCAGGTACATACAACAGTATTCTGAAACAGAAAATGTACATTTGAACCCTGCTGACATAGCTGTTAACCCTGCTAGGAGACAGATATCTCAATTGTTTTTAAATTCTCTTTGGGGCAAATTTGGGAAGAGAGCTAATTTGCTGACCACAAGCTTAGTAACAGACCCTGACAAACTCTTTCAGTACATGTTTGCCCCTTACTATGATATTGCCTTGTGCTGCTCATCGATGATGAAACAGCTTGTTTAAGCTGGAAGCACACCAAAGACCACTACCCAAATTCTAATAATATCAACATATTCATAGCTAATTTTACAACAGCATATGACAGAGTGGAACTCTACAACCTGCTAGATAAGTTACAGGACAGGTGCCTTTATCACGACACTGACTCTTTCATTTTTGTGTCCAGCCCAGGTGACTGGAACCCACTTCTGGGTGACTATTTAGGGGAGCTAACCAGCGAGCTTCCTGCAGATGAGTACATTACAGAGTTTGCTTCTGCAGGCCCCAAAATGTATGGCTACCGGCTGTCCAGAGGAGAGGTTGTACTTAAAGTGAAAGGTTTTACCCTTAATGTAGCTAACAGTGAACACATTAATTTTGAAAGTCTGAAGGACCTGGTCTTTGATTACACATGGTCACAGACCTCTAAAGAAATTACCATGATTCAACCCAGCCTTGTCAGGAATAAATATCAGTGGTCCCTTGAAACAAGAATGCTGTCCAAGACCCAGACAGTAGTTTATGACAAGCGAGTTTTACAAGTCAATTTCAAAACACTTCCTTATGAGTACTGATTGAGAAAAAATGGATATCAGGTTGCAGCATCCCTTTACTTGTCTGTTGACTGGCCCCTCTAATAGTGGGAAAAGCTTCTTCATAAAACAGTTGTAGGAAAATGCTGATGCCACTTTATCACATAAGCCTGAAAATATTGTCTGGTTCTACAGCTGTTGGCAGCCTTTTATTTTTTTTTATTTATTTCATATATCGGATTTACAAACCTTTGAGTCAGAGACTCATTTACAAAAGTACCTTGTCTCAGGGAGGGGGGACAGACATATTTATATGGCAAGACGTTGGTTAACAATACAGGTGAGATACAAAGGAGTACACAGCAAGGCATTGCAGTGACCAAAACAGGTGACATACAACAGAGCAGAACAACAAACAAAATAATACAAAACAAGTATACAAAAAAAATACAAGACTGTTTAGTGTCCCTGTGGCACATGCAGGGTACTGTGCATGGCATGCAGACTACAGCAACCAATTCTAAGTAGGCTGGGACGTATGTAGTACTAGTGGGACAGATGGGTTCAGAGGTTGCTCTAGGAAAGCACTATTATGGACAAGTACAGCTCTGATTGTCAGTGAGGTATTTGCATAGGGCTATTTTGAAGGGGCCGATTTTGGGGATGTTTGTGATGTGTGTAGGGAGGGAGTTATACCAAGCGGGTGCTCTGTGGTGAAAGGACCTTTGGGTGAGTGAGGTCCTAGCTCTAGGTACCTGGAAGGTGGCTTTGGTTGCACTGCAGGTGACAACTGGATGGGAGGCCCATTGAAGGGGTGTAGTGACACCTGGGGGGAAAAGCCCAAGTAGAGCCTTTTTTGCCAATATACAGGTGTAATATTCAAGCCGTTCTTCAAAGGTGAGTATGTTAGAGGCAGAGTAGAGTAAGCATGTGTGTGTTCTGCTGTGGGCACCGGTCAGGAGCCTACAGGCTTTGTTGATAGAGGTCTGGACTTTGGTGAGGGCAGTGGGGTCGGCAGCTGCATAGGTAGGGAGTCCATAATCCACCAATGACAGAATGGATGAAGTGATAGCAAGTCTCGGGGCAAACTCAGGAAGGCAATCTTTGTGGTGGTAGAGGAGACCAATCCGGGCATTCATGGCCAATGACAAAGCATTAAGATGGGTGTGGAAGGAGAATGCCAAGTCGAAGATGATGCCCAGGTATTTGTATGTTGATACCTGTTCAAAGGGGTGGAGTGTGCTGGAGGTGATGTGAAGGGGAGCATTTCTGGAGCTATTTTGGCGTTGTGCAAAAATCATAGATTTCGTCTTCTTAAGATTCAGAACCAGACAGTGATCGAGGAACCATTTTTCAACTTGGTTGAAGGTGAGTTGCAGGGAGCTCTGGAGTGTGAGTGGGTCAGGGTGTGAGGTGACGAGCACTGCGTCATTAGTGTATAGAAGCATTTTGCCTCTGCAGGAGCTGGGGAGGGTTTTTAGAAAGAGACTAAACAAGGTGGGGCCCAGGATGGAGCCTTGAGGGACCCCGGAGCATACTGGTAGGGTTGTTGATAGGATATCATTTAATTTGACCAGTTGAGATCTATTCTGGAGGTAGCTGGAGAACCAGACCAGGGGACCTGATGAGAGTCCCATCAGATGAAGGGAGTCAAGCATTAGTGGGTGACACACAGTGTCAAAGGCCTTAGGTCGATGAACACTGCCCCGGCGATCTCCCCAGCATCAAGTGCAGAGTGTATTTGGAGGGAGAACTCCAAAAGGGCTGTGGAGGTGCTGTGACCAGGGCAGAAGCCATGTTGCTCTGGGCATAGTATGTTGTATTTAGCTCGGTAATCCATGAGTTGGGTGGATACTACCTTCTCCAGGGCTTTGGGAGGGGGGAGGGAGAGGATGGAGATGGGTCTGTAATTTTTTGTATAATGAATTGTTGTTAAAGTTTCCACAGACTAAATTTGTGGAGGTGCTACTGATGTCACTAGCTGACAATGATCTCTTACCCCCTGGGAAGGTAAATTTTGTTGTTATAGATGATTTAATGGACACTGCCTGTCAAAATAGCGAAGTCAAGGATGGGTTTACCAAGTACAGCCATCATAAACAGTTGACAATATTTCTAATTGTCTAGAATGTGTTCTGTCAAGGTAAAAAAAAGCAGGACCATCACACTAAATGCCAAATACATGATCCTGTTTAAAACCCAAGTGACAAGCTGCAGATCATAACTCTGGCTAGGCAGATGTACCCTGGTTCCACAAAAATATTTTTAGAAGCTTTTAAAGATGCCACAAGAAAGCCTTACAGTTATTTACTGGTTGATTTAAGATCCAGTACACCAGATGAATATAGACTGCGTAGTGGGTTGTTTCCCCCTGAGTAGCCTGTGGCATATCTCTTGAAGAAAACACATTCTGGTTCTAAAAATATATGATACTGTATTGTCATTCTGTCTGAAAGACTGCAGAGAAATCTATCTGTCCTAAAGTTACTTGTAAAAGGACCTCCCGGTTTAAGAACAGCTATTTTATGTTCAGCCTCTGATGATCTGATATCAGCTGTAGCTGAGATAGCCTTAAATACTCTCAAAGGAAATATTCCACTGTCAGCAAAGCAGTCAGGTTTGCTGAAAAAAGGGGAGCACCATTAAAACATTAAGCAACAAAAGAGTACAGTTAAAAAAGGAAAAAAAGATTATTAATCAGACTGGTGGATTTATAGGGACCCTGCTCGGAATTGCTATTCCTTTGATCACTGTACTGCTGGCTAACAGATAATGGATTTTACTCAGAAAACGTATTTGGTACCTCAGCAACAGATGAATCATATTAAAACAAATTACCCTGATGAGGACATGAGAAAAGTTGCAACTGACAATTTGGACACTGAAATGAGAGCTATACTATCTCGGACTGATTTATCAGACTATGACAAAGCCAAACTGTACTCTGCTGTGTTACAGCGCTCTTTGACTTTGGTAAGACAAGAAGAACATGCTAAAACCAGTTTGACCATATTTATGCTGGAGAGTGAATCAGTTTCTGAGCAACCCCCTGCTGCTGCTGCTACTGCAGCTGTTGAGACAGTTTCTACCCTGACTGCTATGGAAAAATACATTTTAAGTAGTGTTTCTCATCAGTCTAGAACTAGCGCTGAACTTTTGTTAAAGCATATGGCAAAGAACAAGGATATTCTTTTTTGGAATGATAAGGGGGAATTAATGTATAAAGGTAGTGTTATTTCTGAGTCTCACATGGTCGATTTGGTAAGAGCTGCTACAGCCACTCACACAATCCCTGACCACGGAAAGCCAAAGGGCTGGGATGTTTTTGTCAAAGTCGTAGCTGAGGCTAACATACCCACCTCTGTGTTTGCTCATTCAGCAAACAGGTGCTATATGGAAAGCCTGAAAACGGCTGTTGCAAAACACCCACAGCCATCTCCAGTTAGCCAATGGTCGGTGACACCCAAAAGATGAAAGTTTTTTAAAAACTTACATGGCTCACTATGTAAAACTTAAATGCCATCTCTATGTATGAACGTTATATACCTCAGTGACTGCTGTGCACTGTCTATGTTACCATTTACCTCATATTGAATATGAAATCCTATCTCAGTGACTGATGTGCACTATGTTAACCATTTGCCTCATATTGAATATGCAATCCTGTTTTTTACAAAAAAAGTATTTATATTGATGCTTGTTAGCCTACCTCATATTCAGATATTTTAGCATGTTTTTTTAGAAAGAGGTGATTATCATAACCCTACCTCAGTGCTGTATCATATGTATTGTGCATTTTTTTAACAGGAGATGCTTTTATTTATTATATCTTATCCATGATGTTATCTTTGATGCATGTCACATTTTACTGACATGTTTTTACAATAAATACCTTTGTATTTTATGCATTTTTGTCATTATAGAAGACATTACATATATGGAAATTTTAAACACAGGTCCCCTCCCCTCCAAGTTTAAATACAGGTCCCCCAGAAATATTGACAAAGAGACACACAATCATGAGTGGTTATATATGATTTTTAAGTGATTGGTTAATTTATAAGTGTTTGCATATTTTAAATTCATTGCAAGACAAACAAGTCTGTACATGTTGCCATCCCACTGATACGCACCCTGACATGTTTAGATGTCTGAAAGGGTGGTGAACAAAACTAGTTACCATGGCATCATTTTTGAGCAGATCATTAGAGTACAGTTTTAGAATTTGATCGTAAGAAAGTCCTTTGCTTCTGTGATGTAAGAAAAAGATGCAGTGAAATCTGCAGGTGGCAGAGAAGGCATCTTGCAACTGTGTGTTTTGGTATAGGATGGTCTTTGTGTTTCTGCTTAAAAAGTCCCCAGTCATTTGTGCATAATTGTCAGGATGAAAACTGTAGCTGTTGAAGAACTCCCCAGCCCCATTTTCTGAAATGTATACAGCTAACCAGTGCTGTCCAGGGAAGTCATGGGGGTCAGTATTGATGACTAGTGCTGCGGGAAGGTTTCTCAGTCTCTCCTTGGGTAGCAGATCACAGGGAAACATGCCCAGAAAGCAGTCATGGGTGTGGGAGTCATTGGTTACAATTTTTTTCCAGTTGCTTTATGTTAATTTTTATGGTTTATCACATATAATCAAAAATGACATTTCTTCTCTGGTTTGTTTCAATGACATTATCAAACACAGCATAGACAATGAGATTAATTGTTTGTGGAAGGGCTTCTGCAAATCTGATCTCACCTCTGATGTTCCCCGGTTTAATTAAAGAGTACTGATCAGCACATTCTTGGTGCGGACTGAGATCAAAGGCAAACAGTGTACCCTTGGGTGAATTCCTGATGGCTGATAACTAGTGCACGATCTTTCATATTTTTCCAGCAGCCTGTATGAGATTAAAATATTCTCTCACAGTGTTCCTCTTTCTAAAATCAGGCTGCAGAGGTTTGGCGGGGATTTGTTCACCATCCAGATACAGAGCCACAAAATTAATGTTATAATGTTTAAAGTTAAAAGGGTTTCAGTGTAGGAACCACTAAAAGCATCATTGTCAACAAATCCCATGACCATCATTTTTGGTAACTGTCCCAAAAACAAATTATCTTGGTTGCAAACTCTGCTGCCTGCAGGGATGCTGAACACTTTCACTCCCACTCTGTCTATAGGATATTTAGTGTTGGAGGTCAGCAGGGCTTCTGAGTGTCCTAGATGAATACCGGGGTCACTTTTACCCTTTTGACAAATGGAGAGATGGCCATGACTTTTAGCTTATAAGGCTCAGCATCTCCACTCATCAGACAAAAGCTGTCCCTGTTACATGTCAGTTTAATTTTAACATCCACACCATTCAGTATCAGTTTCTCTTGGAAAAACAAGTCCGTGTGCAAGTGGCCCAGCAGTTCTACCCCTCTACTGAGATGTGTGAAAGAGCTTATTTTATTAAACCCTACATTGTCACTGGCTCTGTCTGTGATTTCATGTTTCCCTGGGGAGTCTTTGTAAAATAACCCTGCAGTGAATTGGGTAGAATGGGTCTCTTCACTGAAGTTCAGCACAGATTCTATGACAGCCCTGTAGGGGTAACAGTTATAGAAACATAGACTTTGACAGCAGATAAAGACTGCTTGGCCCATCTAGTCTGCCCATTTCCCTACCTACAGGATAGGCCGCAGATCCTAGTTAACCAACAGCCTATTTCTTCCTACCCCCCCACAAGAATTGCCTTATGTCTGTCCCATGCATTGTTGAATTCTCCCACAGTTTTAGACCCCACAACCTCCTCAGGAAGGCTGTTCCATGCATCCACTACCCTCTCTGTGAAATAATACTTCCTCACATTGCCCCTGAACCGGCCCCTCTATCTTTAAATTGTGTCCCCTTGTTCTTGCATGTCTCTTTTTCTGAAAGAAAGTTATTGCTCTGACTGATGAGCCAATCACTGACAGTCACATCCAGCTGACTGAAAATGGTGGCCACTGGGTAGTTTATAAGGCCCACCTTGGCTGCTGCAAGTATATCACTGCCATCCACTTCAGTGATTTTGCAAACCAGGTAAAGAAGCGTGTTGTTTAGATCCATATAGTCTTCACCATTCCCTGCTATATAAAATTCAAATGGTGAGTTTTCTGAAAGGGCAGCCGGGGGGGGGGTATCTCTACATAAATGCTTTTTTCAATGCTTGTCTGTGTGGAAGCAACGGCAAACAAGTTCAGTTCTGATTTTGTGCATTCTTCAGACCCACAGCGTATGAAGGCCATGTTTTGTTCTTTAGAACAGGTCTCTGTTTTTTTACACCCCCTTAAAGGTCCTTTGAACTTTGAACTCTTTCTTTTATGTGACGTTTTGAGTTTTGAAATACCCCTTTTAAAGTAGCCCGGAGGTCCAATGAGAAATGAAGGATGTACTCTGCGCTTTCTCTTTCTACCTCACCTGAATACAATCAGCCCTGAACCACCATGAGTAGGCTTATCTCCCCCTGACGTCTTTTGAGTGACAGCAGTAGTCCATGCCCCACATCATCCTTTGCAACATTTTTAGCAGCTGTTTGTAGATGTGGTTTTGCAATTTCAAACCTCCTTAAAAATGGAACTGCTTTTCTAAACAGACTACGAAATAGTCCCACTATGCCAGAACCATACATAGTAGGAAGTCCATGAAAGCCAGGAAGGCTGTATCCTGCCTGTGCCTTGTAATAGCTTCTGTACAAGGCAGGATCCCCATAATGTCAAACAATCACCATCCTTGTTTAAATTTTAAAGTACTCTCTGGGGGCGAAAATGCAACTTCATGATCACCTTTCCAAACTGAAATGGCACAGGTTCATTTTGATCATTTTTTATTTCAATAGTGACTGCATCGATCTGATGTTTACTGACTGGTGGTGGGGCTTATCGTAGGTCACAGTCACTACCTCATTGTCTTGGCCCCTGATGGGTATGCATTTCAACAAAGGCACTAGACTGTCACCCACTATTTCATGCATAATTATGTCAGTGTAGATATATAGGGCCAGATATTCAAAGCTTTGCGCCGGGCAAAAAACGTTTGCTCGGGTTTAGCGCAGGATTAGCATGGGTTTGCTTATTCAAAAGGCCAAATAGTGCATGCACACTGCGTTAGCACTGGGCAAACCATAATGATATGCTAGGGGCAAAGTGAACATGAATACAGGCGCAATGAGATATTCAGCGACTAGTGCCGCGCTAAGGTGTTTAGCACGACATAGCAGAACCCATAGTGTGGTACAAATTACTGCCCAGGAAAAGCTGGTCTTAACCCTGGGCAAACAGCTTTGTGTGACATTGTTGCTTTGCACGGTGTTAGTGCAGCATTAACGTGGCTTGCGTGACCCTAACATATGAGTATGACACTTAGAAACTGCCAGACACGGAGGACACATGCTGCTCACTGATGGCACTACCATGATGCCAACTGCTGCTACAGGTCCCAGCCATGCACAGGCAGTAAGGGGTGATCAGGCCCAGAGGGGACATCATGGTAGTGTGGCCATACAGCACACACCTGCAGACTATACATATGTGGTGACCAACAGATGCCAGCACACACAGGCAGCACTGTGGGCATAGTGACCATTGAAGGGAGGGTGTACAGGTGGCCAGACCTCACCACAGCCCAGGTGTGGCCACAAGACTGGGGCACATCACGCAGTGCACATGGGCCAGTAGTGGGAATACCCCACCACCTGTGTGCCTGTCGGATATTACCTGCCCCCCCAATCACATACCGCACAACTGTACAGATGCCACAGCACACACAGCCAGCCATGTATATGTCACTGTGTGCATCCCATGCCACAGGTGCAGCATCTGTGGATCACACAACAGTGTAACAGTACTGTCCACTGTCAGTAATTACCTGCAAGCTGGGCCTGTCACTGTGTACAGTGCAGCAGTCATCACTGCCCTACATACCATAGGCATTGCTGTGTCCCTCACACTACCGGTCCCCTTGCTACTGTAGTGTCTGTTGTGCACTGTAGCATGACGTACAGTGTGATAGTTGCATGCAGCACCACCACCACCTGTGCCTATGCTGTGTTGATCCCTGGGGTATGATATGCTATGCTATGCTGTACTGTTCACAGGTAGCCTGCAGCTATCATCATGCACTGCCTGACTGATCTACAGGTGGAGCTGCGGTCAGACCTGGCCGGCCCCTGTACTTCTAGACTGACCTAGAAGTGGAGCTGTGGGACCCTGCAGTAACACTGGGCAAACTGCATGCAAATCAGGGCATAATGGGTTGCTAATGTGGCTGTTTGCCCAGAGACTATCTAAGTAGACTTATTTGCATGCCACTTTTGAATATGGCAAAGTTTAGCATCGGGCAAACAGCTTAGCTCCACGCTAATCCCACACAAATGCATTAGCTCCGCGCAAATGTTTTGGGGAATATTATACTGTTATGCACACTGTTCTTTCCCATAGGCTGCTCCCTGCAGCTGTACTGGGTCTATGCATTTGCTAGACAACACATTGGCTACATAAGTCACCTCTAGCTACCTCCACGTCTCTGTGCACTGTGTTGCTGTTGTGGTCTGCACTTCCTCGTTGCTATATTCAGAGCTGTCTTGTTCCAGAGCTAAGTTTGCCCTGCACTCCCAGCCCAGTTTGCCCTGCCTCATTCCCATGCTATATTCAGAGGCTGTTTGCCCCGGGCTATTCCTTTTGAATATAGCTTGCTTTGTGCTCCGGGCTAAGTTTGCCCACCGGGCAGTACTAACTTAGCCTGGGGGCCAAGCTTTGAATATCTGGCCCATAATGTGTAAAAGCCCCCATTAATATCTGTAAGGTTCTTTGCTATAGCCTTTAGTACACCTACCTTGAGTCTGCTAAAACTCAAAAGGTACTGTAACTGCCCTTGCATAAACAGAATGCATTTGATGTCGCTGTCAATGCTTGTTCCAAAACTACTGGCAGTTCATTTGCTTCAAAAATGCTCTTATTGATTTACCTAATAACACTCGCCATGTTATGATAATAACCTGATGGAATTTTAAACACTTCTGACTCGACATAGGGGCTGGTTGGTGGTATTTTGCTGTGGGTTATGCTTAGAGGCTGATAGAGCATACTGAACCTGTTTTTGTTTGCAGGCACGTTGTCCCAGGTATGAGGGTACTGAATTTCTGCTAAGCCCACTTACCATTCATCAGGCAGTTCAAGCGTTTGTGGTAACTTTACTGTAAAAGTGGATATAGTATTATTTGGGAAAATGTTGTGCGAGACATTGCTGGACAAGGTGATATAAAAGCCATTTTTGAACATTTTAAATCTTATCTGCTTCTAATGTCCTGAACCTGTGTTGCATCGACCCAGCTATTGAATTTATCGGGCCACCCTAGCCACTTTACCAGATACCATTTTTTTCTACCATGCTTTTTCTCTGCCAGTCTTTTCAGCACCCTATACACTCAGTCCTGATCTGGTTCATTTTTTTGCAACTCTTCTGCATAAAAAGTACCTTTGATGTCATCCCCCTGATAGTCTTTTAGCTTATAGGTGGGTCTCTGTGTTTTTAGACCTCTGTCACAATAAATATCTTATCTGTGTACGTCTGTTCATATCCCTTTTCAAACACCCCTTTCAGCTTAGATATTCTCACATGATCACCTTTCTGAAGGGTACCCTTTTGTTTTTTGCCAAGAGCAGTATTACCATAGTGGGTCTTTCATACACCCAGGGCATTGGAAGGGTTAACATCCACAGGCCTGTCTTTAATGCTTCTGTGATAAGTATGATTATAGCTATGTACCAGGTCAGAGAACACATCTGTATATTTCCATGTATTCTGTGCTGTAAAGTAATGCCACATGCATGACTTTAATGTTCTATTAAATTGTTCTACAGTACTGGCCTTAACTTCATTATTTGTCACAAAATGGTGTATATTATTTTGTTTTAATAGGTTCTTTAAGGAGGCATTTAGAAACTCTTTACCCTGATCAGTCTGCAACTTCTGAGGTGTGCATCCACTTTTAAAAATAATTTTAAAGGTTTGCGTCACCACCTTTCCTGATTTGTCTTTTAAAGTCACTACCCAAGCATACCTGGACAGCACATCGATGCATGTCAGTATGTACTTAAACCCATTATTGTACTTTGCACATTGACTCATATCCACTAAATTGGCTTGCAATTGTCTATCTATGTCAGAAACAATGACAGGATTTCTCTTAAATCGGACTCTGGCTGCTTTGTGTATCGAATAGGGGTCCTGCTTCACGAGCCATTCTGCGACACCTGTCCTGGTGACACCGTTATCAAGTTTTTTGCAGCCTCATACAGCTGAGTCACCCCTGGGATACTACCCACTTTTGTTGCATTAAAATACATATTCTGAAGCAGGTGATCTCTCATCTTCTTTCGTCAACCCCCTAATACATCTGTTAGCTAGCAAAACTCTTTTCACCAGTAAAATACAGTGTGTGCTCTTTTTATTCTTTAAAAACACTATGGCAACCACAAAGTGCAATGCATTGTATTTTATTTATACATACACAAGTCCTAAGAGTATTTTAAAGTTTACTTTATATGCCTTGTAACACATAGCATGCATAGTAATACATAAATGAACACATGTAGCAGCTACCTACAAAAGGCATAACAGTATTTTAAAAAGCATAAATGACCTGTAACACATACCAAGCATGCACTAATTACATAATATCTTGTTTCTACACTTCCAGTTTTACACTTTCTACAATACCCAGAGACAGTAACTTTTGACCTGTATGTTTTACACAAGCAAGGGCTTCGTCCACTTTCCCCCTGGTGATGAGGTGGGTACAAAACCTACACACATAGGCCATGCACCACTCAAAATAATCAGGCTGATTTTTAAGCAAAGCTGTTACATCAGAAATGTTGTCCACCTTACATATAGCTCTGTGGTTAGTTTTTATGTTTGCTTGCATGCATGTGCAAGAAACATAGTGTCATCATCAGAGTTTTTGGAGGTGTATCAGCCCTCTTCCAATTCAGTCAGTGTGTTTGCAGGTGCGGCCGCAGTTCTCCAATGCCTGCTGGAGCTGTCTATGACAGCTCCAAAATGCAGTGGCATGCAGTTGAAAGGGGAGCTACGCTTCAGTGAGCAGTGATCAGATATCGCCTGCTCGTACGCCTCCCCTACACCACACACACACACACACATATGCTGCTGCTTACCAACGCACTGTATAGCCGACGGGGTGCCCAATCCCCGTCAGCTGTGCTGCCCCCAAACACAGTTTCATATGCCACACTGGGTGCCCACCCCAGCGTGGCTACATGTACAGCCGACGGGTGCCCAATCCCCATCGCCCACTGTGTCTCCCCTGAGTACAGGGTGCCACGCTGAGCCCACCCCAGCGTGGCAACAGATGCCATGGCTGACGGGGTGCCCAACCCTGTCAGCTCCACGCCCCCGCAGCCTATTCTTCTGCCATGCTGGGAGCCCACCCCAGCATGGCAAATGTCCCGCATTGTCTTTTAAAACAAAAAGGTAAAGAAAAAATGGTCCCTCGCAGTCTCCCTGCCCCCTCCACAACCCGCACCCACCCACTGCACACTCTGCCTCCCACACCCCTCACCCCATACTTACTTCCGGAGTCTGGCGCAATGATCTTCAGTGGACCGAACACATCTGCACTCTTCAAAGCCGACCGGGAACTGAGGAAATGCCAGTAAGCTGTATAATGGGATAGATAGGGTTTTTTCAACTTTGTTGCATATCTCAGGCATTTTTTTGAATTCTTGCACCAAATTTTCAACATGGGTTTTTTGGGACCCCTCCTCATGAATTCTTGCACTGTCATGGCGCTACTTGGGCCCGAAGGGTGATTTCGCAGCCACTGCGTGAAATCACCTTTCCAGAATGATTAACAAAACGACACTGCCAGTGTTCATAAGGTGGGCTCTCAAAAAGCCTATTTTGAAAATTTGGTGGAAAAATTCCTAAAAATGACTGTTTTACTAGCGTGCGTTGTGCAGTTCCTATGCATGCTCGTAAGTTCATGAATTTTCAATATTATCACTCCAGATTTTCAACATTGTCATTTTACCACACCTTCTTATGAGCAGTACAGCTGTCATTTTTCACATCTCACCCAAAATGTGTTTCCGTCCATATAGCGCCCAATGGCGCAGTCGGTGTGCGAAATCAATGTACAGGACACATTAAGAAAATCACAGTGACATGGTTCATGAGCAGAGGTCTTAAAATGGCTGTGTTGAAAATTTGGTGAAAAAATTCCTAAAAATGACTGTTTTACTAGCGTCTTGCAAATTCCTTGCGGCTTCGTGAGACATCACAAATTTTCAATATTTTCCTCCAGATTTTCAACATTGCCATTTTACCGCACCTCCTTATGAGCAGTACAGTTGTCATTTTTCACATCTCGACCACAACGTGTTTCTGCCCATGTAGCGCACAATGGCGCAGTCGGTGTGCGAAATCAATGTATGGGACACGTTAAGAAAGTCACAGTGACACTGGTCATGAGCAGAGGTGTTAAAATTGCTATGTTAAAAATTGGTGAAAAAATTCCCCAAAATGACTGTTTTAGGAGTGCACGTTGCGCAGTTCCTACGCACACTGGCAAGTTTACGAATTTGTAATATTGCACACCAGATTTTCCAACAGTGCCATTTTTCGCGCACTTCCTTATGAGCAGTACAGCTACATTTTTCATATCTCGCCTAAAATGTGTTTCCGCACATGTAGCGCACAATGGTACAGTTGGTGTGCAAAACAATGTTTGGGACAGATTAAGAAAATCACAGTGACACTGGTCATGAACAGAGGTCTTAAAATGGCTATGTTGAAAATTTGGTGACAAAACTCCATAAAATGACTGTGTTACGAGTGAGCATTATGCAGTTTCCACGCACCCTCGTAAGTTCATGAATTTGTAATATTTTCAGTCCAGATTTTTGCCAGTGGCATTTTTCCACACCTCCTTATGAACAGTACAGCTGTCATTTTCCACAACATGGCCGAAATGTGTTTTCACACTTTCAGCACAGAAATGCATGGTCGCTGTGGGAAATCATTGTTCAGGACAGATAAAGAAAATCACACTGACACTGTTCATGATCGGAGGTCCCAAAATGCCTGTGTTAACAATGTGCTGTAAAAAAAATCCCCAAACTAGTTACATTACGGGTGTGCGTTGCACAGTTTCTACGCACTCCCGTGACTTCACCAGTTTTTTTAAGATTTTCACAGCAGATTTTCAACATTGCCATTTTTTACACCTCCATGAACAGTACCGCTGTCATTTTTCACATCCTGTTCGGAATGTATTTTTGCACCTGTGGTGCCAAATACCATAGTCGCTGTGCAAAAGCAGTTTTCGGCTAACAAACTGATATTGCCACTGTTCATGAGGTGGGGGTCACAAAAAAAACATGTTGAAAATTTGGAGTGAAAATACCAACAAATCCCTGAGGCGTTAGGGTTTCCGACCATAACGCCCCACCCTATAGAGAATGACAGGCATCGGGGTGTAACTTGGGATTCTTGCCTGTCATGCTTAAACCATTCCAACCCCACCCACACCCTGCAGCCAGTGAGAGGCATCAAGGTGTGCCTCGGACTCTTCGGGCCCAAACTTCACCCCATTCTCCTATACCGCACCCATCTCACTGTATTTCCTGATGGAATGGGGTGCGCATAAGGGCCAAAGACCCCAAGGCACACCGTGACACTTGTCAGTGTCTGCAGGGTAGGATGTGGTGAAATGGCGGAGTCGTTATGCCTGACGACCCAAAGGCATACCCCAATGCCTGTCAGTCTCTGCAGGGTGGTGGCGGATTTGGCTTCAGTTCAATACTTTGCTGCCAATCCTATTATGCAGCTCTGTAACTTCTACACTACCAATGCCAATGCCAGCAAGCAAACATTCGGCATTGACAAATGCTTGTTTCCATTACTTCAGTATACATGTTCCACAAAAGTGGAGGCAAATTTTTAATCACAGTCAGTGTGCTTTCTGCCAGTGAAGTAGCTGCACCTTTAGAGCATACATTTAATGCAGGCTGCTTTCCAAAGTATACAGGGTCCTTTAAAATGTTCTTTATCACACAGAACTCAGTAGACATCAAGAGTGACTGGAATATTGGGAACATGCCAATACGTTCCATCTGAAAGTACATCATAATACACTATTTAGGGAAAGCATGTGCTAAATCAGATTTATGAAACACAACGATAGCAATAAAAGCAACAAAATATATGATGACAGACTCACTTCCCCATTCTCCAGACTAAACACTTAAATTTCAACAGCAGAACAAATAAAACCACAAAAGTGTACCACATCGTAAGGATTATGCATAAACTCTATAGTAATTTAATACATTGCTTCCTCAAGAGTAGCACCCTCGTCCTTAAAATAATCCACAGTTTCCTTTTGGGGTCCCTCTGGGAGACCATCAAAAAGTTATTTGCATGTCTCTAAAAGTACACATGGTGCTTGTCCCATAGGTAGATTTAAACCAGGTTGTTTAGCTCTGTGTCTGACTAGTTGGTAAATACGCCTCTGGACGCACTGACAGTGTGTTTCCCATTTTGGCATACTCTGAAAAAAGCATACAGCACTATGTTTTAGTGACCTCTTACTGCACAGAGCAGTTTAGCAAGCCAAAAAGCCATTTATCACATGGTACATGTTATGTATTTGAAATGGTAATGCATTGCATTACTTCTGCCACTTGAGGGCAGCATTCCGATATGTGTAAGCTAGAGAGAGAGCAGACAGAGAGTGTTGTTGCTGAGACCAGAGAGGCTCCTGAATAAAAATGAAAGCTGCTCTACTTCTGTTGCAGTGTGAGTTTGTTGAACAAGACCAGATTAAATGTTAAAACATAACATAATTGGCGATGGGTGTTTAGTTACTCTCCTGTACCTTACCAGAACGAATTACTGCTGTAAGGGTTTTCCCGAGACGTAACTTTTGGACCCACGAGTGAACCTGCAAGAAACTCATAAAGATGGCCACGACCATAGGACATATTGATGCCTTTGATGAAAATGTGGAACAACGGACAACTTATATTGAGAGATTTGGACATTTTGTCACAGCAAATGATATAAGTGATGAAAAACAAGTGGCTGTGTTACTGAGTGTCATGGGCAGCACAACGTACAGTTTGCTGAGAAGTCTAATAGCGCCAGAAAAGCCCGGGGAGAAAATGTTTGCCAGTACTGTGGAGGTCTTACAGACACATTTCTCTCCTAAGCCTCTGGTGATTGCTGAAAGATTTCGCTTTCACAAACGAAATCAAGCAGAGGGTGAGTCTGTTGCGCAGTATGTGGCTGTTCTAAAGAAATTAGCTGAGCATTGCGAGTTTGGCACCCATTTAGATGATGCCCTCTGAGACAGATTTGTGTGCGGTTTGAAAAGTGAAGCGACACAGAAGCGTCTCTTAACGGAGGCGGGGCTGACATACAAGAAAGTGATAGAGATCGCTGTATCGATGGAAACAGCTGCACGGGAGGCTCAGCACCTAAGTGATTCCCTGAAAGTAAATGCTTTATCCTTCTCTTCTCCCAGGAAGCCTAATAAATGTGGTCATTGTGGGAAGACTAATCACAGTGATAAGGATTGCTGGTTTAAAGAACAGACATGTCATAACTTTGGGAAGAAAGGCCACATTGGGTGAATGTGCAGAGGGAAAAAGAAAGGAGGGGAAATCAATGGAAGCAAAGGGAAGCAATTTGCAAAATGTAGAAAGAGAGAAGTACATCGTGTGGAAACACAGGGAACGTGCAGTGATGACACTGATACTGAATTAGCATTGCACGTGCTGACTCTTAAAGGGGAAACGGCAACCATCTGTGTAACACTTGAAATTGAAGGGAAACCACTGAAAATGGAACTGGACACAAGGGCTGCAGTTTCATTGATTTCTATAGACAAGTATGAAATGATGTTGAGTCATCTACCCCCTTGCAAACGACCGACATTGTACTGAAGACATACACTGGCGAGGCAATTTCACCTGAAGGTGTCATCAAGGTACAGGTGAAAATAAATGGGCAAACGGCACTACTGCCTTTGTACGTGGTTAAAGGTAACTACCCTTCACTCTTAGGCCGAGAATGGCTGAAGAAAATACGCCTCAACTGGCAGGAGATAAGGACTGTTAATACGGGTGACCACAACACTCTAGAAGCAGTGTTGCAGAAACATGCTCCTTTATTCAAGGGGGAGCTAGACACAATGAAGGGCATTAAGGCAAAAGTGTTTTTGAAGCCACAGCACAAACCAAAGTTTTAATAACCCTCCCAGTACCTTATGCACTCAGACCGAAAGTGAGGCCGAATTAACTCGCTTAACCGCTGGAGTCTTGTCACCTGTACAGGGTAGTGACTGGGCAATGCCAGTAGTGCCTGTGGTAAAGAAAGATGGGTCCATGCGAATATGTGGAGACTTTATAGTAACCATAAATCCAGTTCTGTGTGTGGAACAGTATCCGATTCCACGCATCGAAGACTTGTTTGCATCGCTGGCACAGGGCCAACGCTTCAGTAAGCTGGATTTGTCACATGCTTATCTACAAATGAGAGTAGATGAACACTCAAAGAAATATCTCACAATAACTACCCAAAAGGGTCTCTTCTGCTATAATCGCCTACCTTTTGGCATTGCATCAGCTCCAGCCATATTTCACCGGCTATGGACCAGGTTTTATGAGGTCTTCCAAATGTTCACTGTTACCTGGATGATATACTGATGACTGGAAGGAATGATGCAGAGCACCTGAAGAACCTGGATGCAATTCTGCAGCGATTGGAAGATTTTGGCTTGCGTGTCCAGAAGGAGAAGTGTGAATTTTTCAAGACTTCATTGGAGTACTTGGGCCATACCATAGATGCAGCGGGCTTACACAAATTGCCTGAGAAAGAAAACACGATTGTGGACGCTCCAGCACCAGAAAATGTGAGCCAGTTACGTTCATTCTTGGGCCTGTTAAATTATGGCAGGTTTATTCCTAATCTGACTACTATTCTTAACCCACTATTTATTTTTTTACCAAGTGAGACACACTAAGCTGAAAGCTTGTTTGCAGGTGCAACCCAGGAGCACAAGGAAGTTAAGTGACTTGCTCAGGGTCACACAGTATGCACCTAGGGGGCTGTGGGATTCAAACCCAGGTCTCCAGATTTGTAGCTCAGAGCCTTAACCCACTGCGCCATACTGCCTCCTTAGCTTGCTATGCAAGGGGAAGTCCTGGTGTTGGACAAAGGACTGCGAGAGCGCGTTTAAGAAGGCCAAAAAGCAACTTGTTTCACAAGATGTGCTCATTCACTATAACCCACAGCTGAGCATCAGACTGGCATGTGATGCTTCACCTTATGGGGTGGGAGCAGTTCTTTCTCATGTTCTACCAAATGGGGATGAAAAGCCAATTGCCTTTGCATCCAGAACTCTCAGCAAAGCTGAACAAAACTATGCCCAAATTGAGAGAGAAGCTTTGGCAATAGTGTTCGGAGTTCGCAAATTCCACCAATACCTTTATGGTCGGGAATTCACACTCCTCACTGATCACCGTCCCCTCACAACCATTTTCAGCCCCCACAAAGATATTCCTTCCATGGCAGCAGCCAGAATGCAACGTTGGGCTCTCTTGTTATCAGCTCACAATTACCACACTGAATACAAGAAGGCGGCTCTTCATGGCAATGCTGATGGGCTCTCAAGATTGCCTCTGCAGGTAGCCCACAGTGACAAAGTGGACACTGTCGATGTCTTCTACATCAGTCAGCTTGAGAAATTACCTCTCACAAGTTCTGAAATTAAAAAGGAGACAAAAGTTGATCCTGTGTTGTCTCAAGTCTTGGACTTAGTAACAAAAGGGACTTTTACTGTGAACCAGGACATTCATGGTGAGTTATCACCATTCTACGTCAAACGTAATGAGCTTTCAGTACAGCAAGGTTGCTTGATGTGGGGTGTCCGGGTGATTGTCCCTTCAAAACTACGCACCCGTGTTCTGGACGAGCTACATGTGGGACACCCGGGTGTAGTGAGAATGAAGGCTTTAGCTAGAAGCTATATTTGGTGGCCAGGGATTGATTTGCAAATTGAGCAACAAGCAAAAACATGCACTACTTGTCAGCGTGTTCATAAAATGCCGTGTCCCTCACCTCTACATCCCTGGATGTGGCCAGGTGCACCGTGGCAGTGCATTCATGTAGATTTTGCAGGGCCGTTGGAGGGACACATGTACGTAATTGTTGTAGATGCCCACTCAAAGTGGCCCGAAATTCAAGTGATGGACACTACTACTACCAGTAAGACCATTCAAGTGCTGCGAGGACTATTTAGCCATTACGGGATTCCTGAACAGCTGGTGAGTGACAATGGACCACAATTTATTTCTAGTGACTTTGCAGCATTTCTGAAGTCCAATGGTGTGAGGCATATTTGTAGTGCCCCATATCACCCCTCGACTAATGGCCTAGCGGAGGCGTTTGTTGCAAATCATGAAGAACGCTCTGAAATCGGCGGGGGGGTCTTTGACCTTACAACACAAGTTGGATAACTTCCTGTTGGCATACCGAAATACACCCCATGCTACAACAAAGGAATCTCCAGCAATGTTGTTCTTTTGGCGTAAGCTTCGCTCCCGTCTTGATTTGCTTAAGCCAGATGTGGCATCAGAGGTTTTGAAGAACCAAGAATCTCAAATACTACGCCGGCAAGCTCATTCAAAGGACAGACAGTTCATTGTTGGTCAAGAAGTGCTTGTTCGAGATTACTGGAAGGGGAAAGTGGACCTCTGGTGTGGTGACATCTCAGACGGGTCCAGTGTCGTATACAGTTGATGTTGAATCTGGAGTGAAATGGAAACATCATGCTGAACAGCTCCTAGATCTTCAACAGCGCACGGATGGGGACACTTCCAGGGAAGAAAACCCAAGGAAAATGTGGATTCCATCTGCCGTAGCTTACAGAAGCCCCACTACGGAAGTCTCAACACCTTCTGAAGATGCAAAGGAGAAGGTGGAGAGGAGCAATGGTGAGGCTGTACAACCACCAACCAAGGATCGGAGGGAGGTACCAGACAGGGCAGCCATGCCAAGGGTTGCTCACGAGAGACGTTATCCATCTCGAATTTCAAAACCTCCAGATCGTTTGAACCTGTGAGACATTTAAAAGAAATAAATGTTTTGTGTAGTTAGAGAGCCAGATCAGATTATTGGGGCAGAATAATCCCCTTGACTGGGTTGAGGCCTGGGGCAGTCTGCCCCCTACCTCTAGCATAGTATGAACCATCTTAATAATAGCGAATAATGCTAATATTTGTTCATTTGGTAACAATATAATTTAGTGGGGAGGAAATGTTATGTATTTGAAATGGTAATGCATTGCGTTACTTCTGCCACTTGAGGGCAGCATTCCGATATGTGTAAACTAGAGAGAGAGAGCAGACAGAGAGTGTTGTTGCTGAGACCAGAGAGGCTCCTGAATAAAAATGAAAGCTGCTCTACTTCTGTTGCAGTGTGAGTTTGTTGAACAAGACCAGATTAAATATTAAAACTAACAGTACACTCCAAGACTGCCTGGAATATCGGGTTCATTTTATTTGATTACATATCATCTGAAAATACATCATAATACACATTATACAGATTAGTGTGTCATTTTTTTTATATTCAGGAAAAGTGAGTGCTAAATCACTTTTATTAAACACAAGATAAGCAACAGTTTCTACATAATGTATGATGACAGATTCATTCCTCCCTTTCTGCAGACTAAACATGAAGAGATCAACAGCAGTACAGAGAAAACCAAAAAAGTTTTCCAGATCATAAGGGCTATGCATAAACTCCATAATAATATCTTCCATTGCTTGCTCAAGAGTAGCACCCTCTTGCTTAAAATAGTCTGTGGTTACTTTCAAGGGTATTTCTGGGATGCCGTCAAAATATTCTTGACCTGTCTGTAAAAGTACACATGGTGCTTGTCCTATAGGTAGATTTAAACCAGGTTGTTTAGCTCTGTGTCTGACTAGTTGGTAAATAAGCCTCTGGACACACTGACAGGTCAATTTCCATTTTGACATACTCTGAAAAAAAGCATATGGCACTATGTTTTAGTGCCCTCTCACTTCATGAAGCAGTTTAGCAAGCGGAGACACGAGGTTAACAACATGAACAATATTACAATGTTGTTTTCTGCTTTATAGTAGACACACACATGGCTATGATGATCATAATGTAAAACCCACAAAGACATTCAGTGTCTTCCATGAATATACCAGCAAACAGTTTAACACTTTCTACAAGTGGCAACACTGATTCCTTTATATATTTATCTATATCCTCCCATATTGCTGGTGGGGCACACATCATCAGTTCAGAGGCTGTATGTATGCCACAAAGGCAAATTTCATATTGAGGTGAACCAAACAGTGATGGATGGCAGTAATGGCTTAGGATCAGATACATAAGTCTTTGGATTCTCTCTGTACTTGCATCCTGTATGATTCTCTGTAAAATAAAATATGACACTTTTTGGTACTGAAATGTTTACACATAGCATGTAACAGTTTGTGGGGGGGGGGGGTTGTTTTTTTACAGTATGAAAAGGGTCCCTGTATTTCTTTTTAGAAATTTTTTAAAGGGACCTTTGCTGACCAGACATGTGGCCTTTTTTCTAATCTCTCTGTCTGTCGGGTGGTACATATTTTTAATCCACCACATGGGATCATCAGCTCTTTTCACATCAATTAAAACATGACTGATATTTTGTAGTGTTTCGTTGGTCAAATTTAACCCCTGTTGTTTCATTGCTATTGCTAAAATCACAGGCATAAGTTGCCTTATACGTATGACTTCAGAAACATTTCTGTTTAATTGTCTAGCTGTCAATTCATCAGTGATACAAGAATGATTTTTCTGACTAGGGTCATCTATCTCGCACCTGAGACAGGTATCAATCATTTCAGTATGTATCACCCTCTATATCACTGCAGCAATTACACCATGGATGGTATGATACATAATGTACTTACAATACATATCGTGGTCAGTTTTGGGGGGTTTACTACTGAGGCCTGGTTTTTCACATGAGGACCCCTGTCTAATCTCAGTAGAAGAAGAGAGTTGGGTAGTGACCACAGCCTGTTCTGTGACATTTTGAAACATTCTGTCACTCTCTGTATTTCTAACATAATGATCTCCACACATCTCATTAATAACCACATCTGTATCTTTCACACAGCAAACACAGTCGAGCAGTAGATTTGTGGAAAGTCGCGAATCCATGCTGTCCGAATATGACTGCTGCTCCATCGCAAATCCATCAGTCTATTAAAGCAAAACAAAAACAGCATTGGTCCTGTGATTCATTATAGATAAGATCTTGTTCTACTGGTAACTCATCTCCTCAGTTACATGATGTATGCATGTCATCACTCACACATTTTTTAATGTTAAAAATGCATTTATGTCATCAAGCCAAGTCTTTCTGTCTTCTTCTTTTTTCTTATCTTTCTCTTTCTTAGCCTGGGGATCACTCATTGTGGCTGTTGCAGCATCATCATCCACCTCTTGGGCAGAGGCGGCTTTTGGCTGTGTCTTGGATTCTTTTTCACATTTTTCTCTGATGCTTTTTCTGACAGTGTCTCACCACCCATCTTCTCTGGCTCACCCTTCTTATTGCTCTTTGTTTTGGGTTTCATAGTAACATCTTTTTCTGCATTCGATTCACAACCCTGCACCTCTTCAAGGTCTTGCAGTTGTGCCTCTTTGGAAGGACAGTCAGATTTAGGATTTTCTGATTCACCAAACCGTACAGCGCGATTCCTTTTTATGTCAGACACGCTTCTACTCAACAAGACTTGTGTAGAACATTCTTTTTCACACCTCATGTAGTACACATACATGGGTTTGGGTTGTGGAGACCCACATCCATCTTCTTGCTTGGCTTTTCATCTCCAGACTTTTCATTCAGTGGTGTGAAAGTCTGTTCTGTTGCTGGAATGCTGGTTTGAGAAGCGCTGCTCTGTGTCATCTTCTTCTTGATGTTTTGGATTCTCTGGTCCAAGTCTATAAAACAGAATCTGAGGAGTCTCTCAAAGCTGTGCCTTCTAGCTCCAACTGCAGGGTTTATATAAGGCTTTGTAAGATGGACTGCCCCTTGGTAGAACCATCACCACACCCACCATACTATACATGGTAACATATACCACAGAACAGCCCCCCCAAAACATTATATATAATACCCACATTTCAGGCAGCATTCTCTTTGACTCTACAGACAGCTCGAGTTCTTGCTATCAAAGAAGTAATATATGTGCCTTCCTTTTTTTCTCTCATTCACAGGTCGTATTTTATTCTGTAATTTATGACAAAATAAAAACTGACTTTTAGTTTGTGATTAGCTTAAGAATGCACCATGTACTTTTTATTTTCACTGCCAGCATTTCTATGCCATCCAGAGAGACCATCTGTATTTCAAAACTACTAATAGGACTTCTTTTCCTACATGTCTAATGAGGAACAGACACACACACACACACACACACTACAGACTGCCAGCATTTCCATGCTATCCAGAGAAACTGTTGAACCAGCTTATTTACAAGGAGATACTGTTTAACTTATGAATGTACTGTATATGTATATACATGGAGGTAAACTTTTGGTACAAGTTTACACAGGTGTACAGATGCATGTTAAATTAGGTTATACCTTGTTTGTTATAAGACAGAAAGGGAGTACTTATGCAGTCAGATGGCTTTCCCTCTGTGGGGTCGCCAAACAGATCTCCAAGACCTCTGCATGATGATGCCGCCTCCTAGATACAGCATTCCAAACATATCCAAGTCAAAAAAACACACACATACCCTGCACTTATACTCCTAAGCTGACAGGGGGCACATAACACTATATAACCTGCAACTTATTTTTCTGGGGGGTGAGAGGACAGCATAGGAGGGAGGCGTGGGTGCAAGGTAGGTGGTGGTGCTACAAAGGGGAGAAGGACTGGGGGGCATGGTGAAGGGGGACAGGGGTTGGAGCCAGGATGGTGTGGCAGGGGTTTGATGGGTGCAGGAGAAGGAGGGACGTAGGACGCTTAGAAAATGGTGGTGTTACATCATTTCCGGGGTTTGAGCGCATGTCATTTCCTGCGGATGGGGGCAGGGCCAATGCATTTAAGGAGGGACTTCCAGTAAAACAGGGACGATTCTGATTGGTTCATTTTAGGCCACGCCCACCTGTCAAATGATGTGGCACACACTGATTGGTTAAAATTTAACATTTGATGAGATATATGAACTTATACTACTTATACTGATATCCAGATGTACTTTTTATCAAAGGTACCACCATCTCAACCCCAGTTATTTTAAATGGGGTGTCTATTTTGGGCATAGTGATCAAAGGGGCCCTTTTTATACTTCTGGTGGCCACCAACTGACCCTCAGGGGAGGAAGCACAAACATCTGCTACTTTACACCCAATCAGAAGAACTAGGCAAGTATGCGTGTCTCAGTTTTCTCCCTGCCTAAATGACCCACAGTAGATTTAGTATGGGCCAAGCCCCAATACCTCCTGTCTTGCAGACCTGGAAACTGCTAACTGCTAACATAAAGTACCAGTTTGTTTCTTGGGTTCTACCCAGTACAAATTATCATCTTTTAGTTCACACCTTGGAAAACATTGTGCTTTTTGTTCCTCTACCACTTTAGTTAGGCATTTCTGAGAAACACACCAGCCAATTGCTCAGAAGTTATGCTGGTCAGGTTTTGAGAACTGTCTGGTTTGACCTCCAGAAGGATCTCATGACCTCCTGTAGATGTGGATGCCATTTCATCATCTGAGTCATCATGGAGCTTCCTTGAACCTGGGTCCTTGTGGTCCCTAAGAGCTACAATTTCAGACAGGGAACACCTTCCTTTTTTCCTTGCCTCTTTCTCTGACCTTGGGACTTCTTAGGCTTCACTTCTGGGCCAAGTAGTTCAGAGTCAGTAAAGAGAAATACTTGTTCTAGTCCCTCTGTGTGGCCTCCTTTGGGCACGGAATTTTAGTATTGCTCTGTAGGAGGGTACGAAACCCTTCGCAGTCTCATCCCAACACTACTGACAAGGGAAAGGTTTTAGAAATTCCTGCCATTAGTATTTCTGCCCATTTGTTTTTTTTTAACCATACTGGGACCATGTGATAGTTACAGGTATTTTATTTATTTTTTTGTTGATCAGAAAAGAATGACTAGGCACCCAGAACAACCAGTGCAGTGAGGTCTTAAAGGGCCAAAAGGACTATGGAGATGTTGTTTGTAGTGCTGCTCCACAGTTCACCAGAGCTAGACTGGACCCCTCATTCACCCCTGTTGATTTGCCCTTGACAGACCCCTGCATACTCACCACTGTTCTTTGTATACTTTCCTCTCCCTCCCTCCCTTCCTTCACTTGATACTAGATGCCTTACCCACTGTTCTTCTTTTATCTCCAAATTTTGGTTTGGCTCCCTCCCCATACTGTATCTTGCCTCTCTCCTCTGCTTTCCTCCCTTTTATCTCTTGCTCCATTCGCAACACTTGCATTCACTCTCTTGCTCTCCCACCAATGAAATCTACTGCTGGTCATGCAGCCTTCTCTTTCCTCATCCCTAAACTTAGCGCCCCCGATCCTTCCCTTCTCACTCTATAAATAATCTCTCCTCTGTGAATTCAGCATTCACACTTGCAGTTGCTTCTGATATTGGGATGGACTTTAACCAGCTGCCTCCCACCCTACGCTGGCACTAACATAGCCCCCCCTTATCATCAGTCACTACTCCCTGCTCCTCTCATTATTGTTTTGTTGTGCACTGTTTGATGTCCTTTTGTTTGTTCTGCAATTTACTGTATGGCAGTGTTATTTATGAAGCATTTTCCTGTAGTTTGTTTATTTTTTCATACTTATTTCTATACTATTGTATTACTTTTGTACATTGTATTTGTTCTGTTATTTACTCTTGCCCCTTCCCCCAGAATACATCTGGAAATGAGCTGATACCAGTTCAGTGTGTCTTTCCTGGTAGAACATTTGAAATAAATAAATGTAAAAAAAAGGAGCTCAATACACATCTGCTGGCAATCTATTCCAGGCACCTGCCACTCTTTCAGTGAAGTAGTGCTCCCTCGCATCCCTCCATATATGACTGCTACTGCGCATAATACAAAGTTATAATTAATTGATGACTCTCAAACCCTAGGTCTTGTCCCATTTTATTTATGTATATATTTCACAATGTGTTTACTCAGGCTAGCCCAACTGAGGAGTAAAATGGAAGCACGTCCACAGTAAGATTACTTTATGCTTGCCCTAGCCATTCAGTCAGACATCGGCTGAGGTGGTAAGAGGTGGGTTTGTACCTAGCATTGCTCCTTTCTTCCAACTGATATCCTTTTTCTTGGGAAAGCATGGGTGGTGGAGGGTGAATGGGTGCTGCAGTGGGTAGGTGGGAGGAGGTGTCTAAAATTTTGAAATGGTGGCTGAGGGGGAGGCTGGTATTGTGTGTTGCAGGCAGGTAGGGTGTTAGGATTAGCTGATGATGCTGAATTTGTAATTGGTGAATGACCCAAAGTTCAGCGCTTTTTTATATCTGTTTAGTAAAGATTTTTCTTTTTATAACAGATAACATTTTCACAAAAACAGCACAATTGCAATCAGCAGAATGCTGCAGTAGCACTGCAATATTCCTTGCTGTTATAGTTATGCAGCCTGCCCTGACTGATGTCAGGTAAGACTGAGGCTTGTTATGGTAACACTTTTGTGAGTTGACTAAATGAAGCAACCAGACCTTTGACCAAACTTCATTTTGATCTTCAGGGAACAGATTGCTTTCTGCTGGCCTTTATGGAATTGATAGAAGGCATCCTTAGAATGGCAGAGAAAGGGGAGATATTGCTGATGGGGGACTTGAATATGCCAGATGTTAACTGGAGCACCTTTGCTGCAGCCACATCCAAGAGCAGGGCCATTCTCCATGCCCTACAAGGGGCATGTCTCAGACAGCTAGTGTTGGAACCCACTCAGGAGGGAGCAATCTTAGACCTTGTACTCTCAAATGGGGATGGAGAGAGGATCTCAGATTTAGAAGTGGGTAGCCATCTGGGAACAAGTGACCACCAAACAGTGTGGTTCATGATAAACTCACCTGTATAATCAAGCCATACAAAAGTGAAGGTACTGGACTTCAGGAGGGCTGATTTTGTCAAAATGGGAGAGTGCCTCAGAAAAGCACTAGCAAACAGGCAAGAAGAAGGGGTGGAGCAACAATGGGGAAACATCAAAACTGCCATCACAGAGGCAATAAGCCTTTGTGTGAAGCAAATAAACAAATCAAAATGAAAGAAAAAACACTATGGTTCTCAAAAGAGGTGGTGGGGAAGGTTAGGGAGAAAAAGATGGCATTCAGGAAGTATAAGGAAACACAGAAGGAACAGGACAGAGAACTGTACCGGTTAAAGCAGAAGGAAGTGGGGAAGGCAGTCAGAATAGCAAAGATCCAAACCGAGGAAAAGATAGCCAACTCGGTTAAGACAGGGGATAAAACCTTGGCTTTTATATTTACATTAGGGAGCAAAGAAAGACAATGGGAGAGATACTGAAGCTGAATAAAGAGGAGGGTGGGTGGGCAGAGAGCGACAGTGAAAAAGCAGGTATACTGAAAGAATACTTCTGCTCGGTATTCACAAAAGAAGAGGAGGGGGAGGTACCTAATCCAGTCAATAGAAGCACTCTGGGTAGGGGGGTAAATATTAGTCCTTTCACAGAAGAAAGGGTTCCGGAAGAACTCCTAAAACTGAAGGCAGACAAAGCAATGGGGCCTGATGAGATTCACCACAGAATTTTAAAAGAACTAAGGGGAGAACTAGTAACACCATTGACTACCCTTTTTAACAAATCATGTGAGGATGGTGTGGTACCTGAGGACTGGAAAAGGGTGGATGTGATTCCCCTTCACAAAAGTAGAGCAAGATAGAGGCAGGAAACTACAGACCTGTCAGTTTGACCTCAGTGGTAGGGAAAATGATGGAATCACTTCTGAAGGAAAAAATTGTTGAGTACCTAGAGGCCAGTGGGGCACAGGACCCAAGGCAGCATGGATTCACAGCAGAAAGGTCATGTCAGATGAATCTAATTGATTTTTTTGACTGGGTGACCAAAGTAGTAGACCAGGGAGGGGCTGTGGATATGGCCTACCTAGACGTTAGCAAGGCATTTGACACAGTCCCACACAAAAGATTAATAAACAAATTAGCCAAACTGGGAGTGGGTCGCAGGGTGGTAGGCTGGGCAAAACACTGGCTGGGCAACAGGACACAGAGATTAATAGTAAACAGAGTCCACAGTGAAGAAAGGGGGGTTACTAGTGGGATACCGCATGGTTCAGTACTGGGTCTGGTCCTTTTTAATGTCTTTATAAGTGACATTGCAGAAGGACTGGAAGGAAAAGTGTGTCTCTTTGCAGACGACACAAAGATCTGCAACAGGGTTGAAACACAAGGTGGGGTGGAAAGAATGAGAAGGGACTTGGCAAGGTTGGAGGAATGGTCAAATGTATGGCAGCTTAGATTCAATGCAAAGAAGTGCAAAGTAATACACCCGGGAAACAAAAACCCAGGGGAAGAGTACACAATGGAGATGAGATACTGACAACAACAAAAATGGAAAGGGACCTGGGGTCATTGTATCAGATGACCTAAAGGTAGGCAAGCAATGTGAGAAGGCAGTAAGGAGGGCTGGGGGGATACTGGGATGCATAGAGAGATGCATCACCAGTAGAAAACAAGAAGCTGTTATATCTCTGTACTGACAGTTGGTGAGACCCCATCTAAAGTACTGTGTGCAGTTCTGGAGACCCCATCTCTGGAAAGTCATAGACAGGGTGTAGGCAGTCCAGAGAAGAGCAACCAAAATGTTGCAGGGTCTGCACCAGAAGAAATATGAAGAGAGACTAAAGGAGCTTAATATGTATACCCTTGAGGAAAGGAGGGAGAGGGGGGACATGATAGAAACTTTCAAGTACCTCAACAAAGTCCAAGAGGGTAGCATCTTTCACAAAAAGAGATGTGCAAGAACAAGGGGGCACAATTTGAAGACAGGGGGGACAGCTCAGAGGTAATGTGGGGAAGTATTTTCTCACAGAGAAGGGTTGTGGATGCATGGAACAGCCTTCCAGAGGAAGTCGTGGAGTCAAAAACAGTTGGGGAGGTCACATGATGGCAGTCTGAGGATCAACAGCAGTGTCCAGAAGCTCCGTACCTCTCCTATATAAACCTATCTCTAGCAGCAATTTTCTCTTCATTAAATGCTCATACATACCACTGCCCATTACTTGAGTTTCTCTAGATCTGCTCCCACTAAAAAGAATGGTAACAGGGAGGAGGCAGGGAACTACAGACCAGTCAGTCTTACCTCAGTAGTGGGCAAGATTATGGAGACACTCCTTAAGGAAAGGATAGTGCAACACCTGGAATCCATAAGAGCACAGGATCCATGACAGCATGGGTTTACAAAAGGAAGGTCCTGTCAAACTAATCCCATAGATTTCTTTGACTGGGTAACCAGAGTGGTGGACCAAGGGGGAGCAGCTGATGTTGCCCACCTTGACTTCAGCAAAGCTTTCGATACTGTTCCACATAGAAGATTGATTAAAAAGCTGGGTAGGCTCAGGGTGGGTCAGACGTTGGTCAACTGGGTGGCAAACTGGTTGACGGGCAGAAAACAGGGAGTGGTGGCAAATGGTATACAGTCAGAAGAGATGCAAGTCTCAAGTGGGGTACCTCAGGGATCAGTCCTGGGGCCAGTCCTCTTCAATATCTTCATCAGTGACATTGCAGATGGACTGGAGGGAAAGGTTTGTCTGTTTGCAGATGACACCAAGATCTGCAACAGAGTAGATGATTCAGATGGGGTGGGCAGAATGAGAAGAGATCTGGATAAACTAGCAAAATGGTCAGAAGAGTGGCAACTGGAGTTTAATGCAAAGTGCAAGATCATGCACATAGGGAAGAGAAACCCTGAAGCCACCTATAGGCTGGGAGGGGGGAGTTACTGGCAGTCACAAGAGAAGAAAGAGACTTGGGCATCATCATCACTGATGACCTGAAATCATCCCAAGCAGACCACTAAAGCAGTAGGTAAGGCTAGAGGGATGTTGGGGTGTAATAGTAGGGTTAGCACAAGTTGTAAGAGGGAGGTAATAATCCCTCTCTAAAAGACACAGGTTAGGCCCCATCTAGAGTACTGCATGCAGTACTGGAGGCCACACCTTCACAAGGACATTAACCAAATTGAGGCAGTCCAGAGAAGGGCAACCAAAATGGTGCAGGGACTGCATCAGAAAACATATGAGGACAGATTAACTGAACTCAATATGTATACCCTACAGCAAAGGAGGGAGAGAGGTGATATGATTGAAACATTCAAACACCTTAAGGGCATTAACAAGGTGAAAGAGTCTAACATGTTTCAATATAAGAAAAATAGCAGGACAAGAGGACACAGCATGAGAGTAGAGGGAGGCCGATTAAGGGGTAATGTGAGGAAGTTCTTTTTCACAGAAAGGGTGATGGATGCATGGAACGGCCTACCTCAGGAAGTGGTGGATATGAATACAGTGCAGAGCTTCAAATAGGCATGGAACAGGCATAAGGGAGCAATACAGATGAGTATGAATAGACAGAGCAAAGGTCAATGGCACATTCATAAGGTAGAAAAAGAAATGGGCAAACTGGATGGGCCTCGCGGTCCTTATCTGCCGTCAACTTCTATGTTTCTATGTTTCTATGAATGGAGGTCTCTATGAAGAAAGCGCCTCCGCGGCACTCACTCCCCCGACCTCAGAGAAAGAAAAGGCCACAAAGTGCTCTAAGCAGCAGGCCACGAACACCACTAAGCCCGCAACAGCTTCCTCAGCTTTCTCTGAGAACAGGTTCATTGAGTTAATGCAGCCCATACAAATGGCTATTACCAACATTTTGGAGGATTTGCATCAGATTAAAACATCTGTAGATGCACTTACCATTTGAGCTGGCGATTCGGAGGCACGGCTCGTCTCTTTGGAGAAGCAGCAATCTCGGACTGAGCATGATCACATGATCCAAGGTTGGAGAATCATGAAATTGGAGGACAAATTGGAAGACCTGGAAGGGAGGAGCAGAAGGAATAATTTTCTGACTCTTGGGGTACCTGAACGGGAAGAGGGTAATGCTCCCGTTCTGTTTGTGCAGAAGCTCTGTGAAAAGACTGCAGGCCCATCGCCGAATGGAGTGACCTATGTTGTGGAAAGGGCACATCGGAACCTTTGCCCTCCTCCACTGCCTGGCTGTCCACCTCAACCCATAATTTGCAAGTTCCTTAACTTTCTCGACAAGCAGCACATTTTAGTGAAAGTTAAGGAACTGCAGGAGGTACAATGGGAGGGGACGCAGGCTCTGAATAACTTAAGATCACTCCCAGTCAGTTCGGGCAAAATGCCAAGAGATGCACCCGCTAGTCTCTAAGTGAATAGCTGCTGGAAAGCCGTTCTGTATGAGATACCCCACGGTGCTCCAAGTTAAAAAGGGAGACCAATGGCTTTCATTTGATTCTAAAGAGCAAGCAACCCAAGAGTTAAAAACATTTTTATTTATTTAGCTTTTGTTGACCGGGTAAGTGCACTAGACAAATCCTGCCTATTTTCAGGCACGACCCGGGGGAGGGGGATACAGATGAATGCCAACTGACCTTGAACCAGATTAAGCTGTTGGTGGTATTTTTAGTGAATGAGGGAAATTTGGCCAGGACACCGGGGAAATTCCCCTACTCTTTTCGATAAGTGCCATGGGATCTTTAACATCCACCTGAACTACCACCAATCCAGGCAGATGGGACCTCGGTTTAACGTCTCGTCCGAATGACGGCACCTCAGAAATGCAGCACCCCTCTCATGCTGCATTATAGTGTCAGTACTGGGATATTAACCCAAGTGCCAGATGTGGGAACTGAACCCACAGCCCTCTGATCTCCCAGCCTCAGAGGCGAGTGTGCTACCTACTGAGCCACTGACATTGCTCCCTGATCTGTTTAAATAAAAATATTTTGCCTAAATATGGCGAGCCTTTAAGTCTATATACAGGAGATGGTCGTTTCTGTTTGACTTTCACCTTCATTGTTTCCCTCTAATAGACTGAGTGACTTTTTTGGTCCCAGAATTAGATCTTTTTTGCCACTTTATGCAGAGCTATGGTACGTGGGGCCCAAATTAGACACTCTGCAGTTCTGGTCTATGAGGCTGATCACCAAACCTATATTATGCAAACTTGTTACAGTGGTTATGATTACAGACTCTGTACAATTTGACGTGCTTCATAAGAAGGGTAGAAAGCAGCCTCTTTAACCTCTGACAGTGGGACCCAATGGTCATCTGAACTAATCGACTGATTTTCTCATTATTGTCTCACAGCTCTTCCCTTTTATGGCAAGGCGGATAAAGGATGTCACACAGGGTCTGAAAAGAGACGTACATGAGCACTCTCTGAAAAGACGTAGTTGACCTTTTTTGTGATTTTGTATTCATTCATTTGCTATTGTAATGGGCCATGCAGTGCACATCATGGTTTGTAGTTGTTCTAATATAATGTTGATTGCTAGGGTTTAGACTGCCTGTTATTGTTAATAATGGTCCTTCTCGTTTTCCTGCTGAATATTGCATTTAAGTTAAGGTAATGCATTGGGGGGGAGGAAGGGAGGGTTTTGTGGTCTTGGGTCAGCATTAAAACATCACCTGGTGGTGTGCGTTAAGAGGTGCAGTTGTATAGAACTGGGGTTACCCTTTTCCCATGCAATTGTGGGGAAAAGGTGCATTTTGGTTTAAGTTTAATGTTGTTATGGTTTGGGGGGGGATTCTCAGTACATATGTTTCTGTTACATAAGTTTATGTACATCATTTTGGTTTCTGAATTGGGGGTGGCCACACCAAGTTTTTGGATATAGATGGGATTGGCACAATGTCTTTTATAATATCAAGAGTGTTGACGCTGGGTAATTTCAGTGTCCAGAGCCTGCTGCTAAGACTCCATATTTATTGATTGCTAAGTTTTCAATGTTTCCACTTAGAAGATCTCCTATTTCCTTATACGAGAGTCTAATGAGCAGTCCTTATATGATTACAAGTTGGATGTACGGGGGAGCTCAGGACAAATGTAAGCGGCAAGTGATACGTAAACATTTACTGCATCTAAAGGCAGGAATTGCCTGTTTGCAGGAAACGCATATTCGCAGGGAGGCTATCCACTTATTCTGTAAGGACTGGGTGAGACAGGCTTGTGGGTCCAGAGCATCCACAAATAATGGAGGCGTGGCTATATTGATCTCCAAACAAGTCTTCTTTAAGATGGAGCAGGAGATCTGGGACCCTAAAGGTCACTATACCCTCCTTCATGCGATGTTAGAATTTCAGCCAGTCCTCCTGGGTTCAATCTATGGCTCAAATCTAGACACCCATCTGCTTGGTTTAATTGCCTCAAACCCTCCCAAATTAATAATCCTAGGAGGTGACTGGAAGATCACCTTGCAACCCAATATAGATAAATCAGGCCCTCGAAAGGGTGGTCTGTCTCCTGCCCAGCTTGCCCTAAAGGAGCTTATGACTTGGGAGAACCTGATAGACATCTGGAGGGTATTAAATCTGGATGCCCACCAATACTTCTTCTTTCACCCCCTCATAAAACATACTCCAGGACAGATTATATTCTGTTAAACTCGTTTGTACTAGCTGGTATTATGGACACTGGTGTATATGCGAGGGTTATATCTGACCACTCGCCTATTTATGTTACTTTTATACTGGGGCTGGGTATCAAAAGAGATACCCTTTGGCGCCTGAATACCCAACTTCTCCAAAGGCAAGATTTTCTATTGCAGGTCAGAGACTTTATTTCCCGCTTCTTAAAGGTTAATAAGGGGTCTGTACCAAAAACTGACATAATCTGGGCGGCCTTGAAGTGTGCCCTAAGGGGAGAATGCCTGTGTCTTGCAACTATTAAATCCCGGCAAGCCCCAAAACAAGCAGATTTATTACTCACTTCAATTAGAGAGATAGAATTCTCCCTTGGCCCCCAGTCCCCAGAGGCAGATTGGATCAGATTACATAGTTTACAGGCTAAATATTCTGAATTGATGTACTAGAGGGTAGAACTCTCCCTGAAGCGTACTAAAATGAAATATCTGGATGCAGGTGAAAAAGCGGACAAGCTACATGCTAACAGGCTTAAACAAGTTGAAGCTTCCCGGTTTATCCCGGGCCTCAAATTTGACAAAAATGGTCCCCTAGTCACTGCCCCAAGGACATCGTAATAGGTCTGTGGCAATCCTTCTGCTCTCTCTACTCTGAGAATGTAGCTGAACGCCCCTCTAGCAGAGACATCGCTGCATATCTGGCCATGGTTGACCTTCTTAAATTACTCCACGCTGCAGCAGTGATCTTGGAGAATCCTATCACATCCCAGGAGGTGAAGCAGGCAAATGAACAACTTCCCCTTGACAAGTCCCCTGGGCCTGATGGCTTTTCTAATAATCTGTATAAAACTTGCCTTCCTGAACTTGCCCCCCTGCTTGCAGAAGTCTATAATTTTTGGTTTGAAAATGGTCTATCAGAGTCAAATTTCTTGAAAGCCCTTATTACCCTCATATCTAAACCAGGCAAAGATCCTCAATATCCAGAGAACTAAAGGCCAATCTCACTACTTAACTCCGATGTCAAGATACTTGCTAAGATTCTTGCTAATAGGTTAAAACCCTTCATGGGAGGTCTTATTGGTCAGGAACAAATAGGTTTTATGACTGGAAGATCCTCGGGAGATCACATGCGTAAGCTTATACACCTCCTCTCCGCGTCAAGGGACTCAGACACTTCGGCTGTTTTTGTGTCCCTCGACGCAGAGAAGGCTTTCAATAGGGTCTCCTGGGATCTTCTCTTTGTGGCCCTAAATTGTTTTGGCTTCTCTGAGGCTTTCCTGAAATGGGTCAGAATTTTATACTCTTCCCTATCAGCACAAATCTGGTGCAATGGTATCCTTTCTGCCCCTTTTCCTTTAAGTCGGGGCACCAAACAGGGATGCCCGCTCTCTCCCCTTCTTTTTAACCTCTATTTAGAACCCCTGATTAGAAGACTCATCTCACACTCAGATTTAAAAGGTATTCAAGTTGGAGACCATTGATATGCCCTCTCTGCTTATGCAGATGACCTACAGTACTACCACATGTTGTGGACCCGTGGGAGAGCATTCCGGTGCTTCTATTAGAGGTGGAGGCATTCTTCAAAGTGTCGTACTACAAGCTTAACCTTTCTAAAACTAAGGTATTTCCACTCAATGCTAATGTTTCCAATCATGATGTGGCAATATGTAACCTCTCATGGGAAGCAGGGACCCTGACTTATTTAGGGATTCGGGTGTCCAGAGACTTGTCCACCATGTTAAAGGTCAACATTTTGGACTTCTTGAATACCCTTAAACTAGATTTAGACCGATGGGGCGCACTTCCTCTCTCACTGTTGGGGAGAGATAACATTGTCAAAATGAATGTACTCCCCCATCTCTTGTATCCATTGTGCATGCTAGGTTTCTTTTTTCCCAAAACATGGTTCCTTAAACCTCAAAAGCTGCTCAATTCCATTATTTGGGGGTTGGGGGTTAAGGGAGTTCACCGAGCTCATATTAAACTTACAGCCCCTAAATCCCAAGGCAGATTGGTGGCCCCCTCTTTTTTCATATATTACTGCACTCACCATCTTAGTAAACTGACTCATTGGATACGTGAAACAGGTCCTGGTGATCCTCACGCTTATACTCCTCTTTGGCATCCCATAGAGAAGTATCTAGCTGAACAACATCACTGTTGCCTGGGGTCCCTGATATATACTATGCCTAAGTCACTCCCTAGATCACTATGGAACACCCCAATGGGTTGGTCCCTCAGAGCTTTGCATCAATTGCAAGCCCATCTCTCCTTTAATTGGCATGTCTGTCTTGATCAGCCTATCCTGGGCAACTCTCATTTTAAAATTGGGTCTAAGCCTATATTGACCTCATATTGGCCCCACTTAGCCAGCTAAAAACTCTCTGACGTGTACACGTTAGATGGTATTATACCATGGCAAACCTTCCAGCTTTATCTTGCAGACCACTACTGCCTGACTTTTAAATACATGCAGCTTAAAAGTGCATTGTTAGGCTTCCTGGGAAAAGGGCAGGATGCACAGGCATCAAGGGTGTCTTTGCTTTCACTCATCGAAGTAGTGAATCAACCTCATGCCATTTCCAAATTATATAAAGCTTTGCAGGCCATAGATCCCCACTTTCCCCAAGGGGTTTGTTATTATTGGACACAAGAACTCCCTCTTATATTGGACCATAATTTATGGCAAAGTCTCTGGCAGTGCACATACAGATTAGTGAAGCAGGGTAGATTGTGACTCATTCAATTTAACATAATGCACAATCTGTATTTTACTTCTGTCAGGCTTTATCAGATGGGTAGGCTTTCGTCCCCTGTGTGACCAAGATGTGCTGATTCTCTGGGAATTCTCTACCATATGCTGTGGACGTGCTCTAGAATTGAGATTCTTTGGCAAATCATTAGGGTGTTGTTAGAGCCACTCCTTGGGCTTGATACACTGTTTACCCCAGAGGTCTGTTTA
The DNA here is from genome assembly GCA_016271365.2 of Neoceratodus forsteri. NCBI lineage: Eukaryota > Metazoa > Chordata > Ceratodontiformes > Ceratodontidae > Neoceratodus > Neoceratodus forsteri. The sequence continues at coordinate 112,019,493 of CM057449.1, forward strand.
CTGAATAGTTTCCCACCTATTTTTTTTTTATTTTAGTCTTTTGTAACTGGGTAAGGCCTACTAGGCACAAGTGCCTGTTTTCATGGGCGACCTGGGAGCACTGGGCAGTTAAGTGACTTGCTCAGAGTGGCACTCCTAAAGTGTGGAAAATGCATATGGCTCTAATCTCTGCCACAGTCAAATTGTTAATTATGAGGCATTGGAAGGATGAGTCATCCCCATCGATTTCTGAATGGCATAAAGAAATATTGCAGGCACTGCAGTTGGGAAAACATATTGCCTCAATGGCTAACAGAGAGCATACATATCACAATTGGGGTTCCTTGGATGCTTTACTAACTATATGGAAGCCTTAATCTAAATTACCTTACTTCCCAGACAAATAGACCACTCCTAGACTATCTGTTGGGTGACCTTGCTTGTCCTGGGGTTGGGTTGGGTTTTGGGGGGGAGGATCTCTGCAAATGGTAAATGTAGCTTATATCAGGTTAAAAGACAAAGAACCTCTGTGCGCAAACACTAAGGCAAGGGTGACCCCAAAGGGCATTTGACTGGGAAGCCAAGTTTCAAGAAAATACAAAATCACACATGCCCACACAATGCAAAGCATCATGGGCTGCATATGCAAATCACCACAGAATATTATGCTGGTTCAACTTTAAACAGAATTGCATGGTGCCGAAAGGCCTCTCACACAGTTTGCAAAGGGTGCTAACAGATGACATAGACACATGTTTCATCCTACCAGGACTCAACAGTATGCCTCATCTGTTTGACACCCCAGTGGAATGAAACAGCTACCCTAAGACAGTCTGTCTGGGTTATGTTGTGGTGAACCCATTAAAATAAAAACAAATATTTAAAAGACAAAGAACCTCTGTGCGAAAACACTGAGGCAAGGGTTACCCCAAAGGGCATTTGGCTGGAAGCCAAGTTTCAAGAAAATACAAAATCACACATGCTGACACAATGCAAAGCATCATGGACTGCATATGCAAATCAGGTTAGTTGTTTTTGTGTTGTGGGTAACTTGTCTGGAATACCTGCTTGTATGTCTGTATACCCTTGTTTGGTTGTTTATATGAAAAGACAATAAAATTGACTGGATCAATAGTTTTATATATGATGTCGGTTAGACAATGATGTTGGTTTTAATTTTATATTACATGTATATTTTAACATTGCTGTATTCTGTTTTTATTTGTGAAGTGCTCCGAGTCTCCGGAAAGGGGCGCTATAGAAATAAAGTTATCTATCTATCTATCTATATATCTATTAGGTAGGGAAATGGGCAGACTAGGTGGGCCAAGCAGTCCTTATCTGCCATCAAATTCTGTTTCTCTGTTTCTATGACCCATCTTCTCCATATTAATTCAAATTTGGGTAGAGTTTGGGAAATCCTAGCTGCATAATCTTCTCCATGGCAGATTGAGTTCATAATGTTTTGTCACAATTCTATGGTAGATAAAGTGGTAGAAAGCCAATTTTTTTGTAATTTTTTTGGGGCCACAAGTAGGTAAATGAATACTATTTTTTAAGTGGGAGAGGTTCTGAAACCCACTGGTAAATCTAGAAATAACAAAGTTCCAGGGCCCAGAATAAAAGAGGGATCAAAGAGGGCTTGTAATTCATAGAAACGTAGAACTCTGTCAGCAGAAGAGGACCTCATTGGCCCATCTTGTCTGCCCCATCCCCTTCCCATAGGTACCTCTGACCCTTCTACCTTACTACCCACCTCTGTGCCTCCCCCTCCATGTAGCTACCAATCCCCCTTTTTCCCTTCAGGGTACGTGCCACTCAATTTCTTGCTTAATCCCATGTAGTTTTCTCATGCCCTCTTGAACTTCCCCACTGATTTTTCCTCCACCACCCCTTCAGTAGCTTATTCCATGGGCCCACCACCCTCCCTGTAAAGTAGTTCCCCCTCTTATTTCCTCTGAATTTTTCACCTTCCAGTGTCAAGTTGTGTCTCCCAGTTTTTGAGGTTTTTTAATCTTTTTTTTTTTTTTGGTAATTTCTTTTTATTATGATCTCATAACATTCTGTATGTCAGTGCAATCATTTCAAAATACAATACATTAACCACTTTGTTATACTTCAATATGTGTTAATGCTAATGGAGCGACTTTATTAAAAACAGCCCATGACAAAAAAAAACAGTGCTTCGAATGTTTTTTTTGTTGTGTGCTGTTTTCAGTAAATTCACTCTTCTTGCACTAATATAGTGCCTATCTCCTTTTTATGTTTGCTTGTGCACATGTGAAAGAAACATATTGTGACAGTTTGCTGGAGAAGCAGGTTGTGGAGGTGCAGCAGTGTTGTGGCCAATGCTGCCACTGCTTTTTGGGGCTCATCACGACAGTGTCACCAATGAAGGAGCACGCATGCTATGACAGTAGTCTGCAAGCATGCCACCAACTTGAAACAATGTCTCTGCTACAGTGAGGGAGTGCGCACTCATTACAGGGTGTGCCTTGCCTAGTATAATGTTTCCATAAACATGGTAGCAGCTGTTGCGTCCACCTTTCACAGTCCCGCAAAAGCCAATGGGGGTGCTGAATTACCCTGTTGGCATGCCCCCTTCCCAGTTCATTTGCCGACTGGTGAGCCCAATTCCCGTCGGCATGATGTCCCTGTAGTTTCCTGCCGAGGGGATGCCCAATCCCCCTCAGCATCACTCCCCCCCCAAACACAGACCCTTTTTCATTGCCAAAAGGGTGCCCAATCCCCATCAGCTCCAGTCCTCCCAAAACACCCGGATGGCACACTGGGAGCCCACCCCAGTATGCAAAATGACCCTGCAAAAAAAGAAAACCTACCCACGATTTTTTTTTAACCCTGTAAACTAAAAAAAGGTCCCTCGTTGTCTGCGGTTCCCCCCTCCCCCAACCCACGCCCATCATCTGCACGCCCCACCACCCCACAATCCCCTCACCCCATACTTACCTCTGGAGCCCGGCACAATGATAGCAAACTGAAGAAATGCCAGTAAACTGTATCATGGCATCAATGGGGGGTTTTCAACTTAGGTGGCTATCTCGGCCATTTTCGTGACTTTTGCCACCAAATTTTCAACACGGGGTTCTTGAAACTCCACCACATGAACTCAGTCACTGTCATATCGTTATTCAGTCCCAAAAGGTGATTTCATGGTCACTGCGCAGAATCACCTTCCGGGACTGATTAACAAAACAACGGTATCACTGTTCATGAGGTGGGTTCCCAAAAAGCCTATGTTGCAAATTTGGTGAAAAATTAAAAAAAATGATTGTGTTACATGCGTGCATTGCGCAGTTCTCACACACACTTGTAACTTCAAGAATTTTTAATATTTTCACTCCAGATTTTCAACATTGCCATTTTTACACACCTTCTTATGAACAGTACAGCTGCCATTTTTCATGTCCTGCCCAAAACGTGTTTTCGCACATCTGGCACACAATGGCATGGTCGCTGTGCAAAATCAATGTTGGGGACAGATTAAGAAAAATCACAGTGACAGTGATCACAAGGAGAGGTCACAAAAAGTCCATATTGCAAATTTGGTGAACAAATTCCCAAAACTGACTGCATTGCCAGCGTGTGTTGCTCGTTTTTTATGCATGCTCGTAACTTCGCCAATTTTTTATATTTTTACTCTAGATTTTCAACATTGTCATTTTTGCGCACCACCTTATGAACAGTACAGTTGTCATTTTTCACATCCTGCCTGAAACATATTTTCACTTCTGTGGTACACAATGGGTGCAGTTGCTGTGCAAAATCAACTTCAAGACAAAGTAAGAAAATCACAGTGCCACTGTTCATAATCTTAGATCCCAAAATGCCTATGTTGAAAATCTGGTGTGAAAAATCCCCCAAATTACAGGTGTACATTGCACAGTTTCTACACAAGCTCGTGGCTTCACCAATTTTTTCAATATTTTCACTCCAGATTTTCAACATTATCATTTTTTTAATACCTCCCCATGAACAGTACAGCTGTCATTTTTTGCATCCTGCTCAAAATGTGTTTTCATTCCTGTGGCGCCAAATAGCGCTGTCACTGTGCATAATCACCTTGCAGCTAACTAACTGATAGTGTCACTGTTTATGCAGTGGGGTCACAAAAAGCCCATGTTGAAAACCTGGAGTGAAAATACCAAGAAATGCCCAGGGCATTAGGGTTTCTGACCATAATGCCCTACCCTGTAGGGACTTCACAGACATCAGGGGTTGTGACTTGGGATTGTCGACAGTAATGCTCATACCATTCCACCCCCACCCGCACCCTGCAGCCAGTAACAGGCATTGAGGTGTGCCTTGGACTCTTTGGCCCCAAAGTTCACTCCATTCTCCTTTACTGCACCCATTTCAGTGTACTTCCTTATGGAATGGGGTAAGTGTAAAGCCCGGACACCCCAAGGCACACTTGGACACTTGCTGGTGCCTGCAGGGTAGGGCAAGGTGAAATGGCATGAGCGTAATGGGTGATGACTCAAAGGCACACCCCAATGCCTGTCCATCTCAGCAGGGTGGGGGTGGGGTTGGCGTCACTTCAATCCTTCAATGCCATTCTTATTCTGCATCTGTCTAAATCCTGCACTTCCAATGCTAATGCCAGCAAGCACGCATTTGGCATTGACAAATGTTTGTTTTTAATGTGGTCCCATCCTGGTTCAATTGCTCACCCACACACTTTGTCAAGTTGAAATTCAATGCCAAAAAGTGCAAGATGATGCACACAGGGAACAAGAACCCAAGGACAGAGTAGTGGGGGGAGGGATAACCCCGTGCATGACTTCTGAGGAAAGAGACCTAAGGGTTATCATCAAGTGACTTCCTGAAACAAACAAACCAGTGCAGCAACACCTACTGTACAGTAAGATAAACAGGATGCATTGGTGTATAGGAAGGGGTTTTGACAGCAGAAGGAAGGAGATATTACTACCTCTCTATAGATCACTGGTGAGGCCACATCTGGAGTACTGTGCCAGTTCTGGAGTCCACACCTAAGGAAAGAGAAGGACAGGCTGGAGACAGTGCAATGTAGGGTGACCAAAATGATTCAGGGCCAGAAGGGAAGCTCTTGTGAGGACAGGCTCAAGGTACTGAACATGTACTCATTGGAGATCAGACAAGAGAGGGGAGATACAGTACAGACATTTAAGTTCCTGAAAGGAATGAACAAGATAAACTGCGAGGAACTATTTAGCATAAGTAGTGGCTCAAGAACACGGAGACATAAGTGGAAACTGACGAGGTGAGAGATTTAAGAGGGAAGTAAGAAATTTTCATTTTACAGAAAGGGCTGTGGAGTCATGGAGCAATCTGCCAGCTGATCTAGTGGGTGACAAAACTATCAATGGTTTCAGACATGGCTGGAACAGAGTAAAAGCCTTAGTGGTTGCTCAGAGTGACAACAGTGGGGTAGGGAGCATGAGGTATATAGTATGGGTTAGAACCCTATATGAACAATTGGTCCTGGGCTTGTTAATGTTTTATGGGCAGACTGGATAGACCAATGGTCTTTTTCTGCCATCATTGTCTATTTTTCCTATGTGCAAGGGGTGATGGATCCTACTAGGGAAGGAAACATACTGGACTTGGTGCTAACAAATGGAGACCAAGTCCAGGATGTGATAGTACAGGACCCTCTAGCAGGAAGCGACCACTGCTCAGTGTAGTCCCTCCTCAACACAGGACAAGAGTGTTAGATTTCAGGAAGGCAGATTTTACCAGAATGGACAGCATCCTAGAGGGGTATTTAGCTGAAATTAACCCAGGGACAGATGCTGAACAGAAGTGGGCAATCATTAGGAAGGGGCTAAATGAGGTCACAAACACATGTGCCAAATCTTAGAGTAAGCAGTCCAGGTCAAAAAACCTAGCTGGCTCAACAAGGGGGTGGAGGGAAAGGTGAGGAGAAAAAAATTGGCCTTCATTACATTCAAAACATCTGGGTATGAGGAGGCGGATAGAGAAGTGCTCTCAAAGGCATCTAGGGAGGTGACCAGGTCAGTCAGGGCAGCCTTGGGAGCAAAGGAGCTGAAGTTGGCTCAGGGGATCAGAGAGGGGGAAAGGGTTCTTTAAATATATAAGGGAGAAGAGGAGTTGTAGGGATGACATTATTAGAATCAAGAGAGAGGGAGGATGGGCAGAACAAGGGGAAGATCAGGCAGAGGCACTCAATGAGTATTTCTGCTCAATGTTCACAAAAGAAAGGAATGGCCTAATACCACAGGGGAAATGGGGCAAGGGTGGAGGGGGGCAGAGATAAGAGACAAGGTCATCTAAGAGGATAGAGTTCTGAAGGGCCTTAAAGGCTTGTGGGTGGACAAGGCACCAGGACAGGATGGTGTACACCCAAGGGTCCTGAAGGAACTGGCAGAGTTGTTGGCAGACCCACTGACGGACCTGTTCAACACCTTCTCAGAGATTGTAAATGTACCCATGGGGCTGGAGGATGGCTCATGTTATGCCCCTTCACAAGAGTGGACTCCAGGACCAACCAGGTGACTACAGACTGGTGAGCTTGACTTCCATAGTGGGGAAGTTGATGGAAACCATTCTGAAGGAGAGGTTGATAACCTTTCTTGATAGCAATGGCCTGCAGGATGAAAGACAGCATGGGTTTGTCATGGGAAGATCTTGCCAAACTAACCTGATCAAGTTCTTCGACTCGGTCACTAGGGCAGTTGATGAAGGCCATGCTGTGGGTGTCCAGTATCTGGACTTCAGCAAGGCTTTCGACTCAGTGCCAAACGGGAGGTTAATGAGCAAGCTGAGGGACATGGGGGCAGGGGGAAAAACTGGTGGGGTAGGTTGAGAGCTGGCTGCAGGGGAGACAACAAAGGATAGTTGTAAGGAGGGAAAACTTGCCACCAGGGACTAATTACCTCCAGGAAGAGAGCCCTAGCTGCCAATTTTTGCTTTCTTTACATGAGGACAGTTGTTTCTGGGTTTAAATCCAGAGTCTTTTACTGCTGTGGCCCACTGGCTGCAGTCAGCCCCAGGAGCACTCCGATTGGCTCCATATAGCTTTGCACTGTTAATGTTTGATTATTTTGTGCCAGATTATGTTTTCTGTTAAAACTGTCTTGTTTGTATTTTATAGCTGAAGTTTTCTGATTTAATGTATTGTGTTCTTCATAAGACCAGTAGAAATTTCAGCTCAGGGCTTTGAACCCCTTCACCTTTTATGCTAGTATTGTGTTTTAAATAGCCCTGTTATTGCTCACTCAGACTTGGAGGCACCTTGCCCAGCATCTCGGTCTGCAACACCCCGTTTAAGCCAGTCTGCATTTCTTTTTATCTCCACGAGCAGCCCACCTCCTCTTACTTTCTTATTTAATTCTCTGCCTTCTCCTTCCAGGTAGTCTAAGAGTCACAGCCGTGGTTCTCTGACGAACCCAACCTGCCAGACTGACACCCGCAGTCCAGGTCTGAAGCCACCAGCCCCTCACAGAAGCGCAGGTGCGGACTTGCCCTCAGGGACTGATTACCTCCAGGAAGGGAGCCCTAGCTGCCAATTATTTCAGCCACCCACCCACCCTGGTCCTGACTAAATACACATGAACCCCGCCCTGGCTTTCTAGCTCACTCCTCTCTAGCTCCCCCCATCTTTATTCCACTATGTGTGTCAAATCGTGGCTCCTGTTCTGGTACTTCTTCTATCTCATATCGCATGCCCAATATATGCCACCTCAAGCCTTTATTACTGTGGATACTAATCTGATCTGCTCTGTAACTAGTTCCTGTCCCTAAGTGGATATATGCCTTTTCAACTCCCCGGTTCTTCAACACTGTTTTCATATTACCTTTAACGCTGGTACACCAAATGAATCACCACCTCAACTTATGACTTCCACCAACATCATAGAGGCATCACCTCTACAGATAGCAGTAAGAGTACTCATCTCTGCCACCCTTAGTGGGAAGGGCAAAAAATGTTGGGGCGCACCCCCCCAGGATGATGGCCCACAACAACGTAAAGGGGTTACCAGTATGAAGCTTACTATTGCCACTCTAAGAAAACTTTTACTCCTCCTTCTCCTGTGTTCAGGAAATGTGGAGCTCAATCCGGGGCCACCAGCTGCAATCACATCGCCCTCTGACCTTGACACACTGAAAGGCATGAGTTTCCTCCACATTAATGTATGCAGTCTGTTAAAAAAGTTCTCCATGATCCAGGCCTGGGTCCTCCATACTTGACCAGACATCCTAGTGGTTTCAGAAACCTGGCTTAGACCGGCCACCTGCGACAGGGAAGTCAATATCCCTAACTATTTACAATTTAGAGCAGACAGACACTCCAGAGGTGGAGGGGTTGCCATCTATGTCAAGGATAGGTATACGGCATCCTGTCTGAGTGCTTTATTTGTTGCAAATGCTTATGAATGTCTGTCTCTTCAAGTCACCATATCGCACACTTCAACATTATGTATCATAGGGTGCTATAGACCTCCTTCTGCTGATCTACATTTGTTACCTCATTTGAGTAATATCATCGAACAACAATCCTCAGAAATAATTATTCTTGGGGATCTTAATTTAGACTGGCTATCTAAAACCGCCGCTCCTCTCGTAGCGTTCTGTGACACCCATGGATTATCGCAACTCATTGTCGAACCAACACGAGTAAATAAAAAGAACGTGGATAACAGCTCCCTGCTTGATGTTATCCTAGTGTATAAACCACATCTCTTCTCCTTTTCTGGCACCTTCTTCAGTGATATCAGTGATCACTCATTTATTGCTTGCTTAATATCAAGCAACAAACCTACTACTTCGCCGAAGTTTGCTGCCAAGAGATCTAGACGGAACTTTGATCTCATTGCCTACATAAACTAACTGAAACACTCCTTGTATTGGCAAGAGTTCTATTTGGCAAAAAACACACAATCAGCATTCGACATATTCAGCAAAATTATCCTAGACGCCCTAAATAAATATGCCCCTATAGTTAAGGTGCGAATAGCAAAAAATGCATGAAGATGGTTCACACCATTATTAAAATCTGCATTGACTGAAAGAGATAACCTATGGAAAAAGCATGCAAAACCCAGTCTGCTGCAGACTGGTGCAAGCTCAAAAGGGCACGAAACTCATGTACTAGAATGGTTAGAGATACAAAAGCTGCATACTATCATTCTGAATTTCTCTCTGCCTCCAAAAATCCTACAACATTTTGGAAAACAGTCAAGGATTTGTCTGGTCACACGTCCGGTGGCTCACTACCTGATGAAATCTCCTTAAACAATAACACCATTAATGAAAGACTGGAAGTTCTGAATGCCTTCAATAATTACTTTGCGACTGCAGGCTTAGCCTTCGACAATTCCCCTGTGAATTTATTACGTCTCAGGTGGATAATCAAGGTGCAGATCCTAGCGTTACCGATTCAGTCTTCTCCTTGCATCCTACTACTCTGAAAGAAGTTTAAGACCTATTGCTAAAACTGGATGTAAAAAGAACTGCTGGTGCGGATACCCTCGACCCATATTTTTTGAAGGCGGCCATCCATGTGTTAGCCGTGCCTATAACTCATTTATTTAACCTATCATTAACTCAAGGATCCATTCCTTCAATATGGAAAACAGCGCACATCATACCCCTGTTCAAGTCCGGAAATCCCTGTGATCTAAATAATTACAGACCAATTTCGATTCTCCCGGTCTTGTCAAAATTACTGGAAAAAGTCGTTAAGTAACTAGCTGAGGCAGTATCTAGAAGCTAATAACCTGCTTAATCCAGTCCAGTCAGGGTTTAGAGCTAAACATAGCACCATCACAGCACTTGCCAAAGTGACTACTGACTGGCAAAGAGAGCTAGAAAACAGGAATTACACCTGCGCATATTCTTGGACCTGAGCAAGACCTTCGACACTGTTGACCATTCTCTGCTACTCTCTTCCCTAACCTCACTAGGTGCTGACCTATTATCTTTACAGTGGTTCAACATCTACCTCTCTGATTGTTTCCAGTAGGTGAAAGCAGAAGGAGATCTCTCAATTCTCAAATCTCTCCTAAGAGGTGTTCCCCAGGGTTCTATCTTAGGACCAAGCTTATTTACAATATACATCAACAATATTGATGAAAGCATAACTAAGGCCAACATTCATCTGTCTGCAGATGACACAGTTCTTTATGTAAATTGCCCGTCATTACAATCTGCATGTAATGACCTTCAATCTGAGTTCAACCTGCTGCAACACCAACTCCTAAACAAGAAACTATTACTTAACACCAAAAAAACAAAAGCAATGCTCTTTTCTCCCTCTGACCAAATGGTAAATTCAGCTCTATCAGATCCTGTGCTGCAGATTATTACAATTCTTGGCGAGAAGTTGGAATTTGTCCCTAAATTCAAATACCTGGGAGTATGGCTGGACCATAGACTCTCCTTTATTGAGCACATTGAAGAATTACTCAAAAAATTACGACAGAGACTTGGCCTGTTTTTTAGGATAGCCTGCTTCTTAACTAGAGATGCCAAACTACAGCTGGTACAATCAACCTTTCTATCCTTGATAGATTATGCTGACATCCTCTACAGTCACTGTCCCATTTTCTACCTCACCAAACTTGACACATTATATCATAGCGCTTTGAGGTTCATCACAGGCCTGCCTTATTCCATTCACCACTGCTCCCTATATCAATCAGTGGGGTGGAGTTCTCTTCAGTTCAGGCGTGATAAAAATGCAGCCGTATGGACCCTGAGAGCCATCTTCAAAAAACTGCCCCAATTCATTACAGACTGTCTTCCTATAAAAAATAGGCAATTATGCCCTGAGAAGTTGCAAATCTCTCCTACTGATGGTTCCCAAAGTTAACTCTCACTTTAGCGGGGCTGCTATAAGCTTTACACTGTCCTCCTTGTGGAATAAATTGCAAAAAAAACTGAAACTGAGGTCACCCATCGGCATCTCATCTTTCAAGCTCTTATATTCATGTCTCAGAAATGATCAATGCAATTGTTTCCTATGACCATGAATTGTCATCATGCTAACCTGTACCACTGAACCATGAACAAATTACTTCTACTGATTGTCTCCTCCTTGGCCCTGGTCTGTCATCATGCTTTCATGCAACACCTTGATGCCTCTGTCCTCCCTTTGATACTGGTCTATCTTCCCGCTTTCTCCAGCCTTCTTTTCACAACTCTATACTGCACTCATCCACAATCTACATGCAATCATACTATAAAAGTCCTAACTCCCCTTTCCCTCTCCCCGGAGGCCCCCACCGCCACATCAGTTCTACCGACCTATCCTTGGGACTTCACTTCTCATAATGTTTATCCTTCACTTACATATTACATACCCCTCCTGGTACCCCATCTGTCATTAGTTGGTGGTTCTCCAAGCCATTTTCATGGCAAGTACAAGTGACTGCCCCTGGTAAATGAACTAACTGTTGCTTCTATACAGAGAACGTTGTTTACACACAGTTGCATGGTTCAATGGTGGACCTGCCCCTTGTATTTGAATCCTTCTCTGTTATGGCTTGCCTTGTCTTCCTTTTATCATTTGACTCCCCTATTGCTACACCATTGTGTTTGTGTTTATATACTTATTTACATGTATTTATATGTTTTTATGATGGATGTTACCCGACCCTGTTCTAACCAGGTCCATCTTGTAAAAGAGCTCTGCTCAATGATTTTCGCCTGGATAAATAAAGATTTTGATTGAATGATTGATTGATTGATTGATTGATTGATCCAAGCCATGTCCATTAATGAGTGGAGTACCACAGGGTTCAGTGCTGGGCCTCGTTTTGTTCAATGTCTTCATTGGAGGGATTGCGGAGTGGGTCAAGAGTAAGATCTGCCTGTTTGCGGATGACATTAAGATTTGCACAAATGTGGACAATGGGGAAGAGAGGCAGGCACTCAGAGATGATCTAGCTAAACTAAAACACTGGTCTAGGGAGTGGCAGTTTGGGTTTAACACTAAGAAGTGCAAGGTCATGCAGAAGTCCTTGGAGCCAGAAATCCCAAGAACAGCTACTGGTTGGGGAGTGCAGGTAATGGCTTCAGAGGAGGAAAGAGACCGGGGGTAATAGTCACAGGGGACATGAAGGTATCTGCACAATGTAGGAGAGCTGCAGCAAGAGCAAATAGGATGCTGGGGTGCACTGCCACAGGGATCAGCTCTTGAAAGCGGGAGGTCATCCTTCCACTGTATAGATCACTGATGAAGCCACACTTGGAATACTATGTACAGTACTGGTGCCCATACCTCAAAAGGCATGTGAGATTACTGAGGAGGTGCAGCGTAGGGCTACAAAAATGATCATGGGACTAGGGGAGTTGCCATACAAGGAAAGGTTGAACGAGCTTAACATGGGCCGGCCCGTCGACGCAGCAGTTGGATTTCTGCCAGCGATGCCAGCGACCCAGGTTCAGGAACAGACCCTGGTTGCTGGAGGGCACACGGGGAGAATGATGGAGCATCCTATGGACAGCTCTCCTTCTCCGGGGGAGGGTGGGCATCTCGTCCGGCACTGGCGGACCCCTGGCGGAGGCCAGGGGGCACCTCAGTTACCAGTGAACAGCAGCACTAAGGGGGCAGGGCAGATGCAGAATGTCATTGCACGTCCCCACCCTCTTGACAAAAATGGGGAGGAAACTCCCTCTGTCTGCCACCTCCATGAAGCCTGCTTTTGGCTTCAATTAGCCTCCCGACTGGCTCTCCCCAGATAGTTACAAGGATCGCAGCTCCTGGCCAGTGCTGTGACTCCACCCTCCAAGGGGTAAGCCGGGGGTTTCATGGGGATGAGCACAGTGGGTAGGTGGAAGGCGCCATGACTAGGCGGATGATCGGCAGCAAGACAGAGGGGCAAAAAGAATAAATTGAAAAAAAAAAGAAAGAGCTTAACATGTACTCGCTGGAAGAAAGAAGGTTCATAGGGGACATGCTAGAGATCTTTAAGTATTTGAAAGGCATAAACAAAGTCAGCGAGGGAGGACTGTTCCGCTTAAAGGGGCGAAGGGTCACTAGGGGGCACAGTCTGAAGCAGGAAGGGGAAGGTTTAGGAGGGAGATGAGGAGGCACTACTTCAAAGAGAGAGTGGTGACAGGTTTGAATGCACTGGCAGAGGAGTTAATCACTCAAAGGACAGTGGATAGATTTAAGCAGGATTGGGATAGAGTCAAAGGCAGGGTTAGTACAGACAAAAACACAAAGGGGGGAGGGACCAGAAAAGAGGAGAAAGAGAGGGGTTTGGGTGTGGGTGGGACAGCTTTAATGATATGAAACTAAGAGCTGCACAATCAGGTAGACTTGATGGACCTGTGGGCCCTTTTCTGCTGGCAAGTTCATATGTCTGTATGTGTCTGTGATATCGGAGCTGACATCAAGGGCAACATCTGCCTCTTTGCAGATGATGCCAAACTTTATGGCAGGGTTGACAGTGAAGAAGGGACACGAGTCATGCGGGATCGCCTGGAATGACAGTTCTGTATTTGGAACCTGGGCTCTGATGCCAAAAAATGCAAGGTGATGCACATGGGTTGAAAAAACCTGTAGATTTAATATCGGTTGGGGTGTGTGGAAGTCATGGTGTCTGTGGTTAGCCAAGACATCATTACAATGCAGTAAAGCAGAAGGCAAAACAAACAAGGTGCTGCGTTGCAGAGCTTGAGTTCAGCAGTAGGAGGAAGGATGTTATCCTACCCCTACACAGCACCTTGGTGATGCCACACCTGAAATACTGTGTCCAGCTTTGGAGCCCTGATTTAAGGAAGGATATCAACAAGTCAGAGCCAGTTCAGAGGACGGCAATAAAAATGATACAGGGTCAGTAGAGGAATATGCATGAGCAGCAATCGGGGAGTTTAAACAGGTACTCGCTAGAGTCCAGGAGGGAACATGGGGACATGATTGACACATTCCAATCAATAAGGTGGATTCTAGTGAACCATTTAAGACCAGTAGGAATAAAAACACTAGGGGAAACAGCCCCAGACTAGCAGGGAGTAGATTCAGGAGGAACGCCGGGAAGTGCTACTTTACACAAGGGGCAGTGGGAGGATGGAATAAGCTCCTAGAGGTGCTAGTCAATACAGAAACTGTGGGGAGTTTCAAGAGAGGAGGGATAGGAATAGGGCTGGGGAGGGAGGGCAGGGAGGGAGGTGGGTGGATGGATATGAACCTCTAGGGTCAACTGGCCCAGTGGCACTAAGGGTTGAGGCACTGGACACCACACCTAGCACCACACCAGTGACCTGGGTTTGGACACAGACTTGTGTTGCCAGGGCTGGGTGGGGGAATGAGCACCACGGAGTCTGCTCTCCTCTCCTCTCCTGGGGAGTGAAGGTTTCAGTGCCTGGCGCTTGCCTGGTCCCTAGAATCAGCTGGGGAAAAGGCAGCTGGGACTGTTCAGACAGGAAGGAGTGGCGGCTGCCAATGTCCCAAGTATGGAAGCGTGTGGGGAAGCATCTGGGTGGCATTGCACGCTCACTGCTCGGGGGCCAGAAAAACAGAAAATGGTGGTTTCTTGAGTGGCCACTGATGTCCAGCCATCTGGTAGCCCTGCACCCAATTAACACCTAGGCCACACTGCTTTGCATGAAGGTAAGCCATGGTGGAAAATCAGGGCAACAGGGCTGAGATGGCTGGTGTCCAGTGGGCTGCTTGGAGCCCAGGGGAGAAACAACACTAACTGCAAAAAATAAATGTACCTCTAAGGGGCCTGTACCTCCACACTGAGAGGACTTGATAGACCACAAGGCCTTTTCCTGCTGCCATTATTTCTATGATTCTATGCTGCCATAGCATCAACAGACTTGGCGGGAGCACGAGGTGAAACATGTCTCTCTTCTCTTTATAAATAAATGATTCAAAATGAAATCTCTGCCTCACCAGTATCAGCCGTCTACAGGAAAAGCTCAGTCCTATTCTGCAAGACCCTAAGTCCTGTCAGGAGGGGTACAGAAAAATGAAAGGTCCAATACTTCATTTCTGTATCTAGAAACTGGTAGGGCAGTACCTTCACTAGATAAAGTCATGAAATCATGGATACTGTTATTTTTCCCACTTTTATGAAAACAATGTCTTTTGGCATTTTTCATGACAATACCTTGATTTATATAATTTTTATAACAACACTATGATTTTTTATCATTTTCCATAAAAAAACACCATAGATTCTGGTGTTTGCAAATGACAGCCACATAATAATTCTGCATTGTTTTCTAATGTGTTCAGTCCCCAGTCAGGCCCAGTGTGCGATTCTGGGGCCTTTAAGTGACACTCAGCCTCACAGATGGCAGTACTGCAAAACACTAGGTCTGTTCTCGCTGATGGTGTAGCGGTGCTCGAGTAAGGAGAGGCAGGAGACAAACTCAGTGAATGGAAACAGGTTTACTGGGTGCAAAGCGCCAAAGAGGATAAGCAGTTCGCAGCAGTCCATACTGTAAGTCGGTACTCTACAGCTCTATAACCATATGATCTATCTTTATACTCTATAACTATCTTATTACTCTATACTCTGTGATAATCCTTATGCTCTATTCTTATACTCTACAACTATCTTATTAGTGTTTCATTACATTAGTACAGCATGACAAGCAGAGACCAAAAAGAGCACAGAGTCATTCAGAGATCGAGAGCAGTGGGTGCCAGTGCATTTTGTTGACCAACTTTAGTTGAGTTGGAAGAAATGGAGGGGTGAAAACTAAAACCAACAAGAGCCCAAGCAAAAGTGAGCCTCCTGGCTGAAGCAGGGCTCCAAGGAAAATGAGCTGCGGAGAAGTTGAAGCATACAATGCAAGACAAATGAAGGGCCTCCTGGATGGTGAAGGACCCCAGGGAAACGAGACACAGATGCAACTGGCTGAAGACTTCTGGGCTGAGGTAGGATCCCAGGGAAAACACAAGATGCAGATGGCTGGATGAAGACCTCTGGGCTGAGGTAGGATCCCAGGGAAAACACAAGATGCAGATGGCTGGATGAAGACCTCTGGGCTGAAGCAGGATCTCAGGGAAAACACAAGATGCAGATGGCTGGATGAAGACCTCTGGGCTGAAGCAGGATCCCAGGGAAAACACAAGATGCAGATGGCTGGACGAAGACCTCTGGGCTGAAGCAGGATCCCAGGGAAAACACAAGATGCAGATGGCTGGACGAAGACCTCTGGGCTGAAGCAGGATCCCAGGGAAAACACAAGATGCAGATGGCTGGATGAAGGCCTCTGGGCTGAAGCAGGATCCCAGGGAAAACACAAGATGCAGATGGCTGGATGAAGGCCTCTGGGCTGAAGCTGAATCGCAGGGAAAACACAAGATACTAACAGTTGGCTGAATATCTCTGGGCTGAAGCTGAACCCCAGGGAAAACACAAGGTGCAGACAACTGGCTGAAGACCTTTGGGCTGAAGCAAGTCCCTAGGGAACTGGAAGATCTGAAGAGCTGGGATACCTTCACTGGAGAACCTCCAGAAAGGCTGGGTCCTTGCAACCAAAGCCCCACCCCCTTTGATGACAGATCCCTATCTGTGATCCGGGGCAGTTCCCTGCACTACCTAAAACTGTTAGGCAGAGAATAACCTGTAGATCTGGAAGAGAAACAAGTGACAGAGAGCTATCTATGCTATACCTTTGCTGGCAACTGGCCCCAACTTGTTGGTAGAAGGATGGTGGTACCAGTCTCTAGTTGGTCACTGCTAGCAACAGTCTATATATCAAGCAATAATCAGGTGAAAATATTGGCATTAGGCAAAGAGATTCTTAGATAAGCAGGCAGTTCAGTGGCATGGAAAGCAGTTCTTGACAGGGTAAGGCAAGTGCGGGGTTAATCCACCTGTCTATTGGAGCAAACAAGGCAAATTCCAACTGCAAGGCAAATTTGAGGTAATCCAACAGTTTTTGAAATAACCAGGGCAAACTGGAGCAGGAAAGATAGTTATGTGGTTATGTACAGGTGTTGTCCCTTTAAATGCAGTCAATGTCAAATAAAGATTTTGTCTCTCTCTCACAATTCACAATGTTCCACAGAATTGTTTTGTCATAGCAGGAACTCTTGTGAAAATAATATGAGGAGTAAATCTGTCAAAACTCTGGATAGCTAGCTACTCTGGGACCCTGAGGTATGACTCCCACAGGCAATTAGGTTCAAAGGAGCCTAACAGGAGAATTACCCTATTGGGTGGGGGTAATCTGGATAGCTGGCATGCTAAGGATCCTTCCCTTTCTAGGGGCTACGAGGCGCTAACATAGGTTACTTGCCCTTGGCTTGGCTAAGGCTACTACACTGCTGGGGTGGCTAACCATGTACCCACTTCCCTTCCCTTGCTGCTGGTGGAAGCTGACACCACAGTGCACTTTTAAATTAGCTGGAATTTTGCACTCCCTAACTACTGGCTATGACTTGGCTACTAGTGGCCACTTGGCTACTGGCCAATGCCAACATTCTCCACTCTGGGGCACTATTCCTTGCCTAGGGTTTGCTTCCCCTAGCTGGCCCACCCAGAACTGGATTAACTGAACAGAATGAGGGCAACAATACAGGAAAATGTTTGGGCTACCTGGCCTCTAATTCACTAGCCCACCTGGCTAGTTGGACTACCACTTAAGCTGGGGCCCTCCTTGTCCTGACTGGCCCTTTTTACTTATTAATTTAAATAAATATATCTTTTGGGCTAACTACCCCTATTGGGTAGCCCACCTGGCTAATTTGTCTAAATTCTGGGGTTTTGCCCTGCCCTTGGTCACAGCTTCCTCATTTGCTTTATTTATTGTATTCATCAAGGGCTGCCCTGCCCTAGCTCTGCCTCTCGGGAGCTTAATTTGAATATATCCCACCCCTCTCCCTTTTGCTCCGTAGCTGGTGCTCATTTAAATAAATTAAAATAATCCCGCCCTCGGGTGGTCTCTTCTGATGGGGCCTTTCCTGCCCCACTCCCAGCTCCTGTGCGAAATAAACTTTATTTAAAGTTCTGGCAGTCAGCACTTGCCCATTGGTGTTGCTGCCGACTCACCGTCCTGACACGAGAAGAAGCTGAAGAGAAGTGGAGAGAGGAGATGCGGTGGCTGACTGGCATTGGAGACAGGAAGAGATGTGCTGGCTAGAGGCAGGCAGAATGAGGGCAACTACAGGGGGCCTTGCTGTCCCCGATGCTCCTCTGCTGGCCCAACACAGGCTCCGGGATGTGGACCCGCTTCTGAGTGCTACCGATGAGGGACCGAAACTTTTCTTTTTAAATAAAATAAAAACGGGGCTATACTGAGCCCACTTCATGGTCAACTGCAGCTGTCAGGACCCACCACCACTATGGACTGCTGGAACTTCAGGGAGCTGTCACACTGCTACCGACTCTATGGAGGGACAAGAGAAGGACTGCAGGTGCCATTTTACCTGTGCTTTTACCTCCCTGCATCCCCTCTCTCCCTTCTGGCCTCAAAAACTCTACTTCTTCTTTATCGCTGTGCCTGAGAGCACTCTTCCAACCACACTATACACTGCCTGCCCGACAATTTAAAAAAACGTCCATTACTGGCTATCTTGGAGCCCTCCCTGGCGTTCGGGATGCTGAGTCCCTAGCGACCAGGGAGACAAGAAGCTGCCCAGTGTGAGGAGGGCACAATCTCATTCTAAGGCTGGGAAGGCTACAAGAGACAGAGCTGCAGTTTACTTTTTGCAGGGGCTCCTCACTATTTGGCCCCCCACCATGCCACCTAACCTACTGGGGCACATGGACAACTGGGGACCTGGGGATACTGGAGACTGCTGGGGACACTGGGGTATTACAGTACCAAGTACCTCTTCAAGCAGCTGTTCAGGGCTGGTTGACTGCTGAGTAGGCTGTATCTTTCATTGCCTGTATACTCTGGCCTCCTGACTGGACTTGGGTCTTTAATGATAAGCTCCTACCCCACCCTCCTTTTCTGTGGCAGAGATCAGGGTGAGGAGCTTCCATATGGTTTGTTGGGCTCTTCAGGTGACAGTCAAAGAGTCAGAACTTTGGATTAAAACTTTTTCATCTAGAAAAACTGTTGAGAGTTTACCTCTAAAAACTGGTTTGATCTATTCATTCGGGATTTTGCAATGCTGTACACAGACTGGCTGGACTAAGTTTTCAAATTGCCTTCTTGCTCTGCTATTTGATTTAATTATATAACATTATATGGTTACCCTTTGTTATGTATAAAAAATAGCCTACTCAAATTCCTTGTTCAGCACATTCTAAACCGTTATGCGCATTCTAAAGTGCTGTTATGAGCATTCCGAACAGTTGTTATGCACAGTTCAAAGGTCATACAATTTTAAATTTCTCATTTATTCTACACTTAGCTACTTACTAACTAACCAATGCCAAAAGTCATACCTTTTACCTTTCAAAAGTCTGGAAATTTGATTTTGATATATGAGTAGAACAAAGATATGGCAAGATTTTTTTATTTTCACTTCAGTGGAGGTCTGTCACTCTAGTGTAAAAAAACATATACTATAAAAAATAAAATTTGGTTAACCACACACAACTCGGCATATGTTTCCATCTTGGGGTGGAGATGACAGCATGGACCTCTCGAGCTTCACTCTCAAGGTTCATATGCTGTCATCTCAACCCCTCGATGGAAACACAGCCTTGTTGTGTATGGTTGCCCATACATTATTCTCTATTTTGTGTTTGAATGTAGTTTTAATTGGTTTTGAGATTTGATTTAATAAAGAGAAGTAATTTTGGGGGAGAAGGTGGTGTTGTGACCTGATAGGTTAGGAGTAATTGAGTGTGTGTGTGTGTGTGTGTATGATTAATTTATATTAATGGGTTGGTGAGTGATTGTGTGGCTAGGGTTTAGGAGTGAATGTGTGGGTACTGTAGATTGCTAGTGGGCGGTGGAGTCTTTTGTTGTTGCTGGGAAGATGTTTTGTGTAAGACTATTAGGTTCTGGGATGTGTCGCCAGCATCTAGCCCTGAGGCTCAGTTACTCCTCATCTCTGTTCTTGGATTTACTCCCCTTCTGTGACACCCCCGCCAAGTGCAGCTTACCATTGGTGCATGGAAGTGGGGATAGATAATTTGACAGCAGATAAGGACCACTTGTCCCATCCAGTCTGCCCATGTCTCCCTACCTACACTATTACATCAGACCATGTCCGAGCTACAGCTCTTTCTCCCCCTTCCCTTCCTTTCCTATACAATTCATTCATACTTATCCCATGCATTCTTGAACCCACCACTGTTTTTGCTGCCACCACCTTTGCTGGAAGGCTGTTCCAGGAATCCACCACTCTTTCTGTGAAGAAGTACTTCCTCACATCTTTTCAGAATCTACCCTCCTCCAGCTTCATAGCAAGTCCCCTTGTTCCTGAGTACATTTTCTTCTGAAAAATACTCCCCTTGTGTACCTATTTACCCCCGTGAGGTATTTAATGGTCTCTGTCATATCTACCCTCTACCTTCTCTGTTCCAGGATGTACATATTGCAGTCATTTAGTCTCTCCTTATAGGGGTTTTTTTTTACTTCCTTCTGGTCTCTGCCTAGAGGATTTCTATCGTCTGGTCTTTTCGTCTGGGCCACTTCGTCGTAGCATGGACCCAGAGTCATTCTGTGCAAGACCGGGAGATTTTTTGCCTTTGATATTTCTCCTGGCCCCTAACCCCTGAGGGCACCAATGCAGAGGACTTATGTCCATACGAATAGTGTGCTTGTGCACGCCGCTGTCAAGTATCCACAGCGCCCTCCCTACCCCCCACCCCCCCACCCACGGCCCTCTTGTAAGGAGCCATCTGCACCTTACTGCCCGTGCTTCCACAGGTGATAACACTTACAGGCATTGCTGCCCATGTAACCCACCCCTCAGAGGAGGAGAGCCACCATTGGGACGTTCAATTCTACCTCCCCTGGCTGAACCCCCAGTGACCCGAGCCCGTTCCCGAACCTGGATCGCTGGCGTAGCTTGAGGTGTGACATCCAGTGCCTCAACCCTTAGCGCCACTGGGCCGGCCTTCCTCATAGGGATTTTGATGCAAACCCTGCACCATTTTAGTTGCCCCCCCTCTGAACCGCTTCCTCTCTGTCTAGGTCCTTCTGGAGATGTAATCTTCAGAACTAGACACAATGCTCTAGGTGGGGTCTTACCAATGATCTATACAGAGGCAACACCACTGCCCTCTTTCTGCTGGTGATACCCTCCCATACCCACCAGCATCCCACTTCCCCTCCCTGCTGCCTTGTCACATTACCAGGCCACCTTTAAGTCATCCAGTACAGTTACGCCAGGTCTCTTTCCTGTTTAATCAGCAGGAGGAGTTCGGGGGCAGTAGGGGACATAGGAAGGGCTGATGGTGAGGGTGCCATTAGGGTGGCAGGGATCAAGAGATGCCCCGGGGTGAAATGGAGACTTGAGAGAGGCCAGACATGCTTCGACCCCATACCCAGAGATATCACCAGACTGACTGGGCCGGTAGCTGAGGTGCCAGCTGCCACCATTTGTCCTCTTAGTGCAGTGCTGTGCCATGCTAGATCAGTGAGGAATAAGTGCACAAATTAGGGTTAATCTTATTTCCTCTGTAAATCTGGCTTGCATTACAGAGACCTGAGTAGATGATGATGCCAACCTGGTTCTGGAGTTGTTACCTAATGGGTCCCTAGTGCACTGCTTAAGGAAGGATCAGTGGGGGAGGTGACCATCTCTTTTAGATCTCATTTGAACCTGGTGGTGCACCCACAGGGGGATACCTCCTCATTTGAATGTGTGACTGTGCGTGTGGGGGTCTGGGTGCAGGTTTCAGAATCCTTGTCATGTACTGACTTCTGGGGCATGAGTGGGAATGTCTGCAAGAAATCATGGACTTCATCACCAAAAGGGTGTTGGAGTCACCCCGATGGCTTCTTGTGGGTGACTTCAGTGCTTGGGTTGATGACAAAATCTCACAATTTTGGTCAGAATCTCCTCCAGGGTATGGTATCTCTGGGCCTTGCACAAGCTGTTGCTTCCATGGCCCACCAACATAGCCATGCCTTGGACTTGGCAGTTTCTCTGGGATTTGAGATTGGCAACCTTGAGATTGATCCAGTCAGTGGGTTGGATCATTGCACCATCATATTTACTTTCAGGGCCCCCCTTTATGGTCCTCCCTCCATAGAGATGGTCCAGTTCTGCCCTTTGCAAGGGCTTCATTCAGAGGGACTCTTAGTAGTACTGGACACCTCAGATATGTTGACAGCATGCACTAGGGGATGGATGAAGCAGTGGTTGCCTATACCAGTGCGGTCACTGCAGCTTTCAATCTTGTGGTGCCAGTATGTGTATGCCCACTGGCTTCTTGCCTTGACTTACTGTGGTCTGACAGCAAGCTGAGCGAGATGAAAGCAAAGGGACAGAGCCTGAAGCATTGTTGGAGGAAATCCAGGGTTCAGGAGGACAGACTGGCTTTGATGGCTCACAACGGTGAGTATCAAAGCACAATCACCCATAAAAAGGCAGCGTTCCTGTCTAGGGAGACTGCTGCTGGGAGGAACTGACTGACCCAGCTCTTTTGGACTGTACACAGGTTTCTTCATCTGGCCTGTCTGGATCTCCTGAGAGCTGTTTCACCCATGAAATGCATGGAGTTCATTCAGTTCTCCTCAGACAGGGTGTCCTCCATTAGGGCTTGGATTTCACCAAGTGGGCTGTCACAGCCCAGCAGTATAAGCCTATGAGTCTAAGATATATTCAGCAGTCTTGGACAGAGTTTCAGCCAGTGACAATGGATGAGGTGGGTGAGGTGATTGCAGAGCTACAGCCTATAATCAGTGATCTGGACCCAGGCCCAATACATCTACTTGTGAGCTGTGCAAGGCAGCTGGACCCAGTGTTTGCTGGATTTGTCTGGTGTTCCTTGTCAGAGGGGGTGTTCCCAGTGTCTCTGAAAAGCATGCTGGTGAAAGCACTTTGGAAAAAGCCATCTATAGCGACTTCCAGTGATGTCATTGTGCCATGTGGCAGTGGTAATCCAGAGCTCCATCTACCCCACAAATAAAGTACACATTTTTAAATATCCCAGCAAGTTAGTCTCACCTGTACCTCTCTAAGAGATGGTGAGCCTTCTGCTGTAACTAATCCTGGGTCGCCCCTGAAAAAGGGACCTTTGGTCTCAGTGGATTTACCTGTTACCAAAATCTAAATAAATAAATAAGCCATGATCGGGTGTCAGTGGCGGTCTGAAGCAGCAAAAACTGAACTTAAACAGCCAGAAATATCCCAGTGACTAAGCCTCCAGAAGCAGCGGACCCCAATTCAGAAAGCAGCTTGGAGAAGGATGAAGAAGATATCGCTATTACCTTGAGGCAACTTTGCCATAAACTCAGGTGCCTCACCGGTACTCTGGATGTGATGCGAGGGGAAATAGCTGACATCAAAGCTGAGGTCAAGGAACACGGCAGATGACTACAGTCAATAGAAGAACATCTCCACACACACTCAAAGACCTCGGACATACATACTGGGTCAATCTTACAATTGCATTACCGCTCACAATTCCTTTTCCACAAAATTGAAGACCTTGAAATCGTTCACGCAGAATTAACATCAGGCTGCATGGCTTACCTGAACATACGGAAAGCAGCAGTGTACCAGAATTTGTAGAGAGTTTATAGAAGGAAATCTTCAACTTGGAGAAAGATACCCCGCTAAATATTATCCGAGCCCATAGCGCCCTCATCGCCCCACCTAAAGATCCAAAAGCCAGGCTGCACTCTCTAATTATAGCCTTCATGGACATCCGCACCAAAGAAATTATTCTTCTTGAGGCATGGTCTATGAAAGAGATTGTAGTTGGAGACACCAGACTCTTCATCGAACCAGACTATGCCCCTACCACGATGGCTAGACATAAATTTTGGTTTCCGGTCATAAAGGCGCTTTAGGGCAAGGGCCTGAAGACCCGGGTGAATTTCCTGGTCAAACTCAGAATAACTTCTGACAGAGGGGTGAAGATTTTTGACTCGATCCCTGAGGCAAAAAAATATCTGACCTCTCTAGATATTGCAGTAGATGACCTGATCAACCCTTCCCTCTTAAAAGAACTCAAGAAGAGACATCGGCAAATGGCAGGAGGAACTTTCAAGAGTAGAGGTCTACCTAGCAGTCCCAGATTAATCCAGACCTCAAACTCTTAGTCCAAGTTACAAGAGATCACCACGTTGCGTACCAGAGGCCGTGGGGGCCCCGCCAGGCCCCGATCTTTACAAGAAGAGACTTGCTCGAACGCAGACACAGATGACTCCATTGAGAATCCCAATCATAACACCTGACTTTATTTGATCCGGCAAGTAATGGTGAAAAATTACAGTGTGTAACTAGGCCAGAGACCGATACCCTTTGGAGACTTAAAATGCCATTTAACCCGGGGACTGGAATCCTATTTAGAATGCATTGTTATTCTCTCTCTCTCTCTCACTCTGACATGCCTCTCAACAGTTAGATTGAGAAATGGTTTCAGATCACAATATACAAATCATTTTCATAATCATCAAATTAGTCGGTGTTGGGGGGTTCTTTGCAATCTCCTTTCAATTATTTTTTTCACTGCATGAGGGGTCACTGCTTAATTTGATACAATGAGCTCTTCTAGTTACCAAATGTAGGTGATACTGGGATATTTCAGTAAATGGGAGGGGGCTGAGGAAGGACAGAGCGTAGGCTTTAGTCCCACTCCAGAAGTACCTGAAAGTTGTGTGCAACAATCTGGGGAGAATTCGTGGGGGGGGGCTGATGGGCAGGTCACATGGCACAAAAGACACCACAAGAGTTGCTTTGGGACCAACTTGTGTTGACCCAGCAACACAGTGATGGATTTAATCCAGCACATCCCACCTCCATGATGCACCAGAATTTGGTGGGCATAATGTGGCACCTTTAAAGTGAACGAAGGGAGCCATGTGGCTCTCAGTTATTTACAAGTTTAATTCATTCATGTTTAAAGTTATAAATGTTATGTATGTTGGTTATGTACTCCTTGTTCTAGATTTTCTCAGACTGGCTGCACGTTTTCCCCTTCCTCATTGGTCTCGGGGGGGGGCCTCCTCCAGCTTGGTTGTTTGGGGGGGGGCTCTCTGGAACACCACTGAGGCAGAGGGACCCAAGCTGAAAAATGGCTGATCTCAAAGTCTTGACATATAATTAGGGTTTCCGGTTTTAGGTTATAACCGATAAACACCGGTAAAACACCACCGTGGTGAAAATCGGGAAATCAGTTATAACCGAAAAACACCGAATTTCATTGTGTCCCCACTCTTCCAGCTGACCAACTGTGAGCTGGATATGTGGGTGGATCGTGTTTTTTTTGTATTACACCTTTCACTTATATGGTGGAACACAGCTCTAATTCCCGTGCTGCTCCTAGTTCACCATCGCCATCTACTTATTTATATATGTATAGTTCTAAAGTTATGGTGCACTATTTTGTAAAATTAATGCAATATTAATATAGTGCAATATCTATGGTGCTAACATGCAATAGTCATGGTACACAGTTTGAAAAAGTGTAATATCTATTTTTTAACTTGAGTGAATAAACACTGATTTATAAAGATTTTTGTTGTCCGAGAAATTGATTACACCTAAAATAACAGATTTTTGGTACTTCTGAAATGGGGAGAAAAATGCTGAAAATAAACACCTTTTTTTACAAAAAATAAACACCTAAAACCGGAAACCCTACATATAATATAAGTGGGCAAAATAGCCCAATTAAAAGGGCCAGGCTTTTACAGGAACTGGGAAGGGCTGGGGTGCAGACTGTACTTTTACAAGAGACCCACCTCACAGAAATAGAACACCAGAAACTATGTAGAAGGTGGGTTAGCTCAGTATACGCCTCCTTGTATTTGGCCCATACCCACCGCAGAGGCACGGCCATTTTAATTCATAAGATGTACCCCTTGTAGGTGGAATCAGTATTGACAGACCTTGAGGGGTGTTATGTGGTGGTACATGGATCATTTTTGGACACCCCTTGTACCTTGGCAAGTATTTATGCTCCCAATGAGGATAGAGAAGCCACTCTGTTCTTTAAAAATGTTTTTACACAAGTATTAACAGCAATGGATCGCCTCTGCATCATATGGAGGACTTCAATATGGTACTGTGTCCTGCTAGGGATAAACATGGGGAATCTTTCAGAGCAGAGCTGGGGATGGCAGGGACCACTTTAACCAGACTTAGCAATACCCTAGGGCTATCAGAGGTGTGGAGGAGGGATAACGATTACTCAGAAAAACATAACTGCTACACCAGAATAGACTTCTTTTTCCTCTCTGAGGAGTGGCTATACTCTGTGGCCTCCTGTCAGATTTTACAGTATACTCTATCAGATCACGCCCCAATTAAAATGGTGCTGGAATTGACCCCTTCTACCTGTAACTCGCATTGGCAATTTAATGTGGGCCTCCTGAACAGCCAGGAGTTTAAAGACTTGATGGAGTCTACCATTAAAACCTATGCCCAAAATAATCCAGCGGGGATGACCTCTCACGCAATCCGCTGGGATGCCCTGAAGGCGGTCCTAAGGGGGGGTTATAATTGATTTTGCCTCTAGAGCCAAGAAAGTAAGGGACCAGCAGAGGAGAGAACTGGAATCTGAGATAGATGATTTGGAGTTTCAACATAAATCTCATTAAACAACTCAGTTCAGAAATAATTACAGGAAAGGAAAGAGATGTTGGAGAAGTTGCTCTCCTTCCAGCTGGAGGCTAGTAACAGGAGAATTAAACAGAACTATTACAAGAATGGTAATAGGGCAGGCAAATTGCTTGCAGCCACATTACGGCAGCAACAAGTCAGTAGATTAGTACTTCAGCTGAAAGACCCTACAATGGAAGGACTTAAAGTTAGTCACCCTGATAAAATCACTGAGCTTTTTTCAAAATATTATGAAACTCTGTACTCTCAAGAACCACTAGCCAACATTGATAGCAAAGTTAAATCCTTTTTCGATGGCCTAGACATACAAAAACTGCTGTGAAGAGGCTGAAGAGCTTGATAAAGGGGTTACTATACAGAAACTTCAGTCCCAAGTATCAAAATTAAAACAATGGCAAATCACCAGGACTGGACGGCTTCCCTTCAGGGTTCTTTAAAGCCTTTGCAGACAACTTACTGCCACTTCTGCACCCAGTTTGCGAGGAGATAACAAATGGCGGAAACACCCCCGAATCATGGCAGTTGGCACACATATTGGTCCTTCACAAGGCAGGGAAGGATCCCCTAGAGTGTGGGTCATACAGACCCATCTCTCTCTTGAATGTAGACATGAAGCTGTTTACAGGTATACTAGCAAAGAGATTACAGTTGTGCATCTCCTCCCTAGTGCACACAGATCAAACAGGGTTTATTGCAGGTAGATTTTTACCTGATAACGTCTGCCGATTACTTAATATTATCTCATCCCAAAGTTCCTGTGAACGGCTTCAACTAGCCATTTCCATGGATGTTGAAAAAGTGTTTGATAGGGTGAATTGGCAGTTTCTAAATGCATCCATGGAAAGAATTAAATTTGGACCCAATTTTCAACAAGCCATCTCCTAACATTATAAAAATCCTAAAGTCCCGGTGAGAGTGAATGGCAAAAGCTCCCACTTTTTCCCCTGACCAGAGGAACTAGTCAGGGCTGTCCCCTTTCCCCCTTGCTTTTTGCTTTATGTTTGGAACCCTTAGCAGTGAAGATCAGACAGAGTCCTGAGGTGGGGGGTATTATGGCTGGTAGCCTTGAGCAAAAAATGTCATTATATGCCAATGATACCATTTTCTTTTTGTCCTCTCCAGAGAGCTCGGTACCCTCCCTGAAGGAGATATTATATTCCTTTGGAGAGATCTCAGATTATAAAATCAAGTTTCTCAAATCTGAGGCACTCGTGCTTAATGGGAAGGCAAACCAGAGATTTAAAGACTTCTTTCCCTTTCGGTGGGCTCCTGGGAACCAGATCCGATATTTGAGCATACAAATCAGTTCAGGCTTATCAAAACTTTTCTCAATCAACTATAATAAACTATGGGAAACTATTGAACAATATTTTGCAAGATGGAGACTCCTCCCTCTTAACCTGGTAGGAAGGGTAGCAGTTGTGAAAATTAACATTTTACCTCCCCTCTTGTTCTTGTTTCAATGTCTTCCATTGAGACTCCCTTTATCTTTTTGGAAAAGACTAAATAAAGTGATCCAGCAATTCATTTGGTAGCATGAAAAACTGAGGGTCACCAAGTGCTTCCTATTTCTCCCTAAAGACGAGGGTGGTTTGGCCCTGCCTAATTTTCATCTATATTATTTAGCTGCTCAAATGGGTCCGGTTTTAACCTGGGCAAAACAAAGAACATCATCTGGCTGGTATGAACTGGAAAATGAATTTGCAGGGGGCGACCCCTTCTTCACACTAGTCCTTACCCCAAAGACCCCACAATATATTAGATTAATTACAAATAGATGGGTGAAACATGGTCTATACATTCTCTTCAAGGTGAGAAAACTGACTGCAACCCCAAGCGGAGTTGGCTCCTTGTCACTTATCAGATATGAACCAAACTTTTTCCCTCCAACATTGGACCAGGGCTATGCTAAATGGGAAGCCCACGGGGTCACAAGATTTACCCAATTTGTTGAGAATGATAGGTGTATTTTGTTCCAAAGAGCCAAGGAAAAATGTAATTGGAATAATTCAGAATTCCTCGGATACATGCAAACTAGGCACTTCATCAATTCTGCAAACCATCTGGTGGGACTTACCACACCCTACTCGGGATGGGAAAATTTCCTTTATGGCATGGTGATGGTGGCCACGGAAAACAAACACATAACAAGCCTATGTAGGCTACTGCTGAGGGCTGGGGAAGGATTCTTACAAGTCCATAAAGTAGCTTAGGAGCACAAGGCAAATAGGCATATTAATGATTCTGACTGGCAACTCAGGCTAAAATTTGGCTGGAAAGTCACTGCCTCTCCAACCTGGAGAGAATTATTTTGGAAAGTTCTGATTACGATATTTCCATGTTCCTACTGTCACACAACATTACTCCTTGTCCCATTCACCAGCCTGTTGGAGACAGTGTGGGGAAACTGGAAATCACTGGCATATTCTGGGTGTGAGCTCGGATACAACATTTCCGGAAAATTCTCCAAATAACTGTTCATCAAATCACAGGGATCCTCCTTCCTCTAGACTTTGGGGAGTGGATATTGGGGATCCCCACAGCAACTTGCTTAAAAGGAGACTCCCGTAGGGTAATGCTTACATTATTAGTGGTTGGGTTAAAATGTATCACAGCTAACTGGCTTTGAACTGAACCCCCTACAAAACAGGAATGGGTGGGCAGAATGAAAGAAGTATTATCTATGGAGGCCCTGACAGCTAAACTTAGACTTCAGCATGACCAGCACATACAATGCTGGCAAGGTTGGGAAAGGTTGATACTTGGAGATACCGGGGGACTAACCTCTGATAGCCCGACTCACTCCGATGATCCCTGAATTCAGGATCAACTCCTCCCTACATACAAATTATCAGACCTTAAATAAAAGAAATAGCATCTGGAAGTGGGTCTGGGCAACTAATCCCAAGGGCAACTAATGTATGACTGACCACCACTGGCAAGTCATTACTAGATTTATTTTTAATTTCTCCTTTTCTCTTGCCTATCAATATCCAAATTGGAGGGCAAGCGCACAGCTATAGTCTGTTTGGGGCTGAAGTGTTCTTTATTTCTTTTGTCTTTGCCCCACTAGTTATGACCAAGTTTTAATCTAATGCAAGCAGTATTCAGA
Organism: Neoceratodus forsteri; assembly: GCA_016271365.2. Taxonomy (NCBI): domain Eukaryota; kingdom Metazoa; phylum Chordata; order Ceratodontiformes; family Ceratodontidae; genus Neoceratodus; species Neoceratodus forsteri. The sequence continues at coordinate 112,049,225 of CM057449.1, forward strand.
CACTGGTCATTATTATTTATTTATTTAGTCTTTGTTTACCGGGTAAGTACACTAGCCAACACAATGACTATTTTCAGGTACGACCCAGGAGAGTACAACAAAAATAAGACAGGTACAAAACATTTCCATTTTTAACATGGGGAGAAAGCAAACAGAAAGTTTTAGGCAAACGGTACATAATGTAAAAACATTTTAACATTACAGAGTTAATAGGAAACATTTCAGGTTCACACGTGGTGAGGAAACAGATACCAGGACTTAAATAGGAGGTAAACAAAACATCCATAGGCCACGGTGGGCAAAGTAAGTAGCAATTGTTGGTGCAAACAAGGATAGGTCAAGCAAAATTACAGTTCAGCAGAGATTTCGTGTAAAAGGTCAAACTAAAAGGTATAGAGGATTGAGAGATTGGAAAACAACGAGGGAGGGCAAGTCTTTAGGGCTAAGGAAAAAGTATGGGGCACCAGACTAAATCTGAGAGGAAAAGGAAAGGAAAGAGAGAGAAATCAGGGGCACCTCACCTTAACAAGGCCATCAGGTAGGATCGAAGCAAGTGCAGGGCCAGTGCACAATAGATAGCAGTGAAGTTCTGTTTTAAATGTCTGATGAGTCTCAGCCGATTTGAGCTGAGAGGAAGAGTATTCCAGAACATGGGAGCCGCACATTTGAAAGCCCCAGTACCTTTTGTGGTAGAGCATCTAGGAACTTGGAGTAGAGAGTTTTCCGCAGACCTCAGACCATGAGGGATGGAGTGTGGAATTAAAAGTTCTGCCAGAGATTTAGGGGATTTGAGCCTTACAACAGAGTCAGTAAGGGAGCCAAGATAATATTTTCTTGTGGCCATAGGGGAGAGCCATCCTAAGTCAACATAAAGCTGACAGCGGTGCTTTTGTCTTGAGGATGAGGATGCATATCGACATATGTTATTGTAGGTGACATCCCATTTCTGGAGGGAAGTTTTGTGAGCACTAGAGAGGATGGAGGCACTGTAGGTTAGGGAAGGTAGGAGTACACCCCTGGCAATGGCTTTTTTAGCAGATGGTGTAAGCAAGTATCCAGATTTGTAAGCAGCACCGAGTTTGCAGTTTACAGCCTTGCAGATGGATTGAATGTGCAGGCTCAGATCGAGGGATTGGTCAAGCATGACACCAAGATAGTTAAAAGATGAGATAGTTTCTAGTGTTGTATCATCTGAGTCATAGACTGTAAGGGAGACAGGGCTCCTATGGAGTTTAGGGGCAGAGCCAAAAAGCATGGCCTTGGTTTTCTTTATGTTTAGGACCAACTTGTGCTCATACAGCCAGTTTTGTATATTTGTGAAATCAGTTTGAAGTGCTGAGTTGAGATTCTCCACCTTTTTATCACAGGTATAAATGACAAGATCATCAGCATACAAGAGAGATGAGCAATTTGAAGGGCACAGGGACATTATTTATAAAGAGTGAGAAAAGGAGAGGACCAAGGATGGAGCTTGAGGACCCCCACATTTACTGAGGCTGAGTCAGAAATGGCTGAGTTAAATTTAACTGCTTGAGACCTATCAGATAGATAGCTACTAAACCAATGTACAACTGGAGAGAGAAACCTAGGCTATGCAAGCAGGATAGGAGTAGGGGTGGTCCACAGGTCCGAAAGCCTTTGTAAGGTCTATGAATACAGCACCTGTGAGTCTCACCTCCCGCCCATGTTAGAGATTATGTCAGAGGTGAGTTTCGATAGCACAGTGGATGTACTATGGTTTTTACGGAAACCATGTTGGGCATCAGATAGGATATACCACTTGTTTAGAAAGTCACATGTTTGGATAGCAACCGCCTTTTCTAGTAGTTTTGACAAAACAGAGAGAATAGCAATAGGTCTGTAGTTGTTTATGTCCTTTTTATCACCTTTTTTAAATACAGGAGTTATTCGAGCAAACTTCCACAGGACTGGGACAGTGCTAGTGATCAGGGATAGTGAAAATATTTTAGCCAATGGTGAGGCTATGTGGGCAGCAGCAAGTCTTAGTAGGCGTGGTTCAAGGAGGTCCGACCCCATGCTGGTGTTTGCAGATATGGATAAGAAGTTTAAAGACCTCTAATGTGGTAATTTCTTTAAAGTAAAAAGGAGGTGTATGCTGAGATATTTGGAGAGTAGTAGAGGAGTCAGGTAGTCTTTGAGGTTCACTACCCCGGAGAGGAGAGGTCTGTGGCGTGAAAGCAGAGGTATACAAAGACAGGTCTGAGAATTTCTGGTTAAGAGCATCTGCAATGGTCTTAGGATCATTGCAGTGCACCCCATTTAATATTATATCCTTGGGGGTATGGGCCTGTGGGGATCCCAGAAAGGTTTTAATATGGGCCCAAAATTTCCTTGAGTCAGATGCTGCGCTCACAAGCAGGTCCTGGCAGTATTTACTTTTTGCTAATCTTATTTTCTTTTTGCATAGATTTCTACTAGCCCTATAGGAGTTAAAATCATCCATACACCTGGTTTGTTTGAAACACTTCCATAGTTTATCTCTCCGGCGTAGATCAGAAAGGAGATCCTTGTGTAGCCACTTGGTTTGTTTGCCTGTAACTCTCCTGGTGATCTTGGGGACATGCCTTGATTGGATAGCAGTGAACTTATTGAGAAAGATGTGCAGGGCCTCATCAACACTGTTTGTGCAGTAGATGTCAGACCAATCTACACAAGAAATGTCCTGGAGGAACGCCTTTCATCAAGCTGTGCAAAGTTCGAAAAGGTGACATAACGCGGTGGGGGAGGTGGTGGGGCACCAGAGGCCCACATGCAGAAAATCAGGGAATGGTCTGTGATCGCATCAGCAAAGGATCCCTGTGGAGATCAAATGTTCAGGTCGTGTTGTGAGTAGCCAGTCAATGAGGGTGCCAGTTTTGGTAGGATTTGGGGACCTCGTTGGTTCAGTAATCATCTGATGTAGGTTAAAGGTGCTGGTGACTGATACCAGGGAACTATGAGCAGGACCCATCCAGTTTAGGTTAAGATCACCAAGAATTATTGCCTCATTTTGGTTTATGTTTGGAAAAGTCTTTTCGAGTAGGTCTTGTAATCCTGTGAGGCCACCAGAGGGAGGATTATAGGCACATATGACATGGAGCTTTTTTGCCCCTAATGTAACTGTAACGTGTAGATGTTCACATACCTCAGCAGGGGTCAGGTTAAGGACAGTATTTAGGTTGAGGTGAGATCTGTAGTAGATGGCTACACCACCCCTGCGCTTAGTTTTTTAATCTATCACTTCGTATCAGGGAGTAGTTGGCAATCTTGCATAGGGTGTCAGGTATGCTAGGTTTTAGCCATGTTTCAGAGAGGCAGAGAATGTCAGGGTTGTAACCTTTTATCCACACCTCCAGTTCATCCTTATGGCATGTTAGACTCCTGATGTCCATGTGGGCAATAAGGAGCCCTTTCCTTGGAAGGTCAGTTGAGGTATGAGCAGTGGGGTGAGAGAGAGGGCCAGGATTCACCTCAATGTCTCCTGCTAGGAGGATTAATAACAGTGCCATGAGGCAGGACCTTTCCTGGAAAAAGATTTGGATCTGATCAAACCTTCTGCACCACTTATGATGGCCAAGAAGCATATAATAGGTACAGCCTTTAGGGTAAAGGATAAAAAGACAAGCAGGTGCCAGCCTATGTTTGGTTACAAGTGAGTTGGAGAAGGTAAAATCCCGGGTATCAGACCCTATACCAAGATGGTCACTGGGAAATAGGAGTGACAATATGTTCATATAGAAAAGAGCAAAAATGACAAGGAGAATAACCCCCGGATGGTGAAAATCCTTATTTCTTTGCGTAAGGTACTCTATGGGATTAGGGACAGTGTTATCATCAAGTATAGTATGTGGCATTTTGGAGTAGTGTGGGTACATCGTAAGCTGTGGTAGGCAGTAGTCGAGAGAGGACTATGACTGATAATCGCAGTATAAGAGGATACTGATAGAGCAGAAGGAGTATAATCCACAAGGTAAGCAGCAATCCTCTTTGTAAGGCACAATTTGGAGGAAAATACGGTGAAACTAGTAAGTGAGGGACCAGCAGAGGATTTATAGCTAGTGCAAGCTTTTTAGGAAGCCTAGTTATTTTCTGCAATTTACCATTTAAGACAAGCCCAGTTATTTTCTGCAAAATTACCATTTAAGACAACCCCTAGTGGTAGTGCAGTATAAGGAGCAAATGGGATTTTAGGGACTTAGTCATATGACAGGCCAAGAGCTATATAAGTAGTGCCCACCCAGGGAGGGCGAGGTGGGGGCGGGTGGGAGGCAGGCAAAGCGCGCGGGAGAGTGTCTCATGCACGCACTAGCAAGGTCAGGGGCCCCGAGGGAGCGCTCACCAGGATATCAAGTAATAACAGCTTTTTCAGTGAAACTATTTAGCAGGCAGAAGGTTCAGAAAAATACTTTTACGGCTCCTCGACCACGGCAAGTAACCTAGGGGCACTCCAGACCTTCAAGTAGAGCTGAGATTGAAGGCTCACCAATTGGCAGGCAGTATGAAGGAGGCACACCAATCAGCAGTCCAGCAGCAAGTGCAACAGCCAATCGGCTAAGCCGCACCTTTTTTTGAGCAAACTCAACAGTCCACGGAGGAACGTACCTTAGATTTCAGTTTACGTCTTTTCCGCCCGCCCCAGCAAGTTTCAGCCTTGATAGGTGTCTGCACACAGCATATGAATGTAATGTGTAAACACATACACAGGCTGTTTTATTAACTGATATTTGTACTGGAACGTTATCTTTTAAGAAACTTACTGGCAATATAGGACCCGAGGCAACATAGATTCACAGGGTGGAGGTTGGGGGTCATGTCAAATGAATCTGATACATTTCTTTTACTGGGTGACTGCTACAAACTACCATTTGGGCCATTCTAGCTTACAGGATAGTTTGGGGGTGATTCATTTCTTCTACTGCCACCACCTGATTATATCAGGACATACCTCTGTCCTGCTTGGGAATTTCAAAGGTCAAACACAGTGAACTATGCTAGAGTGCACTTTGGATTGTGACTTTAAACCTACTTGGACTAAAAGATACCTGTCTGTTACATGGCAATTTGTCAAAATAAGTGGTGCCAAATCAGATCTTGCTCCACCGAGGTCAGAGTTCCCTAGGGGTCCATCCCTGTGCCGCTACTATTTTCTCTATTTGTCAACAACCTGCCCAAATCTCTTAGCTCCTACAAAGCCCTTCTGTATGTGGATGACATGGCCCACCAGTGCTGCCGACATCACTGACATCAATAACAAACTCAGCCTGGATTTTGCCACCATCCAATCATGGATATCGTGCAACAAGCTCCTTCTCAACATGAAAAAAAACAGTCAACATGCTCTTTGGTTCAGTGCCCAGACTCAGAGCCTGCTCTTCTATACTTACTGTGAGGGGACCTTAGATGCTCCTCTCTTGACATGGTGGACTCTTTCAAGTATCTGGGCATCACTCTCGATCCATCTCTTGACTTCAACCTTCATATTTCAACTGTATGCAAATCTGTCCACAATAAGCTTGGCATTCACATGGAATACAGTATATCATTGATGATTGATGCTAAGATGGTTCCACACTGGGTCTACCATCGTATTAGCCCAAGTTTAGCTGTTCTAGTTTTGGTTCTCTTAGCTATACGAAGTAGTTTTTGAGGTTTTTTTGTCGATATTCATTTTATTATTCTTGTTTTGTTTTGATTGTGATGGCTACAGCTCATTTCATTTTGTTTTGCGACTGTCGTCTACTATTTAACCGTCACATTTGGATGCCTTGTCGAACTGTTTGATTCCATTTAAGTGACTTTCACCTCGGGTACATTCGGGTATATTCTGTGCAGGATTTCTTACATTCTTTATTTTATAAATTGTTCCTTGCTGCTGGATTAATTGTGGACTGCCTGCTTGGAGTACTTACTGCCAGTGCCTGGGGTCGGCTGAATCTTGGCTATTGCTGGGACCTGCATGGAGTACTTACTGCCAGTGCCTGTGGTTGGCTGACTCTTGGCTATTGCTGGGACCTGCTTGGAGTGCTTACTGCCAGTGCCTGGGGTTGGCTGAATCTTGGCTATTGCTGGGACCTGCTTGGAGTACTTACTGCCAGTGCCTGGGGTCGGTTGACTCTTGGCTGTTGCTGGGACCTGGATTCAGAGCAGCTTTCTGACCGCTGTTGTATTCCGGAGTCAGTTGAAGGCTTCTTATTAGCACTGATTTTTGCTGGGATACTGTAGCGGTGTGCACTAGGACTCTGGTGACAGTTTGCAGCCCTTTTTGCTATCGCTTCTTTTTGAGGATATTGTGGCAGCCTTTTGATATCATTTGGTTGGCTGCCATTTGTGTTACCGCCTGAACGCCTGGCCTGGGAGAATCTATGGACAAGAGTGGTACGAACTGCTGTGGAACTTATCATTCTGGTTGAATTACCAGATGAAAGTGGTGGACTGTAAACTGGTCTGGCTGGCTATGGTGGTGGGTGCCTGGTCTTTAGGGCTCCCCATGGGGATAGAGGATACCAGCAGGAGGACTGGTGGAAAACTCTCTCTCCTGTGCCATACTGCTGCCTCCTAGTTTTATTGGGTGGCATCGGTGGGCTTAGTGGGGTGTCTCTTTTGTTGAAGGCCCTATCTCTGAGCTGTGCTGGGGCCAGTAACATTTACATCTATCTTGTCTCTCCTTTTGGTTCAACCCTCAACAGGTTTGCTGCAGTTTTCATCTCGTTCCAGACTATACCATTGGCAGGTACTGTAAATGTCTTTCTTCATTTTGGAGGCAGTGAGAGAGCCTCGGTGGAACTTAATATTTGTTATAATTTATCTTCTGTGGCAGTGAGAGGGCCACGCTTCTTGGACATTTTACTCTGACAAGGACTAGGTGAGAGCTACCCTTGTTGTACTAACTTTAAAGGACTTGGCAAATTCCTGAAGCAGTCTTACACAAAGATATTTGACAATATATTTTTGGACAAAAACAAGTAACTTAATTTTGAGGTTTAGCTGTCTTAATCCTTTGGATAGTTGTCTTATGGGTTTAATTTGTGGAGGGATGGGACTGCTTTGATCTTATTGATTTTAATTTATTATTTAGTTTGGTTATCTTCAAAATTTAGGGTATAAGAGTACTGTCATTAAGATTAGATTTATTGGATTTTTGTTTTGGTGTGGGTTGTTAGATTTTAGAGTGCTGTGATTTTATATTACTACTTCATATAATAATGTGTTGGGGAGGTTTAGCGATGGTCAGGCATTACTCCCCCCACCAGGCTCAGGGAATTATATCCCTTTGAATGTCTCCCATTATCATCTGACACCTATTTTAGGTGTCATGCTTTGGGGATAATTAGAAAGGGTATAAGAAGGGGTAGAGCTGGGCCTGGTGGGGGAGAGGAAAGGGGAGGGCAGATTGGAGTCGTGGGGTCCAGGAGGCACCCTGGGGTGAAATGGAGTCAGGACAGAGGTCCTTCCTGTTTTGTCTCCATACCCAAGGGTTCCGATGTTAGCGGGCAGATGCCGAGGTCTTCCCCGACAGCTCATCCCACCTAGGCGGTGTTATGCAACGTCAGATCTAGTAAGAACAAGACAGCTATTATAGCTAATCTTGTTGGAACAACTGATCTGGCTTGCATCACCAAGACCTGGCTGGACAAAAATGCAGGCCCTGTATTGGCCACAGCAGTTCTGGCTGGGTTCTCAGTGATACACCACCCAAGGTTGGATCGTAGGGGCGGGGGTGTGGCCATTATATTTAAGACTGAGCTAGGCTTTATGGATGTGCCATTGGGAAGTACCAGATCCTTTGAGTATATCCTGGGAGAGGGTGTAGGCTGCAGGACACTCCTCATCTACCGTCCACCAGGAGATGGTGGAGAATTCCTGCAGGAGATAGCAGACTTCATCATTGACATGGTGTTGAGGCCCCCCAGATGGATAATTCTGGGGGACTTCAATGCCTGGGTCGACGATGAACACTCGCATTTTGGTCAAAATCTCCTCCAGCTGATGATGATGCTGGGTCTTACAGGGTACCTCCTTGACCCATGTAGGGGGTCACTTGTTGGATCTGATCGTTCTTTTGGGTATGGAGATAACTGACTTGGGGGTGGAACCAGTTAGCTGGTCTGACCATCACACCATAAGGTAGGGATGATCACCGTACAACTCAAAATCTCTATGATACTCTACAGTCTGGTTTTAGGAAGAAGCGTAGCATGGAGACTATGGAACTCATGCCCAAGAGCCCTGAGGGAAGCCCCCTTGGTGGAAGCCTTTAAGAGAGATCTGAAACTGTATTTGTTTGCATAGGTGTTTGGGGACTGATGTCCTGTCCTTGCCTCCTTTCTAGTCTGCTGCTAGCTATTTATTAATTTTAAGAAGGGTTTTTATGATATTTTACTGTAGCTTTATATGAAATTTCATGTATTATTTACTTTATTTTGTTATACTGGCCCTACTGTACTTTGCTGTAATGGTACTCTGAGGTTCCAAGGAAGAACGCCAGTGAAAAATAAAGACTACTACTAGAAAGCACTGACTCCTGCCACTGGGTCAGCTTGAAAATTACATTTTCTAAACATGCCAATCTTTGCTGATGTGCCTGCATACAAATTTAGTCAAATAGAGATATTTTAATATAAAAATAATGACCAAACAGATGGTCATCTAATAGTGATTAGTAACTGGCTGGTGGTAAGAAGAGTTGGGGTCAACCACCCCCCATACAGTTGTTAATCCACGGGAAATGACAACCTGTGAGGTCATAACTGTGATTATAAGTCTAATAACATCAGTAAGGGGGGCACTTTTGTTTTATAAATAAAATTTATAAATGCATGCATGGCTCTGAGATGTACAGGGCATTTCTAAGGTATTAACGCCCAGTGCAGCAGCCAATCAGAGTGTGTGTTTGCCTCATGCAAGGCTGACCCCAGACATACTATAATACACCCTGTTTTCCCTAAATCTCTCAAGCTTGTGTTGAAATTAAAGGCTGGCCTACCAGGCTGCAGACAGTCATGTAGCAAACTGTGGAAAAATGTGCTTTGCATATCTTTTTTAAAGTTCTAGAGGCAGCTCTGGCCTTATGAATAATTAATTAAACTTACAGCACACAATACTGTCTTTATTTTATTTATTTAATTGTTGACCGGGTAGGCCCACTGAGTCCAATACAGGTCCCTTTTCAGGGGCGACCTGGGATTACTTACAGATAAATAGGATACACAGAGTACCTCACATTGTGAAGCTACATAGAGTGGGATTTGTAGAGTACAAGAGACATTATTTACAATCAAATGTTAGATACAAGAATTTACAAGCAGACAAATATACATTTTTCCTTACATGACATTATATACATCATTAGAGCACCATCAAGTGTTGAGACCATGACTGACAATAACACAATATAGGCATGTGTTCCTTATACTAGTATATATGTCTTTGCATGTGACAGTGGAGTACATCTTTAGAGCACAGTCATAACTGGTGTGGCTGGGTGGGCATATAAAGTGCCATACAGGGATGTCAGAGGAAGCAGTTGCACTGGTTAAGTCCTAGTAGGTAGGTTTTTAGGGCCATTTTTGAAGCCACCTAGAGAGGTACTTTCCTGTAGGTTGGCTGGGAGTGCATTCTGAGGGGGGGGGTGAGATTGAAAAAAGTCCTGGACCTGTGAGCTGACAGTGTCCTAGGTATTGTTAAGAGCTGCCTACTTGAGGACCTTAGACATTGGCCACTCAGTTTGGGCACCAAGAAGTTTACTAGACTTGGAGGAGGTGCTAGGATGCCTGAGCTTAAAAGCTAGGCAAAGAGATGAGCATTTTAGCCTGTCGTCCAGGGAGGGCCAGGCTAGGGTTTGGAGGACTCGACAGTGGTGTTCTCTTGCTGGGACCCCAGCCACAGACCTGCTTATCCTGTTGTACATGGCTCTTAATTTCTGCAGTTAAGTGTTTTTGGCCGAGGGCAGCACTGCCGAGCCATGTAGTAGGGAGGGTAGGAGGATATCCTGTGCAATTCTGCATCTGGAAGTCTGAGTGGGAAAAGGACTGAGGCAATATAGAAGGCCAATTTTATGGTTCAGGGTCCTATTGAGCTGGGTGATGTGAGCCTTGAAGGTGCAGTCTTGGTCCAGGGTGACCCCACGGTATTTCAGGGACTCAACTATGTCAATCTTGTACCCATTTGTTAGAGAGAGAACAAGACCTGTCTGGTCCTATTTTTTCAGACCAAATAACATGGCCTTGGTTTTTCTCCCATTAAACACCAGTTTGCTATTGTTTAGCCAGTTCTCCAGTGTCAGGAGGTTTTTTTAGGCAATTATTAAGGATAGTTGCATCACTGGAGGATCTGTATAGCATAGCGTCATCCATGTATAGGGTAATTTGTGCCCCACTGCAGTAATTAGGCAGCCCATTGATGAATAGTGAGAAGAGCAGAGGCCCCAGGATAGATCCTTGGGGTTCCCCATCGAGGATCGGATGCTTATCTGACACAGCACCCTGCCATCTCATTAGCTGGGTTCTAACCTGAAGGTAGGAAATGAACCATTGAACCATGTGGCTGTCCAGGCCAGTCCATTTCAGTTTAGCTAGGAGGGGTTCATGGTCCACTAGGTCAAATGCTTTGGTGAGGTCAATGAAGACCGCACCAGTGAGCATCCCCTTATCCAGTGCTGAGAATATCTCTAAGAGCTATCAGCGCTGTATCTGTGCCATGGTTCTTCTGAAATCCATGTTGTTGTGCAGTGAAAATTCTGTGTCTCTCTATTCCACTATTTGATTGTAAATCACCCTCTCTAGCACTTTGCTGAGGATTGACAGGAGTGATATCGAGTGGTACTATTAATCTGTTCATGCAGGCCACCTTTGTGGATGGAGGAGACAAGGGCCACTTTCCATAGTGAGGGCACTTGCCCTTCAAGGAGCGATCGATTAAATAGCCATGCTACTGAATTTTCTATGGGAGGTGCTGCGAGGTGGAGAAGTTTTAGCTCAGGTTTGTCATGGCCCACAGATCCGTAGGGTTTAATCCCCTTTAGCAACTTCAGGACCTCTTTTTTGGTGGTCAACTAGAGATGAAATTCTGGGATGTGGGGGTTCACTTTGCCAGGGTTGTGAGGGGATGTAGGTGGTCCAGGAGTGTATGTTTTAAACTTGTCCAATTCGGTGAAGAATGTATTGAGTCTTGGCAGCAGCTTGTGGGGTCTTGTGGCAGTTACCATTTGCCCCTATATCTCTGCCTTCCTGAGAGTTTTGGCCCTTGATTAGATTGTTGATATGCCTCCAGAATTTTTTGGGATCTGATAGGTTGTTATCCCGTAGTTTTCGGAGGTGTTTCGAAATTCTCTGAACTTTTGCCAATCAGAGGCCTGGACGGTGGATTTGAAGGTACCCCAAGCTGCATCCCTACTCCTCATGAGTTTTCTGAGGTCATGGGTGAGCCATCTGGCTTCCTAATCTTTCACTCTGATCTTTTTCAGAGGAGCATATTTGTTAGAAGCAGACAAGAAGTTTACAATGAAATCAAGAGCATCATCTAGGCTCGGGGCCTGTTAGATTTGCCACCAATCTACTTCAGCCAGGGTGCTGAGGAAGGAACTTGTGTCAAAGTTTGAGAAGTCCCTGGTCCTGAGTATTCTGGGGGGGGGTATGGGAAAAAATTTCTCCATATTCCATACATGGGGGAATGGTCACTCAGGGAGTCAGAAAAAGTCCCTAACAAGTTGAACCTTTCAGGGTTAATGGTAAGTAGCCAGTTCAGTGTGGTGTGCTTACCCAGTTTTGTGTTTGGCCTGGTAGGGTCCTGTATTAGTTGGGTCAGGTCTGCCTCTTGGAGGGTCATTTTCACTGCCCCAATTTTAGAGGACCCCTAGTGGATGCTGGAATCCCCGGTGATTATTTTTTTCCCCTTTGGGTAGGTTTGGGAGGACTTTTAGTAGGGAGTTCAGTGATTCTTGTGGAGATTTAGGGGGGTTATACACCACCCCAACCAGCAGCAGTTTCATTCCCCCAGTAGAAGTTTAATGAATAGTGCCTCACAGGCAGAGGGTGTTAGGTCTGGAGTGGCTACCAGTGTAGCATTAAGAGCAGTGTTGACATAGATCAGGACTCTTCCCCCTTTTTTCTTTAGTCTATCCTGCCTAAAAAACGTATATCCCGTTAGTCCTACCTCATGGTCCAGTATTGTAAGTTTCAGCCATGTTTCACTTACCACTATTATGTCTGGTGAGTAAAGGATTGCCCAGGCATCCAGCTCATGGATTTTAGGCCTAAGGCTGTTTATATTCATATGGGCTATTTTTTATCCCCCTTGCAGTGTCCCATTGGGCCGTGCTTTGTGAGGATAGCAGTGTGTTGATATATCCATGATTTACACTATGTCTTTTTCCAGAATTTCCATAACTTCTGTCATTTTGACCATGACAATACCATGAATGTTTCCAAAATGTAGCATGACTAAAATACAGCCTTAAAAAATGTGGCTGCACCAAAGCCTGCTTCCAGGTACAGCACAGGTGAAAGAATACAAAAACAGTAAAACAAACGTGAAAATGGAGAGGCCAAAGACAGAACCAAAAAGGGGCAGAACAGATTACCCAAAACAAAAATTGGAATTTGTTCTGGGTAGACCAGACTCAGAACCAGTAAGAAAGGATAGAACAGGGGATCAAATAATGCTGTTGGGACATGTACAAGAAGGTAAACAAAATCTATATTTGTTTTTTGCCAGTTTAACTTGTTAGGTACATATGGGGGGGGGGGGAGAGACTTGCTACAGTGGAACTGCTCAACCATTATAAAGCCACCCCAACATAATCCAAATTTCTTGAGGACCCTGCCCCTCTCATATCTTTCCACAAATCAGCACAAGTAAGAGTTTTTTTCTTCTGTTTTTGTGTGTGTGTATGCACACATGCATCTGATGGCTTAAGGATTGTTTTTTTTCCATGTAGAACTCTTCCTACAATCTGCACATTTAAAATGTCTCCCTACTGTGTGTATCCTTTGCTGGTATGAGAGTTAAAACTTTTTTGCAAGGCTTTCCACAATCAGTATATTTAAACGTTTTTTTTCTCCCAAGTGTATACCTTTATGACATGAGAGTTGTAGTTTCCTTGTAAAACTCTTTCCACAGTCAGTTCACTTGAAAGGTTTATTTCCGATGTGTACCGACAGATGGCTTACGAGTTGCTTTTTCCATACAAAACTCTTCCCACAATCAGTACATTTAAAAGGGTTTTCCGCTGTATGTACTCTCTGATGGCTTGAGAGATTTTTTTCTGTGTAAAACCCTTCCCACAAGCTATACATGTAGAAGGTTTCTCACCTGTGTGCACCCTTTGATGGCTTAATACAGCATGCTTCCATCTAAAACTCCTCCCACAATCAGTGCATTTGAAAGGTTTCTCTCCTGTATGTACCTACCCTCTGATGTCTTAAAAGTTTATTCATCCCTATAAAATTCTCTCCACAGTCAGTACATTTAAAAGGGTTCTCCTCTGTGTGTAGTCTCTGATGACTTGACAGTTGTTTTTTCTATGTAAAACCCATACAACAATAAGTGCATTTAAAAGGTTTATCTCCTGTGTGTATGCTCTGATGGCCTAATAGCATGTACTTCTACCTAAAACGTTTCTCACAGTCAGAACATTTAAAAGGTTTCTCCTCTGTATACACAAACTGATGGCTTAAGAATTGTTTTATCCATGTAAAATGCATCCCACAGTTAGTACATTTAAAAGGTTTCTCCTCAAGTGTACTCTCTGATAGTTTACAAGCTGGTGTTTCCATGTAAATAACTTCATACAACCAGTACACGTAAAGGGCTTCTCTCTTGTGTGCACACTGTGATGCCTTGCAAGTGGGGCTTCTCATGAAAAACACTTCCCTCAATCAGTGAATTTAAAATATTTCTCCCTTGTGTGCACTCTGCTATGCATTACGGCATGGTTTCTGTGTGCAAAACACTTCCCACAATCAGTACATTTGAAAGGTTTTTCTCGGGGTTAGTGTCTCCAAATGTTTAGGGATTTCTAATACCGTGGCAAGAATGGACCCCATTCTTTAGCCAGGGCATATTCAAAACTCAAGAAATTAGTACTGTATTAATCTTTGATGTTTGCTGAGAGCGCTCTTCTCAGCACACGCAACGTTCCCAAAATAGCTTCCTTTTGAAGTTCATAAGGTGTCACAAATATTGGTAGCATATTTAAATGTGCCTGAAAGTTCTTTTTGATTAGTCCCATTGCTCCAAGCATTACTGGAACAATCTGTGTGTCCTTATTCCACATCAGTTTAGTTTCTGACTGCATATCTTGGTATTTCATGATTTTATGTCTCTCTGTACGCGAGCACACTGTAGTCACTAGGGGTGGCTATTTCAATCAGTAATGCTACCTTTGTTCTCTTTTCTTGTATTACAATATCAGGTTTTCTTGCTTCCACTTTCTTGGCTGTTGGTATGGGGTGCTCCCATGTGATCATTACTTCTTCATTCTCTGTGATTCTTTGTGGTTCATGTTTCCAGTGTCTCTCTGCTACCTGTATGTTATAGTGTTTGCACAGTTTCCAGTGGATCAATCTTGCTACATTGTTGTGTCTTTCAGTATACAGGCCTTCTGCCATAAGTACTTCACATCCAGCCACAAGATGTGCAACTGTTTCTAATTCTGTACTACAGAACCTGCACTTGTCTGTTTCTCCTGTTTTTTTCTATGGATTTTGTGAACCATCTTGTGCGTAGCCCACTATCTTGGGCTGCCATTATTAGTCTCTCATCTCGTGGCCTAAATTCACCTCTTTTTAACCACTCATGGGTCAGGGTTTGATCGATCTGTGGTTGCTCCAGTAGCTCCCTGTATTTTCCACTATAATTATGGACTTTCCAATCGTTTTTTTCTTTTCTGTTGGTCTTTATCTTTATACTCCTTTTTCTGATTCTTTGCATTTTCTGTTGCTGACAATTCCTTATCTACCTTTGGACTGACATCAATCTCTGCTACCCTTCTGAAGGCTTCTCCTAATTTGATGAGTGAAGTCATTTTAGGCTTATTTTCTTCATGATGCAAGACCTTGACTATATTTGGGTCCAAGGATGTCAGTAAGTATGTATGTAGCCCCACTATTGTGGATCTATATGTGTAATCAATCTCAATGAGGCCCATGCCTCCCTCTGCCCTAGGGATGTATAATCTTGGCATGCACTGATTTTTGTATATTAATTGGTGAGCATGAAACATTTTTCTTGTTTTATATCTAGCTGGTTCAACACTTTCTGTGGCCAATCTATCACACAAAGCTGTATGATATCACTGGAAGGCGAGTTGATTTATAGCTTGCACTTTATTTCGTGTTGTCAAAGCAGTTTTCAAAATTAGCTTTAACCTTCTAAAATATTCCTTGCTTACTTTTACTCTCATTTGTTCATGTTGTGCTGTTGCTCCTTCATCTATTCCCAGGTATTTATATACTCCCTCTTGCTCAAGTTCTTTTATGTCACAAACCTCCATCAGATTCATGTTTTCTTTGAGGTTAACTTTCCTGCTACAAATGTTGCTTTGCACATTTGTCTACAAATAACGTCATCCGTATGTCATCAGAAAAGGTCTTAACAATTTGTAGTTGTTCTTTCAAATGTTTGTCAGATGAACTATAAAGTTTTAGGTCATCTACAAATAGAAGGTGAGATGTTAGCTGTTGATTGTTTTTGTTTCTGGGGTTCAAGCTGTATCCATAGCCTAGGTTGTTGATTAGGCTACTTAAGGGATTGAGGGCAAGGCAAAACAGAAGTGGTGACAAAGAGTCACCTTGAAATATCCCTCGTTGGATACTTATATTTGGGATGGTGATTTGACCTTTCTCATGATTTAATTGCAGGGTGGTTTGCCACTTTGTCATTGTTGTTGTGATGAAGTTTATCAGTGTGGGATGTATCCTGTAGATCCGTAAACACTCAGTGATCCAGGACTGTGGGATACTGTCAAATGCTTTTTTGTAGTCAATCCATGCTACACTAAGATTTCGGCATTTTTTGCAGCTCTCCATAATGGCTTTGTTCAACATGAGATGGTCCTTTGTGCCATATGATTTTCTTTATTACCTTTTGTTCTATTGCCATGAGTTTATTGCAGTCTAAATGGTTGTAGACTCTATCTGCATCGATTCAGTATATAGTTTACATGTTGTTGGTAAACAGGTTATTGGACGATAGTTCTTGGGGAGACTGGCAGGTTCAGATTTAATAAGGAGTGTGGTATTCCTGTCGTTAACAGATGGGTGTCAAGTCAGGATGTGCGTATAAATAGTTTTTTGAGGTAGCTAAATCTTGGTGCAAAGATGTTAGTACTTTCAGCCAGAAGTTGGGTACTGCATCTGGACCTGGGGTTTTCCAGTTGGAGGCCTTCCTTATCTTCATTTCTATCTCCTTAGCAGTTACATCAGGCCACTCCACATCTCTAGTAGTACCATTTCTAATGCTGTCTTTTATCGCCTGTATCCACTTTGCATCCCTATTATGTTCAACTGGGTCTTCATACATACTTCTCCAGAATTCCTCAATTTCTTTCTTTACTGGTGGACTTTTTATGTTGGCTGTTTTCTTTCCCAGCTCCCTATAGAATTTCTTCGGGTCTTCTCTAAACCATCTATTTTGCATTTTTTCATTGTTCCTTTCTATCTCCTGAGCTTCTCGGCTTGAGCAGAGATCTTAAGCTTGTTATTTGAGATGGTAAAATTTAGGTCCTGATCTGTTTTAATACAGCATTTTTCTTTGATTTCATCCACTTTCCTGATGACTTTCATTGATCTATTACCTTTTCTAAACTCCTCCAGCAGTGATACTTCTGATCTTAGTTCCATAATTGTCCCTGCTATCCTCTTTTTCCATGGTGGTATGCTGAATTTCCCTCTCTTTTTGTTCTTCATTCCTTGCTTTTTTGGCACTTCTCTATTTGTTATTAGTCTACTAGTCTTATTTTTTTATTTTAGTCTTATTTTTCTCCTGTGTGTGCTCTCTGATGGTTTAAGAGATAGGTTTTGTGTGTAAAACCCTTCCCACAATCAGTACACTTAAAAGGTTTTTCCCCTGTGTGTATGATCATATGGCATGAGAGTTGTATTTTTCTTGTAAAACTCTTTCCACAGTCAGTACACTTAAAAGGTTTGTCTCCTATGTGTACCCATCGATGGGTTGTTAGTGTTTTTTTCCGAGCAAAACACTTCCCACAGTCAGTACATTTAAAAGGTTTCTCCCCTGTGTGCACACTCTGGTGATTTGAAAGGTCATTTTTCAATGTAAAACCTTTCCCACAATCAGAGCATTTAAAAGGTTTCTCTCCTGTGTGTACTCTTTGATGACGTGCAAGTAATGACTTAGTTGTGAAACCCTTCCCACAGTTAGCACAGTTATAAGGTCTCTTATCAGCATGAAGCCAAAGGTGGTTTTGGAAGCTATGTTTAAGTCTAAAACTCTTTCCACACTGACTGCATTTGAATGGGGTTTCCCCTGTATGTATCATTTGATGGCTTAACAGTATGTACTTACGTTGAAAACCCATTCCACAAACCGTACATTTGAAAGGTTTTGTATGAATAAACTTATGTACAGTAAGGTTTGAATTTGTTGAGAATGCCTTCCCACACACAGTACATTTAAAAGGTTTTTCTTCTGTATGTACCCTCTGATGGTCTGATAGGTCACCCTCGTCAGAGAAACTCTTCCTTGAGTCATCACATTTTAATGGCTTCTGTTTCAGTCTGGTGTGAATCTGCTGATGTGCAGTAAGTTTTGATTTATATGGGAAACTTTTACCACAGGCAGTACATTTAAAAGGTTTCTCCCCTGTGTGTGCTTTCTGATGGTTTACAAGCTGATGTGCCCTGGTAAAACACTTCCCACAATCAGTACACTTAAAAGGTTTTCCTCCTGTGTGCACACTTTGATGCCTTGAAAGTTGGGCTTCCCATGCAAAACACTTTCCACAATCAGTGCATTTAAAAGATTTCTCCCTTGTGTGTATTCTATTATGCATTATGGCATGGTTTCTGTGTGCAAAACACTTCCCACAATCAGTACATTTAAAAGGTTTCTCTCCTGTGTGTGCTCTCTGATGGTTTGAGAGATAGGTTTTTTGTGTAAAACCCTTCCCACAATCAGTACATTTAAAAGGTTTTTCCCCTGTGTGTATGCTCAAATGGCATGAGAGTTGTATTTTTCTTGTAAAACTCTTCCCACAGTCAGCACACTTAAAAGGTTTCTCTCCTATGTGTACCCATTGATGAGTTGTTAGTGTTTTTTTCCGAGCAAAACACTTCCCACAGTAAGTACATTTAAATGGTTTCTCCCCTGTGTGCATACTCTGGTGGTTTGAAAGGTCATTTTTCAATGTAAAACCTTTCCCACAATCAGAACATTTAAAAGGTTTCTCTCCTGTGTGTACTCTTTGATGACGTGCAAGTAATGACTTAGTTGTGAAACCCTTCCCACAGTTTGCACAGTTATAAGGTCTCTTATCAGTATGTAGCCAAAGGTGGTTTAGGAAGCTACGTTTAAGTCTAAAACTCTTTCCGCACTCACTACATTTGAATGGGGTTTCCCCTGTGTGTATCATATGATGGCTTAACAGCATGTACTTATGTTTAAAACCCATTCCACAAACCTTACATTTAAAAGGTTTTGTATGAATAAACTTATGTACAGTAAGGTTTGATTTTTCTGAGAATGCCTTCCCACATACAGTACATTTAAAAGGTTTTTCTTCTGTATGTACCCTCTGATAATCTGATAGGTCACCCTTATCAGTAACACTTTTCCTTGAGTCATCACATTTTAAAGGCTTCTGTTTCAGTCTGGTGTGAATCTGCTGATGTGCAGTAAGTTTTGATTTATATGGGAAATGTTTACCACAGTCAGTACATTTAAAAGGTTTCTCCCCCATGTGTGCTTTCTGATGGTTTACAAGCTGATGTTCCCTTGTAAAACACTTCCCACAATCAGTACACTTGAAAGGTTTTCCTCCTGTGTGCACACTTTGATGCCTTGAAAGTTGGGCTTCCCATGCAAAACACTTCCCACAATCAGTGCATTTAAAAGATTTCTCCCTTGTGTGTACTTTATAATGCATTAAGACATGGTTTCTGTATGCAAAACCCTTTCCACAATCAGTACATTTAAAAGGTTTCTCTCCTGTGTGTGCTCTCTGATGGTTTGAGAGATAGATTTTTTGTGTAAAACCCTTCCCACAATCAGTACATTTAAAAGGTTTTTCCCCTGTGTGTATGCTCATATGGCATGAGAGTTGTATTTTTCTTGTAAAACTCTTCCCACAGTCAATACACTTAAAAGGTTTCTCTCCTACGTGTACCCACTGATGGGTTGTTAATGTTTTTTTCCGAGCAAAACACTTCCCACAGTCATTACATTTAAAAGGTTTCTCCCCTGTGTGCACACTCTGGTGGTTTGAAAGGTCATTTTTCAATGTAAAACCTTTCCCACACTCAGAGCATTTAAAAGGTTTCTCTCCTGTGTGTACTCTTTGATGACGTGCAAGTAATGACTTAGTAGTGAAACCCTTCCCACAGTTTGCACAGTTATAAGGTCTTTTATCAGCATGTAGCCAAAGGTGGTTTCGGAAGCTATGTTTAAGTCTAAAACTCTTTCCACACTCACTGCATGTGAATGGGGTTTCCCCAGTGTGCATCATATGATGGCTTAACAGTATGTACTTATTTTTAAAACCAATTCCACAAACCATACATTTGAAAGGTTTTGTATGACTAAACTTATGAACAGTAAGGTTTGATTTTGTTGAGAATGCCTTCCCACACTCAGCACATTTAAAAGGTTTTTCTTCTGTACGTACCCTCTGATGGTCTGATAGGTCACCCTTATCAGTGAAACTCGTCTTTGAATCATCACATTTTAAAGGCTTCTGTTTCAGTCTGGTGTGAATCTGCTGATGTGCAGTAAGTTTTGATTTATATGGGAAACTTTTACCACAGGCAGTACATTTAAAAGCTTTCTCCCCTATGTGTGCTTTCTGATGATTTACAAGTTGGTGTTTCCTCGTAAAACACTTCCCACAATCAGTACACTTAAAAGGTTTTCCTCCTGTGTGCACACTTTGATGCCTTGAAAGTTGGGCTTCCCATGCAAAACACTTCCCACAATCAGCGCATTTAAAAGATTTCTCCCTTGTGTGTACTCTATTATGCATTAAGGCATGGTTTCTGTGTGCAAAACACTTCCCACAATCAGTACATTTAAAAGGTTTCTCTCCTGTGTGTGCTCTCTGATGGTTTGAGAGATAGGTTTTTTGTGTAAAACCCTTCCCACAATCAGTACATTTAAAAGGTTTTTCCCCTGTGTGTATGCTCATATGGCATGAGAGTTGTATTTTTCTTGTAAAACTCTTCCCACAGTCAGTACACTTAAAAGGTTTCTCTCCTACGTGTACCCATCGATGGGTTCTTAATGTTTTTTTCCGAGCAAAACACTTCCCACAGTCAGTACATTTAAAAGGTTTCTCCCCTGTGTGCACACTCTGATGATTTGAAAGGTCATTTTTCAATGTAAAACCTTTCCCACAATCAGAACATTTAAAAGGTTTCTCTCCTGTGTGTACTCTTTGATGACGTGCAAGTAATGACTTAGTTGTGAAACCCTTCCCACAGTTAGCACAGTTATAAGGTCTCTTATCAGCATGAAGCCAAAGATGGTTTAGGAAGCTATGTTTAAGTCTAAAACTCTTTCCACAGTCATTGCATTTGAATGGGGTTTCCCCTGTATGTATCATATGATGGCTTAACAGTATGTACTTACGTTGAAAACTCATCCCACAAACCGTGCATTTGAAAGGTTTTGTATGAATCAACTTATGTAAAGCAAGGTTTGATTTTGTTGAGAATGCCTTCCCACACACAGTACATTTAAAAGGCTTTTCCTCTGTATGTACCCTCTGGTGTTCTGATAGGTCACCCTTATCAGTAAAACTCTTCCTTGAGTCATCACATTTTAAAGGCTTCTGTTTCAGTCCAGTGTGAATCTGCTGATGTGCAGTAAGTTTTGATTTATATAGGAAATGTTTACCACAGGCAGTGCACTCAAATGACTTCTGTCTTACATTGAGTTGCCTAGGTGATGAGAGATTCCTCAGTTGTGTAAAATGACTTACATGGGTGGTAGATTTAAACAGTTTCAGTGTTGTACGCAGCCTCTTTGCTTTGTGAATCCACTGATTTTTTCTGCACTTGTGTTTAATAAAGGCCTGTGGATCTGCAAAAGCCTTCTCACATATGGTACATTTAAGGTTCGTCTTTCCTGTGACACTCTGCTGGTGTGCAGGAAACTCTGATTGATGATCCCTCTCATAGGCAGCAGATCTTGGGTTGTTGGGGGTCTAAAATTATAGGGAACAAAACAAATGTATTATTTGTTTTGTTTTTTTTATGTGCATGAGACAAATTGATGATGCTTGTTTTCGTGCACAACCTGGAAAAGTTGCAAAGCAATATACACTGATAACAACAGTACATACAGTCTGCAAATGGGATATAACAAGGAATGTAAACAGTACAATTCACTCATAACTGCAGTGTCAGTGGCTCAGCAGGTTGCACACTTGCCTCTGAGGCTGGAAGATTGGTAGGTTGGGGGTCCAAGCCCCACAACAGACACTTGGGGTAAAATTTCAGTACTGACACTGTAATGCATCATGAGGGGGATGCTGCACTCCTGAGGTGCCATCTTTCAGATGAGACATTAACTGAGGTCCCATCCGTCTGTTTTGGTGATTGTTCAGATGGACATTAGAGATCTCATGGCACTTTTTGGAAAGAGTAGGGGAATATTTTATTTGCTATAACAAAACATGTCAAAAGAAAAATTCATGCAATAGCAAGCAATTATTGAACAGCAATAAATGATTCCCCACAAAAAATTTAGAAACAGTAATGACCCGTAAGTAAAGGAAAAAAAATAAATGAGGTAACGCAAATAATCTCCACAAATTGGGAGTGCTGTCCTTCTATACATGTGTGCGTTTTTTGAGAGCAGCTTTTCACCATGTCCACTGCAATGCGTGACATCTGATATGCACCACTCCCCACAAAGATGTGATCAGAGTCACGTATCAGAACCAGTTCTTGTAGAATTAAATGAACTAACTAAATAGGGAATAATATAATAATAATAATAATAAAATTTATTTGTATAAGCGCCTTTCGAATTTCAAGACGCTGTACAATTCACATATAAACAAAACATAACACATATACTATACAGTAAAATCAAGAGGGTACAGAAAATGCTTTCCCCCATAAAAAAAGTCTTAAGTGCCTGCTTAAAGCTCCCTAGCTCCTTACCATCCTGCACTTTTGAAGCTGATGGGGCAGAGAATTCCAGAGGATAGGTGCCACAAACCCGAAGGCCCGAGCACCAGATGACTTTAAGTTAACCCTCAGAATCTCTAGCAACCCCTCATCAGCCGAGCGGAGCTGTCGCAAAGGGGTGTAAAGAACCAGGAGCTCTTTCAAGTAATCGGGGCCCAATCTGTGTAGGGCTTTGTAAGTCATAAGAACTACTTTAAAGGTGATCCGCCACTGTATAGGCAGCCAGTGCAAATCGTGCAGCTCCGGGGTGATATGAGACCTTCTAGATGTCCCAGTCAACAAATGTGCTGCCACATTCTGCACTAGCTGCAAGTGGCAGATGTCAACCCCAGAAAAGCCCTAGGTAGAGGGAGTTGCAATAATCAAGGCGCAATGTCACAAAGGCATGGACCAAGACAGGTAGATTGCTAGACGGAACCAGGTGCCTAATCCTGGCAATGTTCCTAAGATGGTAAAAGGCCACCTTGATGACTGCCGATACCTGATGATGAAAAGTCAAGTCATCGTCAAGCACCACTCCCAGATTACGCACCCGATCAGAAGTGAGAATCTGGGCCTCCCCCAGGACTAAACCAGAAGGAAGCCCAATCCTCAACCCCTCTGCCTTACGGCCCGGGTCCACAACCAAAACCTCATTCCATCCTGGGTTCAACTTAAGACCGCTGGTATTCATCCAGTCTTGGATTTCTACATGGCAGTTGTTCAGTACTGAGATAGTACTAACCTGGTCGGGAGCAAAAGACAGGTAGAGCTGGGTGTCATCAGCATAGCAATGAAACCTCAGCCCATACCGTCTTACAATGTCTCTGAGGGGTAGCATATATACTGCGAATAACATGGGAGACAGCACCGAACCCTGAGGTACCCCACAGGGCAGTGAGAAAGCCCCGGATGAAAACAAACCCGAGACAACTCTCTGTATTCTACCAGCAAGGAAAGATAAAACCATCTGAGGACTGTACCAGACAGCCCACAGATAAACCTCAGACGTTCGAGGAGAACCCCATGATCCACAGTATCAAAAGCTGATGACAAATCAAGGAGAACCAAGATAGAACGGTGTCTCTGATCTCTCGCCATCAGGAGATCACTGATCACCCGAACCAGAGCAGTCTCAGTACTATGCCTCTTACGAAAACCTGATTGGAGAGGTTCGTATAAATTATGGATGGTTAGATGGTTATCCAGTTGAACAGCTACAACTTTCTCAATAACCTTCCCCACAAAAGGGAGGTTAGAGATAGGCCTGTAGTTTGCTAGGTTCTCCGGGTCTAAAGAAGCTTTCTTCAGAAGGGGGATAACCACCCCCTCCTTCAGGGAGCTAGGGAACTCACCCGAATCCAGAGAGCACCGGACAATCTGAGCTAAGACAGGGCCAATAATATCACTACAACCCCAAATCAGGGAAGTAGGGCTGGGGTCTAAACTACAGCACGTGGGACGCATCTCCTGGACAATTCGCATAATATCTACGACATCCAGCAGGTTGAAGGCACTCCAGGAGACTCTGGGCTCTACGACAAAGCACTGATCCCTAAGAGTCCCATCAAGCCAAGGGGCCCCAGGGTGACACGGGAAGGGGCAAACACGGATCGGAGCAATCAGATCAAGAAGCTGAAGATATGGCCCCATTATAGGCTGCAACCAACTGCTCAGGATCTGTGCAAGTCTCGTCCAACGACGAGAGGTCAATAACCGCCATCAGGTCTTCAGGGACCACATCCCACATAGGGCGGTAACTGACCAACTCCACAGGGGCTGACCTGCCCGGGGGGGTGAAAAATTGAACCCAATTGAGTAATGATCAGACCAACTGACTGGTTCCACCACCAAGTCGGATGCCTTGGACCGGAGGTATGCTGTTGTTGCAGGACAAGCCTACATCTTATCTGCCAGACCCCAACATTTAAAAACTAGCAGCACTAGCCTCATACTATCACAATTAAAGAAGTGCCAAGCAGGTGACAGTACACCCAAAAATAATACCTCTGGGGTAAGATTGTTAAAAAGTTTTGTGTGCCATCTAATCGAAAGCAGATCCCAAAATTCCAGGATAAAAGGGCAGTCCAGAAACAAATGTTCCATTGTTTCTATTGTGGAAGGACATGTGTCCCTAGGGCAATATCGAGCAGTGAGTTCCTTATGCTTCTGATTCCCCTTAATATTTCATTTCCCCAAGGGCACACAACCAAACCAAATCTCACATCTTCGGTGGGAGTCTATGGGCAGTAAGCAAGTCCTTAATCATGTTTTATTCCTTCTGCAAAAAGGTTGTGAAATGAGGAGAGACATAAAAATGTAATTGTAAGATATTCTCATATAGTCGCTTCCTAGGGAGTGGTTAAGCAGAGTGGAAGTGAGCCCCAATTTCTTAATAGCATCAAAACAAGCTGACCACAGAGGAATTGGCCTAGGCTGCCTCTTATTTTTATGTACAAAAGCCCAGGCATCCCATTCTGCCACAACACCAGAAATAGTAGTGGTAACCCATGGAATCCACACCTGCTCTGCATTGTGTAAAACAGCTAACAGATTCACATAGACAAAAATGAAAAGAAAAATAAACCACAGGATTTATTATTCCGAAACCACCATCTTTTATAGCTAGGTAAGTGGTACCTCTCTTGACTGGGTTCAAACAAGTACCCCAGACACACTGAAAAAAAAAACCAACTGTAAAGGTGAACCTCAAGTTTTAGGTGAAAGAAATAAACGTACATTGCCTTGATCATGAAGATATGTTTCTTTTTGCACATTATCCATGAATTCCAACGTGCTACTCTCTGTTTACCTTTTAAAATGAGGGCTTCCCAATTACAAGTAGCCATATCCCCTTGTCCCAAAAATATACCCCATATTTTTCAGGGCTAGTGGTCCAACGGGATGCCACCCCCCCCCAACGGAGTGGAACTAGCATCAGAAAGGGGCATGCAGGAGCTTTTTAGAAAATTCAACTTAGATCCCATTACTACCGAGAGGGAATGGAGTAACTCACAGGCCAGTGCCCCAGATCCAGCATTAGTTACTAATCAGCAAAGATCATCTGCATAAGCCACTGTTTTAACAACAGGAATACCGTTAGAAGCAATTCCCAATATTCTAGAAGAATGCTGGATAATTGGAATAATGGGATTAATAGGCAACCATGTCGGACCCCTTTATTTACAAAACATTTTTGTCCCACCCATCGAGTTTCATAAGGCAGTACATAAGCAGATTAGTAACACAGTATTATTCAATTTATAAAAACAGGAGAAAAACTATAATATCCTAGCCAGATCCATGAAAAATCATGTGAAACACAGTCAAAAGCAATTTGCTGATCTACACTAATTAGCAAACCTTCTGTGAGTCCCCTTTGGCATTTGTCCAAGACTTCTCTCAGGAGCAACAAAGCATCCAAGATACATTTACCTGGGACTGAGCAAAAATGTGCCATAAACAATGGAGTCCAAGACATTGGACAACAGTTTACTTAAAAGTCTGGTCAATATTTCGAAATCAGAATTTAATGGAGTAATAGGTCTCCAATTTGCTAAATCAGACTTTTCACCCTTTTTGAATAAAAAGATCAATAAGCCCTCATACATATCTGCTGGGAGAGACCCTGCCTCTAGCAAAGAATGGCACAGACTAGTGAATTCTTGTGACATTTTTCACCATATGTATGAATAAAATTCACACGGCAAACCATTACAAATGGGTACTACTCCCAGTTTAATATTGTTAATTACCTCAACAAGTTCTGAAGAGGTTATGGAGTGCAAAAGAGACTGTGCTTGGGTACTAGGGAGCTACGACAAAAGTGCCGTTTGTAAAAGCTCCTTCATCTGGGAGTTCACCAGAACAGAAGTCCCAAATGAAAGCAAATATCTGATTCAAGAGTTGCCATTATCTATGTGTTATCCACTAACAGGAGCCCTTCACTGGTCCGTATTTGTTCAAACATCCTATGTGCCACCCGATGTTTACACCCTTCCAGGGGGTTAACCTGCCCCTGGCTTTCTTGCATCCCAAACTGCAGTTCTAATTCTAAAGTCCTCTGTCTGTCATACGGATACAAAAACATTTCCTTCTTTATTGCAGAAATGTACTCTGAATAATTACATGGTTTGTCAGCTTGTTAGGTAAGCAACTTAAAAAATTGATTGTGAAGGGTCAAATAGTTCTATTTCTCCCTGCCTTTATAAATTGCCTTTATCTGAAAAAAATCTCAAGAACAAGATTTGCTCTCCTCCCACACAGAGACCAGGGAATCATATACACAGAATACAGATTTTTTAGCTTGAATCACCTGATCCAAGTCACTCATAATGTCCAGATCAGTAAGGAGACTAGTGTACAAATGCCAGACTCCATTACCTGCCTCCCTTCGAGGTAAATCTGAGAGATGTATAGCAATGAGAGCTTGATCTGAGGATTCATTTGGTACAGTATCCACCAACACTACTGGTAGTGTTTTGGAAATGAACCAAAAATCAATACAGAAAGAAAGTTTCCCTTTAAAGAAAAGTGGGTTTAGGGGGCAAGGATGCCTCTTTTGATGCATCATTCAAGCCAGCCAATGTAAGTACAGACTTTAAAAATGATTCATCATGATACTGTTTCTTTGGGAAGGGGCTAGTGTCCAAATGCCCCAAACTGGTGTTAAAATCACTCCCCCAAAAAAACTGTTTAGCCGTGCAGAGGTACAGTTGAATACTCTTGAATAGGTAAATCCGTAACACCTTAGTCTGTGGAACATAAATGTTAACTATCCTATAAGCCATAGCATTGAACCAATCATCCAAAATAAAGGCTTGACCAGGACTTACCTCCATTAATCTAGTGTAACCCCCCTACAAATTGGGGTTTACACAAATGTCTTCCTGATGCCCACTGTCAGGATGGTGTCCTGTGTCTGCAGCAGCTGTATGTGTCTGTGTGAGAGTCATTATGCTGTGTTAGAAATTAGTCTGGGCTGGGCTACAGTAGTTTAGGGCTCGTGACCAGCCAGGTATGTGGTATTTCTGCTCCTTTCTGCTGTTTTTATATGCGCAGAGGGAGCTCTGTTAGGAACTGTGTTCATTTACTGTTTATCTGCCTTAGTAATAATAGTATAGAAGTTTGTTTAACCTGCCTTCTCTTGCAGCTTGGACTTTTTGCATAAGAGCCACCATTTTGGTTCTGGACTGCCAGAGTTTGGCCAATCAAACCTCAAGGGACCTAAAATGGAGACTGTCCCCAAAGGTCTTATGGGATTGAAATCTGTAGGAATTGTAGTTTTTAAGGTCTGGTGCCTAAATGGACTTGGAGGGGGAGCCCTTGCTGTGACAGACAGTTCCCTCAGCCAACCAAACCTTTTGGATCTCAGAGGAAATCCCCAGAACTGCCTGCAGCAGAGTCAGTTGTGAGCTGGAGTTTGGAGAGTGAACAGCTCGAGCCACCGAGCAGCTGCTCCTGTGAAGGAGCAAGGGAGAATCAGTGGGAAGGCTGTACTAGCCTGCCTGTCACATCTTCCAGTAAGAAATCCTGTGAATGTGAAAGTTGGACTTAAATCTAATTCCTTTGTTTGAGATCTGAAGCCTGAAGAGAAAGAGAATGATCATTGCCTGAATTTGGGACCGAAGACTTGCTCCAGAAGCAATTGGCCTGCCAGGTAACGAAGTGAGTCACGGATTGAGAGGTTTGCACAGAACTTCTGCTAAATTGCAACTGGACTTTACCCGAACTGTGACTAAGAGTTGTGTTGCTTATAAGTGTGCAGAACGTGCTGTGTGTCACGATTTGGTTCCCCACCTTCAAGTGTGTTATGCTAGCTGGAAGCTGCTCCAGCACTCTTACAGACTAAATCTGAATTGCCTGCTCTGGTCTGGGCTCTGCCATCTCAGCCTAGACTGCCACTCCCATCAAAGAGACATTTCTGATGAAAGACCCGCTCAAGGATTCGGCCCCCTGTTCAACACCATTGAACAGGTAGTGACCACCTCAGTGAGTTGTGTGGGTTCTGCCTCACCTGGCAAACCAGAACAGCATCCAGAGGTCTTCATCTCATCAGTCCTGCCTCCTGGTCTGGGTAGCATGAGTACCAGACAGGGTAGCTCCCTGCAACAAAGCTGTAGTCATTATGTGTCATCTGATTTATTTGTTTGGGTTTATTACAATGAACTGAGCCATCCGGCTCTGGATTACAAATTCTGGGTTGATGTGCATGCTAATTGTTTTCTCTCCTAAGGGCCCCAACAACAGCTGCACTGCCGGCCTACCCGGGGCATCGCTTCAGACTAGCCTGCTTAACAACTGGGTACCCAGGGTTGTGTGACTGTGTATAAGGGACTTACTGTGCATGCATGTTCAGCCTGAATTAACCAGATCTGTCAGTCATCCCCTAGATTCATGCCCCACCTCTGTTCACTTCCTCCTGAGTAAATCATATTTCTTTCTTTTTGCATTTAATCTGGCTAGTGTGTACCTTTTTGGTGGGGGTGTTGTACTGCCATTGAACTGTTGCATTACAGGTCTTACTTTACAGGGGGTCTCCAGTACAGCTGCAGAGGATCCAGCCCTGGTGGTAAGTGCAAGGGGTGTGAGCAAGTCATTACTGCCATATGGTACATGTGAAGGTTTTGCTGCTACACTGCTTAGGCCACTAAAGGGGTTGGTGGGGGGGTTGTAGCATCCCGGAGGGCTATACCAACAGCAGTTATGCTACCCCAGAACCATTCCTCAGAGTGAAGACACCCGTTCAATGAGCTTAGGCCCCTCAACCTGCGCCTAGGCATGCAGGCAGGGGGTAGTAGCCCTTAGGATAGTGCCACCTAGGGGTTACACTACTAGGCATTATATCAGGGTTAGTAATACATATCCCTAATCCTGTACATGGTTCCTCACCCGGAGACCAGAAAGAAAAAAAAGCCTATACCATTCCCTCATCGCTGTCTGAATTTCCTGGAGTGTATGCAACCTGGTATCTTGTAATAGAAAAATATCATAGTCAAGGTGTTGTAAAATGCTAAAAGTCCTTTTCCGTTTCAAGTCCAATTTAATACTGTTTAGATTCAAAATGGCAGCTGTTAAGGAAGTCAGACTGGTAAACATTTATTTAGAAAGGTTCTTCTCCCTCAGTCTTATATTCCACTTCTTCCTCATAGTATTGGCACTCTCAGATGTGCTTGGGTCCTTTGTTTCAGAAAAAAGGTCCTTCTGAGAGGAACTCACCAAAAAAATCAGAGTCCTTGTCAGTATGCACATTGGTCCAGTTTCTAAGGGTAGTAAAATGATTGTTCAAAGGCATCGGATCCGAAATATCCACCTGTATTGGCTTCTTTTCCATTTCTTCCCCAGCACCACCAGTTGAAAAGACTCCAGATCAGCTTATGGGGCATGTCTTGGTCAATGACTGCTGGCAAATCCAGTAATGAGGCTGTAACCAAGGGGGGTGACTCAGTGGCCCACACAGGTGTATCTTTAACAGTGCAATAAACAGACCAAACACTTGTCCAGCAATGGAGCAGTTCAGAAACTGATATCAAAATTTAAGTCCCCCAGTGCATGAATAAACGCATAAAAGTCAGCAGGGGGAAAACTTGAGAAAATCTTTAAGCAGAAATTTGCCCACATGGTACCTATCAGGCAACTGTTCATACTCCTCTCAATACCTTAGTCGAACTGTGTAGCGTTGTTTAGCTGCCTTCACCGGCTTGTGAAAGAGGCTAGCATAAGGGCAACTTTCTTTGAAGTGTCGTGTTGTTTACAACTCCTGAATTCTCAGGAGTCACATCCAGTTCCTCCTCTGAAACATGAGAGGCAGCATTATGGAGGGCAGTAATCGTTTTCATTCCCTGGGGCAGCAAATCTAGCACACTGTGCCAATCCGTATCAAAAAGAGCAGTACCTGACTCTGAGAAGCTCTGCTTGTCAAGCCCCTAGTGCTGCACGGCTGCAGTAACGGACATCTGCTTTCTAGGAGGCTCTAACTGCATAGGCTGTACTGTAACAATGTTTGCCCAGAAAAATTGGTCCCATTACCTGGAAACAGAATAGAAGTATCAGAAATCCAGGTTCCTTCAGGTGTCTTCAGCCAGTCGGCATTTTCCAAAGCTGAATCAGGCATCCAATCCTTTGTAGAATTCTCTGTTGAAGTCGATGCAAGTGAGTCCAGTACTGCTGTCTCCAAGATGGTACCCTGTGAAGGTCAGCAATGTTGAGACTTTTTTTTGGCAAGCCAGACGGGCTAATTGAAACCAGTTTTTTTTTAATTTTCTCATCCTCCAATTTTGTTTTTTCTGTGGCATAGTGCAATTCTGCTTCAGTTTTCATCAAAAGAAGTTGCGTCCCTTGATTCCAAATCCATCACCAAGCAGCATTCTTCTTCCATAATCTCTGTATCCTTCACATCAGAAAAGGCAGTATCAAGATTTGCAGAAAAACGATCCTCCAGTTCAAGCTCTGACACTCCCCTACCTCCTCCACATCCACGTCCTTCATCGTCAGTGACTACACTGAACTCCTCCATCCTGCTCGCAGGAATTGTAACACCCCCCTGCAGCAAGAGTAGGGGAATTTTTATTGAGAAATAATATCAATACAAATCATTATAATTTCAATCAAACTTTATTTAACAAGGCATAACACCATTGAGCAAGCTCATTTTCAAGATGGTCCTGGACATAATAAAATAAATCACAGGCAGGTACAAGGAAGGAAAATAAACACTATACTTATGAGGAGCTAAGACAGGCCTATACAGCGAGGACTAACACAGTTAGGAGCTTATTATAGAACACTTAACAAACAGGCATAGTAAATGTAAGGTTAGGACGATTCAATCCCGGGCACTTGCTAGAATAAGTAGCCAGGTGGTTATTCTAGTATGAGACTTGGGAGGAGGAGGGGTAGGGAGGGTGGAGGTATAGGAGACAAGGGGTAGGTAGGGTGATGTTGGCCACGGGGGTTGAGAAAAGAGGTTGCAAAAACACTGGGGCCCCACTAATAGGGAAGGTGAGAGCTGCGTGTTTCTTGAGTGTCAGGGGATTCTTGGGGTCACCAAGAGAATAAAGATGCACTGGTCACCTATAACAGTTGCAGGTTTCCTTCAGGTACTCTGTAATCAGTGCTTTGAAGGGACCGGGGAGGGTTGAGAGCTTTAGAGATCTTTGCATTGTATTCCAAATGGAAGGAAGGGAGGAACTAATTGCAGCCAAGCCATGAAATTATCTTACTCTAGGTATATGAAAGCAGATTAAGGAGAAGTGCCTCAAGCCGTACGACCCCTTGGCATGCTTAAATAAGCTTGAGATGTATGCTGGTAGCTTATCAGACAAAGCCCTATATATCCAGAGGAAGGCATTTCTTTTCCTCCTTGTAGTAGGCGAGGTCCATCCCATCTCTTGGTACAGCAGGCAGTGATGGGTGCGAAAAGGCAGATTAAGAATGAACCTCAAGGCCCGGTGATAAAGAGCGTCAAGTTTACAGAGCACTGAAGAAAGGCAGTTGCTATAAAGGAAATCAGCTTAATCCAGTAAAGGTAGGAATGTAGATTGCACTAGTCCCTTTCTGGCTTCCTTGGTAAGTAGATGTTTAATGCGGTAGAATATACCTAAGCGTTGTCTTACTTTTTTTGAGAGCTTGTTCAGGTGGCACAGGAAATTAAGCTTATGGTCCAGCCAAAATCCCAGGTATTGAAAGGTATCAACAGTTTCCAGGGGTTCGCCTAATAAAGTTAGAATCTTAAGGCTGCATGTTGGTCCTGGGGTGGCGTTCAGTGAGAGGATCATGGCTTTGGTCTATTTGGCATTAAGCAGAAGCTTATGCTACATAAGATTAAATTGGAGAGAGATAAAATCTTGCTGTAAATCCTCATGGGCCATGCCCAGAGAAGAGTTAGTGGTGTAGAGGACTGTATCATCTGCAAATAAGTGCACATTAGCTGTGCGCAGGTGTGAATCAAGGTTATTGATATAGATTGCAAATAATATTGGGCCCAAAATAGAGCCTTGACACCTCGTGGTAATGTTTTTAGTGGGGCCAGTTCTCCCATAGCTTTGACTTGTAGTCTGTTAGTAAGGTAGCTGGCGAACCATTTAATGGCAAAACTATCGAGACCCGATGTTACTCAATGCGTTAAGCATAATGTTGTGATTCACAGTATCGAAGGCCTTACTAAGGTCAAGAAAGAGTGCAAACACATGCTTCTTAGAGTCCAAGGCAATTTGCCAGTCGGTGGTTACTTTAGCAGGGGCAGACACTGCGCTATGTTTGGCTCTGAAGCCTGACTGAGTGGCATTTAGCAGTTTCTGTGAGTCCAGCTGCTCCCTGATTTGGGTGTTAACAATTTTTTCCAACAGTTTTGAAAGGGAGGATAGTATAGAAATAGGCCGAGGATTGTTCAGGTCGCTAGGGTCCCCAGACTTGAACAAGAGGATGATGTGAGCAGTTTTCCATGCCATGGGTAACTCACTCTGAGTTAGGGAGATGTTGAATAAATGGACAATGGGGGCAGTCAGATAATAATGGCCTTATTTTAGGAAGAAAGGTTCGATGAGGTCGACACCAGCACTCTTTTTAGTATCTAATGACAGTAGGAGGTTCTCCACTTGCTTGAAGGATACAGGGTGGAAGCTGAAGGGGGAGGAGTAACTCTGGTTGGTGTCGATGTTGGGCCTTGTGGCATCAATGGCATCCCCATGTGGGCTGATCTTACTGATTGGAGAGGCGTCGATGGCTAGCCCCGCAGTGGCGAAGTATTCATTGAATTATTCAAGTATATCTGCTCTATCCATGAAAGTGGTGTCCCCAGACACTATTTTGGCTGGAAGGGAGGCATCGGTGGCATGACCCTCGACTTCTTTCTGATTTATATAAATCACAATCAATATAAACAAACAAAAAAAAAATTCTCACCTAATCCTAGAACTTCAAACCATGGCAAAAAAAGTAAAAACCAACAAAGGAAGAAGGGAAAACATTAGTGTTTCATGTTATTACACATTCTGTAACATAGCTGGGGTCATAAAGTAATAGAAATTTCAAAATACCACAGAATTGAGAATTATTTAAATTTGATAACAAAAGAAAAACCTTTCCACCATTTTAACACCTTTTCTGGTGAATGAAAAGAAATATCTCTATAATAATCTACGATCTCCACCAACCTTACTGTTACCTCCTGCACACTCCCCAAGCATATCTCAACTTAGCCTAAATCCTGTCTCCCTTTATAGCATTTACAGCCCTACGTCTCATTGCTGTGACAAACCCTAACATAAATTTCTGACTACCCTGTGGTGCTCTTTGTTTTCCATTTGCAATGTTAATTACCTTCTCTGACTCTAACTAATTTCTAATATGTCATGTTATGGTATGTTATTTGACTGTATATGTGGTTGTTGATTCATGCTATGCTTCATTGGCTGTATGTATACTTTTAACCGACTCTAACCTATGCGATATGTAATATCCCTGTACTCATGCCATGTACTTTGTCTGTGATTGTTTGTACCCTCCTGGGTCATGCCTGAAAAATAGTCATTTCATGACTAGCGCACCTACTCGGTAAACAAAAACTAAATAAATAAATATACAGAATTAATTGCTTGTTCACATAAAATACTGAACGTTTCATAAGACATAATCTGTTGTTGTAAGACCCACTGACATCTAGCTTGCCACAAATAGAACTTTAAACAACAACAGAAAATGGCTAAAGTGCCCTCATAATAGTTCTTAAAAAAGGGAGGATAGTTCCCTGTTATTAATGTTTCGTAGTTTAGTTTTGTTAGCCACACTAAGTTCCATTTCTTGGCAACATATTCCCATAAGGGTTCCCGAATCCTGAGTCTGCTAGGTTAGCTCTGTATCTGAGTTTATATATGTATTGCTTAAGTCCTGTACTAATTCCTAGTATCTGACTGTTAGCCTTGTAATGTTTTTTTTTCCGTAACAAGCCTGTCTGTGTCCTACTTTGAATTGCTATGTAATGTTGTATTTGTTTCTAATTTCTGTGACGTGGAACCTTTGTAAAGGTGACTCTGACTCAAAAATACTTTCCGAATCCTCTATAAATAAATAAAACATAAGGACAGTCAAAAAGAAAATGTTCCATTGTTTCTTCCCTAGCCTGACAAGTATTATATGGACAAATTCTTTCATCCTGGGTTTTATGATCTGGCAGCTGGGCTTCAATGCAAACAAAAAGTACAGTAATGCACATCGTAAAATGGAACCCAATGGTGCAATATGAAAAGGGGGAATGGTGCTGGAAAGCACCACAGAGGAAAAGGACCTAGAGAGGGGCCATGATACTGGACAGCCTAAAAAACAACAGCACATTGTAATAAAGCTGAGGGCAAGGACAGCAGGATGATGGGTGGCATAGGGAGGGGATAAGCAGCAGAAGTCAGGAAGTGATCCTCCCATAGTACAGGTCACTGGTGCGACCGCACCTGGAATACTGAGCAATGTACTGGAGTCCACACTGCAATAAGGTGGAAGCAATACAGCACAGGACAACCAAGATGGTCCATGGACTAGTGGTCATGACATATGGGAAGAGGCTGCAGGGCGTGAACATGTACACCCTTGAGAAAAAGCAGCAAAGGGGTGACATGATCGAGACAGAACTACCTGCACAGAATAAATAGGGTGGACAATAAGGAACTTTTCTCCTTGACTTTAAATACAGGGAAGAAAAGTAACTCGCTTAAACTCCCAGAGGGGAGATTCAAAAAGACCATCTGTAAAGCACTTTTTCACAGAACGAATGGTGGGCTAAAGGAAAAAGCTGCCAGAGAAAGTGGTACAGGCTAAATCAGTGAACAGCTTCACGCAGGAATGAGGCAGACATAGGAGGTGAGCTAGAAAAAGGGAGGGCTAAACAAAGGTGAGGGACGGCCACTAGGCCAGTGCAACGTACATAGATAGGGTGGGCAGACTGGCTAAGCCAGCAGGCCTTTTCTGCCATCAATGCCTATGGATCTATATAGTAGTGAGTAATACATATGCAGGCATGTCAGCCTTGAGTTATTACCCTGGTGATATAAAAATGTTTCAGTTCAAACTCTGCAGTGAGGTCTGTTCCTTCCCTGGCATTCTAACATCATATTCATACTGAAGACCAGAAGTGAACAGTGATCACTAAAATAGCATATGCTATATATTCTTATAAAATGTTAAAAGCAATTAAGGAACATTTATGATATGATATGTTATAAAAACGGCAAAGTGTGGACATTGAAAAAATGCTCAAACAATAAACACATTTTTGAAGAATATTTGATTTGAATTGTTTTGAAGAACCCTTTTATGCAACAATTCTTGAAGGGGGGTAGTGAGGGTATGTGAAGGAGAGCTAAGAGAGGTGAAGTGTACTACTAGGGAGTGGTCTCCACTCCCAAAATAACAGCAGGGAACAATCACAAACTCTGTACAAAAAAACATGCATCTTCTGCCAAAATAGTCTGGGGACAAAGCCCTCATGAGAATGCTCTTATATAGTGGTTAAGTAGGAGGGTCAAACTCATTGTTGCAGGGTCTTAGTGGTGGTATATGTGACACTTGGCCAGCTGGTTATGATTGTTCCATGATATTTGTAATATAAAAACATAGTATGTGATTGTCTCCATAAGGCAGCTGAGCCATGGGTCCCCCCAGGTTTCACAGAAGTTGCAGGATATATTAACCTGAGGCCAGGAGGTAATTAAAAGACTAGAGAGACTTAATTAAGGGTTTCCTGTTTCCCTGACTTAATTAGAGCTGACCCAGCTACCAGGATATAGGGCTCGCAAACTTTTACCATGTCTTAGAGGAAAAACAGGTTATCGCACCATGGTCTAAAAGGTCATAAACTCCTTTGATGTGCCCTGGAAAGAGGAACTGCTCGAGATCAAAGAGGGGATGTTAATTAAGGAGTCATATTGGAAAATTAGTTTTTGCTGAAGTCACAATATTTAAAATATCTCCTGACAGGAAGATCATTGTTTGTATATTTTTTATATTCTAAATGGAGGAGCCAGATGACATCATAGAAGGGGTGTGTGAGAGAGACACAGTTTAAACTGAATACTGTGGCTGAATTTAGTGACATTTCTTTTGGGGCTCTTAAGAAACAAGATCTAACTTAAGCACTGTAAAGAGGTAATACATTAGACAGAAAAAGTCTAATTGTATGTTGGTAGGAGTTTGTAGTTTTCTTTTCTTTTAAGTGATTGTATGCTTTTTATATAGTGTTCTATGTTTACATTTAATATATTTTTATCCATTTTTTTGAGTAAACCTTTCATTTGAAAGATACTGCCTGGGTCTTCCAAGTTCTTTTTGCATGTGACTTATTGAGGGTTAAGACTGACAAAAACTGTTCATAAGCTTGATGGTGTTACTAAACTGGGAAAAGGTAAGAATACACCTAAGGTCTTTTATAGAGTTTTAAGGGTTCATTTTGGAATCCTGGTTAGGTGCCCTTAGGCGAAAGATATCTAGCATCCCCCCAAAGAGCAGATTATCTGAGCCTGTACATTTGGGTAAGCTAGCATAAGGTTCACAGTTTGAATCCCCCCAGAACTTCAGACTAAAGGTAATTCGGACCTACAAGCAGACAGGAGGTTACCCTGTCTGTTACCTGTTCACAATACTGCGCTCAGAGGTTGGCACTGTGGGAGCAGAGGGCCTGACCTGCTGAGTGCATTTGTGACAGTATATACTATGGGTAGTTAGGAATTATTCTACCCGTCCTTGGTGGTAAGGGAAGAGTTTGGTGACTGGTGTCAGGGATGTCCAAGGGGTGCAGGACGGCCACCCATGTATCCCAAAAGTGATTCATTGACCCAAAGGCTAGATGAGAAAGATGCTCAAACTGGGCGAGTTGTGCCGAGCTAGCTATAAGTTCTCCAAGTGTGGGGATTTCTCATTTGATCCATCGGTGCAGCAGGAGGCGTTTTGCCTCAACGATTGCCAGAAGTGCCCATTTCAGCCCCACCTAAGTAAGATAAGGGTGACATTTATTTATTTATTTAAGAATTGGTAGCTGGGAAAGGCACACTGAGCTAAGGCTCATTTCTAGGTGCGACCCGGAGAAGAGGGGGAACAGGAGTTATTTATATAAAAAAAGAGTATAAAAAGAGACAGTTGCATACGAGATACAATATACATTATATGGTAGTACAATAATGCATAGTACAGCCTGACAGTTTTCCTCAGGAGTTACATAGAAATACAGAGTGACCATGTGTGAAGCATAATAATTAGTTTGACATAAACAGATTACAATATAGCAGCGTAAGGTGTGCTATAATAAGACAGAAAAAATGTAGAAAACAGTTTTTAAAATTAAAAGTACTAGAGGAGGTAAGGTGCATAGGGCCTCAGTCAGAAACAGCAG
The DNA here is from genome assembly GCA_016271365.2 of Neoceratodus forsteri. Lineage (NCBI taxonomy): Eukaryota > Metazoa > Chordata > Ceratodontiformes > Ceratodontidae > Neoceratodus > Neoceratodus forsteri. The sequence goes on from CM057449.1 coordinate 112,086,944, forward strand.
CAAGAGGTTACTGGAGGTGGTCTAAGCAGACACTTTATGCCTAGGAAAGTGGGGGTGAAATGAATAGAAGAGGGGATATTTTCCAGAGGGATGGGAAGCTAAAGGAGGAAGCTCATTGGCCTGTTGAAGTGTGTGCACAGGGGATGCAAAAAGTATGGGAGAGATAGGAGCAAAGGGATTAGGAGGGGTGGGGGTTGGGGAGAGGTGTGAGTAGAGGTAGGGTGGGAGGGAGTTGAACCAGAATTCTGAGATGGAAGTGAGGCTGTGAGCCAATCGTCTCTGTTGAAGGGAAGGTGGAGCGAGAGAAAAGGAGTAGAGGTCACAACGGTGAGTGAGTGGAGGGTAACTGGAGGCAAAATGACAGAAGACATTGAAAAGAACATCAAGTTCTGCAAGGGAGAAGGTGGGTGCTGAGCTGTAGATGATGTCAGCATAACAATACTGGAAGAATCCATTCAGTAATAAGTTCACAACGGACTGGGAGGGAGAGGCTGTCCTTGTGTTTGTAGAGCAGACCTAGTTTGGGTGAAGTTTTGAGTGTGTAGCAGTGATGTGGGATAAGAAATCTAAGGATGGGTCAAGCCAGACACCTAGGTATTTGTATGCAGGAACCACTTCAAGGGGTGTGCCTGTCAGTGTAGTGAAGACTGGAGGAGGTGATAAGTTTGGCTAGTTTTTGCCCTCAGCCGAAGGTCATGGCAATTGTTTTTTTTTGGTGTTCATTTTAAGCTGCTGATTCTGGAACCAGATTATACTGTAACTGTGTGAAAATCTTGTAGGGGAATCAGGACATTGTAAACAGTGGGGCTGGACAATCATGGTGGGATCCCAACAATAAGAAAGTGGGAGAGTCAAGGATATGTTGATTCAGCACTGCACTACTCAGCATGCGGACCTGGGCTCAATACTGTCTTAATGGTGAGCACGACTAGGTCCCTGCTTGCCTCTCTACATCTCCAACAGTCACTGCTTGGGAGAAAAAGGGCCACATGAAGTACAGCTGGGGTGAATTACCAAAGATACAGTACCTTCTTCTGGAGCAGTCTGCTGTGGGAGTCTTGGACTGCAGCGTGGGCAGACTTCCAGCACAACTTCCATTTGTCATCTGAATTTGCGCAGCCTGTAGCAGTAGCCCATTTGTTCTTGACCTGGATAGTTTGGTCTGGAGTTCTGTTTCTGATAAGAAAGTAATTGGTGCCAGGCCAGCCCTACCTTTCTGGTGGGTAATCTAGTGGTGCAGGGGATATGTGTCAGGATGGTTGGTTCCTCTTTCAGCTTTTTTAGTGTAGGGCTGAAGCACTTCAGAGTTGTAGATGGTGCCAGAACTCAGAACTGGTCAAGTCATATTGACTCTGTGATCCCTGAAATGAGTCCAGCACACCTTGACAAGGGAGAAGATCTGCTACCGTAATAATCCCTTTCAGTTTCCAGGAGAGGCTATAAGAGTGGTTTGCCACTTATCTGGATGCCTGGGTTATCCCAAACAGTGAAGAGCCCCAGGTGTGTCAACTCCATGCCTAGCCATTTCTCTAGATACATAGATACATAGACAGTGTCGGCAGATAAGGGCCTATGGCCCACCCAGTCTGCCCATTTAAGTTTGTAAGTTCAGTTTATGTTTTCCAGGAAGTCTGTTGCCCCTTACCCCTGACCTCCAGAATTCCTTTATGTCTATCCCATGCATTCTTAAATCCCGTGATTGTTTCAGCCCCCACCACTTCCTCTGGCAGGGTGTTCCACCACCAGATGCCACCACATTTTCACAAAAAAAAAAAAAATACCACCAACAGCTTCATGTGGTTCAAGGTCAGTTAGCATTCATCTGTCAATACTAGACAATCCTGCCTATTTTTCAGGCATGACCCAGGAGAGGAACCCTGGTCATGCCTGAAAATAGGCAGGATTTGGTTCAATGCACTTACCCGGCCAACAAAAAACTAAATAAATAAAATAACATTTTCACTGAGTTACCAATTGTCAGGTGCAAACCTAATATCCTGCAAAGTAGGGTATAGACAGACAGTGGGGGAGGATCTCCACATGAGCTTGGCTTCCATATCTAATCATAGGGGACGCCTCAGTTGGGGTGGGGAACCAGTGAGTCATTAGAGCTGCTTGAAATGCCTGGTGATACCCTTTAAATCATGGGAGCTCACAATCCCCCTTTCACCAATGAGTTCTAAGCTTTGTGCAGCTGTAACGTCGCTATTTACCCTCCTATAGGAAACTGCTCAACATTTTATCCATTTGATCAATCCATTTTTGGAGATGTGTGTAGGTATGTGGGAGATGAGATGGAAAAGCTTGGGGGCACTAACAGTTTTGACTGCCTTGATTTTACCTCCATGGAAAGTTACAGTGGCGTGAAAAAGTATTTGCCCCCTTCCTGATTTTCTCTATTATTGCATATTTGTCACACTGGATGTTTTCAGGTCTTTAGACAAAATATAATATTAGATAAAGGGAACCTGAGTGGACAAATAACACTTTTTTTTTTTACTTATTTCATTTATTTAATGAAAAAGTTAACCAACACCAACTGGCACTGTGTGAAAAGTAATTGCCCCTAGTTAAATCCACCAATTAAAGGGATAATTAGAGTCAGCTGATTGAACACAGCCAGGCTTGATTACAGCCAGCCCTGCTCAATATAAACCTCACTTATTTTGGCCCTCACCATCAGAGTCACATTGCCAGCACAAAGATTCAACAAGCACATTATGCCATGATCAAAGGAAGTTCCTGGAAAGATCAGAAAACATTTTGTTGCCCTCTATCAGTCTGGAAAGGGTTACAAAGCTATTTCTAAGGCTCTGGGACTCCATGAACCACAGTGAGGCCATAATCTCCAAATGGAGAACACTTGGAACAGTAGTGAACCTTCCCAGGAGTGGTGCCTGCCAAAATTACTCCAAGGCGCAGTGTAAAATCATCCAAGAAGTCTCAAAGGATCCTAAAACAACATCCAAAGAACTGCAGGCTTCTCTTGCCTCAGCTAAGGTCAGTGTTCATGACTCCACAATCAGAAAGAGACTGGGCAAAATGGGCTTCATGTGAGTAGCAAGGCGGAAACCACTTCTAACCAAGAAGAACATAAATGCTCGCTCTCATTTGCCAAGAAGCACCTGGATGATCCACAAGCCTTTTGGGAAAATGTTCTATGGACAGATGAGTCCAAAGTGGAACTTTTGGACAACATGGATCCTTTAATGTCTCGTGTAAAGCAACACAGCATTCCACAGTAAGAACACCATACCAACAGTCAAACATGGTGGTGGTAGTGTGATGGTGTGGGGATGCTTTGCTGCCTAAGGACCTGGATGACTTGCCATAATTAAAGGAACCATGAATTCTGCTCTGTGCCAGAAAATTCTTAAGGAGAATGTCCAGTCATCCTTCCGTCAGCTGAAGCTGAAGCGTAGTTGGGTCATGCAGCAAGACAATGATCCAAAACACAAAAGCAAGTCCACATCAGAATGGCAAAAAGAAGTAAAATTAAAGTTTTGGAGTGGCCTAGTCAAAGTCCAGACTTAAACCCAATAGAGATGCTGTGGCAGGACCTGAAACGAGCAGTTCATGCTCGAAACCTACAAATGTTACTGAATTAAAGCAGTTCTGTGAGGAAGAGTGGGTTAAAATTCCTCCACAGCGATGTGAAAGACTGATATTGAATTATAGGAAGTGTTTGGTTGCAGTCATTGCAGCTAAATGTTGCGTAACCAGTTATTAAGTGTAAGGGGCAATTACTTTTTCACACAGTGCCAATTGGTGTTGGTTAACTTTTTCATTAAATAAGTGAAATAAAAAAAAAACAAGTGTTATTTGTTCACTCAGGTTCCTTTATCTAATATTACATTTTGTCTAAAGACCTGAAAACATCCAGTGTGACAAATATGCAATAATAGAGAAAATCAGGAAGGGGGCAAATACTTTTTCACACCACTGTACATAGGCTTCTAAATTTCACATTCTGCTTTCAGTTCTGCTAATAAGATGGGAACATTACTCTCACATAATTTGCTCAGCTGGGAAGTAATCTTAATGCCTAAGGTGGTGATAAAGGTAGGCACACGTCAGAGACCTAGGAAGGTAAAAGTTTGGGAGGTGCCATGACGATTGAGGGGAAGCACCCCTGTCTTGGTTTGGTTGATGTGCAGGCCCAATACCTTTGAAAACAAGTTTAATAGGTTCATCAATGGACAGACATGCCGATTAGCATGGTCCTGCAGAACTAACAGGTCATCAGCATATAGTAATGCTTTACGCTGGTCCACCTCCATCTGTTTTTTGTAATTAATATTTTGTTGAATGTTCAATATAAAATAGATATATTGACACAAAGGAAATAGTCCGTTCAATAAATTAGAACAGTACAATTATATGACATCAAGATAATAATGGTGAAATGAGCAATATATAGATGGCTCCCATACCCAGCGAGACCATCAGGCCCATTGGTCAGGGGAGCCACGAGACTGGCTGCTTCACTCCATACCCCACAGGCAGTGCTTTGCAATGTGAGATCAATGAGGAACAAGACTGACATTATGGTAGATTTAATTTGGGTTTCCTTTGTCTAGCTGTCTTGTATCACAGAGACCTAGCTGAGTGATGACACCGGCTCAGTTCTGGAAGTGGCAGTCCCAGCTGGATTCTCAGTGGTATGCTGCCCACGGAGGAATCATGGGTGGGAGTAGCTATCTGTTTTAGATCTAAGCTGAACTTCACTGTGAACCCAGTGGGGAACACCTTGTCATCTGAATGTGTATCTGTGCATGGCGGTCCAGATGTAGGACCCTCAAGGTATACAAGTCTACTGGTCATGAGGGGGATTTTCCGTGGGAAATCACAGACTTTATTGCTGATAGGGTCTTGGAATCATCCATATGGATTGTTTCGGTTGATTTTAACACCTACGTTGATGAAGTCTCACACTTTGGAAGGGATTTTCTCCGGTTGATGGAATCACTGGGCTTTGAACAACTTATTACTTCTGCGACTCACCAACATGGACACACCTTGAACTTTGTGTTCTCCCTGGGGCTTAGGGTTGGGAACCATGAGATTGACCTAGGCAGTTGGTTGGATCACTACACGGTGAAGTTCTCCGTTTGGCTCCCCCCCCCCCCCCCCGGTCAAGTCCTCCCGCTTTGGAGATGGTTCAATACCATCCTTTAAGTGGACTCAGACCAGAAGAACTGCAGGCGATACTGAACATCTTGAAGATGGTGGCAGCTTGTGAGACAGGATCGGAGAATGTAGTGATGACCTATAACAGGGTTATTACTGAGGCTTCAACTTGGTAGCACCTACCCATGTACAACTCCGGGTCTTATGCTTAGGCTCCCCATGGTTTGATGCAGAGCTTAGGGAGTTGAAAATCAGGGGTCAGTGGTTAAAGTGCAGTTGGAGGAGATCCAGGGCCCATGAGGAAAAACTGACTTTGATGATTCTTTATGATGAGCAGCAAAGGACAATCTCCTATAAGAAGGCAACATTTCCATCCAAGGAGATTGTGGCTGGGAGGAATCGACTGACTCATTTTTTCCATACTGTGGATAGGTTATTAAATCCAACCTTTCTTCGGCCAGTAAGGAGGTTCATCAGTCAAGTGCAGAGTTCACTGAATTCATCTCAGATGAACTGTCCTCTGTTCGGGCCAGGATCTCTCCAAATGGGTTGTCACAACCCAGCAGAGCTGAGCCTGTACCTCTTGGATGCACTCAGCTGTCCTGGGCACAGTTTCACCCAATTACAATGGAAGAAGTCTGCAAGGTGATTTTGGAGCTGTGGCCCACTTTTTGTGAACTAGACCCTGGCCCTATGCAGACAGGGTCCCCTTGTCTGATGCTCATACCCAAGGGCTCCATTGTGTTCAATGGGCAGTTTACCGATCTGGCAATCTCCCCTCATCTTTCCCGGGTTGTGTTATGCAATGCCAGAGCGATGAGGAACAAAACTGCCATAATGGTTGATTTGATTGCCTTGGTTGATCTGGCTTGCATCACAGAGACCTGGCTGAATGAAAATGCAGCTCCCATTTTGGAAGCAGCAGGACCAGCTGGGTACTCTGTGAAGGATCGCACAGGTGGTGGGAGGGGTGGCTTTTTGTTTTAAGTCTGGCTTGAACCTCACAATGCTACCTCTGGGTCCTACCATGTCTTTTGAGTGTGTGGCTGTGTGGGGCAGTCCTGGCATGAGTTACAGGGTCCTCCTACTCTATCGCCCCTCCCCCGAGGAGATCGAGGAGCTCGTCACCAACCTACTACTGGAGTCTCCCAGATGGTTAATTCTGGGGGACTTCAATGTTTGGGTTGATGACGAGCTCTCAGCACTTGGTTGTGATCTCCTTAACAGCATGGGGGCCCTAAGCCTGACACAGAATGTTACCTCAGTTACCCACTCAAGCAGCCACACACTGGACTAGGTATTTTCAACTGGCCTTGAGGCCTCTGAATTAGGGGTTAATCTGGTGGTTTGGTCAGATCATAGTGTCGTGAGGTTCACATTAGCACCCCCCAACCCCTCAGTAGTCCCTGCCTCTGTGGAGATGGTTCAGTTCCTCCCTTTACAAGGATTGTCCCCAATGGAACTATCAGCGGCATTAGACCTATCGGGGGTGAGGGTTGTTTGTGGGCTTGGGACAGAGGAGGCAGTGGTGGCTTATAATGAGGCTATCACTGCAGCCCTTAACACTCATCACACCCGTCTGTGTCCAACCCCTGTCTTCACGCTGAAGGCTCCCCTAGTTTGATAGGAACTTAGGGAGTTGAAGATTAAGGGTTGGAGGTTAGAAAGGTGTTGGTGGGTTTCTGGCCTGTTGGAGGACAAGTTGGCCCTAAAGACCCATTATAAGGACTATTAGGAAGCAATCTCCCATAAGAAAGCAGCTTTTTTGTCCAGAAAGATTGCTCCAGCAAGGAACAGACCGGTTCAGCTCTTCTACGCAGTTGATGGGCTTTTACATCTGTCTCCATGTGGGGGGAAGCTGGTTCCAATACAAGATGTGAGGAGCTCGCTCTGTTCTTTGCCGACAAGGTGTCCTCCATCAGGGCTGAGATCTCCTTGGAGGCCTCTCTTAGGGATTGCAGGGATCTCCCTGTGATATGCCAGGGCACTTCTCTTGTCTTAGCTGAGTTTGACCCAGTTGGGGTGGATGAGGTGGTAGAGGTTATCTCAAAGCTACGGCCAACACATTGTGATCTTGACCCAGGCCCAACCTGACTTTTGGTCAGATGTTTGGGCCTGATTGGTTCTGTGGTGGCCGAGATTGTCCAGAGTTCCTTGAGAAGTGGGGTCTTTCCAGTGACTTTGAAAAAGGCCCTGGTTAAACCCTTATTAAAGAAACCCTCGCTGGACCCAGACTGCCTTGGCAACTACAGACCAGTGTCAAACCTTCCATTTTTAAGGAAGGTTATAGAAAAGGTGGTGGCCATTCAGCTTGAGGGGCACCTTGCCACCACCTCCACCTATGAGGCTTTCCAGTCTGGGTTCAGAGCTGGGCATAGTATGGAGACTGCCTTGGTGAAGATGCTGAATGATCTCCTGGTTGCGAGAGACAGGAGAGAGCGGACTATCTTGATATTCCTGGATCTTATGGAGGCATTTGATACCATGGACCATGAGGTGCTCCTTGACTGACTGCGGTTTTGGTGTGGCCTTTCCAGTATGGTCATCACATGCTTCAGGTAATACCCGACAGGCAGAGTGCAGAGGGTGGTGATGGGGTTAGCCTCATCTAGCTTAAAGCCTCTGACCTGTGGAGTTCTGCAGGGGTCGGTCTTGTTGCCCTTGTTGTTTACAGTCTACATGCTGCTACTGGGGGACATTATCAGGTGGCACAGATTGGGTTTTCACTGCTATGCAGATGACACCCAGGTGTACCTGTCCTGCACACCAGGTAGCCAGATGGTGGACTCTGTGCTTAACAGCTGCCTGACTTGAAATCTGGACTCAGATGTCTCATAACTGGCTAAGGCTCAACTTTGACAAGACTGAGCTGCCGGTGGTGGATCCAGGTTGTCACGGTGGGGTTGGGACTTATTGGGATCCCCCAGTCTTGTACTGGGGGGTACCAATAGTCCCCTCTGAGCAGGTAAGGGATCTGGGTGTGATCCTTGACGATGGCTTGACATTTGATTCTCAGGTGTTGGCTGTCATTAAGAATGGATTTTACCATCTGAGGAATATTGCCCGGATCTGGCACCTGTTACCACCTGATGACCTGTCCTCACTGGTACATGCCTTTGTCACGTCCAGGCTGGATTACTGTAATGCCATGTACCTAGGGCTTTCTGGACGTAACCTCCACCGGCTGCAGTTTGTGCAGAATGTGGCAGCTCGATTACTGGCAGATGTATGTAGGAATGATCATATCATGCCAGTCCTCTGCAAACTGCACTGGCTGCCAGTTAGGTGGAGGATTATCTTCAAGGTTGATTTACTGACCTATAAGGCCCTACATGGTAGGGGACCAATTTATCTGGAAGATCTCCTCATGCCCCACTGCCCAACCCAGGCTTTCCATTCCACTGAGGGTTGCCTCCTTGATGTTCCTAGGGTGAATCTGTGACACTCGGGTGATCAAGCGTTTTCTGTAGCCGCGCCCACCCTATGGAACTCCCTTCCTAAACAGCTTTGACAGGCTCCCTCGGTGGAATCCTTCAAAAAGGGATTAAAAACGTTTTTATTTAACCAGGCCTTTAAAGAGTTTTAATTACTGATTTAATGATAGATAATTTTTATTTATACAACTGTCGCTTCTCCTAAAGTGGTTGTTACTATGATGTTGTTTGCTGCATTGTGTTTTAACTGTACAGCACTCCGAGTCCTTTGAGAAATGGGAGCTATATAAATAAAATCTCTCTCTATCTATCTAAAGGTGAGCTGTGTGGGGCTTTTGGAGTCGGTACTCAATGAAATAGTTTGGTGCTCCCTTTCTGAGACGGTCTTCCCAGTGGCATTGAAAAATGTTCTGGTTCAACCCCTTCTGAAGAAACCATCTTTGGAGCTGGGTATTCCAGTGAATTACCATCCTGTCTCTACCCTTCCTTTTTTAGGTAAGGTTATTGAGAAGGTTGTGCCACTGCATCTTGAGGAGCAGCTCATAGCTCGTGACATCTATTAGCACCTCCAGTCTGAGTTTAGATCGAGGCATAGCACTGAGGCTGTGTCGGTCAAGGTGCTTAATGACCTCCTAATGGCGAGGGATAGGGGTAAATGGTCTGTTCTCATTCTCCTCGGTCTCTCTTCAGCTTTTGACACTGTGGGCTATGGGTTGTTGCTGGATTGTCTGTGGGAGTGCAGAGGGCTCACTAGTACTGTTGTCTGCTGGTTCCAGTCCTACCTCAGGGACAGGACACAAAGGGCAGCAATGGGATCCTTCTCTTCATCCCTGATGTCCCTGCTCAGTGGTGTGTCCCAAGGTTCGGTTCTCTCATATACACTGTTCACAGTGTACATGCTACCTCTGAGGAGGATCATTCAACAATACAGTCTGGGTTTCTACTGCTATGCGAATGATACCCAGTTGTGTTTGTCTTTGCACCTAGGATGCTTGACAGTGTCGAGGTGCTGAATTTGTACATGTCTGAATTCAGAAGAGGATGGAATCTAGTTGGCTGGGATTTAACCCAGATTAGACTGAGGTGCTGGTGATTGAGCAGGGTCAGAGAAGAGGAGCAGAAGTAGTCATGGGAAAGGTGGGGCTTCGACTGAGGTAGTCCAGGCTGTTGGCTTCTGCAGTGGTGAAAAATCTGGGAGTCATTATTGATGACCAGTTGATACTGGAGGCTCAAGTGAGTGCTGTAGTTAGGAGTGACTTTTACCGTCTTAAGAACATCAGCCTGACTAAGTCCCTTATCCCTCCTGAAGACCTGCCAACACTGTTGCATGCATTCGTGATATCCAGGCTGGACTACTGCAATGCGCTCTACGTCAGGATAAATGGAGATACCCTATGATGCTTGCAGCTGGTGCAGAACACAGCAGCCAGGTTGCTGACTTGCCTCTCGAGGTCCAGTCATGTGACCACGGTCTTGCGTGACCTGCACTGGCTGCCTGTGAAGTAGCATGTTACCTTCAAGGTTGGCTTTCTAACCTATAAAGCCCTACATGGATTGGGTCCTGACTACTTGTCAGAGCTTCTGCACCCTCTCTAATCCTCATGCTGCTTCACTGTACTTAGGAAGGTCTCCTGTTGGTCTCAAGGGCATGGCTGAAATCCTCAGGGGAACCGCACATTTGAGGTGCCGGTTCTATGCTGTGGAATACTCTGCCTAGAGTACTGAGAGAGGCCCCCTCAGTGGTGTCCTTTAAAAGGGTGTTAAAGGCTTACCTGCTTAGACAGGCACACGGGAACCATAATTAGCACCCAGTGTTTATCATGAAGCAGTTGCTGTTTTATTACAATGATGGTAATTTATTTATTATACTAGTGATGTTTAAGTTTTTTGTTTTCATTTATTGTGCTGTTTTATTATTTGCCTGTCTACTCCTGTACAGTGGCCTGAGCCTCCAGGGAAGGGCACGATATAAATAAATCTGCTACTACTAGTAAAGTATTGTGAGTTTGCAGACAGTATAAAATCTAAGAAAACAGAAACATAGACTTTGATGATAGATAAGGACCGCTTGGCCCACCTAGTCTGACCATTTCCCTACCTACTGGATAAGCTGCAGATCCTAGTTAACCAACAGCCTATTTCTTCCTACCCCCCACAAGAATTGTCTTATGTCTGTCCCATGCATTCTTGAATTCTCCTACAGTTTTAGACCCCACAACCTCTTCAGGAAGGCAGTTCCATGCGTCCACCACCCTCTCCGTGAAAAAATACTTCCTCACATTGCCCCTGAGCTGTCCGCCCTCTATCTTCAAATTGTGTCCCCTTGTTCGTGCGCATCTCTTTTTCTGAAAGATGCTACCCTCTTGGACTTTGTTGATTCCACTGAGGTACTTTAAAGTTTCTATCATGTCCCCCCTCTCCCTCCTTTCCTCAAGGGTATACATATTAAGCTCCTTTAATATCTCCTCATATGGCTTCTCTTGCAGACCCTACACCATTTTAGTTGCCCTCCTCTGGACTGCCTCCATCCTGTCTATGTCCTTGCAGAGATGGGGTCTGCAGAACTGGACACAGTACTCCAGATGGGGTCTCACCAACTGTCTGTACAGGGGGATAACAACTTCCTGTTTTCTGCTAGTGATGCCTCTCCCTATACATCCCAGTATCCCCCCATCCCTCCCTACCGCCTTCTCACATTGCTTGCCAACCTTAAGGTCATCTGATATGATTACCCCCAGGTCCCTTTCCATTTTTGTTGTTGTTACTACCTCCCCCCATTGTGTACTCTTCCACTGGGTTTTTGTTTCCCATTTAAGTTAATTATGAGGAAACAGGTAACTGGGAAAGGCACACTGGCCAGGACTCATTTCCAGGTGTGACCAGGGGAAAAGGGAATGGGGATACAATAGATCAAAAACAGCAGTAAAGAAGCATTCCAAAGATACAGTGCAAACAGTGAACAATTCTACAAGATGCAAGTACAAATAATAATCAACAGTGAACAAAAGCTGGTTCTATCAGCATCATCAATACTCAATTAAAATGACAACAGCAGGTAGATACAAATAAGTACAGCAGTTGTAGTGACATGGGCTGACCTCGGGGGACCATGGCAGGGGTGAAAACAGCAGCAGGGGCTGGGCAGGTAGGGGGCTGACAGAAGCAGGAGGGGGAGCGGAAGAGCTTTAGCTGGTGCCTAAAGGAAATGGGGAGGGTGAGAAGTGGTGCAAGGAGGGGAGCTGGTTCCAGAGGGAGGGAAGGTGATAGGAGAAGGCTGACCGCCCAGCAGGAGGTGTGAGGGTGGGGGAAGGAGAAAGTGCGAAGATCCCTGGAGCAGAGGGAGTATGAGGAAGAGGGAATGGGTGACAGCAGTATGGCTAGGTAAGGTGGTAGAGACCCAAATCAGTATATGGAGATGAAGAAAGTGCAGTGGGACTGGTGACATGATGGCAGAAGGAGAATGGATAGGGAGAAGTAGAGGCAGCAGTGATTAGCATGAGTGGGGATTTGGTAGCAAAGTGATAGAAGGCATTACTGAGGTCTGGCAAGGGAAGAGGAGGGGGCAGTACTGTAGACCACATTCGTATAGTCGAAGACTGGAAGTACCATTTTGGTAACCAACTCTCAGTGGACCTGCATGGACAGGAAGCCTTTGTTAGGGTACAATGCTCCAGACTTGGGGCATCTTGGAGTGGATGTCACTGATCATCATTGATTGGATGTGTTTATTGATAATATTGCTAGTGGGTGTGAGGGGCTTTGTGTTATTTGAGGGACTGAATTACCAGGTCAAGATGTGTTTGTGCCACGACCTGGTCTGTATTAGTTATGCCAGTACCCTGCTTCAGGACCTGCGCCCCTTTATCAACCTCCCAGTTTTGGCTACTGCAGCAAGACACTGCAGGGAGGTTGGGATAACTAGGCAGCAGAGGGGTCATGGATTTTGGGCAGTGGAGGATGAGGTAGCTAGTAGTATTGAGGTCGTTCGGTGCAGAAGACGCCCTGGGCATAAGCAGTACCTAGGGAGAAGCCAGACATGTTTGGTTTCCGTGCCCAGGGTTCCCACCAGACTGAGTGGGCAGGTAGCTAGAGGGCCATCCGTATCCTCTAATCCTCTTCAGGCAGTGCTATGCAATGCCAGGTCAATGAGGAACAAGACCGCTATTTTTGCAGACTTGATTTCCTCTGTCGACCTGGCCTGCATTCTGAGGAGACCTGGTTGGTGTGATGCAGGCCCAGTCTCCAGGCCGCTGCTCCTCCGGTACTCTGGTGAAAGCGCTGCCCAAGGAAGGATCACGGGGTGGGAGTGGCCATTGTTTTTTGATCCAGCCTGGGCTGCTGGGTGCACCCAGTTGGCAGCACCCAATCTTTTGAGTGTGTCGCCATCCGTGGGGGTACAGGTGCAGGGTGCAGGGTTCTCCTTCTTTACCGCCCCCCTGGGGTGGGAGAGATTTCCTGCAGGAGGTAGCAAACTTCATCGTCGACCAGGTGTTGGAGTCCCCCAGATGTTTAATCCTGGGGGACTTCAATGCTTGGATCGATGATAAATTCTCGCGTTTCAGTTACGACCTCCTCCAGGTGACACAGTCTCTGGGCCTGTCACAAGCAGTTGCTTCTGCTACCCACCAGTTTGGCCACACACTCGATCTGGTGTTCCAGCTGGGTCTTGAGGTTGATAACCTCAAGACTGATCAGGTCATTTGGTCTGATCATTACACTGTGGAGTTCACTTTTGGGCCCCCCCCCCGAAAGTCCCTTCCCTGGAGAAATGGTCAGCTATCTCCCTTTAAGGGGCTTGCACCCAGAAGGACTGTTGGCGGTTGCTGATTTATCTAAGGTTGATGTGGCATGTGCAATTGGCACTGAAGAGGTGGTTGCCACCTATAATAGAGTGGTTTCTGAAGCTCTGGACGCCATCGCACCAGTTTGTTTATGACCCATGTCTCTCACGCGAGATCCCCGTGGTTTAATGGGGATCTCAGGGTGATGAAAATCAGGCGTCGGAAGATGGAGTGTCGCTGGCGGAAGACCTGGCTGGAGTCTGACAAGCTGGCCCTGCGTGCTCACTATGTTGAGTATCGGGGGAAATCTCCTGTAAGAAGGCAGAATTTCTGTCCAAGGAGATTGCTGTGGGGAGGAACAGACCTTCTCAGCTCTTTTGAACTGTGGACAGGCTTTTACATCCTGCCTGCCTACAGCTGAAAAAAGCCCTTTCATCCACTTTATTTATTTTTTTATTTATTAAAGTCTAGGGATTACTTTATGTAAAGAGTTTGCTCTGTTCTTCTCTGACAGAGTGTCGGCCATCCGGTCGGGGATTCCGCCAGTTAGGCTTTCACCTAGCAGTGATCGGGCTGGGAGGAATAGAGGCATTCCGCTTGTCTGGGAAGAGTTTAGGCCAGTTGAGGTGTCCGATGTGACTAGATCTCAGAGCTGAAGCACACGTTTTGTGAACTACACTCAGCCCCGACACGGTTCTTAATGGGATGTGTTGAGGCTATTGGCCCGGTGTTCACCAGGATTGTCAGGTGCTCGATGGTGGAGGGGGTTCTCCTGGCTGCCTTGAAAGAAGGCGCTGGTAGAGCCCTTCTTAAGAAACCTTCCCTCGACCCTGATGTCCTGGCGAATTACTGTCCTATCTCCAACCTGCCTTTTTTGAGCAAGGTTGTTGAGAAGTTAGTGGCACAACAGCTTGAGGATCTCCTGGCGTCCTTGGACATTTATGAGCCATTTCAGTTGTGTTTTTGGTCTAGACACAGAACTGAAACAGCTCTAGTGAGGATGCATAATAATCTGCTCAGGGCTAGAGATAGAGGAGACAGGTCAGTTCTTGTACTCCTCGATATCTCCTCAGCCTTTGACACTGTGGACTACATCGTGTTATTGGATCAGCTCTATGAGTTTTGTGGACTCGCGGTACTGTCATCAGGTGGTTTGAGTTCTATCTCTCAGACAGGATGCAGTGGGCGGTGATGGGGAATTTCTCCTCCTCCCCAATGCCTTTGTTGTGTGGAGTTCCACAGGGCTCAATCCTGTCACCGATGTTGTTCACAGTGTATATGCTGCCCCTGGGTGAGGTAATTTGGCAATACAGTGTGGAGTTTCACTGCTACGCAGATGATACCCAACTGTATTTGTTATTTGCTCCTGGAACATCAGGAACCATGGATGTGCTTAACAACTGTCTGGTTAAAATCAATGACTGGATGGCTTCCAGCTGGCTGAGTCTCAACCCTGCCAAGATGGAGGTGCTGGTGATCAAGCCTGGTCGTGGGCGTGATGGGTTGCTGCCCGGGCATGATTCTGGTCTTGTACTGGGTTCTACAACATTGACAGCTTCCCTGAGGGTGTGAAATCTGGGCGTGATCCTTGACAGCAGACTGACTTTCAAAGATCAGGTGTCATCTGTAGTCAGTAGTGGTTTTTACCATCTACGAAACATTGCCTGGATTAAGCCCCTTGTTCCGCCCGAAGGCCTGCCAACGGTAGTGCACGCCTTTGTTTCCTCCAGGCTTAACTACTGCAATGCTCTTTACTTCAGGGTCATGGGAGGGACCCTCCGCAGACTGCAGCTAGTGTAGAATGCAGCAGCTCGCTTACTGACTGGTCTTTCTAGGTCCAGTCACGTGACCCCTGTTCTGAGTGCCCTGCACTGACTGCTGGTCAGATGGAGGGTCCTTTTCAAGGTGGGGCTTCTCACCTATAAGGCCCTAAATGGACTGGGTCCTGGCTATCTGTTAGAGCTCCTGACACCAGTGACCTCTGCTCGCTCCCTCTGTGCCTCTTCGAGAGGCCTCCTGGATGTTCCCAGGGTTCAGCTCAAGACTTCTGGAGATCATGCTTTTAGCATTTCTGGTCCGTCCCTGTGGAATGCACTTCTATCTGCAGTTCGGGAGGCCCCCACGGTAGAGGTGTTTAGGCGAAGGTTGAAGGCACACCTCTTTGGCTTGGCTTTTAATTGAATACTGAGTTTATGACAATTTATTAGCTTTAAATTATTTTTACATTTTAGCTATTCTAAATTGCATTAATGAAATTTTATATTGATGTACTGTATGTTTTTTATATATTTCTGTGAGTCGCCCAGAGCCTCCAGGAATGGGCACCATACAAATAAAACTTGCCTTGCCTTCCCTTGCCTTATTGTGGGCAGAAAAGGCAATCCTACTATCAAACCGCACACCGAGATACTTGAAGGAGAGAACCAGTTCAAGAGCAGTGTCTTCCAGGGTGAAGAAGGCAGGGAGGGGAACAAGCCTAGCCAGCTTCTGATTGACACCAAATGTCATGGACATTGTCTTTTAGTGTTGACTCAGATTTGGTTGGATTGGAACCAGCATAGGACATGGCGGAAATCTTGCTGGAGCTGGTGATTATTTATCATTCAATATGAATTTTTTTAAAGAAGAGTACATTTTCTTAAAAATGGACAAGTTAGTCTGGAGAGGTAAATGTTGGTGCAAATAATGTATTTTAGGCACCACCATCACGTTTAGAGTTTGTATCTTTCCCCAAAAGAAGAGGTACATGGGGTGCCATTTTTGAAGGTCTAAGACTACTTTCTATTTAAGTGGAGCAAAAATTGGTATCATCTATTTTCTTAATATTTGATAATAATACAACACCTAGGGATTTAATTTCAGATTGAGAGACCTGAAATGGTCTGAATTTAGGATGCAGAGGTCTAACTTAGTTGATAAAGGTAAGGCTTCAGATTTGTTAACATTGATTTTGAATCCAGAAAAAATGTAAATCATCTATGATCCTGAGCAGCGGTGGGATAAAATTGGATGCATTAAAGTAAGCAGAACATCACCTGCATACACCATAATCTTGTGATGTGTGCCTTATTTTATACCGGGAACCACAGAGTGAGGTTCTTATGTTCATGTTTGAGTGTAAGAGTAAATAGTAATGGGGACAACAGGCAGCCTTGTCCAGTTCCACTAAATATTGAATTGTTTTCTAAAGATAGGGGACCGAATTCACGAAGGTTGCATCAAACCCTACGTCAGACCAGGCAGTTGGAGCAGCTGTACTGAAACGTTTGCACAGGGCTGCAGCTATGAATTTTGGGGCCCCGGACAAGTCACTTGAAATGGGCCCCTGTTTCCCAAACCAGCTAATGCCAGGGGTAATGCCAGCTCCTCAAGTGGGCCCATTCTGAGCTTGGGGCCCCAGACAACTTCCCCACTTTTCCCCCCATTACTGCAGCCCTGCGTTAGCAGCAGAATGCACCTGATTCAAGAAGATTGGGGACATTTACAACAATTTTCCGGCTTTTTTTATTATTCTTTGGTAACCAGGTAAGGCCCACTAGGCACAAGTGCATGTTTTTAGGGGTGACCTTGGAGCGCTGGGTGGTTAGATGACTTGCTCAAAGTCACACAGTATGTATGTGGAGGTTGTGGGAATCAAACCCAGGTCTGCTGGATGTACCAAGCTCATTCACAGCTCATTACTCTAACCTCTAGGCTATACTGCCAGCCAAGCTTTACAGTAGCTTGCGCTAAATATTTGAGGCAAGCCCTCTAAAACAGAGTGCCTGAGATTGCCGCAAGCTAGACCAGAAAAAGTTGGTCTAACTTGCAGCAATCAGCACATGGGATTGAGACTCCCAATCACTGGTCAGGGAATGCAGCAAGCCCAGTGCGCTATTTGTTCGGTGCACCCAGCGCTTGCAACATTAACGGGACCTTTAGGAATCATCCCGTGCTATTTATTTAACTTTGGCAGATATGTCTGAATATGGAACATTGGCCCATCTACAGAAATAATCTCCAAAGTTGTACTTTTTTAGTATATTCATGAATTAGCACCATTCTAGGCGATTGAAAGCTTTGTTGGCATCGAGTGATAACAGTAGAGGGTTTGAGAGTAAAGTCTTTGAAGCATGTATATTATGTAGTCCTCTCCTTAGCCGGTCTGCACTATTCCATCCTTGGAAGAATTCTACTTGGTCAGGATGTAATAAGTTTTTAATAATTCTGTTTGCAGTCTGACTCCTGTTTGTTTGTTTTTTAATTCTGTTTATACCCCCATCTTGTGGAACTCTCTCCGGCATCCTCCTATGCCCCCAACTTCTACCTCCGTGCCTGAAAGGCCTCCTAGTTCCTGGCACCAGCCCGGCTATCCCACCGGCTCTGAGCCCCCCGAGGTAGGGCCGCCCTATCCTCCCAGGGCACTCTATCTAGAATTCAGGCCGAGCTGGGCTCGGCCCAGGAGAGGAGTGCAACCGGCGATGGAGTGTGGTCGGAAGAGTGGAGGTGCCATCGCCTATCCACAAGATGGGGGGGTTTCTTAGTTACACCCCAAACGTGAGACGTGCAATGCTGTACAGCCCACAATGTGAGTGCTCCCACCCACGTCCAGAAGACAGCCGCTCAGCGTCTACCCTTGATTGTGAGCACTGTGTACTGCAGTGCCCCCGGTCTTCACCGGGGGCCGCTGCTGTGCCAGGCTAAGCCTGGATCCCTTCCCGAGAGAGGAGAGCAGTTCTCCGGATGCTCAATCCTCTCTCTCCCCTGCCGACCCCTGGCGGACCGGGCTCGTTCCCGAACCCGGGTTGCTGGCGTGGCGCGAGGTGTGGCGTCCAGTGCCTCAACCCTCAGTGCCACCAGGCCGGCACACCATTGTAGTTGAATGGAGAAACATGGTGATCCCCTTTGAGGATAAATCAAGTGATAAAATATGATGTGTAGTAAACTGCCTTGGCTTAATATGCTCAAAGGGTGCAAACACCCCACAATTGATCTCTGAGCTGTTAATGACGTGTGTAACCTATGCCTTAGCTTTGTATAAGCATATCTTTTTTTTTTTTAACCAATTTAACCAATTTAAAAAAAATTAAAAATAAAAAAATAAGCATATCTGCTTTCTCACTCTACCAGAGTGGGTTAACCAATCTGCTAGCCTCACAGTGGCTTTTATTTTGCATGTATTGTCAGACTGTGTATATCACCTCCACTGGTATATTGATCCTAATGTACTGATTATCTTAATGAACTGTATGACAAGTACTGCCTGTAACTGTATTGTTGTTACTTAGGTACTGTATATGTAATCTCATGTATAGTATTTCTTGTATTGTATGTGCCATCTAGATGGCCCAGGTCATTCCTGAAAATGTTCCCTAGGACCAGTGTACCTACCTGGTTATCAGATCAATCGATCAATCAATCAATCAATCTGCATATACTAGGTTGGAGGAAACAATCATTCCTTAGTGTCTACAAGGTACCAAAAAGCTACCCCATAAACTGGGGCATATTTAACCACTCATTATATATTATGGAATCATATGGCCCATGAGAGCCAGCCAGATTCGTCAAGCTTCTCCATGGGGTACCCTTAACTCCATATTTTTCCAGCGACAGTAGAGTGTGTCTTTAGCTCAGAAATCCACTTTCAGAATACAGGTAGATAAGGAATGTACCTGACTGCAGTATGATGAGCTCGCTCTAGTAAGTTAGGTAGAAAGTTTTGTAAAAATTGAATAACATTTTGTCCCTCCACTTCCTCTCGCACCCATACCTCTCAACTGTCCCTGATTTTCAGGGATGTCCCTGATTTTGCCTCATAAATTTCTTCTGTCCCTCCTAAATTTGGCATTTCTGTCACTGAAGAGTAGGTATTTGAATCACAAAATAATGCCAGCCATTGGTGTTACAGTATAGTTCTCATTAAGAAAATGCTAGTCACACTAAGAAGCATGTTGTACACAGTTTCTGGAACTAATATTACTATTTTTTCTGATGTGTCCCTGATTTTGCTCATTTGACCCTGATCATTTTAAGTCTTGTCCCTGATTTGTGATGAGGGAGGTTGAGAGGTATGCTGGCACCCTCACTACTCTTAGATTGTTTCTTTCGCCCCTGTTTTCTAGGTCATCGAATTTTTAAAATAAATAGTCTGCCCTGGAGGCTTGATCAGCAAATGATTTCTCTAAATATATGTTGGAGTCTTCCGTAACTAGCAATATGATTTTCAGTTTTTACCACCTATTCTGTGATGTTAATATTAGTGTTTAAATTACTCACAATACTTTTATGGTCTGTAATGACATGAATAATATTAGACAGGAGTTTCTTAATGGTTGGGAACGCTGTCATGGTAGGTTGGCATCATGTTGATCTCTCCTCTGCTAGAGTTCATGTTTCCTACACCCTGCTGTTTGATGAGAGCTGCAGCCAGCATTAAAAAAAACATTGATTTTTGAACTTTCTTACAATTACAAACAAAACAAAAGATATGCAGTCGGTTCAAAAATGGATTTTGCTGAACAACTCCAGGAGGTGATCTTAGTCCAAGTACGGTGATTTTAACCAACAGACTGGAACTACCTTTTAAATGGTCACTCAGAATACTTACCAGGTATTACAGAACACTGACTCACGTGGCAATTTTCCTGGTGGCCAGGTTGCACTCCTGTTCTTCCCCACCTGTATGCCCACTATGTCTCACTGGTGGCATATGGCAGCCACTAACAGCTCTATGGCTAATACAAACAGCAGCGGGGAGAGCGGGCATCCTGCCTGGTAACTCTGGCTAAGGGAATGGTGGGGACAATGTGTACTAGTAAGGATCCTGTCCTTTGGGCCAGTGTACAGAATTTGGACCCTGGCCATAAAGTTTGCCCCAACCAAACTCATGTGCACTGGTACCTTATAGAGGTAATACCACTCCTCCAAATCAAAGGCCTAGTAAAAGTCAATGGCTACTGCTGTGGATGGAGTGGAGGTATGACGCGCAATCTGTGTCAGCTTTAACAGGGACCTCATATGGTCTGAGCTGAGCCTCCCATAGACAAAACCCACCTGGGACGGATGTATCAGGGAAGGTTAGAGGGTTTCAGACTGTGGCCATGGCCTTCACATACACCCTTGCTGTCCGCTATAATGAGGGAGATGGAACGATAGCTGGCTAGGAGGGTGGGGTCTTTGACTTTCTTGGGGAGACATAGAAACATAGACTTTGACGGCAGATAAGGACTGCCTAGCCCACCCAGTCTGCCCATTTCCCTACCTATTGGATAAGCTGCAGATTCTAGTTAACAAAAAGGCTACTTCCTCCTGCCCCCCACTATAATTGCCTTATGTCTCTCCCATGGATTCTTGAATTCCCCCATTGTTTTTAACCTCACAACCTCCTCAAGAAGGAGGATCATGATAGTTGCCATAGCCATTATGGGGGGGGGGATGGGGATTAGAGTGGCATCTGCTAACAGCCTTTGTAGAACTGGGATCATTATGGGATAGTATCGTAAAAATTTGACGGGCAGTCCGTCTCCACCTGGAACTTAATGTAGACTGAGCACAGCTGTCTGTATTTCTGTGGTAGTGAGGGGCAGGTCAAAAGTGGCTGCCTGTTCAGGGAAATCCTAGAGAGCTGGAGGCATGACAGAAATGCTTCCGCATGTGCTGTCCCAAGGGGGTAGACAACAGAGCTGTAGAGCTGAGCATAGAAGTCCTTCATCACCTCATTAATGTCTGCTGATTTTGTGCAAGTGTCTCCCTGTGTGTTCTGGAGTCTGGCTATGTGCCTCTCCTCCTGCTGTTTCTTTAGCCAGTTGGTAAGGATTTTACTACATTCCCCCCATTCAGTATTTGTGGCGGAGCCTGAGGATAGCAGATGCCTATACACAGTTTCAGGACTTCTTTGTGTAGTGGAGATTTAGCATTCAGTTTAGGGTTAACTTTGAATCCTACCTCTTTCTGCTTAAGTCTGGTCTCTAGTTCAGCAAACTCTCTTCCCTCTTCTTTCTGCGATGTGAACCATAGCTTATGATCTGGCCTCTCATCATGGCCTTGCACAGCACAGAAACACAGAAACATAGACATTGACAGCAGATATGGACCGCCAGGCCCATCCAGTCTGCCCTTATACCCTACCTTTAATTAACTTCCACTGACCCTACTAGGTCAATGGCTGCTGCCTCTCCTTCCCCCTGCAGGGTTCCCCTATGCCTATCCCATGCACGTTTAAATCCCCCCCCCATGATGCTTGCTCCCACCCCCTCCTGGGGCAGACCATTCCAAGCATCCACCACCCTTTCCGTGAAAAATAATGTTCTCATGTTGCCCCTTAATCCTCCCCCTTCCAGTTTCATGTCATGTCCTCTTGTTGTTCTAGAGCAGCTTCTCTTCTGAAAGACACTGCCCTCCTGTACCTTGTTAATCCTCTTGAGATACTTGAAGGTCTCTATCATGTCTCCCCTCTCACTCCTGTCCTCCAGGGTATACATATTGAGTTCCTTCCATCTTTCCTCGTATGAGCTATGGTGCAGGCCCTGCACCATCTTTGTTGTCCTTCTTTGAACTGCCTCCACCCTGTCTATGTCCTTCACGGCAATCAATGTATTGCCCATGCCGGCTACACAGAACTCACCAGCCTCCTTCCACAGCTACATCTTAAAATGTGAATCTTGCAAGAGGAGGGGTCCAGGCACCAGCCTAGGGGTTGGTGAGTGGCCTGCCACATAAGGAGGTCCAGCTGCATTGACACATGGTACGAGATAAGTAGTGGAGTAATGGTGGCAAACATAACCACAGGGGATAATTGTTGAGATATGAGCAATAATTTTAGGAGACTGAAAGGAATCGGGAGGGAGGAGGACAGGGAGATATACATGAGGAGGTCTAAGGAGGTAACCAAGGTAGTAAGAGAGACCAAGGCCTCCAGGGAGCTGAAGTTGGCTCAGGGCATCAGGGAGGATATTGATACATAAGGAAGAAAAGGAACTGCAGGGACTGGATAGTCTGGATCAAGAAGGATGGGGGTGGATGGAGAAAGAGGAGGCACAGGCAGAAGTGATGAATGAATACTTCTGCTATGTGTTCAGGAGGAAGGAAGGAAATCTGCTACCTCCGTGGACTGGGAGGGTGGGGGCGAGCGGGCAGGAGGTGACTGATGGGGTGATTCTGGAAAGCAAGGTACTGGAAAGTCTGAAGGCACTTAGGGTGGATAAGGTACCAGGTCCAGATGGTATTCATCCTAGGGTGTTGATAGAGATGGTGGAGGTGTTGGTTGATCCACTGGGTGACCTGTTCAGCACCTCCCTAGACATGGGGTGCATGCCGCAGGACTGGAGGTTGGTTCATGTGCTGCCTATCCACAAGAGTGGCCCAAAGGATGAGCCTGTTAATTACAGACCTGTCAGTCTCACTTCCATAGCGGGCAAACTTATGGAAGCAATTTTGAAGGAGAGACTGGTAACCTTCCTGGAGGTCAGTGAGCTCCAGGATGGGCAGCAGCATGGGTTTGTCTCAGGAAGATCATTCCAGACCAACCTAATGGAATACTACGACTGGGTCACAAGGTAGTTGGACAAGGGCCATGCAGTGGACATCTTATATTTGAAATTCAGCAAGGCCTTTGATTTGGTCCCTCACGGGTAACTGGAGTCAAAGCTAAAATATGTAGGGGTGGGGGCTAAGATGGCTAACTGGAACAAGAATTGGATGGAAGATATACTGCAATGGGCAGTTGTGAGGGGGACTCTCATCTCCTAGGCCAGTGACCAGCAGTGTGCCGCAGGGCTCTGTGCTGGGGCCAGTGTTGTTTGGTCTATTCATATTGCACATAAGGTTGGAAGCAAGATCAGTTTGTTCGCTGATGACATAGAGGGGTGGCAGAAGCTACAGGATGACCTAGCCAGACTTGAGGAGTGGTCGGCAAGCTGGCAATTGGGTTTTAATGCAAAGAAGTGCAAAGTTATGCACTTCAGGGTGAAGAAATCGAGGAGGGAATATTGGTTGGGTGAGGTGTGGTTGGGTGTCCCTGAGGAGGAGAAGAAACTAGGAGTTATAGTAACGAGGAGCATGGACAACTCTGCTCAGTGCAGGAATGCTGCGGCTAAGGCCAATAGGATGCTTGGGTGCATTACGCAGAGGTTCTCGTCCCGACACAAGGATGTGATCCTGCCCCAGTACAGGTACTTGGTCAGGCCACATTTGGAATACTGCTTGCAGTACTGGTGTCCCTATCTGATGAAGGATATCAGGCTGCTTGAGGCGGTGCAGTGTAGGGTGGCAAAAATAATACAGGGGATGGAAGGCAGAACCTACGAAGAAAGGCTGAGACACTTGAGTTTGTACACCCTGGAGAAGAGAAGGGATCAGAGGGATATGACTGAAACTTTCAAATACTAGAGGGGGATCAACAAATCTGGCACAGAGGTGCTGTTTAAGCTGAGAAAGTGAAGGAACACGAGGGGGCACAGGTTAAGACTGGAGGGTGGCAGATTCAGGAAGGAGATGAGGAGACATTATTTCACTGAGAGGGTGGTGTTGAAAAGGAACACTTTACCATAGGAGGTGGTGGCATGCAGGATGGTGGGCAGTTTCAAAAGAGCATGGGACAGGGCAAGAGGAGGCTGGGTAAACAACGCTGAACAGTTTCCGAAGGTGAGAGGGGGTGGGGTGGGGCAGCTGAAGTATAGGGGTGCTAGCTGCGGTCGAGCAGACTTGATAGACAGTGAGGCTTGTTTCTGCTGGCAAGTTTTGTATGTTCGTAATAAATCAATTCAGCTGTACAATCCGTAGGCTGCTGAATAGTAGGCGTAGTCTCGCATCTTGGGATTGCGTAAATGCCAGATGTCTGACAGTGCTTGATCTGACAGCCATAATTTGACACCTTGGGCTGCCCTGACATGGGATTTAGGCTTATTGTGACTTCGGTCTACTGAGAGATGGAGGGTGAGGTTAAAATCACATCCTAATATTAGCACCTGTGCACTGGTATCACTGAACTGGGACATGTGGTCTGCTAGGTCATGAAAGAAGTCAGGGGAGTCTACAATGGGGACATATATGTTTCCCACAACCAGCAGGCCAATAGGGGTGTCAAAGAGTGCCAGGGTCCATTGTTCATCAGTGTCTTAGGCCACTTTCTTAATTTTCCAATAGAGAGATATATGTAACAGAATCGTGATTCTGCGTTTCTTGGATGCAGCAGCACTATAGGTCTGGAGCCCAGCTCAATACTTCTGAAGTTTTCAGGCTTCTGGATCCAGGAGTTTGGTTTCCTGTAGGAGGACTAGGTGAGAGTGTAGGCAGTGTAAGTGTGCCTAAATCTGCTTACTTTTCACAGGGGAGCTTAAGCCCTGAAAATTCCAATTATGACAGCGCAGGTCCACCATCATGGGGGGTCATAGTAAGAGCATACAGAGTTTGACCAGCCATTAGAACTGTAAGAAAGGTAGTAAACTAAGCAACAATGGTTCCACAATGTCTGCCTCTAGTTTGTTGGAAGGTCCCCCTTTTAGGCATACTGTAGAAGATAGATGAAGGGCATCATAAGGAGTCCAACCAAATACCAAATCGAGCAAGTCCGTAAACATACAAAACGAGTACCAGTATAGATTAACAGAGTACTAGCAATCAGAATACGGACTATATACAACACTGAAACATTACGAGGTGGCTGGATAAGTGCTAAGCAAGGACTGTCACACAATGTCTTCCAGCTAACTCTAGTAGACATACCAACAGTAAGTGAAACAGTAGGCTCACAAAATAACCCAAACCTCTCCCTCCCCCAAAATACCAAGATGATAGTATCACAAATCCACTCCTGGGAGTAAAGCCCACTGAGCTCATAGTGCCCACTCTTAAGTGCAGTCTGTGATGGGGGGGGACAGTGATACCCTCCTCATCCTTTAGAATGCACGCCGAGCTCACAACTGCACCTCTGCCACGAGGATGACGGGCATCCCTCTAGTTCTGGATAAGGGCACAATACCAGTTTCGAGTCTTGTGGCTAAATATGAACCTTTCCTTGGCTATTATACAAAGGAGGAAGACCCAGGTATCACACTGTCTTGTGGGCAACAGTGTAAAAACCTGATTTGGCCTTCTCCCTACAGGACAGGAGACAGCCTGCTTCAAAATCTTTGTAGACTCTGGTATTCTCCATATTCTTCCAGATGTCCCTTACAGACCCCTTTTCAATGTGGTTGCTTATGGTGGCCCTTCTAAGCAAGTAACATTTGTCACAAATTATTAATAAATCTTCTAGAGTCACGCATACAATATAAGAACTTCCACGTAGGCAGAATTTTTTTAGAAAAGCAAATGTTTTTAATAAAATAAATAAATGCAGTTACAACTAAAAGAGAACATATACTAATTTAGGCTACAGTATAAGAAAGAGAATGGGAAAAATATACAGGAAACGCATTAAATCGTGTTAGCTAAGTCTACCTTGTGTATGAAGATTTCAAAGTCCAGAGAATCTCTGGTCTGCAAAATATTGCAGTCTTTCTTTCAGTCCTTGGCAGCCACACCGGGTCTCAACAGTTTGACTTCTGGTATGCATCAAGCAGAGTGTCCAGAAGAAAATGTGTCCAAATGCCCTGAGCTGGGGCTATTTATATGCCTGTGTGCGGATGAAAGCTGGCCCTTCCCTTTTAGGCCACCAGGTGTCACTCTTGCGCTTTCCCAACACAATGTTCTGCCTCAATAATTAACCAGTTACATGACTGTCAAAGTCAAAATTTTGATGTCTCAGAACAGCACCCTATAAGCTAATTCATAATGTCTCATTAGAATTTCACACAGGTCTGCTAGAAGGATGTTCTTCCTTTTCTATTACCTCACACAGGCACATTAGAAGGATCTTTTCTGGCTAAAACATCCTGGGCTTTGAACTGACTTAATTTAATTAGTTATAAGGAAGATCCTGTAAGTTTTATGATTATACAGGTGATTTTATGACTTCTGTTTCCCTTGGTCAGTTCCTATTGGAAATACCCATTTGCTCATGCATACACACGTTTTTTTGACAAGAACTTGTCAGAGTCCTGCAAGAAGCTGGCCTCTCAAGTTACAAGAAAGTCAACCCCCTTTAAAAAAAAATTCCAGTCTTTCTCTATGTGCCTTTTCTGACCCTGGCATATACATAGAATTACAATAAAAAAAAAAAACATATATACAACAGAATATCTACAAATAAAGGCTAGCAGCCGGGCAGCTCACCACAACCTCTCCCTCCTAGACTGAATTTGCAGAAATCCATCCATAGATAGGGTATGATTTTTAAAAGATTCTGTTTGCTGCTGTAACTAGTGAGATAGCCAGTCTGCATTAGCATTGGCCGATCCAGCCCTGTGGGTAATGATCATATCTGTTGTCGAGGCACAGGTCAAGAAGTATAGGGAAACCCAGGAGCAGTTGTAAAATTCCACAAAACTGTTTATTTCTAGTTGCAGTAACATAAAATAAAATAAACCTGTTTAGAATAACTATATACAGAGGCAAAATAAAATCGCTTGTAAAAAATCTCTCTTGTTCTTCCAAAACAAAACAGAAACTCCCTCTACAATTGCAGTTTAGCTATTTTCTAAGTCTGTTCAACCCCCATCCTTAGCACACATCCTGTTCTCGTCAATTTCGGGTAGGATCTGCTAGAACAGTGAGTTTCCTGAAGTCCCCTCAGCAGCTGCAAAAGGCTTGAGACATTTGTACTCAAGTAACCTCTAGTTTTCTACAGTCATCTCAAATCATAAATATATACTGTATATATATATATATATATATATACACACACATATACATTTCAAAAGTAACACCATATTTTCTAAACAAAAGTTATCCCATTATCAGTTTCATTCCATACACTGATTTGCACATAATTTTTATATTACCAGATGTAGATATGCAATGGAGGAAAACAGACAGCAAGAGAAAACAAAGAGACAGTGAGAGGCAAAGAACTGCGAGACTGTTCGGGTTGATCAAGTCCGAACTCTCACAAGAAAATTTGGTTGCGCAACCAGACTGAAGAGACAGAAAAGGAAAGAATACAGATCCTTGCATTTAAACACTTTCTCCTAAACAAATGGGACAGGGTCCTATTCTACCCTGTCACATATACCCCCCTCTTTAAGAGGGAACCTGTTTTATTAAACAGGTTTCCAAAACTTTCTATCCTCTACTAACATTTTCTGCTTTCAGAAATTAAGCACATTTGCATCCTTTTTTTTTACCAGAACAGCAAAAATTACAGTTCAAACCATACAAGAGCCCTCAATTTATGATCCATATCTTGACAGAAAATCAGCATTGCTATTCTCTTTACCAGATTTGTGAATCACAGAGAATTTAAATGGCTGCAGTGCCAGGTACCACCGTGTGATTCTGGAATTTTTATCTTTCATCTGGTTAAGGCAACATAGAGGATTGTGATCAGTTATAAGAACAAAATCGGTTCCCAGCAAATAAAATGTGAGGGACTCCATGGACCACTTTGCTGTTAAGCAATCCTTTTCAATAGTGGAGTACCTTTTCTCTCTGTCATGCAATTTCCTACTTATATACAGAATAGGATGTTGTTTCCTATCTATATTTTGACTTAGGACAGCACCTAGGCCTACCTCAGATGCATCTGTTTGTAACAGAAATGGTTTCTCAAAGTCTGAGGTTCTTAAAACAGGTGCTGAACATAATGCAGCCTTTATGACTTGAAAAGCTTCATCACACTCTGGAGTCCATTTCACATTATTTGGATACCGTTTCTTTGTGAGTTCAGTGAGAGGTGTAGCTAACTCAGCAAAGCTGGGAACAAATCTCCGATAATAACCAGCCAACCCTAAAAATGACCTGATGTGTTTCTTTGTTTTAGGTACAGGGCTGTTAGCTACAGCTTCTATTTTAGAAATCTCTGGTTTGACGTCTCCATTTCCCAACGCTTAGTCCAAATATCTAGTTTTCTGCATGCCCAATGCAGATTTTGTAGGATTAATTATCAGACCTGCATTTCTGATGGCTTGGATAACTGCTCGTAGGTGTTCCAGGTGACTTTTCCAGTCGGGACTGTACACCACATCATCATCCAGGTACGCAGCACAATAACCAGTGTGAGGGGATAAAATTACATCCATGTACTGCTGGAATGTAGCTGGCGCACCATGTAAACCAAAGGGCATAGTGGTGAACTGATAGAATCCTATAAGGGTGACAAATGCAGTTTTATCTCTGGATTCTTTAGCTAAATGTATTTGCCAGTAACCCTTGGTGAGATTGAGGGTACTGATACACTTTGCACTGCCCAGTCTGTCCACAAAATCATAGATTCCGGGCATAGGATAACTGTCAAATTCTGACACTTGATTAAGTTTCGTGAAATCAAGGCAGATTCTAACACCCCCTTCTTTTTTGTTTACAGTTACCATGGGAGATGACCAAGCACTCCTCGACTCCTCAATGATACCCAGTTCTTTCATTTTTTGTATTTCCTTAACCACATCAGCTTTTAACCACTCTGGCAACCTGTATGACTTTTGCCTAATACGACGAGCATTCTTTGTCACTATTAAATGCTCAACCCCTTTTGCTCAGCCCAGTACCATGGTAAAAGTAGTGTTAAATGTCTTTAGCACATTACGAATGTCTGCAGTTTGTTCTGAGGTTAAGAAAACATTCACCTTTACAGCATCAACATCTACAGTTTGTTCCAGTCTATCATAAGCTACATCAATATCTTCCTTATCAGTTTTTGGTAAAAAACAGCAAGGCAGCTTTTGGCATTTTTTCAACCCATTTCTTGAGGAGGTTACCATGGTTTATCTTAGAAGGATTTTTCTTGTCAGGGGTCTCAATCTCATAGTTAACAGTGCCAGTACATCTAAGCACCTTATATGGCCCCTGCCACTTCATTAACAACTTGTTTTCTGTTGTGGGTAACAGTAGCAAAACCTTTTCACCTGGCTCAAAAACTTTTTCCTTTACCCCATGGTCATAATATACCTTCTGCTGGTTTTGAGCCTCTTCCTGATTACTATGGGCAATTTCAATATATTTTGCCAATTTTTTTCTTAGGGCACACATATAAGAAGATACAGATTGTTTCTGAGTGGGGTTATCTTCCCACATTTCTTTTATCACATCCAGTGGCCATCTTGACTGCCTACCATACAGCATTTCAAACGGTGAAAACCCTATTTATGCCTGTGACACTTCTCTGTAAGCAAAAAGTAGGTAAGGCAAGTATTGGTCCCAATCTTTCCCTTCCCCTTTTACAAACCTTTTTAACATGTGTTTTAGGGTTTGTTTAAAATGCTCAACAAGACCGTCTGTCTGAGGGTGATAGGGGGAGGTTCTTATGGCGGTGATACCTAGCAGTCTGTACAGCTCCTTAAGCAGTGCAGCACCAAAATTACTACCCTGATCCATAATAATTTATTTAGGTATGCCCACTCTGATGAAAATTTTGGCTAGCGCTGCTGCAACTTTTGGGGCTGTAACAGTATGCATTGGAAATGCTTCTGGGTATCGAGTAGCATAGTCGCATACTACCAGGATAAATCTATTACCCTTTTTACTTTTGTCTAAAGGCCCAACGACATCCATTGCAATTCTCTCAAAAGGCACATCTATTAAGGGTATTTATTGTCTTTTCTAGTGACTGGGGCTATTTTTTGACACTCAGCACAGGAATTACAATAGGTAGCAACATCTTCATGAATTCCTGGCCAGTAAAATCTATACAGCAACCTAGCAAGGGTGCAATCCCTCCCTGAGTGACCAGACATATGTAACCCCTAGGTGGAGCTATCCCAAGGGCTACCACCCCTGCCTGCTCAGCTAGTAGCAGGTTAAGAGGCCTTAGTTCTGAAACGGGTGCCTCCACCCGGAGGTCAGGGTTGGTAGTGGTCAAGCTAACCTGGGCACAGCCCTCTGGGACACTGTAACCCCCCTCTTTCCTTACTAGTGGCTGGAACAATACACAATAATCACTTTCACAATACCCCGATACACCTCACAAGTACCCACACTGTTTGCACTTACCACCAGGGCTTTTCTCTGGCCCGGCCCTGGGAACCCCCCCGGTAAAACAAGGTTATACACAGCAAGTAACAGTAGTACAGTACTCTTGCACAAACTGAAACCACAGTCAGGGTAAATGCAAAAAAGAGTTAGATCTGATTTACAGTATTTAAGGGACTTGAACAAGGGAGGAGTGTAATCAGGGTAATTTGCTTAAAGGCTCTGTCAATCAAACAGTTATGCATGCACTTCAGCATCTTCAAATGGTTACACACCCTGGGTACCCAGATGGAGAACGGTGGGCTAGCCAGGAACATTGCAGCTGGTTGGGGACCTGTGATAGAAGAAAAACAACATGCATAACACACACTATTTGTAATACGGAGCCAGAGGGCTCAGTTTGTGAAAAGAAAACAAGACAATCAGATGACACACTTTTAGATTAGGCTGTTGTTGCAGGGAGCTACCCTGATGATTACTCACGATACCCTAGACTGGACACAGGCTGGACGAAAATTAAGACAGCAGGTGGTTAATCTGGAGTGCCAGAAGAAGCAGGGCCCACACGAATCGCCGAGGCATCATTCCTGTTCAAGCATGGAGCAGGGGGCTGATCCCCAGGCAGGTCTCTCATCGGTGGCTTTCTCTGTGCAGTGGGGTAGTCTGGCAGGGCCAGCATGGCATGGCCCAGGCCGAATGGAGATGAACGCAGATTCAGTTCGATTAGGCTGGATAAAGCTTCTGGCAAGTAGAACACAGTTCACACAGTGGGGAACCAAGTCACAACCCACTTTCAATACACAGCGCATTTACTTGTAAAGGATTTTATGGTACCAGCAAGCAGAACACAGTTCACACAGTGGGGAACCAAATCACGACCCACTTTCAATACACAGCACATTTACATGTAAGGAAATTCTAAAATTCTACTGTACCAGGCAAACTGCTCTCCAGTCGTGATCGCAAAGTCTCTGCACAAACTGGGGATTCAAAAGCAGCTGGAAATCCTGACAGGCCGATCGCATTCAGCAAAATCTTTTGTCTTCTTCAGGTATGAGCCTGGTAAAAAAATCAGTGGCTTACTTCGTTCTCACAAACTTGAATTTAGTCCAAAATAATTTTCTTCGCTCCCTCTCAGGGGCAGCAGGCAGACATGCAGGCCACAACTTAGGCCTTTTCACAGCTCTCCCGCGCGAAACTACTCAGATGCCTGCTTGACTGTCTCAAGCTGTTGCTTTTTCAGCTCCCAACTTAGATCTGACTAAACTTCCAGCAACCCAGGGACTTTCTCAGAATCCAAAAGGTTCAGGTAGCTGATCTGTCTGTCAGTCACAACAAAGGCTCCCTCTTCAGGTGCAAAAAGGTGCCAAAAGCCCAAAACTACAATTCCTACAGATTTTGACTCCAGATAGCTCCTGTAGTCAGGCTCCATTTTAGGTCCCACCAGAACTGATTGGTCCAATTCGCAGTCCAGGACCAAGATAGTAGAGATAAACAAAACAGTCCTTGCTGCAAAGAAGGCAGGTTAGACAAACTACATTATCATTATCACTCTAAATGATTTTCAGCAAGTAGTTACATCTTTCAGCAGAGCTCCCTCTAAGATTACTAATGACTGCAATCCAGGCAGCTCTTAAAGAGACAGTACGCAGAGGCTATACTGTACAAGCACTCTCTGGCAATCTCATTTAAACTGCTAAAATGCAGGACACCAGCCTGGCAGTGAGCATTTAGGCAAGCTCAAGAAGACTTTTCAGGAACCCCTATTTGTAGGCGGGGTTACACCTAGGATTATCATGTGCTATCTGTAACAATTCTGTTCTATACAGTACTTCTGCGGTATAACCAATTGTTCTGTCTGTTCCTGTGTCTGAGGTTTAACCCAAACTCTGTACAGTATCCCATTACATTTTTTAAACATTTGTCCACCATGTTTTGGTTTTACCCCATGTTGCTTGAAATAACCCTGGAGAGAAACAATGTTAGGTTGCTCTGAAAGAAAATCACCATCAGTTATCAATTTAGTTTCAGCATTTTCATATGTTAACCTTTCATGTCCATAGTTATTTGTTGCCACAGTTTCTTCAGGCTTTGTCTTTCTTTCCTGGATTTCCGGATCTTGGTGCTGTGCTCAAACAAGTCTGAATCAAAATCACTGAAAGGAAAAGTGTCCCCACCATCTGAAATTTTCTTTGCCTGAGCTCTTGTCACCACAGCTGCTGAAACATTAGGACTTACTTCCTCTTTGATCAACTCAGTAAATCCTGGAAAGTCATTTCCAATAATCACAGGTACAGGGAACTTTGGTACTACCCCCACTTTCATTTGGTGTGACACACCCTTAATGGTCAGAGTCACTTCGGTGGTGGGGTAATATCGAGTGCCCCCGTGGATGCAGATGACACCAGTACCTGGTCCCTTTGCACAGTGTTTTCCCAGCACTTTAACATGCACTAGGGTCTGTCTGCTTCTCGAATCAATGAGTCCCTTTACAGTCTTATTCCCCACCTTCACATCTGTTAGGTACTTGCCCCAGTTTGCCAAGGACAAATCTGCTCCAGTGCCACTCTCTTTATTGCGGCAGTTTCTTGCAAAATGGCCTAGCTTATTACAGTTATAGCAGATAACGTCTTTTGGCACAGATTTGTTACCCCCACCAGAGTTCTTAGCAGGCTTGGAGTTTAAATGGGAAAAAGAGTTTCTTACCGGTGCTTGGCTGTTACCTCGCTGCTGTGGTGTCTCTCTGGCCATTTGGTAGTCCTCAGCCAAAGAAACAGCTTTTTCCCCATTCTCTGGTTGGTGTTCCTTTACCCACAGCTGCACATCTGTACGTAAGATGTTGATGAATTGCTCCATGGCAAATGTGTCGATGATATGTGGGACTGTTTTGCTCTCTGGTTGGATACACTTCATCAGGAGTTCTCGGAGTCAAGAGAAGGCTTCTCGAGGATTGTCAACCGAGTTGTACCTCAGAGATCAAAATCTCTGCCTCTAGGTCTCTCTGGAGATGTCGTACCTTTTCAGGATTTTGCTTTTCACCAGGTCATAGTTTTCCGACTGTGCAATGTCCATACTGCTATAGGCAAGCTGGGCTTTCCCTGTCAGGTAGGGTACCAGTCTGATTGTCCACTGCTGCTTTGGCCACTGGTAGGCTGTGGCAACTCTTTCAAAGGTTGTCAAGAATGCCTTAATATCATCTGAGGAATACAACTTTGTAAGTTTAATGGTCTTTAGGTTGCTTGCATTTTGTAGCTTGTTTGGATCTGTGCTGGATCCTCTGCCTTTGATAGCTTGCAAGGCATCCAGCCATCGCTGCTTCTGTTGCTGCATCTCTTCTCTCATCTGTTGCTTCTGTCACTGCATTTCTTCTCTCCTTTGCACTTCTAAACGCTGAATCTTTTTTTCTCTCTGTGTCTCAGTCTCTTTTTGTTATATAGCCCACCATTTGAAAAAGTCCATCAGGCTTTCAGGTTCTGTCATTACCTGTTCTTTTTCCATAACTTGTGCTGGCTGTACAATCTCAGACTGGACTTCTGTTGCAGAATCCATACCTTCCTCTGTGCTTTCCTGGTACTAGGTCCAGTACCCACGCACAAAACTCCTGTCTAAGGATATGCACGGTTTAAATCCCACTTAGGCTGACACCATCTGTCATTGAGGCACAGGTCAGGAAGCATAGGGAAAACCCAGGAGCAGTTGTAAAATTCCACAAAACTGTTTATTTCTAGTTGCGGTAACACAAAATAAAATAAACTTGTTTAGAATAACTATATACAGAGGCAAAATAAAATATCTTGTAAAAAATCTCTCGTTCTTCCAAAACAAAAAAAACCTCCCCCTGCAATTGCAGCTTAGCTATTTTATAAGGCTTTTCAACCCTCATCCTTAGCAAGCATCCTGTTCTAGCAAAACATTTTGTTCTCGTCAATTTCGGGCCGGATCTGCTAGAGCAGCAAGCTTCCTGAAGTCCCCACAGCAGCTGCAAAAGGCTGAGACATTTGTACTCAAGTAACCTCTAGTTTTCTACAGTCATCTCAAATCATAAATATATACTGTATATATCTATCTATATATATATATATATATATATATACACACATTTCAACAGTAACACCATATTTTCTAAACAAAAGATATCCCATTATCAGTTTCATTCCATACACTGATTTGCACATAATTTTTATTACAAGATGTAGATATGCAAGGGAGGAAAACAGACATCAAGGAAAAACAGAGAGACAGTGAAGAGGCAAAGAATTGCAAGACTGTTCGGGTTGATCAAGTCCAAAGTCCACAGGAAAATTTGGTTGCAGAACTAGATAGAAGAGACAGAAAATGAAAGAATACAGATCCTTGCATTTAAGCACTTTCTCCAAAACAAATGGAACAATATCATAGCCCTAGAAGGAAATGCTCCATCTTAAGAGATGACCGTTCATTTTAACCATCTGAATCAGCCACTCCAGGGAGTTATGATCAGTCTGTACCTGAAAACACCTCCCATAGAGGTACGGCTCTAATTTCATTAGGGCCCACACCAGCGCAGGGCATTCCTTTTCAACTGTGGAGTAGGCCTGCTCCCGGGGAAGCAACATTTTGCTAAGATAGACTATTGGGTGATCTTTCCCTTGGTTAGAGGTCTGACTGAGAACTGCTCCAATCACCACATATGAGGCATCTGTCTGGACTACAAATGGCTTACTGTAATCTGGACTAGCCAACACAGGGGCACTGCACAATGCTTCCATTAGCTGTGCAAAGGCTGGCACCCATTTTACCCTTTTGGGCATCCTTTTCTTTATCAGGCCAGAGAGGGGAGCTGCCAGGGTACTGTAATTTGGTACAAACTTTCGATTGTACCCGGCAGTCCCTAGGAAACTCCAAACCGGCTTCTGGGTTTCAGGCCTTGGTCATGCCTCTATCGCCTCAATCTTGGCTTGATTAAAGTGGAGTTGCTCCCGCCCAGCTACATGTCCTAGGTACATTGCTTCTGCCATGGCCATCTGACACTTTTCAGCCTTGACAGTGAGCCCTGCTTCTGTGTCCTGTCTCACACTTCCCTTAGGTGGGATAGGTGTTCCTTCCAACTGGTGCTGAAGATGGCAATATCATCCAGATATGCCACTGCGTACTCTTCAGGACCATGTAACACCTGGTAGACCAAGGTGGCAGGGGTGTTCTTCATTCCAAAAGGCATTACCCTGAAATCGAATAATTCTATTGGAGTGATGAAGGCCGACCTCTCCCTAGCTCTGGCTGTTAACTCCACCTTCCAATACCCTTTTGTCAAGTCAATGGTGGTAAAGTATGTTGACACTCCTAACTTGTCCAGTAGTTCGACCGTCCGTGGCATTGTCTGGGCGTCAGACTTTGTGACTTGGTTGAGACCATGATAGTCTACATAGAAGCAAGTAGAGCCATCCAGCTTAGGAACAAGGACTACGGGTGAGGTCCAGGGGCTGTGGGATTTCCGGATTACCCTTAAATCCAGCATTTCCTCCACCTCCTTCCTAATGTCCTTTAGGACGGCCTTAGCCACCCAGTAGACTGTCTGCCGTATGGGCGTATGCGTCCCTGTGTCTACATTGTGTGTCGCTAAGGGGGTTAGTCCAGGCTTAGCCGTAAACAAAGGGGCAAAGTCCACTAAAATCTCCCTCACTTCCTGGGTCTGTTCCGGGGTCAACTGGGGCACAGAAGGCTCCTGCTTGCTTTCCTCCAGCAAGTCCAGCAGGGGGCCTTCTTCGTCAGTCCCCTCCCCAGGACTACACATTGCAAATACCATAACTGCCCTATTTGCATATGGCTTCATCATGTTGACATGGTACATTCTATGGGTATGTCTCCTGTCAGGCAGTTCCACAGTATAGTTCATGTCATTAACATAGAAACTTAGAAACGTAGAAGTTGATGGTAGATAAGGACCGCAAGGCCTATCTGGTCTACCCATTTCTTTTTCTACCTAATGAATGTGCCAATGGCCTTTGCTCTGTCAATGGCCTATCTAGTCATACTCATCTGTATTGCTCCCTTATGCCTATCCCATGCCTGTTTGAAGCCCTGCACTGTATT
Organism: Neoceratodus forsteri; assembly: GCA_016271365.2. Taxonomy (NCBI): domain Eukaryota; kingdom Metazoa; phylum Chordata; order Ceratodontiformes; family Ceratodontidae; genus Neoceratodus; species Neoceratodus forsteri. The sequence continues at coordinate 112,123,341 of CM057449.1, forward strand.
CATATACACCACTTCCTGAGGTAGGCCGTTCCATGCATCCACCACCCTTTCTGTGAAAAAGAACTTCCTCACATTATCATCTAATCAGTCTCCCTCTAATCTTATGCTGTGTCCTCTTGTCCTGCTATTTTTCTTACATTGAAACATGTTAGACTCTTTTACCTTGTTAATGCCCTCAAGGTGTTTGAATGTTTCGATCATATCATCTCTCTCCCTCCTTTGCTCTAGTGTATACATATTGAGCTCCGTTAATCTGTTCTCATATGTTTTCTGATGCAGTCCCTGCACCATTTTGGTTGCCCTTCTCTGGACTGCCTCAATTTGGTTAATGTCCTTGTGAAGGTGCGGCCTCCAGTACTGCATGCAGTACTCCAGATGGGACCTAACCAGTGTCTTGTAAAGAGGGATTACTACCTCCCTCTTATGACTTGTGATACCCCTACTAATACACATCCACCTAGCCCTACCTGCTGTTTTAGTGGTCTGCTTGGATGATTTCAGGTCATCTATGATGATGATGCCCAAATCTCTTTCTTCCTTTGTGACTGCCAGCAACTCCCCTCTCAGCCTATAGGTGGCATCAGGGTTTCTCCTCCCTGTGTGTATGCTTCAGACAGCTAGTGGTGGAACCCACTAGGGAGGGAGCAATCTTAGACCTGGTACTGTCAAATGGGGATGGAGAACGGATCTCAGATTTAGAAATGGGTAGCCATCTGGGAACAAGTGACCACCAAGCAGTGTGGTTCACGATAAACACAGCTATAGAGTTGAGCCATACAAAAGCAAGAGTGCTGGACATTAGGAGGGCTGACTTTGAGAAAATGGGAGAGTGCCTCAGAAAAGCGCTAGCAAACTGGCAAGAAGGAGGGGTGGAGGAACAATGGGGAAAAATCAAAACAGCCATCACAGAGGCAACAAGCCTTTGTGTGAAGCAAATCAACAAAGCAAAACAAAGGAAAAAAACACTATGGTTCTCAAAAGAGGTGGCGGGGAAGGTTAAGGAGAAAAAGGTAGCATTCAGGAAGTATAAGGAAACACAGAAGGAGCAGAACAGAGAACTGTACCAGTTAAAGCAGAAGGCAGTGGGGAAGGCAGTCAGAATAGCAAAAGCCCAAACTGAGGAAAAGATAGCCAACTCAGTTAAGAAGGGGGATAAAACCTTTTACAGGTACATTAGGGAGCGAAGAAAGATGAAGGAAGGGATAGTGAGGCTTACTAAAGGGAAGGAAGGGTGGGCAGAGGATGACATTGAAAAAGCAGGGATACTGAATGAATACTTCTGCCCAGTATTCACAAAAGAAGAGGAGGGGGAGGTACCAAAATCAAAGAATAGAAGCACTCTGGATAGGGAGGTCGATACCAGTCCATTCATAGAAAAAAGGGTCCTGAAAGAACTCTTAAAACTGAAGGTGGGTAAAGCAATGGGGCTTGACGGGATTCACCCAAGAATTCTAAAAGAACTAAGGGTAGAATTAATGACACCACTGACTACTCTTTTTAACAAATCAGGGGAGGATGGTGTAGTACCGGAAGACTGGAGGAGGGCAGATGTGATTCCCCTTCACAAAAGTGGGAGCAAGACCAAGGCAGGAAACTACAGACCTGTTAGTTTGACATTAGTGGTAGGGAAATGGTGGAATCACTTCTAAAGGAAAGAACTGTTGAGTTCCTAGTGGCCAGTGCGGCACAGGACCCAAGGCAGCATGGATTCACAGCAGGAAGGTCATGTCAGATGAATCTAATAGATTTCTTTGACTGGTGACCAATGTGGTGGACCAGGGAAGGGCAGTGGACATGGCCTACCTAGACTTTAGCAAGGCATATGACACAGTCCCACACAAAGATTAATATACAAGTTAGCCAGCCTGGAAGTGGGTCCCAAGGTGGTAGCCTGGGTTAAACACTGGCTGGACAACAGGATACAGAGGGCAATAGTAAATGGAGTTTACTCTGAAGAAAGGGGGGTTACTAGTGGGGTACCGCAGGGTTCAGTACTGGGACAGGTCCTCGTCAATGTCTTTATAAGTGACATTGCAGAGGGACTGGAAGGAAAAGTATGTCTCTTTGCAGATGATACAAAGATCTGCAATAGGGTTGATACTTAAGGTGGGGTGGAGAGGATGGAAAGGGACTTGGCAAGGTTGGAGAAATGGTTAAATATATGGCAGCTTAGATTCAATGCAAAGAACTACAAAGTAATGCACCTGGGAAACAAAAATCCAGGGGAAGAGCACACAATGGGGGGTGAGATAATAACAACAGAAATGGAAAGGGACCTGGAGGTAGTCATATCAGATGACCTTAAGGTGGGCAAGCAATGTGAGAAGGCAGTAAGGAGGGCTGGTGGGATACTGGGATGCACTGAGAGAGGTATCACCAGTAGGAAACAGGAAGTTGTTATCCCTCTGTACAGACAGTTGGTAAGACCCCATCTGGAGTTCTGCATCTAGTTCTGGAGACCCCATCCCGTAAGGACATAGGTAGGATGGAGGCTGTCCAAAGGACGGCAACTAAAATGGTGCAGGGTCTGCACCAGAAGACATACAAAGAGAAATTAAAGAAGCTTAATATGCATACACTCGAGGAGAGGAGGGAGAGGGGGGACATGATAGAAACTTTCAAGTACATCAAGGGACTCAACAGAGTCCAAGATGGTAGCATCTTTCAGAAAAAGAGATGTGCAAGAACAAGGGGGCACAATTTGAAGATAGAGGGGGGGATGGCTCAAAGGTAATGTGAAGAAGGATTTTTTTCACAGAGAGGGTTGAGGATACATGGAACAGCCTTCCTGAGGAGATAGTGGACTCAAAAACAGCAGGGGAATTCAAGAATGCATGAGACACACATAAGGCAATTCTAGTGGGGCGTAGGAGGAAGTAGGCTGTTGGTTAACTAGGATCTGCAGCCTATGCATTAGGTAGGGAAATGGGCAGATTAGGTGGGCCAAGCAGTCCTTATCTGCTGTCAAATTGTATGTTTCTGTTTCTGTTTCTGTTTCTATCTTGTACTTCTTTGCGTTAAACCCCAATTACCACTCTTCCGACCATTTTGCCAGTTTATCCAGATCTCTTCTCATTCTGCCTACCCCATCTGGATCATCTACTCTGTTTCAGACCTTGGTGTCATTTGCAAACAGACAAACCTTACCCTCCAGTCCATCTGTAATGTCACCGATGAAGATAATGAAGAGGACTGGCACCAGGACTGATCCCTGAGGAACCCCACTTGTGACTTGCATCTCTTCTGTCTTTATACCGTTTACCACCACTCTCAGTTTTCTGCCCGTCAACCGGTTTGCCACCCAGTTGACCAACTTCTGACCCACCCCGAGCCTACCCAGCTTATTAATCAATCTTCTACAGTATGTGGAACAGTATCGAAAGCTTTGCTGAAGTCAAGGTAGGCGACATCAGCTGCTCCCCCTTGGTCCACCACTCTGGTTACCCAGTCAAAGAAATCTAGAGATTAGTTTGACAGGACCTTCCTGTTGTAAACCCATGCTGTCTTGGATCCTGTGCTCCTATGGATTCCAGGTGTTGCACTATCCTTTCCTTAAGGAGTGCCTCCATAATCTTGCCCACTACTGAGGTAAGACTGACTGGTCTGTAGTTCCCTGCCTCCTCCCCGCTACCACTCTTGTGGCATGGGATCACATGAGCACTTCTCCAGTCTTCTGGGACCTCTGCTGTGCTCAGAGACTCACTAAACAGTTCTGATAATGGCTCTGCTAGTTCCACCCTTAGCTCCTTTAGTACCCTGGGATGTATGCCATCAGGTCCCATTGCCTTGTCCACCTTGAGCTTATCAAGCTCTTGTAGGACCCTTTCTTTTGTGAAGGGACTAGTACACACCTCCCTACCCCCTGCATCCATGGTGCTGAGGTGTGGGCCCTGCCCTACCTTCTCTTCAGTAAATACCGAGCAGAAGTATCTATTTAGGATAGATGCTTTTATATGGTCCTCCTCCTCATACGCCCCCTTATCCCCTTTGATCTTAGCAATACCCCCTCCGAACTTTCTTCTTTCACTAATATATCTATAGAAAGTCTTGTCACCTTCCTTTACTGTTTGTGTCAGTGTTTCCTTGGCTTGAAACTTTGCCTGCCTTACTGCCTTCCCTGCTTCCCTAAGGGAAGTTTGGTATGCCTCCCTATCTTCATCCTGCTACGTTCCCTTATATTTCCTGAAGGCCAGCCTTTTGGCTCTGACCTTTTCTGCTACTGTTTTTGAGAACCAAAGTGGTTTCCTTCTTCATTTGCACTTCCTTTTGTCTCTAACATGATGGGATGTTGCGTCAAGTCCTGCATCCCTAATGTGTACCTAGTCTACCCACTTTACCTGTACCCCTTCACCTGTACTTATTTTTGCCAGGGCTAGCTTAACTCTGTTGGCCATCTTATCAAAGTCAGCTCCTCTGAAGTCCCATATTTTTGCCTTCGAATGGGATGATTTAGTTCTAGTGGCCAAATTGAACCATACCATGTGATGGTCACTGGCCCCCAGGTGACCTTCTACCTAGAGATCTGTGATTTTTTCCCTGTTAGTCAGTACTAGATCTAGGATAGCCCTGTCTCTTGTGGGTTGCTGTACCAGTTGTTTGAGGCCCTCCCCCTGCAGGGAATCCACTATGTGTCTAGTTCTGGCAGATGTTCCTGCTGGTATTGACCAATCTGTATCTGGCCTGTTGAAGTCTCCCATTACCAGAACCTCCCCTTTAGCTGTCATGTTTTGTAGATCTTCTAACAGTAATGTGTCTATGTCCTACCCCTGGTCTGGAGGTCTGTAGACAACCCCAGTTCATATGGCTGTCCCATTTCCTGTTTCCAGGGTGACCCACAGTTCTTCTGGATTCTTATGTGTATTCTGAATTTCTGTAGCTTTGATGTTTTCATTGATATAAAGGGCCCCTCCACCCCCCCCCCCGCCTTTTTGCACCTCAGTCTCTTCTGAGCAGTACATAGCCGGGTACTGATGTCTCCCAAGTGTGGTTACTGGTGAACCATGTTTTGCTAATGGCTACTATGTCCAGTTTAGCCTCTGTCATTATTGCCTGCAGGTCTGGGATCTTGTTTCCCAGGCTGCGAGCATTTGTTTATATGATTTTCCATTGGCCAGATTTCGGTGTGTTAGTTGTTGGGAGAGGTCTGGCATTTCCCCTGTGCGTCGTATGGGGAGCCAGACCTTTTTCCTTACCTGGTGATGCAAATAAACTATAAACATGTTGAACTCCTGTTTGATCACTAGCTGAGGGGGGAAGGTGTTCTTCCCATACGACGTATGGGGTGCTGCACCCCTCTCCCCATTTGCTAGTTTAAATATTCTGCAACGACGTCAAACTTCTGCCCCAATGCACTGACTCCCTCCTTAGTCAGATGTAGTCCATAGAATTTAAAGAACTTTCTCTCCCAAAACTATTGCCAGTTACCTACAAATTTGTGTCCTTTTTCCTGGCACCAGCCCTTGAGACACATGTTTAGCTCCCCTATCTCCTCTTCTCTGACCTTCCGTCCATCTGCTCCCCTCTCCCAGACTGGAAGTATCTCAGAGAATGAGATGCCGGATGAAATGGATGATAGTTTGTCACCCAGCCTGGTCAGGTGTTCCTTGGTCTCCACAACTGTCTGGCTGGCAAGATCGTTAGTCCCTATGTGTACCAGGACGTCAATGTTTTCTCCTGCTTCCTGCACAATTTTAGCAATGCGGTCAGTGTCTCTCCACGCTGATGTACCTGGGAGACATCTGACCATTACCCCTGGCTGGAGATAGGCATCAACTCCCCGAATCATGGAGTCTCCTATGATCAGAAGTTTTTTGGATTTCCTTTTTTTGTTTTGGTTCCTGTTTTGGGTGAGTTTTGTTGTGCTAGCCCTGTGCTGCAGTATCCTGCTCTGCAGTCTCCTCTGCCCCTTCGGTTGATTTCGGAGATAGAGGCAGATACCTGTTCGTAGTTTTTATATGGTTTGTGGAGGTGATATGTTGGAGAGCACCGAGTGATGGGGCACCCGATTTGCTCCTCCTAACCACCTGTCAAATTCCCAGACCAACTACCCTCTGCGGTTGAGGTGCTTCTGTTGGATGTTGGGGAAATGGCAGGAGGTTTTTATAGTATATTTCCTCCTGAATATGCGATTTGAGGCGCGCCATCTCTGCCCATGCTGCCTGGATTTCAGCCCTTAGATCTCCAATGGCCCAGCATGTAGGACAGTGTTCTAAATCCTGTATAACTGCCCTTTTGAAAAGTGTCCCGCAGTATCTGCAGTTAATAATATCCATTCCAGATAAGTTGCTGGGCTTTTAACATGGTCAGAGTAATTAGAAGGAGGAAAATCAAAGCAAACATTTGATTTTGTGTTTTGTTTGTTTTTGTATAACTTGTTATAACAAGTTAAATTACGTGTGCCCCTGTAAATGAGGTCATTGTGTGGATACCCTCTAATCCGCCCCTTCCTGCTTTGCTACAGGAAATGTCATGGCTATGCTACCCTATAAAATGAATGTAGCGTGGGGTGGTTGGGGATGGGTGTGGGTGGCTGGGTCCTTCCCCTGCCGAAAAAGAAGAACCACAGACAAAAGAAACAAGGAGGTAAGAGCAGAAGCAATCAGCCAGCAACAAATGCAGTAGCCCTGAAAGTTTATCCTAATGATAGATAAAACTATAAAACCGGTAAAGCACAACCTGTAATAATTTCACAGAAGATATACCCTGTAAGGAACACTTTGCTACAGAGAAAAATAAAGCAGTAACAGAAGATATACTTTGCAAAAGACAATTTGAATCAGAAGATTACAGCAGTAATCTGTAAGCACACACCTGTAGGTACACACTGTAATTATGCAGCAGAAGGTATACCCAGCAACAACAATTTTAATCAGAGAAAAATAAAGCAATAAAATGTTAGCAACAGTTACAATCCCTGTGAATACAAAAGAATATAATAACACACAGTATATCTGCCTAGCCAAAAGAAGCCTTAATCCTTTTCCTTGCTCTGGTAAGGTTCTTTGCTCTGTCCTTACAAGCAACCTAGAAGAAAAGAGCTCAGGTGAAGCTAGGTGCCTTTGCCAGCAAACCTAGTCTTCCAACTGTTGGACCTTGTATGGTCCCCCCCACTTGGCCTGCAGCTTGTACTTCTCGACTGGGATAAGGACCATGATTTCCTGACCCGCACTGAATGAGCAAGCTCTAACTCTGCAGTCATACCAGACCTTTTGCTTCTGCTGGGCAGCTGACAGGTTGCTCTGGGCTGCTCCCATAAGCTCCTTCAGCTTTTCCCTAAACTGTAGATCATATTCTACTATGGGAGTTCCCTGGGTGGTGTGCTTGCCTTCCCAGTCTTCCTGGATCAAGTCTAGGGGCTCAGGCACCCTACGTCCATATAAGAGTTCGAAGTGGAAAAACCTGTTGACTCTTGGGGCCCCTTCCTGTATGCGAACAGCAGGTGAGAAAGGTATTTCTCCCAGTCCCTCCCATGCTGTTTAGCAAATGCTTGGAGTGTCATTTTTGGGTACCATTAAACCTTTCCACAAGCCCATTGGCTTGTGGGAGATAAGGTGCTGTGCACCTCTGCACCATCCCACATTTCTCCCACAAACACTTCATCGGGTCCGACATGAAGGTACCCCTTCGATCAGTGATAACCTCCTGCGGGAACCCACATGGGATAAAATCCCCATCTAGGCATCTGCTACTTTGTATGTCCTAAGAAAGGATAGGCCAACTGCCTCTGGGTATCGGGTGGCATAATCTACCACTGTCAGGATAAACCTCTTCCCAAAGGATCTTGGGGTACTCAAAGGTCCCACAATATCTATTCCTATCCTCAGGAATGTCTCCTCCGAAATCGGCAAGGGAATTAGGGTGGCTTTGATTTTACTACCTGCCTTCCCTATTTGTTGGCACTGGCGATAAGACCTGCAATATTCCTTCACCAGCTTGGTGAAGTTGGGCCAGTAGAAATTCTGGGCCAATCACTGCATGGTGCACATGATTCCCAGATGTCCGGACATGAGAATATCATGAGCGATATTGAGCAACCGCTCATGGTACCCCTGGGGAACAACCAGCTTCCTGCCCTTCACCTCTCCCTCTGTCCTTACGTCCTGCATATACAACAGTCCATTGTCCCAATATACTCTATGTCTCCCATCACCTCCCTGTGTCCTGTCAGATTCTGCACAAGCACTCAGCCTCTCCAAACTAAGATCAGTCCTCTCAGCAGCTGCAAATTCTTCACATTTTCCCAAGGCATGGGACATGTCCCTTTCAGTTCCTAAGCTGGGGTCCATAGCTCTAGCATCAGGGCATTCAGGGTCACTGCCATCCCTAACCTTCTGACCATTGGTTACCCATCCCTCCTCAGAGTACCATTCTGTAGCTGTTTTGTGAACTGCTTCCTGGGAAAGTCCTATCCCACTTTTACTACTCTCCATTTTAGGAGACATAGGCTGGGGAACCAGCCTCCCATTATTTTCCACAGGGACTTCTATGGGGTCCAGGGAACTACAGTCGACCTTTGCTGCCTGACTGCAGATAACCACACACACCACCCTCTTCGGGAGATTGTTCCCTATAATCACATCCAGTGTGAGGTTGTCTGACATGGCCACCTTTTGCACCCTCTCTCCTGTATCGCCCCAGTCCAGCAGAATGCTAGCAAGTGGCAGAGTTTTCTCCTCCCCAGTGAATCCCCTTACTGTTATGAACTGATTAGGTATAAGCTGTTCAGGTTAAACCAGATCCCCTTTTACTAAGATAAGAGATGCCCTCATGTCCCTCAAGAAGAAGAAGAAGAATCTGCATTTATATAGCGCTTTTCATACATCCAAAGCGCTTTACAAGCAATGCTAGACTGGTAGTGAAGTGACTGAATGTGTGGTGGCAGCCATATCGCACATCATCACCCACACACAGCCTGGATAATTGCATGAACTGGTTTATGGGAAGGGGAATGTTGGCCAGGACACCGGAAATGTTCCCTACTCTTTTGCGAAGAGTGCCCTGGGTTCTTTTACTTCCACCTGGACACCCACCAGGACAACACCAGAATGGGCAGAAGGGACCTCGGTTTAACGTCTCATCCGAAGGACGGCACACCCCAGCAGTACAGCACCCACAATACTGCACTCAGATGCCAGCGATTTTTATGTGCAAGTCCAATCCCTGTGTGGAACGAGAACCCACGACCTTCTGGTCCAGAGGTGGATGTGCTACCAACTGAGCCACGCTGACACCTGGGTCAACCCATGGGTCTGCAATCCATTTACAATAACCGGGTGTATGTGTTCTGTCGTGTTCATGGACATGCTTTCAGGGACACACAGTGCACCCAGCTCTCTTCGAGCACCACTTTGACCACTCTGCACCTTTTTAGGATACTGTCGAGCAAGATGCCCTGGCTGTTTGCAAAACCAACAATCACCATTTTTTTATCTAATAAATCCTTGTTTTGGAACCTGGGGCTTCCCCTTTTCTGCGGAGGCAGTGACAGTTTCAGCTATCCTCAAGGTGTGATTTTCCCTTTCTGCGCTGCCACACCCACCCCACTCCCTTTCTGAGCAGGCCTGCTCCTGGCATAGCGGTCCGAGAGTACAGCTCCATCCTGTGCTGTTTTGGGGTCTTGGTCCTCTAGTCAGGTTTTTAGCTCTGCTGGGAAAGCCCAAAAGTATTGCTCCAGAAGTACAAACTCCTCAATTTTCTCTACAGAGTTTGTTTCTACTCCCTCCCACCAACGTTTCAAAAACTGACATTGCTTTGTGGCAAGTTCCTCATAGCTCATGTCAGAGCTTCTCTGGAACTTACGGAACTTAACCCTGTATGCTTCAGGTGTCAATTCATAATTTTTAAGCAATGCAGCTTTAAGTTTCTCATAATTGCTACTGTCCTGATTGTCCATTTGACCTAGTGCCTTATGCCCTTTTGCAGTAAGCAGTGGGAATAGCTGGAAGCTCCAGGACTCCCTGGGTATTTTAGCCTGGATACAGACCTTTTCAAACAAATTCAAAATTGCATCCATATCCTCCCCCTCTTTAAATTCAGCTATTAATTTAGAATTTAACTTGTACTCCAACCCTGGAGTTCCAGGTTCACCCTTGCTACTTATCTCCTCTGGCATTGGTAGTTGGAGTCTTAGCTTCTCCAGTTCAAATTCCCTCTGGCACTCTTTCCTGTCTCTCTCTGAAGCTGTTTTTCCTTTTTCCTCTGCCCCTCTCCAACGCTGGTTTTCTTTTTCCTGCATCTCCAGCATGAACTTCCTCTGCTTAAATTCCCACTGCTGCTGGGCTTCAAACCTTTTCTGCTCGAATTCCAGCTCCAATCTCCTCAACTCCAGCTGTAGCCTGATCCGTTCTGGCTCCAGCTTTGTGGTGACCCTCCCCAGGCACTGTGGCTCTGGGTTCCCTCTGGTCTCCATGTCCTCCTCCCTGGGACTGAACTCTGAGGCATCCCTTGGCACCCCCACACCCATGGTCTGGTCCCTTTCAGTCACCGACTGTGACTTGAGGTCTTGGGCAGTCACTAGTTCATTGGCTGCCATAACAGCCTCCACAAGGTGCTTTTGGTAAACCCCTCGCGCTGGACTCCTCTTTCCTTACACAATTGCTTCAGGTAGTCTGCAGTATATCTGCTGTAGATGGAAGCCATCTTCATCCCTAACTACTGCTACACTAGCTTGCACCTAAGGAAAAAAAAAAAAAAAACAGGTACGGAACTTTATACTGTAACCAAATTATGTATTTCTTTTTTTTAAAATCTCTGCCTTGATTGTGTGTGGACTGTTTACAGTTTATTAGTCTGATACACTGAGCTCGTATCCACTGTTATGCCTGTGCCATCAATATCTCGAATCACAACAGTATGCAACCAAATCTCTCAGATCCCACCACTGCCACCAGATCTGTCAAGAACCCACTCCTGGAAGTCAGGCCCACTGAGCTCACAGTGCCCACCCTTAAGTGCAATCCATGATGGGGGGGTACAGGGATGCCCTTCTCATCCTTTAGAATGCTCGCTGAGGTCACGACTGCACTTCTGCCACAAGGATTCCAAACATCTCTCTCTAGCTCTGGATAAAGGCACAATACCAGTTTTGAGTCTTGTGGCCAAATATGAACCTTTCCTTGGCTATTACACAAAGGAGGAAGACCCAGGTATCACACTCTCTTCGGGGGAGCAGTGTAAAAACCTAATTTGGCCCTCTCCCTAGAGGACATGCGACAGCCTGGTTCAAAATATTTATAGACTCTGATATTCTCCCTACCCTTTAGATGTCCCTTACAGATCCCTTTTCAATTTGGTTGCTTACAGTGGCCCCTCTAAGCATTAACAGTTGTCAAAGATTATTAGTAAACCTTCTACAGTCACACATACAATATAAGAACTCTCACGTAGGCAGAATTTCTTTAGGAAAGCAAAAGGTTTTACTAAACTAATTAAATAAATACGAGAACAACTAAAAACAGAATATTAATTTGGGTTACAGTATACAGGAATCGAAAAGAAAAAAGAATCGGAAAGAAAATCGAAAAATGTACAATGAAATGCATTCAGACTGTTAGCTAATCTACCTGAGGTAGGAAGATTTTAAAGTCCACAGAATCTCTGGTTTGTAAAAAATAGTTCAGTCTTTCTGTAGCTGCCTTTGGTTCTTAGACAATATCTATGCTGGCATCTATTACCTTGTGGTCAGGAGAGTCCAAGCAAAAAATGGCACTGAGTGCCAGTGTTGGAGAGTTTATGTAAAAGACCACCCCTCCTCCAGTCTGTGACTAAAGACTGGCCCTTCCACTTTAGGTCACTGGGTGTCCCTCTTGTGCTTTCCCCAAAAGTCTTAAATGTCAGATTCTCATAGTTAACTTAGGTTTTACAGTCTCACACTGGTATGCTATAAGGATGTGTTTCTTTTTCTATTACATCACACAGGCCTGCTAGAAGGATCGTTCCTGGCTAAAACATCATGGGTTTTGAACTGGCTTAATTTAATTAGTTATAAGGAAGATCCTGTAAGTTGTAAGATTATACAAGCTAATTTTATTACTTATGTTTCCCTTGGTCAGTTCCTATTGGAAGTACCCTTTTTGGTCATGCATCCACAAGCCTTTTTGACAAGAACTTATCAGATTCCTGCAAGCAGCTGGTCTCTCAGGTCAGAAGATGGTCAAAACCCTTTTAAAAATCCAGTCTTTCTCTAGGTGCCTGTGCTGACACTGATATGTACATAGACTTACAAAAAAAATGTATACCCAACAGAATAATATCTACAAATAAGGGCTAGCAGCCAGGTAGCTTGCCACACTATGTGCCCCAGGATGGTCGACGTTGAGGCCCTTGAACCAATACGCTCCAGAGTGCTAGCAAATTTTGAACCTTTTCTCCCCTTTTTGGTCAGGACAAGCCTTGGGTTACTCATGGTCCCGAAGGTGGTGTTTAGTCTCTGGCACAATGGACTCTGGCAGTTTTGGTTCCGCCAATCACTCTCAAAGGGCAGCAAACAGATGGGCAGAAAGGACTTACTGGAACAGCCTTGGATTTGCTTGAAGGTCTAACAACTTCTCCCCTCCCGACTTGCTTGGAGGTCTAGCCGCTTGTCCCCTTTAGCCTGATCTAGGCATGGTGCAGAGCCCCAAGCACAAGGCCACAAGGAGCCCAGATCCAGGTGTGGCTCCACAGCCCAGAACCTCCAATGAGTCTAGAGTGCTCTCACACTCGGGCACAGGCCAGGGGCCCCCTGCAGCCCAGTCTGCCCCACTCAGTAGGGTGTAGCAGGTTCACTGCCTGGCTCTGAATTGCAGCTGTGTACAGCCTCAGATTCCACCTTTCTCTTGAGCAAAGCAGACAGCTCCAGTATGCAGAAAAACAGGTTCCCAGGGCTGTACACCCTTCCATTGGCTCTTGCCTAGTGGATTTCAGTCTTTGGTATGAACTCCACCTTTTCACAGCTGGTTTTCACAGACCACAGGCTCCTGAAACTTTGGACACCTAAAAACCTTTTCCTGTCAATGTTCTCCGCTTCAAACAGCAGTGCTCTTTTAGGCTCCGGCACTCATAGTTCCAAACTACCCCTTTCACTTCCTCAGGCATTTTCCTCACACCGGTGCAGGCTCACTGCTAAATCTTGGATCTCTCACACTACCAGGAGCTTTCCACCAAAGAGTCTCAGATATTGAGATGCAGTATCACAACTTCTCTCCTCTAGAATAAAGTCCTTTTCAGATCCTCCAAATGCTTGAACGATTTACCAAACCAAGGCCTGGAAAAGGCCTTCTTCCTTGACACACACACACACAGCCTGAGCCCTTCTTGACTCAAGAGGAGCCCTGCAAAAACTGCCCAAAGTCCCAGGGGTTTCTCTTGAAAATCCTGCCCTCTCATTGGCTGAATCCTGGTGTCAGTCACAAATATTAGAAATCATTAGCCAAGATAAATCAGTGATTGGAAAGGGGTTTTGGCACCTGGAATAAGGTTTTCACCCCCTCCCACAATGCAGTTCACCAGTCTTTGGGCACCCAAAAGCTGACTGGCTGTTCCTAGAGGTCATAGTATCACAACATGGCTGCTAGTAAATGGTTCCCACTGCAGTCCTATGTAGTGTCCAACTTCACAGAGTTCGTGCAACCAAACTAAACATTTTTATTTCCCTATTGCTCCACAGAATTGTAGCCCTCCTTCTTCCCTTTCACACCATTTCCCAGATTAACATTCTTATGTCCCCCTTCCTGTTGCTAGCACCAATCTGTAGTGTCCACAGGCACTAGGTAAGCTTTTAACATTAATATTTATATCACCATATTAATATTCATGAGGCTAGCCCCCCATCAGAGCACTCAAAGGTGCTTCTTAAATAAAATCAGCTGTAGCTTCTCTTCACCTTCTTTAGGTCTCTGTCCCCAATCAGGTGGACAAGGGGACCAGGACCTTCCAAATAGCCGCTGTTCCACCACAATCACGGTCAGAAAACAACAATGCAGCAGTGCACATGCATGGGCTGCCCAACCTCAGTGAAATGGAGAATTGGGTTGGTGGCTCCGTGGTTTAGCTCCTGTAGCTGGAATGTTTTTCTAACTTCATCTTTAAATATTTCTACACTATCTCATGGTCAGCAGATTCATCTGCAGCCCCCCCACTCCAGAGAAATACCCACCATGTGGAGATGGTTTGGTATCATCTTAAACATTATTTGGAGCCTCACAAGCTCCAGACGGTACCGGATATCTCAGGCATGATGACGGCTTGTGTCCAGGGAGCCCAGAAGGCTGTGGAGCACTATAATATGGTTCTTGCAGCTGCCTTGGACTCCCTGGTTCTCTACTGTGTCTGTCCCTTGACATCCTGCTGCAGCTCACCATGGTATTGTGATGAGCTGAGGTGAATGAAGACTAAAGGATGGAAGTTGGAGCATTCCTGGTGGGGTTCACCCCCTTTTCAGCATGGTCAACACCTGCACGGTCACAAGAGGTGCTGCCCTGAGACCCCCAAATGGTAAAAAAGTGCTAATATTATGTAGACTCCAAATTAAGCATGCAGTTTTGACCACCTTTTTTATTTCATCGCACATCCAGCCCTTCATGATCGTGACTGTATACCCCTGGCAGATGTCGTACTCTGAGGACAGGTTGGTGCTGAGGGCTCACTATAGTATCAGCAGGCAATCACACTACAAACATAGAGTTCCTGTCAAGGATGACTGCTGCAGGAAATAATTGACTGGCTCAGCTGTTTCACACCATAGACAGGCTGATTATTCCTCCTGTCTACTATCTGATCAAGCATTTTGTAGCAGAAAAGTGAGAAGAGTTCAACCAATCCTTTCATGTCAAAGTGTCCATTCACACTCGGATCTCCTCAAGCAGTCTGTCATGGGCCAGTGGTGCCTAATTGAGATCGAGCATTAAGAATCTATCATCCTGGGGGGAGTTTCATCCAGTTGCAGACGAGGAGGTACTTAAGGTGATCTCAGAATTTCACACCCCCCAATTATATTCTGGGCCTTGGCCTACCTGGCTGCTGCGTGGCTGCCTTGAATCCTTGGGACCAATTTTGACTGAGACTGTCAGGTGGTCATAGAGGGAGAGTTTTTTTTTCCCTGCGGCTCTGAAAATTGCTGTGGTTAGGCCCCTCCTGAAGAAACCATCTTTGGACCCTGGCAGTCTGGTGACTTATAGAGCTGTCTTAAACCTCTGCTCTTTGGGGAAGATTATTGAGTAGGTGCTGATGGCGCAGCTTGAGGCTCACCTGGAACAAAAAGGCATCTATGAGCCTCTCCAGTTGGGATTTAGACCTCGTCACAACACTAAGACTGCTCTC
This sequence comes from Neoceratodus forsteri, assembly GCA_016271365.2. Lineage (NCBI taxonomy): Eukaryota > Metazoa > Chordata > Ceratodontiformes > Ceratodontidae > Neoceratodus > Neoceratodus forsteri. The sequence goes on from CM057449.1 coordinate 112,138,638, forward strand.
ATCTCCTCACTGAGAGGGTTCAAGGGCTTTGTCCCATCTTAGTCCTTTTATTTATTTTCCATCCTTTGTTTTTTTCCTCCCATAGCCAAGGCAAGATGGGATCCTCCTCAGCACTGCCACACTGATCCCACTGTCCTACATTTCCCTGGAACCCAGAGAACCCGAATACGCCCACAGATTTTCTCTCCACCATGGTGGGGTCAGGAGAGGGAGGGCTGTCCCCCTACCCCCAAAGCACGCACATAGAGTTTTCAGCTCCATTGTCCAGTGATGCAGCAGGTGGAGATCGAAAGGCAGGCATCATTCTTGCCTGCCCTGCCACTTTTCGTCTGTAATTTTAAATCCCTTCCCTATGCTGGGGCACGCTCGTAAGTGTGCACGTGGAGGCATGCACATACTAAGAAGTCTTGCAGTACCTCCGTTCATCTGCCGTCCTAGAGCCACACTGTCATCCAGCCACTCAGCAGAGCATACAGTCCCCCCCACCGGAAGAGGCAAGCAGCCCACTGGGCGCTCAATCCTCTCCAACCCTGGCTGACCCCCAGCAACCTGTGCTCGTTCCTGAACACAGGTCGCCAGTATGCTGAAAGGTATGGCTCTTACAGCATATCAGCCCTCTACACCACTTGGTCAGCTCTCCATCTTAGTCCTTTTAGATCTCTCAGTGGCATTTGATATGGCAGACCATGGTGTGCTGCTGTTGTTGCACCTAAGGAACTATGTGGGGCTCATGGAACTGTTTTGGGCTATTCGGAGTCCTGCATTACCAGGAGAACATAGCAGGTAGTTCTGGGAAATTGCATCTCTGCAACTGCTCTGCAAAACTGTGGCATTCCTCAAGACTTGATCCTTATACCCATACTTTTTGCTGTGTACATATTACCACTTACAGAGATCGTAAGGCGGCACAGTGCTGAGGTTGACTGCTATACAGACTGTATTCAGCTATATCTGTCTTGTACACCTGATGGGAATAATGTGCCCTCTGTGTTAAGGTGGTGTCTTCTGGAGATCTATGACTGGATGGCTTCCAACTTGCTCAGCCTCAGCCATGGTAAGGCAGAGGTAACGATTGTCAGTCGTGGGCTGCATGGGTCAGCAATGACTAGTGTTGATACTATATTACCATTAAATGGCAACATGCATCAAGCTGTGGATGCAGGAAAGAATATGGGGATTACTGTGGGCTGCACGCTGACCTCAGAACAAAAGGTATCAGCTGTGGTCCATAGTGGCTTATTCCAGCTGTGTAACACCATCTGGATCAATCTGCATCTTGCCTCTGCTGACTTGGTGATGACAGTCCACGCCTTTGTCATGTCTAGATTGGATTACAGTAACGCTATATACTTAGGGTTATGCAGAGTTTTGATACGTTGCCTGCAGCTGGTCCAGAATGCTGCAGCCTGGGTTGTGGTAAGATCCTCTTATAGGGGAGCACACCACACTTGTTCTTCACTATCTGCAGTGGCTGTTGATTTAGTGATACATCCCCTTCAAGATATTCATATCAACCTTTAAGGCCCTACATGGTCTGGGTCCTGATTACCATAAAGATCTGTCACCTTACACTCCTGCCTGCACTCTCTGCTTCATCGACCCAGGCTTGTTAGCAGTCCCCCCAGTCACTGATCACATATGAAGCTGTCAGGCGCCAGGACATTTGGGGAGGCTGCACCGTTACTACGGAATTCTCTCTCCTCCAAAGTGCATTCTGCAAGCACGATGAGAGACTTTAAAGGTTCCCTTAAAACCTAATTATTTAGTGAGGCCTACTCTTTGAGCTGAACTATCATTTATAAACTAACAAGGTAGTCTTATTTATTTCTTGTTCTATTTGCGAGGTGCCCTGAGCCACCATTAAAAATATACTTTACCTTGTATCAAGGATACCGTGCTCAACAGTAAATGTGCAAACCTGTCCTGAGAAGTGTGCACTGGTTTGGGAGTGTGGGGGGATATACAGTTACCTCTTCATCTTCGATATGAAACCTTGCAAAGTCCCCTGCCCCTTATTCAGTCATGCACTTACTGTTGGGGGTGTCTTCATGATGATCCTCCTCCTCCTGCTGCTCTGTTTTTTCCACCTTTACAACAACAGGGAGGTCCTCAGCCCTCTTTATGAGCGATAATAAGTCTTCCGCTGGGATTTTATATCCTGCACATTTATTACAAAACAGACACAAGAAAATAGAAATACCAGTATTAATTGCAATGAAAACCAGCTGAAGGCTGAAGAGACTCTACATGGAACATCTGCACTGTACCTATTATTGCACAGAGTAGAAACAAAACAGAGAAGTTCTCTTAGTACCAAACAGAAACGCAGAATTTGTCTGCAGGTAAGGATCACTTGGCCCACTCAGTCTGCCCATTTTTTCCCCTGCCTATACTGTCACTGTAGACCCTACCTGATATCTTGTCTAACCCCCTTCCCCGCTTCCTTACCAAGATTTCTTTGCATCTATCCTATGAATGTTTGATGTCCACCACTGTTTTTGCCTGCACCAGCTCTGCTGGAAGACTGTTTCAGATATCCACCCCTCTTTCAGTGAAGACATCCCTCCTAAATGTATCACCTTCCAGCTTCCCTGTATGCCCCCTTGTTGTTGTGCAGCTTCTCCTCTGAAAAATATTCCCCTCCTGTACTTTATTCAGCCCTGTGAGGTATTAATAGGTCACTGTCATGTCTCCTCTCTCTCCACTCTTCCAGGGTGTACATATTACAGTTAAAAATTAGGTCAACCTTGGGAGCCATATTGCTAATTATTAGATTTACATATGCCTACGCCACTTCTTTCTGTGAAGAAAAGTACTTTGCCTCTCCTCAGTATCAAGTTTCAGCAATGGAAGACAACTTTATTTAAAATTCTATAATAACCCTCTTCAGTTTCTCTCACAAGTTATCAGAGAGACTAGTACTGTAAATCGGTATTAATGGTACAGAAACTATATCCACCATTTCTTCTTGTTTGTGATAGGCTTATTCCTGGCTGCAGACAAGTTTCCTACAACTCCATGTATATTTTATTGTGGCAGACAGGGTCACTCTGATGGGTGTAAGAGGGGTCTCATGGGTATTAGGGTAGGAGGACTGCAAACCAAAGGTTAGTAGTTCTGGTGCCTTAAGAATGTAAGTGAGACCACTCTGACAGTAAAAATGGCTTTGGCAGCAGCATTAAACTATTGATAGAGGTCAATTTATAATACATAACAAATTTCTCAAAAGCCTCCTGAATGTGGAAATTTCAAGGGGCACCTGTGGGTGGGACACTCTTTATAGAATAAGACTGGCTTGCACACACGGGAAAGGAGTACTCTAATAGGTCAGGAACGCGTCTACTGTATACTTACAAAATGGAAGTCCAACTTTTGGAAAGAGGAACTCCTAAACTGCTTTGCAAATACTGTCCATAATTTTGGAGGTACTTTTAATCCTTAATGTACCTTCTTTTCTCACATAAACAATATCTGAAAAATAACTTTTATGCATGTGAACCCCCCGGCCTCCCCTTCTTTTCAACTGCCATGCCATGAAGAGTGGAGCCAGTTATAATCCAGTTGCAAATCTCATGTTTAGTGGTGTCTGGATGACAACATTTCGTTGGGAGCCACCCTTTGAAAACAGTTCCACATCTGACTGCCTTACTCTTCTTTGCATGACTACAGGGGTGATGCCTGTTAAATATTGCCCAACCCTGGCACAACCGCTCAGCCATGTTACACAGCACCCTCACTAGGAGACAAATCATCATCCTCATCTTCATCCGCTCGGTCTCTGCTGCTTTCACTCCATTACCAATGGGGGGGGGCTTCTTCATAATATTCTTCATTCCTTCATGGGCTCTGGGGCTCTCTAGTGTAATGGCTCATGGGAGCCACCCCTTGTTTAGTCAAAAAACAGATGTCATTTACACTCACTATACAGATCCCAGTAAGTCATTGCAGGCATCAGAAGCCTTTAACTTGGCAGTAATCTCGTGTTAGGCATACGTCACTTTGGTTTAAGCTCTGTTCTTTTATTCCTTATTTACAGCATTGAAATGGTTAACAGGGCACTATACATAAGGCATAACTTGTTTGCAGAACAACAGGATTTATTTACATGGCACTGTGCACACAACAACAGTAAAGTGACAGGAGACTACACAACCGGAGCCTGACTGCAACCCCACCACAGGCCCACACAAATCCACATGTGCATGTCCCAAGCCCATGAACAGCAGGAACATTTTTGTTAAAATCAGTATTTTATCCTCCTTGGTCTCTCCAACAGGCTCCATCTGGACTGCTCACCCCTCGGGCCCCCCCCAGACCCATTACTCAACTCTCTAGGACTTACCTGTCTCCATAGTGTCCTGTGCCACAGGACTTACAAGTGTAACCCCCCCCCACACACACACAAATTTGAGGTTTACCTTAATGTCTTCCTCGGCTTCCTCAATGCCCACTGCCAGGCTGGTGTCCTGTCTAGCTTCTGATCCTGCTTATTTACGTGAGAGTGCCATGCTGAGCCTCCGTGCCTGCCCCTTGAAGAGACTAGGTGATATATGTGTAGTGAACAGCCTGAGCTGGGTCTGAGTGATTTAATGCTTGCGACCAGCCAGCCACTCCTCTGAATCACTCCATTCTGCAGTCAATACTTGTGTAAAGGCAGCCTGGATGGTAACTGTGCTTATTTACTGTATATATGCCTTTATATTTGAAATAGAGAAGTTTGTTTAACACAGCTTATGCCTTTGGAATGGAAGCCACCACGTGAGGTCTGGGACTTCCAGTAAATGGACCAACTGGACTCTGGGAACCTAAAATGGATCCTGGCTCAAGTGTCTTGTGGGAAGGAAAATCTAATTTTTGTAGTTTTTAGGTTGGCACCAAAACTAACCTGGAGGGGGAACCCTAACTGTGACTGACAGCTTCCCCAGCCAACTTGAATCCTGGATTACAAGGGAAATCCCTAGTGCTACATGAGACAGAGGATCAGTTAGAGTTGGAGTCTGATGTGTGAACAGCTTGAGCTTTCAAGCAGTTGCTCCCTAAATGGAGCGTAGGGGAATTGGTGGAAACCAGGCCTAACCTGCCTCCCTGCCACGTTTCTCCTGCCTGGGACTGCCTAATAACAGAAGTCAGACTTGTCCCAATTGAAGCCAGGAACTCCAGGCAGACAGAAGACAGAAGTTTATCAATATCACTTGTATTTTGGACTGAAGATTTGCTCCTGTGAAGCGACTGGCCCAGCTAGTGCACGAGACAAATTCTGTATTGAGAGGTTTGTCCAGTGAATCTACTGCAATAGCAACCGGACAGTATCTGAACTGTACACAGTTAGTGCTGCCTTATTTGAATGTGCTGAATGTTTCTTGTGGGTCAAGACCTGCCTGCTTTGACCCAACCTGTTATGCCAGCTAGAGGCTTCACCAGCAAAGAAACAAACAAACTTTGCCATTTTGCTCATCCTGCAAATCCGGCCCAGACAGATTGCCCTGCACCAGAGACTGTTTCGGCAAGAGACCGGCTTTGGGGATCCAGCCCCTGCACAACAACAACTCGCAGATTGCGGCCACCTGGAGGGAAGCCCGTGAAGAGGAGGTGCGTCGTGTCGGCCCTGCTTCCCCATGCTCATCAGTGAATATCATGAGGTCTCCATTTGGCTTGCCACCCTGCAGAAATTTGGTAGCAGGAGTACAATCAGGGCAGCTCCCTGCAATGAGTATTTAAATCATCTGTGGTACCATCTGATTGCTTTAACTTTCTGGGTTTTTCAAGAGACTGAGCCAACCGGCTCGGATTACAAATAATCATCTTATTGTTTTGCATGCTAACTGCTTTTCTTTCATCAAGGGCCCCATCAGCTGCAATGCTGGCCACCCCCGGGCAATGCCTCTGGCTAGCCAACTTTCCATCCTGGGTACCTAGTGTTGTTGAACTGTATATTTGTGACTTAAAGTGAATGCCAGAAAAGCCTGATTTAAATCAGAATACAAATCATTTAATAAAATTTACACTCCTTCCTTGTTTATGACCCCTAAATAAACCTGATTGTCTTTTTTCACACTTAACCTTTCTAGTGTGCATATTATTAGTTGGGTTACAGCACTGAAAGTGTGTAGTTGTACTGCTGATCTTATTTTATAGGAGGTCCCCAGGGAAGTTGCGGAAGGTTCATCCCTAGTGGTAAGTCTGAAGGATGTGTGCATATTATTACTGTATTTTACTGACTGTGAATTTACTGCTGTACCAGGTATCGGGCTACTAGGAGGGCTGGTGGGTGGCTATAACTTCCCAGAGGGCAACAGCAGGACACGTAGACTCCCCCAATACTATTACTCTGGGTGGAGGCACCTTAATACTTAGGGGTACCAGATTTTGGGATGCCAAAAAGAGGACACTTAGTCCCTCCTCCGAAGAGCGCTTGTGCCAGACCCCGTGTAAATAGGTTTAAAGTCTCCACCACCTTCACAGCTCATTTACAAGGAGATCCTGTGTAGGAGAGAGTATAAAAATAATAATAATACAACAAAATAAAGAAGGTACATGAAGAATGTTTTGCAGCTGGAAAAGTGGACATCTGGTAACCCTATTAATACTGAAACCAGGCTCCTCAACCTGTGCTTAGACATACAGGCAGGAGTATTAACCTTAAGGGTAGAGCCGCCTGGGGGTTACAACCAGCGGGGCACAGCCACTGCTGGAGGGCCAGTGAGGGACTGGGCCTTCACTGTGTTGCAGTCAGCAGTTTTCCTCAATTTCCCCCCTTGGAGCCCATGTATGTACAGCGATGGAATGTGAATGCTCTGTCACCACGGGGACATCCTCGGTGTCTGAGCATGGGATCCCTCTCCCATCTTATGGTCCCTAGGTACTAGTGTCCAGATTTCTCCATGTGGTAGCAAACCTGCAGCATATGCATTCTCCCTCTTCCCAAGGGAGGCAAGCTGTCCTTGGGACACTCAGTCCTCCACCCTCAGCCAGGCCCCAAGCAACTTGCGTCCATTTGGGAACCTGGGTCAGGGGTGTGGCAGGCAATGAAGTAGCCAGTGCCACATCCCACCACGCCACTGGGTCAGCCAACAGTTAGTAGCATCTTAAACATTTTTTTTTTCATAAAGGTCGTTTGCCACTTTGGTTGGAGGGGTGGCTTATCAGCCCTGACCCCGCTGTCTCCAAGCTGACATCTGCCTGCCTCAGCTTAGGTCATGGGTTTGTCCACCAAGAATTCCCCCTTATGGTGGGGCCAGAGAAGGGAGGGCCATCCTCCCCCAGTACAGAACTCTAGAATGGACATTCGGCGAGCACTGGGTGACAATGGAGGTTTGGGGCCCACAGGCAGGTCTTCGTTATGCCTCCTGACCACCATTTTCCACATTTTCACACTAGCTGCTGCAGCACAAGATACACACGTGCATAGAGGTGCACATGCATCCCGAAACCACGGCTCTCCCACTCCTGACAGCAGTCAACCGCTTGTACGTCAGCGCTACTATCTGGCCTCCACCCAGTGGCAGCAAAGACTCGACTCAGTTCCTCACCTTGATCTGGGAAAGAAGAGCTGCAAAGTGGCCGCTTAATCCACTCTCAGATCTCCCATCAGCCAGCCCCATCTACTCGAGCTCATTCCTGTACTCAGGTCGCCAGCGTGGTGAGAGTAAGGCACAAGAACCTTAGCCCGCTGCACCACTGGGCTTGCCATCTTAAAACATGTTTTAAAATATAGGTACCATATTTACATATCTAAAACTTGTACCCTTGCAACTGCGAGGGGACCAGGCCATGGGATGTACCCATGCCCTACCAGCCCAGTCAAAACAGTAACAGCCTCTTGCTAAAATTGTGCAGGATGCAGGAGAAAATGGGGGGGGGGTGGCCTGGCCAAGGAGCTGAATGGAGGTGTTTTAGCAGAGCTCAGTCTAGATCTACTGTAAATCTGCACCATCCTGCATACAACTGCCCTGAAACTTTCCAACTGGGCTGGATCCTATAGTCCTGATGCCGACTACATCTAAATCTGAAAAAAAAAAGACCCAGAAAAAATGACACTTTAATCAGCCTTCTAATCTGAGCACTGCATCGCGGCCTGCTGAACCAGCGAGGTGCCCTCCCTCCTAGACCCAAGGCTCACAAGATCTTGGAGGCGACGCTGAAAATACTATAATGGACGCAAACTACCAAAACCTGGAAAGACTGATCCATGATCTGAAATATGACTTGGGCATGCGAGTGCAGTCAGGTTTTGATAATATGACTGCACAAATTCGCATTTACAACAACTGGTGAACGCAACCTCGGAGACTGTGGAGACCCATGCTACTTGCATTGCTGAAGCGGAATCCAGAATCAGTTCTCAGGAAGACACTACAACTCAATTGCCCACAGACCTACAACAAGCCCTGAAGGAAATTGAATTTTTAAAACAAGTAGTGGACAACCATGAAAATCGAGACCGGAGATGCAACATCCGTCTTGTGGGCCTCCCCGAGGGCATGGAGGGGAAGGAATGTTTAACATTTATAAAGGACTGGCTTCAAAAAACCCTGGCACTTTCATCAAACATCACCCTAGAAATACAAAGGGCACATCGCTCCCCAGGTCAGAAGCCCATGCCAGAAAAAAAGCCAAGGCACCTACTTGTGAAATTTCTCCGTTTCCAAGATCACCAGGCAGTTCTTGCAGCCGGCCGAAAGTGCGAACCCATCACGGCACAGGGGTCCCGAGTCAGCATCTTTCTCTAGGCCCTTACAGACTTTAAGGCAAGCATTCACAGAGGTAAAACACAAGCTGCACAACATAAATTGCCCCATCACGCTGGCCTATCCAGCGCGGTCGATAGTGCGTCACCCTGGTAGCCAACAGAGTGCCTTCATTGATCCAGACCCTTACTCTGACACCAAATGGAAAAATGTTTCCATTTGAAGGCATAGCATTTCCTGGTCAATTCCTTTCTGGATGCCTCCACCATGGTGTAGACATCTTCTGAAAGACCCAGAGCCTGGAACTCTAGCCGCTCAGGTACCAGGCTATGAGGTGCAGAGATTGAAGGTCCAGATGGAATACCTTCCCCTGGTTCAGAGATATCAGGTCCGGGCGTGTACAAAGCCACTCCGGGGGCCAGCAGCTGAGACTGAGGAGAACTGGGTACCAGAACTGGCACGGCCAATCTGGGGCTACCAGGATCACCTTCGCCTTGTCCCTCCTCACCTTGAGTAACACCTTGTGGATCAAGGGAAATAGAGGGAAGGGGTAAAGGAGGCCTGGGGTCCACGGCCTTACGAACATACAAAATTTGCCAGCAGATAAAGGCCTAGAGGTCTATCAAGTCTGCTCGAATGTGCAGCTAGCACCCCTTATTCTGCAGCTGCCCCTCCCTTCCACCCTTCCCCTTCATTAACCCTCCCCCTTGTCCTGTCCCATCCTCGTTTGAAGCAGTCCACTGTTCTACTGCATACCACTTCAGCAGGCAACGCATTCCACCCAGCCACCACCCTCTCTGTAAAAAAGTGTCTCCTCATCTCCCTCCTGAACCTTCCTCGCTCCAGTCTCATAACATGGCTCCTGGTGGCCCTCCCCTCCCTTACTTTGAACAGCCCCTCTGTACCCGTCTTGTTTATTCCTTTCATGTATTTAAAGGTTTCAATCATGTCACCCCTGTCTCTCCTCTCCTCCAGTGAGTACATGTTCAACTCCTTCAACCACCTCTCGTATGATAAGTCCCTCAGCCCCTTGATCATCTTTGTTGCTCTGCGCTGCACCCCCTCCAGTAACTTAATGTCCCTCTTCAGATACGGACGCCAGTACTGCACGCAGTACTCCAGGTGTGGTCTAACTAATGACCTATACAGTGGCAGAATCACCTCCTCCCTCCTCAAGGATGTACCCCTTGCAATACAACCCAGCATTTTGTTGGCCTTTGCAGCTGCCTTCCTACATTGTGCCAAATTGTTCATTGACCCTGTAATGAGCACACCCAGATCCTTCTCGTCCTCTGTCTGGGCTAGCTGCACTCCCCTTAGCTGGCAACTCCTCCTTGGGTCCTTCATCCCAAAATGCAGCACCTTGCACTTTTTGGCATTAAAGCCCAGTTGCCAGGTGTCTGACCAGGTTTCAAGCTTTGCCAGATCATCCTGCAACCCTGCCATCCCCTAGGTCATCCACCACCGCCTACCTTGGTATCATCAGCAACAGACTGATCTTGCTCTTGATGTCCCATGATATGTCTGCAATGAATATCCCAAACAACACTGGTCCTAACACCGAGCCCTGTGGAACACCGCTCATCACTTCCCTTGGGTGTGAGAGCTCCCCACCCACCACCCTCTGTTGCCTTCCCTGCAGCCAGTTTCCTACCCATCTCATCAGCTTTGCACCCGCCCCTGTGCCTACTAACTTCCTTCCCAGCCTTCCATGTGGCATTGAGTCGAATTCCTTACTGAAGTTCAGATACAGGACATCCACTGCATGGCCCCTGTCCAGTTGCCCTAGTTACTCAGTCATAGAACTCGACCAGGTTGGTTTGGCAGGATCTGCCACGTATGAAGCCATGCTGTCTGCTGCCCTGTAGTCCTTTGGCCTCTAGGAGGGCCACCAGCCTCTCCTTCAGGATAGTCTCCATTAGCTTACCCACGATGGCTGTGAGGCTCACTGGTCTGCAGTTTCCCGGTTCATCCTTGGGGCCACTCTTGTGGAGGGGGCACCACATGAGCCATCCTCCAGTCCTGAGGTACACACCCCGAATGTAGTGAGGCATTAAATAGGTCTGCCAAAGGTCCTGCAAGGACCTCTGCCAGCTCCTTCAGTACCCTGGGGTACATGCCATCTGGGCCTGGTGCCTTGTCCACCCTCAGTGCCTTCAAACCCTCTCGAACTCTGCTCTCCATGATTTCCCCATCTGTAACCACTTCCCACCCTGCTTCTGCCATTTCTCCCACCTTGGGTGTCACCCCTCTTCTCTTTAGTAAATACTGAGCAGAAGTACTCATTTAGTGCTTCCACCTTATCGCACCCTGCTTCCACCGAACCCCCCTCCTTCCTGATCCTTACTATGTGGTCCTTACAGCTCCTTTTCTCTCTGATGTACTTAAAGAAGTCCTTCTCCCCCTTCTTAATGCCTTGTGCCAGCCTGAGTTCCGTAGATGCTTTGGCTCCCCTTACTGCCCTCTGCCACCTCCTTCGATTCTGTCAAGTACTCCTCCCTGTCCTCCCTCCCTGTTTTCTTGTACTTCCTAAAGGCAGCTCTTTTCCTCCTTACCTTTTCCATGACCTCCTTGCTCAACCAGATCGTTTCTTAGCCCTAGCCTTCTTGCTCTGGGCTTTGCAGCAGGTTTTGCTGCTCCACTATCCCCAGCTTTATGAGCTCCCACCTCTGGTTAGTGTCCATACTAGATTGAATTCTGGCCAGGTACCTTTACCACTTCCTCCATCCTCCCAAAGTCAGCCCTCCTGAAGTCCAGCACTATTGTGCCAGATTCCACTCCTTCCTTGCCCATATCCAGTGTGAGCCATACTGAGTGGTGGTCACTCCCTGACAGTGGTTCCTCCACTGTAAGTTCTCTCACAAAGTCCCCATTTGCCAGCACAAGGTCAAGAGTATTCCCTAACCTAGTTGGTTCACTGACTATTTGCAACAGGAAGCTGTCCTGGAAGGCATCCAGCAGTACCTGCTCCCTTCTGTTCCTGGTTGTTGGGGTGCTCCAGTCCACTCCTGGCATGTTGAAGTCCCCCACAATCACCATACTACCCTTCTCGCAGGTCTTCCTGAGCTGTCCCGCTACTTCCCTGTCTAACTCCTCCGTCTGAGATGGTAGCCTGTACACCACTCCCATTCTAAGAGTCCTATTCTTGGAATCCTGGATTTGCATCCAAAGTGACTCCGTGCCTTGAGAAGGCATCTCCCTGCAGCAAGCCCTGCTGAGGAGGATGGACATGAAACAGCCTCAGCTTGGTGTTCTCCCTGGAGGCGAACAGGTCCACCACTGGTTTGCCCCAATAGAACAGACTGTAAGCTACCTCTGGATGCAGAGACCACTCGTAGGATGTCTGGCCAATGCGGCTGAGAGCATCCGCCAGATGGTTCGAAGCTCCTGCCACATAGATGGCTAGGAGATCCACCTCCAACCGGCTTACGAGGGTCCAGATGTGGAGTGCCTCCTTGCACTGCAAACGGGAGTGCATGCCACCCTGTTTGTTAAGGCAGTACATGGTCGTGGTATTGTCCACCTGGACTTGAACCACTTGACCCCAGAGTTGAGGAGCGAAAGCTGACAATGCCAGTCTGACTGCTCTGAGCTCCAACAGGTTGATGTGGCATTGGAGACTCCTCGGGGGTCCAGAACTCATGGGCCCTGTTGTCCCGCATGTGGGCTCCCCAGCCAATGAGAGAGGCACCAGTCGTAAGGACAACCATGGGCTCGGGGCTGACAAACGGGATCCCTTCCTGCAACTGGTCTGGGGCGGTCCACCATTGGAGAGTGTCCCATATCTTTAGATCCAGTGAACAGAACCACATCTTTTGCTCCAGGGATGGTATGATCTAATTCAGAGTGATCATGCGAAAGGTGCGAGACCTGACATACTGATTCAGGTCATGGAGATCTAGAATGGGGCCCAAACCCCCATCCGCTTGGGCACCAGGAAGTACCTGGAAACAAAGCCTGGGTCTATCAGAGGATCTGGCACTGGAGCTACTGCCTCCTTGCGGAGGAGCTGAGCCACGTTGTCTCGAAAAGCCGACTGGGTACATGCAGAAAATCCGTTCCTCCTGAGGAGTGTGGGCTCGGCTGGGAGGGTACTGCTCGAATTCCAGAGGCAGTCCCTGACCGACCACTTCGAGAACCCACCTTTCCGAAGTGATAGCGGACTAGGTGGAAAGGAAGTGGCAGAGCCAACCTCCCAACAGGAGGACCCAGAGCTGGCATGACAGGTATAGGGGTGGCAACCCCCACCCCATCACTGAGCAGGCTTAGAGGAGGAGAAGGCTGCGGGACCTGCACCTCGGCCTCCTTTACGGGGCTGTTGAGGACCCTGCTTGGGCCGCGGGTGCCAAGCTTGAGCCCGCTCTTGCTGTTTCTGCTGACCTCCTTGATAGGAGGACTGCCTAACCGCAGGTGAAGAATGCCAAAATGGCTTCTTCTTTCTCTTCTGCTGGTTCTTGCCCGAAGAACCCTTGGCAGAAGTAGCACCCAAAGTGGCATTGGACTGCTCTATACGCTGAAGGTGACCGGCCGAGTCGGTACCCAAGAAGGGCACGTCAGCCAGCTTATGCTGAGTATCCACCAGGAAGAAGGAAAGTCTCAGCCAAGCCCTGCGGCGAGAGACCACTGCAGCTGCCAGCAAGCGGGCACAAGAATCTCCTATATCCAAGGCTGTCTGTAGCTGCTGTTTTGCAACAGCACGGCCTTGGTCATGGACCTGCTTGATGGTAGTCTGCATGTCCGGTGGGAGATGAGGGAGGACCTCGCCAATAACCCCAGAAGGGCATGAGAGAAGTGTGCCATAATAACAGCCGAGCTGGCCTGACGAATGCCAAAGAAGAGGTCATATAGACCTTGCGGGCACAGTGGTCCATATTTTTGGACTCCTTGTCCGGGGGTCGGTCAGTGTTAGCCGAACTACCAGTATGCCTGAACACAGAGGTGGTCACCAGGCTCTCGGCCAAAGGGTGCCCTGTAAACCTCGCAAGGGACCCCATGGGCACCGTGTACTTGTGGGCCATGCAGGCAGATGGTGCTGGGCAGGAGGCAGGACGCTGCCAAAGTTCAAGGGCCAGGCCCACAATGGTCTCAGCCACTGGAAAGGCCTCCATCGGGGTATCCCCTCTCTTGAGAATGTCAGTGAGACAGTACACCACCTTTTTTTGGATGGGCTCCAGGAGCATTCCAGTGGAATCGGAGATGAGGCAGAGGATGCCCTGGAAGGAGGAAGGGCCTTCCTCCATCCCTGTGCCGACCGACGACTCATCATCCCTGGGATGTGAGTGCAAGCCGGTGACGTCCGAGGAGTCATCATAGAGCGGTCTACCGCCTAAGTCACCCTCGATATGCCGAGAGCGGTCCAGGGTGACTGTTATCAACAGACATCAGGGAACCCCGGTGTCTTGTCAGTCCTCTTTCAAGGGTGCCCCTCCCTCAGGCTGCTTAGGCGGTGGTTCCACCTGAATCGGTGGAGAGACCAGGATAGGCCGAACCGGAAGACGGGCCGGCCCCACAGGTGGAGGAACCAGTGACTTCGGTTCCGGAGAGGTCAGCGTCGGCCTAGGAGGTGGGAGCCAAGTTATGACCGGGGTAGGTGGCGAAGCCAGCTTATGCCCGGTCAGGATCAGCTGCTGCCACATGAGGTCTTCATAGCACTGACAGAGCTTCCATCAGAGCCTTTTCTCATCCGAAGAGGATGAGAATCAGTGACGGTGCCTCTTTTTAGCGCGCTTGTGGCTCTTTCTCGGTCGTTTGGCCGAGGGGGTTCTGGACCTCGACCTAGATCCGGGAGGCTGACTCAGTCAATCAGGAGACAACGGGGTCAGTGAAAAACGAGGGTCCAGAACCAGGTCCTTGATGGGGACATCAGCAGGCTGGGTCTCCTCATCAGGAAATACTAGGACCGGAGTCCTTTCCAAGGAGTCGTCGGGTTTAGCCGGCGACAAGGAATCGATCGGGTCAAGGATAATTTCGACCTTATCAGCCACTTCCTCAGTCCCCTGGCCAGACGGAAGATCTGTGAAGCCGGCGGCTGAGGATGCGATCTCGACCGAAGTCGAGCCCGCTTGTTCCTGGGACTTGGACCTCTCTCGGTCCCAAGAACATCTTCGGTGAGACAAATACACAGGGTCCTTATCTTTCCTTCGAGAGCAGGAGGAGTGTGAGCCCGAGGGTGCCTCACTCCTAGTGGGGAGTGACTGGCACAACTCCTTGAAGTAGTCCGAAAAGATGGAGCCAAGGTTGAGTGGAACAAAAAAGCTTCGATTGGCCGGAGCGCGAGCTGCTTCCTCCTTGAATGCCTTCATCTGTTCCAGCTGTTCAGAGGATCACACAGCTGTGGAAACCGCCCACCTCACCTCCTTTGATTTCACTGGTGGGTTCCTTTTCTCTGGTCTCCCCAGCTTCAAACGTGCCTTGCGGTCATCCAGTATGTTGGGATGGAAAGCCAGGCAAAAACTGCACAATGAGGTGTCATGGCCAACACCTAGGCAGTAAACGCACATGAATTGAGGATCAGTGCACAACATCTGGCCACAGGGGCACCGGCAAAATCCAGGGGAAGATTTTTCCTCCATGGTAGATGCGACGAAAGCACAATTGTTAACTCAAACAAGTTTAATTTTCGGTTAAAAACGACGGTTAGAATCCAGGGCCTACGATATGCTGAGAGCACGAGGGAACCCGTATCTTCCAGTGGAAAGGAAGATCTGGTGTCATGTGGTGGAGCCGAGGTATATACCACCCGGGTGGGTGGGAGGAGCCAGCTTGAAGACTTCCGGCAAGATTTAAAGTGGAAGGGGACATGCCAAGAAGTGTGGATGAACAACACATTCATGCTCCTAGAAGAGGAATTACACAAGACACAAGGGACTGAGGGAGGTGGTGGGGTAGAGGGAATGAGGGGAGATAGAGACCGGGTGATATAAACAGGAGAGCAATAGGAGATATACACACAAAGGACGGACTTGGTAGGGGGAAGGGGAAGTGGGGACTGAAAGTTCAGTTGTGAGGGGGGTTGTTAAAGTTAAAAGTTGTGGATTCTACAGACAATGTTCTGATCTGGCTGACATTAAACAATGGTACTATTTTGTGGCTGTGACTAGACATATTAAAAGTCTTCCAAGATGGCACACTTAACAGTGATATCATGGAATGTCAATGGATTGAAAACGGTGGTTAAAGGGAAGAGGGTGTGGTCTTCCATAAAGAAAGAAAAAGGAGACGTGCTGCTACAGGAAATTCACCTCACCAAAGACGAGGCGAATAAGCTGGCTCAGTCGTGGGGGGGGGTCTTCTTGGCAGCACCATTCACCTCGAGGGCTTGGGGAGTTGCAATCTAGATACGGCCCGGCATTCCCCATAAAATTAACAAATGGGTGGCAGGTCCTCAGGGCAGATTTGTGATAGCTGAGGGGGGAAGGGAGGCTGTTCACCTTTGCTTCAATCTATGACCCTAACTTTGACTCTCCATTCTTTTTCACCCACCTGGGTGTGACCCTAGCCCCTTTTCCAGACAGCATACTGATGGGGGGAGGGGGATTTCAACACCTATGTATACCCAGCTCTGGACCACTCCGGCAATTTAATGAAACCATACCCTAAAAGTGTGGCAGCGCTGAGGGAGCTGATAGAAGGGAGTGCCAAGGTAGAAGCCTGGAGATACATTCACCCTGGGGACAAAGAACATTCTTTTTATTCTCATGCCCACCGAATCTATACCAGACTAGATTACATATTCATCTCCACTCCCTTGGTCACAAAGGGCTTGCGGGCCAAATATGGACCCATGCTTATTTCGGACCACGCTCCTCTGTTACTGCACTTGCAGGCGGTGCTGCAAGCTCCCACTGAGATTACATGGAGGATGGATCCAACCATACTCTCAGACCCCATTATATAAACTATATAAATGAGAAAATTAAGATTTTTATTGATCTCAGCAAAGACAAAGGGACTCATATTAACTATGCCTGTGATGCTCCCAAACCATTTATACGAGGGGAGACAGTCTCCTACGCAGCCCATTAGGAAAGAAGGCCTCCTTATACAGGACATTCAGAAGCTGAAGAAGACAACTATGGCAGATCCCCAACCACACCTAGTTAAAGAACTAAAATTATTAAAGGGCATACTAAACCAACTACAGTCTAGGAAATTGGAGTGGGACCGTCTAATCACCATGTCTCATGTGCATTTTGAGGGGGACAAGGCAGGCAAGTGGCTTGCTGGGCTAGTGAAACATAAAAAGACAGAAAGGGCCATTCTCAAGATGGTCACGCTGGACGGCACCCATACCTGTGACCAGACGGAAATAAATGACACCTTCCAGGAGTTTTACTCCACCCTATACACCTCTCAAGTGCCACAAGATGGTAACCCTGAGACATTTTTCAAGGGGGTTGCTCTGCCCTCCCTGGGTATGGACCAAAGGGACAACTTGAATTCACCTAACACTTCTGAGGAGATCAGAGAAGCTATATGGCAGATCAATAAGGGGAAATCGCTGGGCCCGGATGGCATTCCTGCCAAGTTCTACAGGCACACCTGGGACTCTTTGGGCTCACTCATGACAGAAGTCCTCTGCAATTCTCTGGAGGAGGGAGTGCTCACACCCTATCAGAGGTTGGCAACCATTGTCATACTCCCCTAACTGGGAAAAAACCCTACGAAATTTGGTTCCTACTGCCCCATGTCCCTTCTCAACAATGACTACAAAATACTAGCTAAACTCTAGAGGGTAGGTTGGAAAGGATACTCCCAGAATTAATACATAATGATCGGGAAGGGTGGGGTTGTCAAAGACCGTCAGGCTAAGCACAATCTCAGATGCTCCATCAACATGATCCACCAGTGGACCACAGGGGAGGTGGGTCCAAACAGAGGCCTCCTCGCACTTGACACCGAAAAGGCCTTTGACTGGGACAAATGACCCTTTATGTTTGTAGTCCTCCATAAATTTGGATTGGGGGCACCCTTCCTCACCTGGCTCAAAGCCTTATATAATAATCCACAGGCTCAGATGCTAACCAACAACATTACCTCAGCTCCTTTTGCTTCATTCAGAGGTATAAGACAGGGTTGTCCCTTGTCTCCCCTGCTCTATGTCCTCACCATGGAGGCTTTGGCATCCACGATCCGGGGAGACCCAGCAATAAGGGGATTTGGGGTGGAAGGGATAAATCATGTTATTTCCTTGTTCACTGATTATGTCCTTCTACTCTTAGATAATCTTGAGGATGCCCTGCAGGCCCTAGATAAAATATTGTGGGAGTATGGGTACGGGTAGAACTAGTGACACCACTGACTACCCTCTTTAACAAATCATGGGAGGATGGGGTGGTACCTGAGGACTGGAGGAGGGCAGATGTGATTCCCCTTCACAAAAGTGGGAGCAGGGCAGAAGCAGGAAACTACAGGCCTGTTAGTTTAGCCTCAGTGATAAGGGAAATGATGGAATCACTTCTGAAGGAAAGAACTGTTGAGTACCTAGAGGCCAGAGGGGCAAAAGACCCAAGGCAGCATGGATTCACAGCGGGAAGGCCATGCCAGACAAATCTAGTATATTTCTTTGACTGGGTGACCAAAGTAGTAGATCAAGGAGGGGCTGTGGACATGGCCTATGTAGACTTTAGCAAGGCATTTGACACAGTCCCACACAAAAGATTAATATACAAGTTAGCCAGCCTGGGAGTGGGTCCCAAGATGACAGCCTGGGTAAAGAATTGGCTGGAGTATAGGACACAGAGGGTAATAGTAAATGGAGTCCACTCTGAAGAAAGGGGGTTACTAGTGGGCACCGCAGGGTTCAGTATAGATTCAGTCCTCTTCAATATCTTTATGTTTACATTGCAGAGGACTGAAGGAAAAGTATGTCCTCTTTGCAGATGACACAAAGATCTGCAACAGAGTTGATGCACAAGGTGTGGTGGAAAGGATGAGAAGGGACTTGGCAAGGTTAGAGGAATGGTCAAATGTATGGCAGCTTAGATTCAATGATAAGAAGTGCCAGGTAATGCACCTAGGAAACAAAAACCCAGGGGAAGAGTACACAATGAGGGGTGAGATACTAACAACAACACAAACGGAAAGGGACATGGGGGGTAGTCATATCAGAGGGCTTAAAGGTGGGCAAGCAACATGAGAGGGCAGTAAGGAGGGCTGGGGGAATACTAGGATGCATAGGGAGAGGCATCACCAGTAGAAAACAGGAAGTTATTATCCCTCTGTACAGACAGCAGGTGAGACCCATCTGGAGTACTGTGTGCAGTTCTGGAGACCCAATCTCTGCAAGGACATAGACAGGATGGAAGCTGTCCGGAGGAGGGCAACTAAAATGGTGCAGGGTCTGCACCGGAAGACATATGAAGAGAGACTTAAGGAGCTTAATATGTATAGCCTCGAGGAAAGGAGGGAGAAGGGGGACATGATAGAAACTTTCAAGTACCTCAAGGGAATCAGCAAAGTCTAATAGGGTAGCATCTTTCAAAAAAAGAGGTGTGCAAGAACAAGGGAGCACAATTTGAAGATGGGGGGGGCGGCTCAGAGGTAATGTAAGGAAGTATTTTTTCACAGAGAGGGTTGTGGATGCATGGAATGGCCCTCCCTAGGAGGTTGTGGAGTGAGAAATGGTGGTTGAATTCAAGCATGCATGGGACAGTCATAAGGCAATTCTAGGGGGGTTGGGGTAGGAATAAGTAAGCTGCTGGTTAACTAGGATCTGCAGCTTATCCATTAGGTAGGGAAATGGGCAGACTGGATGGGCCAAGCGGTCCTTATCTGCTGTCAAATTCTATGTTTCTGTGTTTCTATTATCAGGACATAAAATTAACTGGGACAAGAGTAAGTGGCTTCCACTAGGAAGGCGAAGATCATCCATTATGATTGCAGGCACTACCATCTGTCCTGCCAGACAAATAAAATATTTAGGAATTCTCCTCCCCAGCAAACTCTCCCACATTATCCAAATTAATTACAGGCCGCTGATACAGAAAATTAGGGATGACTGTATTAACTGGAGAGCCCACTCCCTGACCCTCTTGGGAAGTCAATATGATTAAAATGTGTATTTTACCACGTGCCCTCTACCTCTTTCAAACCATTCCCATCCATCTCCCCAAGAAGTACCTTAAGGCACTAGGTGGAGCGTGCACTCAACTGCTGTGGCAGGGCAAGAAATACAGGTTACTCACCTGTAACAGGAGTTCTAGGAGAGGTATATGTTGTTCATCCACACTGTCTGGCAGGTTCCTTGCCGCTTTAAGATGGGCCAGAAAGTCTTCAAGCTGCCTCCTCCCACTCACCCGGGTGGTAAAAAGCTTGGCTACGCCCCATGATGCCAGATCTAGCCCGCTGGAAGCCAGGTTGCACGTCAAAGCCGGGGAGGCCGGGTGGCTTGTGTGGATGAACAACATATACCACTACTAGAACTCCTATTACAGGTGAGTAACCTGTATTTCTAGGGCCGTGGATATGTTGTTCAATCCACACTGTCTGGCAGACTCCTAGCAGTTCTCTGGGAGGAGGGAGGCAAGGCGCGCAACCCCGATACGTACTTGGGAAATAAGGACTGGAGAACAGAGGTCTCAAAACCAGCATCCCGGCGTGACTCTAGGTCAATGTGGTAATGGGAAATAAAGGTGTGTGCTGACTTCCAGGTAGCAGCCCTGCAGATTTCCTGGATAGGGACATCCCTAGAAGCAGCCACCAAAGCAGCGGTATGGTGGGTAGAATGAGCTCTTATCCCTTTGGGTGGCTCCATGCCCGCCAACCTATAGCAGAGATCTATTCAGGAGGTGACCCATCTGCTAATCGTCCGCTTGTGTAACCCCCTTGCAAATGGAGGGTTCCTAAATGCCTCTGCTACTGTCTCTTTAAGAGCTGTCTGCTTGCAGATATGGGTGGTTTGCATGGGGGGACTGTGTGTTCTCTTGCTCGAGTCCCACTCGAGCCGCTGGCAGTGTGCTCCGTTCTTGCCATCGCTAAGCAGGCAAAGTGAGTACTTTCCTGGGCTGTAATTATTGATTCAAAATATGCTGAAGTGGTAATGGAAATGTACTTTGTCTAATCTGTTTCTCTTGCAGCTGGGACTTTGTATGCCATGCCCCTCCATTTTGGATCAGAACTGCCTCTTGGATCCAATCAGGAGGGAGGGGCGCTTAAGATGGAGTATTGAGCAGCCAGCCAGAAAAAGGATTCTCTTGGGAGCCGGCTGCCAATGGGGAGTATAGCCAGTGAGTCTGGGAAGTGGAGTTCAGGAGTGTGGCGCCTTTCTGCACCAATAGGGGACAGTGTGGAAGACTGGCATCTGAAACCCTCCAATTGGGTCGGGTCGCACCTGCCCAACGGCCGAGAAAGGAGAGTCATTGTGGCAGTGAGTGAAGAAGAAGCCCCAGGCTTCTGTGCTGTTGAGTTTTCACGCAGGAAGCGCGTGTGAAGGCCAAAAGTCGGACGGCTCGTTCGCTGTGGTGATTCAGACTGAATCCGCTGTGTGCTGAGGAGAGGAGAGACTGTGCAGCTTGCAGCCAGCCACCAGGCTCACCCTGTAGAGGACTGGAGAATCTGCTTCATTGCGCTTGGTCTGTCAGGAGAAGTGAAGCTGCGTTGTGACTTCCTGGGCGAGCAGTAAGTGTGGTCAGGATATGAAAGCAGCTGCCTGGTATGGTAACCTTCTTTTACATATAAATGTGTGGGGAGTGTTCTGATCACAGGCCTGTGTCCCTGGGCAGTGTGAAAGGTATCCTGCCACAACAGTCATAAGTAAAAATCAGAGTATCTCCCTGTAAACTGATCTATTAAGTTGCAAGGTTCATCTGTTCCCCTCTCTGGCTACATGAACTGAGCCTAACGGCTCCGGATTACAAATTGGGTATTGTACAATTGTGTACATCCTCAGGGCCCCAACCAGCTGCATCAAACTTGGCTAGCCCCTTATTGCCTGGGTACCCAATGTCAGTGACTTGTAGAGATTTTAGCCTGTACATAGTGCTCCGAGATAGTAGAGTGATTAAGCCAATTAACTTGATTCTCCTGCCCTTGTTATTTCCCCCTAAATAAATCAGATTTGGTTGTTTTGCAAAGTATACTGCCTGAACTGCATGTCTGTGTTGAAATACTGTACAGTGGCTATTGTATTACTGCATCTTACTTTACAGGGCATCCCCAGGGTCAAGCTGCTCGAATCAATCCTGGGGGTAAGTGTATACTGTGAAGGTACTTCTGCCATATTGTGTGGACCACTAGTGGGAAGAACGGGGTTGCAGTGACCCAGAGGGCTGTGACCAAGTCATACCAGACTGTCTTAACCCCGACCTCTGGGTGGAGGCACCCAACATTGGACTTAGGCCCTTTAATCTGTTAGCAGTTACGCAGGCAGGGGTAGTAGCCCTTGGGATAGCGCCACCTGGGGGTTACACTTGGCTGCAGGTCTGCCAGGTGCGGCTTCAGCGTAGGTGACAAACAGCTGGTGAACCTCTCCCTGAACTTCAGCCATCCACTCCTTGTAATAAGCAAGCAATCTTCTAGGGTCCAGAGTATGGAGCCTATATTCGGCCTCCAAGGTGTGACTGGGGTAGAACACCGGCAGAGTCAACACCTGGTTAAGGTAAAACTTCGACACCACCTTTGGAAGGAATTTCGGGTGGGGGTACAGGACAACCTTGTCCCTGTGGAAGACCAGATAAGGAGACTCGATGGAAAGCACCTGGAGCTCTCCCATCCTTCTGGCTGACATGACAGCCACCAAGAAGGCGGTCTTCCACGACAGGTTAAGGGGCCTGAGTTCTGAAATGGGTCCCTTCACCTGGAGGTCAGCGTTGGTAGTGGTCAAGTTAACCAGGGCACAGCCCTTTGGCACACTGTAACACCCCTTTTTCCCCTCTAGTGGCCTGAACATTGTACAATAATCACTTTCACAATACCACTGGTAACAGAAACATAGACTTTGACGGCAGATAAGGACCACTTGGCCCACCCAGTCTGCCCATTTCCCTACCTACTGGATAGGCTGCAGATTCTAGTTAACCAACAGCCTATTTCCTGCAACCCCCCACTATAATTGCCTTATGTCTGTCCCATGCATGTTTGAATTCCTCCACTGTTTTAGACCCCACAACCTCTCAAGGAAGGCGGTTCCATGCGTCCACCACTCTCTCCGTGAAAAAGAATTTCCTCACATTACCCCTGAGCCATCCCCCCTCTAACTTTAAATTGTGCCCCCTTGTCCTTACACATCTCTTTTTCTGAAAGATGCTACCCTCCTGGACTTTGTTGATTCCCTTGAGGTACTTAAAAGTTTCTATCATGTCCCCCGTCCCTCTTTTCATCAAGGGTATACATATTAAGCTCTCTCAGTCTCTCTTCATATGGTTTCTGATGTAGACCCTGCACCATTTTAGTTGCCCTCCTCTGGACTGCTTCCATCCTGTCTATGTCCTTGCATAGATGAGGTCTCCAAACTGCACGCAGTACTCCAGATGGGGTCTCACCAACTGTCTGTATAGAGGATAACCACTTCCCTTTTCTACTTGTGATGCCCCTCCTATGCATCCCAGTATCCCCCTGGCTTTCCTACTGACTTCTCACATTGCATACCCACCTTTAGGTCATCTGATATGACTACACCCAGATCCCTTTCCATTATTGTTGTTGTTAGTACCTCCCTGCTATTGTGTACTCTTCTCCTGGATTTTTATTTCCCAGGTGCATTACTTTGTACTTCTTTGCATTGAATCTAAGTTGCCATATGTCTGACCATTCCTCCAACCTTGCCAAGTCCCTTCTCATCCTTTCTACCCCCTTGTGTATCAACTCTGTTACAGATCTTTGTGTCATCCACAAAGAGGCATACCTTTCCTTCCAGACCCTCTGCAATGTCACCTATAAAGACGTTAAAGAGGACTGGACCCAGTACTGAGCCCTGAGGTACTCCACTAGTAACCCCCCTTTCTTCAGAATGTGTTCCATTCATTATTACCTTCTGTGTCCTGTTGTGCAGCCAGTTTTCTACCCAGGCTACCACCCTGGGACCCACTCCCAGGCTGGCTAACTTGATTATTAATCTTTTGTGCGAGACTGTGTCAAATGCCTTGCTAAAGTCTAGGTAGGCCATATCAACAGCCCCTCCCTGGTCTATTACTTTGGTCACCCAGTCAAAGAAATCAATTAGATTTGTCTGACATGACCTTCCTGCTGTGAATCCATGCTGCTTTGGGTCCAGTGCCCGCTGGCCTCAAGGTACTCAACAATTCTTTCTTTCAGAAGTGATTCCAACATTTTCCCACCACTGAGGTCAAACTAACAGGTCTGTAGTTTCCTGCTTCACCTTGCTCCACTTTTGTGAAGGGAATCACATCTGCCCTCCTCCAGTCCTCGGTACCACCCCATCTTCCCATGATTTGTTAAAAAGTGTGGTTAGTGGTGTCACTAGGTCCTCCCTTAGCTCTTTTTAGGATCTAGGGTGAATCCCGTCAGGCCCCATTGCTTTGTCCACCTTGAGTTTTGAAGTTCTTTCAGTACTCTTCTTCTTTAAATGGACTGGTATCAACCCCACTATCTAGAGTGCTTCACTGTTTGGTTTAGGTAACTCCTCCTCTTTTCTTTTGTGAATACTGAGCAAAGTATTCATTCATTATCTCTGCCTTTTCACTGTCTCCATCTGCCCACCTCCTCTCCTTTATTAATCTTCCTATCCCTCCCTTAACCTTTCTATGTTCCCTAATGTACCTATAAAGGTTTTATCCCCTTCTTAACTGAGTTGGCTATCCTTTCCTCGGTTTGGGCCTTTGCTTTTCTGCTGCCTTCCCACTTCTTTCTGCTTTAATTGATACAGTTCCTGTCATGTTCCGTCTGTGATTCCTTATACTTTTTGAATGCAGCCTTTTCTCCTTAACCTTCCCTGACACTTTTTGAGAGCCATAGTGGTTTTTATTCCGCTTTGTTTTCTTTATTTGTTTCACACAAAGGCTTGTTGCCTCCATGATGGCAGTTTTGATTTTTCTCCATTGTTCTTCCACCCCTCCTTTCTGGCCATTTGCTAATGCATTCCTCAGGTATTCACCCATTATGCCAAAGTCAGCCCTTCTAAAGTCTAGTATCCTTGTATTTGTATGGCTTGTCTCCATGGTTGTGTTTATTGTGAAGCACAGTGTGCAGTGGTCGCTTGTTCCCAGGTGTCTACTGACTTCTAAGTCTGTGATTCTCTCTCCATTTGAGAGTACCAGGTCTAATATTGCTCCCTCCCGAGTGGGTTCCACCACTAGCTGTCTAAGGCATGCTCCCTGTAGGGCATCGAGAATGACCCTGCTCTTGGATGTGGCTGCCGTCCATGTTGCCCAGTTAACATCTGGCATATTCAGGTCCCCCATCAACAGTACCTCCCCTTTTTCAGCCATTTTGAGAATGCCCTCTATCATTTTCTTGTCCATTTCCTCCCCTTGAGACATGGTCATAAGAATGACCATCAGCTTGGGGCGGACAAACGGGATATCCTCCTGCAAATGAGCTGAAACGAGCCACCACTGCAGGCCATCCCACATCTTTTGGGTCATGGTTACTGGCTGGTCCAAAGGACCGGAGAACTGAGACCACTGGTGGGCCAGCCCCCATTGCTGGGGACGCATATGCCAGCGGACCCAACAGACCACGCTGGTGCAAGCCGCCATGAGACCCATAAGGCACAGGAAATCCTAGGCAGGGCACAACTGCCCAACCGGAAATGACTGGGCAAAGGAGAAAAGGACCTTGGCCCTGTCCTCCAGGACCCGGGCTCTGGCTCAAAGAGAGTCGAGCTCTGCCCCAATGAACTGAATCACCTGTGATGGCACGAGTTCCGATTTGGCCTCATTGATCAGGAGACCAATTTGAGAGCAGACCTGGAGGGCCAGATCTCTGGACCACTCCACCTCCAACCTGGAGGGAGCTGCTATCAGTCAGTCGTCCAATTAAGGGTACACCCAGACCCCTCGGCACCGCAGGAATGCTGGCACCACTGCCATGCATTTGGTGAAGACCCTGGGAGCTGGAGAGAGATCGAAAGGCATGGCCTGGAACTCGTAGAAGGATCCCTCTGCTTTGAAGTGAAGGAATCATCGATGTGATGGACGGATTGGGACATGAAAAAACGTGTCCTGGAGATCCAGAGAACAAAACCACATGCCTAGTTCAAAGGATGGTATGACCTGAGCCAGAGTGACCACCCTGAAGGTGCATGGCCTTAGAAACTTGTTCAGGTCATGCAGATCGAGAATGGGATGCAAGCCCTCCCGTCCATTTTGGGACCAGGAAGTACCTGGACAAAAACCCTGGGCTTGGAGGAGGATCCATGACCTTGCTGATCATCTCCTTTTGGAGGAGCAGAGCTATGTCAGCTCGATGAGCTGACAGACAGGCTGCGGAATCAGTAGCCTCCCAAGGGTCAACGGCCCGATAGGGAGGGGTCCACTCGAATTCCAGAGGCAGACCCCTGACGACCACTTCATACTGACGACACTTGCATACTGTGTGACCCTGAGCAAGTCACTTAACCTCCTTGTGCTCCCAGGTCGCTCCTGTAAAAAATCTTTCAGCTTAGTATGCTATACCTGGTTAAACAACTAAATAAATAAAAAAATAAATAAATACTTCCAACACCCAACAGTCCATGGTGATAGCAGACCAGTTGGAAAGGAAGTGACTGAGCTGTCCCCCCATGGGGGGACCCAGGGGAGGAGTGACAAGGTTGAGGGTGGCACCCCTCGACTCGTCACTGTGCAGGCTTGGAGGAATGGCCGGCCGAGGAGCCACCTGGACCTTTCCCTCCAGGCTTCCTGTTGGAGGAAGCAGCAGGCTTGGCCATGGGGTGCCAAGCGTGAGCCTGCTGGCCCTGTTGCTGGTGCTGCTGGGCCAGACATGCCACAGGGGCGGAAGGGCGAAAAGGCTTACGCTGTTGCTGGTGGCCTTTGTCCTTCTGGGTAGACATGACCGAGTCCAAGCTGGCATTGGACTTCTCGATCCTCTGGAGATGGCCCTCCACTCCAGGCCTGAACAAGTTGGTGCCCAAGAAGGGGACGTCTGCCAGCTTGTGCTGGGTATCTGCCGTGAAGGTAGAGATCCGCAGCCATGCTCTGCGGCGCATGGCTACTGTGGCCACTACTGACCTGGCACAAGAGTCTCCAATGTCCAAAGCAGTCTGGAACTGTTGTTTGGCCACCACCCTTCCCTGATCCTGCACCTGTTTGACCATCGTTTGAAGGTCAGCCGGGAGATAAGGAAGCACCTCATCCAAGGAGCCCAAAAGGCCATGTGAAAAGTGTGCCATCAATAAAGCCGAGCTAGCCTATCGAAGGCCTAGAGAGGAGGCAACATAAACTTTGTATCCGGAGTAGTCCAGCTTTTTGGACTCCTTGTCCAGGGGCTTCTCTGCATCCCTGGCGTTTCCAGAGTGCTGGAAAACACTATTGGTTTCCAGCCCTTCAGCTGAAGGGTGCTCCAAAAAATCAGAGAGGGAACTGGTTGGGACTGTGTACTTGCAGGCCATCCTGGCCAAAGGCACAGGATGGGATGCAAGCTGCTGCCACAACTCCAAGGCTGGACCAACAATGGCCCTGGCCACAGGAAAGGCCTCAATGGGGAATCCCCTCAATCCAAAATCTCCACGAGGGGATATCTGGCCCGTTTTTGCACAGATTCGAGCAGCATCCCAGTAGACTCTGAGATGGGCCGAAGAATACCAAGGAACAAGGATGGGCTCTCATCCACCAACAGACCCCGGAGGATTCCAGGTCGAGGGGCCTCAGAATTGGGTCAGTGGCTCAGTAGGTAGCACACTCTCCTCTGAGCCCGGGAGATCGGAGGGCTGTGGGTTCAGTTCCCACATCTGGCACTTGGGTTAATATCCCAGTACTGACACTGTAGTACAGCATGAGAGAGGTGCTGCACTTCTGAGGTTCCGTCTTTCGGATGAGACATTAAACCAAGGTCCCATCTGCCTGGATTGGTTGTAGTTCAGGTGGATGTTAAAGATCCCATGACATCGAAAAGAGCAGGGGAATTTCCCCGGTGTCCTGGCCAAATTTCCCTCATTCACTAAAAAAATACCACCAATAGCTTAATCTGGTTCAAGGTCAGTTGGCATTCATCTGTATCCTCCTCCCCTGGGTCATGCCTGAAAATAGGCAGAATTTGTCTAGTGTACTTACCTGGTCAACAAAAATTAAATAAAATAAATGAATGAAATAAATATATAAATACATGGAATACAAGGACGAGTCGCCAGACTCCGAGGAGTCCACAAACAGCTGCTGAGCACCTGAGCCACCCTCCACTAGCAGAGGCCGATCAGGCAAGAGGGTGACCAACAACCTGTGGGGCAAGCCCAGACCCAACCGAGAATCCTTGGTCGGGGACCCAGTCTTCAGTTGCGGGGGCAGTGGTTCCACCACAATGGGTGGAGCAGCCGGTTTTGGCTGAGCAATTGGTGCCGGAGTCAGCTCCTCGGGCAAGGAGCCAAGGGCAAGAGGCTGCTTCAGCCGTTCGAGCGACAGCCACTTAATAGCCGGGGAAGGTGACGGAGTTGGCTTGTTGCCAGCCAATAACAGCTGCTTCCACATCATGTCCTCATAGCGCTGATGCAACTTGAGCCGGAGCCTATCCTCCGGAAAGGATGATGAGGAAGAGCGGTGGCACCGCTTTCAGTGATGTTGGGACCGAGACCCCCAACATCGGTGGGACTTACCCAACACGGAGGAGGACAGAGACCGTCGGGGTCACCAATGGTGGGGGAAAGAGGGGGTTGGGGAAACACGCTCATCCCCTGGCTCACGGTCCTTAACCTGGGACTCTGGCTCGAGAGGCTGAGACAAGTCCTTGGTAACCACAGGGGGGCACCGGTCAAACAGGGTTATCGGCCTCTCCAGTCGACAGCCCATCCAATGGATCAAGAAAACTCTCGGCCACATCGACGGGTGTCTTGGCCAGCTGACCTGACAGGGACACCAAAAAGCCAGTGGCCTTAGCCACAACCTCGACCGAAATCGATAAGAGACACTCCGGGGAACGAGATATCTCCCTCTCCCATGAACGTCAACAGTGGCACTTACCTTTCGGTTTCTTTTTCTTTGACCGACTGAAGTGAGTCCCTGTGGGCCCCTCTCCTCTTGTGGAAAGGGACTGACAAAGCTCCTTAAAGGAAGCAGTATAGGAGGAGCCCAAGGAGAGCAGGATAAACACCGACGCCGAGGAAGAAGAAGACGTGGCCTGGGCCACCTCGTCCTCAAGGGCGATTAACTGCTCCAGCTGCTCTGTGGAGCCCGCAGCTGTGGACACCACCCAACGGGCCTTCTTCGACTTCACCAGCGGAAACCATTTTTCAGGGCGCCCCAGCTGTAGTCAGGCAGCAAGGTCTTCAAGGACCGAAGCCAAAAAGGACTTGCAAAGATCGCAGGCCTGCAGATCATGGGCAAGCCCCAGGCAGTAGACGCACGTGGTGTGCGGGGGTCCGAGACATATGCTGCCCACAAGGGCACTGACGGAAGCCGGTAGTAGATTTCAAATCCATCGCAGCCGTGAGAGAAGGAGAAGATTTAAGTCTTGTGAATTTAAGCACGATTTGTGGTAAAACTGAAGGTTTAGGATCCAGGGCTAGAGACGCAAAAGCGCTAAGGAGGGAACATGAGCTCACAAGCGATAAGGAAGATCTGGTGTCATGGGGCGGAGCCGAGGGGTTTACTACCCGGGTGGGTGGGAGGAGCCAGCTTGAAGACTTTCTGGGCCATCTTAAAGCGGCAAGGAACCTGCCAGACAGTGTGGATTGAACAACATATCCACGTCCCTAGAAACCCAGAATTCGGAAGGTAACATGGAATCCAGAACATCTAGGAGGCCTTGGGTTACCCAAAATGCATTTATATTACCTAGCTGCACAATTAGCTAACATACAGGATTTGATGAAAGAGGGAGGTGGTGCCCCCACTTGGAGGGACATGAAGTCTAGAGGAGACACACATTTGTACCATTCCTTACTAGTTAACTCAATTAGGAGTAAAGCGCCTCCTAAGATTAAGAAGCCTTGCACTAAAGCAACCTGTGGGGGCGTGGTCAGTAGCTCATGCTCTGCTGGGAGTCCTTCCGCATTTCTCACCTGATATGACCTTGGAGTCTGTGCTGGAGGGAGAGAGCAGCCTTTCTAAACATGAAGACAGGGGTCTCGAAGCCTGGAGAGTCTAAGGCTTATTCAGACTGAGCCAGTTTCTAGAGGAGGGGAAGGTACACCAATTTTCGGCCATAAAGCAGGAATTTAAACTGACTACGACATACTACTTTTTCTATTACAGACTTAAAGCCAAGACAGAAGTGGAGTTGTCCACAAGGCTTGGTTATCGAGCTATACAACGCACACCCCTTAGAAGAGTTACTTTCAAAATGCTCTAATACCCAGGGTTTCAAACCATTAACTAGATGCTATAAGATGTTACTGGGCTACCTCCCGGACCCTATGGAGAGAATTAGGAAAGCATGAAAAAAGGAAATTTACCCAGATGCACCTCAGGGGGGGCTGGAACTTAATATGTAAAAACCTTTTGAAGTGTTCTGTCAATAACCGCCTAAGAATTATCCAGTATAATTTCTTTATGCAGATATACCACACTCCCAAATTAGCACACAAAACTGACCCAAGTGTTCCCCATATTGCTATGCGTGCTCTGCACAAGAAGGCACCTTTTATCATATGGCTTGGGAATGGCCAAAAGTTCAGAAATTTTGGGAGGGAGTGGTAGACATCCTATCTAAAACCCTGAATTTTGCACCTAGACTAGATCCAGCTGAAATATGATTAGAGCTCCCAAGTCAGGGGACATGGAAACCCATGAGGGGACATAAGTTGTGGAAACTGGGTATTGTGGTGGGAATGAGGGAACTAGCATTACACTGGAGACTTCAACAGCCCCCCACTATGCCACCTGGCTATCTTCTTTGCTCCAGGTAATGAAATTGGAAAGAACTCAGTACCTAGTTAGGAATCAACTGGGAAAATATTAAGAACTATGGTGCCCCTTGGAGCAGGCGCTCTCAAGGGACTGGTTCCCAGCCTTCTGAAGTGGCAGTTTCAATCCATTGCCATTCCCTATTTCTCTTTCTAAGCTAAGTCTATTTCTTTTATAAGTAAAATTGTTGTATGCAGCCACAAATGAATACATTTTCTTTTTAATGCATAGATAACGGTGTCAGCACAGTACTTAACTGACCATAATCTGTATTTTTAGATGTTTCTTACTGTCAATTTATTGCTACCTCAGAGGTGGATTACTTATAGTACCTCAGTTATTTATATATACTGTTTCCTTCCCAGGATGGGGGAGGCGAAGTATGTCTGTATGAATCCAACTTAAATAAAGTTTACATACAAAAAAAAGGAAGCAGGAGAAAACATCGATATCCCAGTACACATAGGAACTAATGACCTAGCCAGTCGGTCAGTTGTGAAGACCAAGGAACAGCTGACCAGGCTGAGAGACAAACTGTCATGCATTTCATCCAGCATCACCTTCTCTGAGGTCCTGCCAGTCTGGGAAAGGGGCGCAGACAGGTGGAAGGTCAGAGAAGGGGAGCTAGGGGAGCTAAACATGTGGCTCAGAGGCTGGTGACAGGAAAAAGGACACAAATTTGAAGGTAATCATCAACAGTTTTGGGAGTGAAAGTTCCTTAAATTCGATGGACTGCACTTGACAAAGGAGGGAGTCTATGCATTTCGGCAGAAGTTTGATGTCTTTGCAGAATATTTAAACTAACAAATGGAGAGAGGGGTGTAGCACCCGATGCATCGAACGGGAAGAGCACCCCTCTCCCTCAGCTAGTGATCAAACAGGAGTTCAGAATGTTTGCAGTTCATTTGCATCACCAGGTGAGGAAAAAGGTTGGGGGCCCCATATGACACACAGGGGAAAAGACGGACCTCACCCCAAAACTAACGCACCGAAATCTGGCCAATGGAAAATCATGTACACTAATGCCCACGGTCTAGGAAACAAGATCCCAGACCTGGAGGCAACAATGACAGAGGCTAAACTAGTCACAGTAGCCAGTAGCAAGACACGGTTCACCAGTAACCACAATTGGGAGACTACCATACCCATCTATGTACTGTTCAGAAGAAACCGAGGTGAAAAAAGGGGGGGGAGTGGCTCTTTATGTCAATGAAAATATCATAGCTTCAGAAATTCAGAATACACATAAGGAGTCAGAAGAACTGTGGATCACCCTGGAAACAGGAAAAGGGACAGCCATATGAACTGGGGTTGTCTACAGACCTCCAGACCAGGGGGAGGACATAGACACATTACTGTTAGAACATATACAAAATATGACAGCTAAAGGGGAGGTTCTGCTAATGGGGGACTTCAACATGCCAGATACAGATTGGTCAATACCAGCTGGAACATCTGCCAGAACTAGGCACATAGTGGATACCCTGTAGGGTGAGGGCCTCAAACAACTGGTAGAACAACCCACAAGAGACAGGGTTATCCTGGATCTTGTACTGACTAACCGGGAAAGGATCACAGATCTCTAGGTAGAAGGTCACCAGGGGGCCAATGACCATCACATGGTATGGTTCAATGTGGCCACTAGAATTAAATCAACCCATTCCAAGGCAAAAAATACGAGACTTCAGAGGAGCTGACTTTGATAAGATGACCAACAGAGTTAAGCTAGCCCTGGCAACAAGAAATACAGGTGAGGGGGTACAGGTAAAGTGGGCAAGCATTAAGGATGCAGTACTTGAAGCAACCCAGTCAAATAAATCTATGAGATATGAGGTAAGTGTTAGGGAGAGAAGGAAGAGCAAAAGAAGGAGGAAACCACGTTGGTTCTCAAAAACAGTAGCCAAAAAGGTCAGAGCCACAAGGCTGACCTTCAGAAAATATAAGGGAATGCAGTGGGACAAAAAGAGGAATACAACGGGATGAACATAGGGAGGCATACCAAACTTCCCTAAGGGAAACAGGGAAGGCAGTAAGGCAGGCAAAGGCCCAAACCGAGGAAACACTAGCACAAACAGTAAAGAAAAGGACAAGACTTTTGATAGATATATTAGTGAAAGGAGACAGTCCAGAGAGGGTATTGCTAAGATCAAAGGGGATAAGGGGGAGTGTGTGTAGGGTTACCACCTGTCCTGATTTTCGCAGGACAGTCCTGATTTGAACAGCTGTGTCCTGCAAAAAAAACATGAAAAATATTAAATGTCCTGATTTTATAGCAGGAAAAATATTATCTAACTTTCCACTAAATGTTCTAGAAAACTATAATAGCTTACCTAAAATACCTTAAAATGATAAGAAACAATAGAAGCAACTAAGAAATTACAATACTTAGCCTTAATTCTGATTATACACAGAAAACAAGTCTGTTGCATCGTTCGAGGTGAGGTACTATCCTGCGAAAAATCATGTTTCAGTGAGAAATGTCCCACTTTGGGCTTCTTAAAAGGTGGTAACCCTAAGTGTGGAGGAGGACCAAGGAAAAGCATCTATCCTAAATAGATACTTCTGTTCAGTATTTACTGAGGAGAAGGTAGGGCAGAGCCCACAGCTCAGCACCATGGACACAAGGGGGAGGGAGGTGTGCACAAGTCCCTTCACAAAAGAAAGAGTGCTATAAGAGCTTGCTAAGCTCAGGGTGAACAAGGCAATGGGATCTGATGGCATACATCCCAGGTTACTAAAAGAGCTAAGGATGGAACTAGCAGAGCCATTAGCAGAACTGTTTAGTGAGTCTCTGAGCACAGAAGAGGTCCCAGAAGGCTGGAGAAGGGTTCATGTGATCCTGCTCCACAAGAGTGGTAGCAGGGAGGAGGCAGGGAACTACAGACCAGTCAGTCTTACCTCAGTAGTGGGCAAGATTATGGAGGCACTCTTAAGGAAAGGATAGTGCAACACCTGGAATTCATAGTAGCACAGGATCCAAGACATCATGAGTTTACAACAGGAAGGTCCTGTCAAACTAATCTCATAGATTTATTTGACTGGGTAACCAGAGTGGTGGATCAAGGGGACACAGTTGATGTCGCCTGCCTTGACTTCAGCAAAGCTTTTGATATTGTTCCACATAAAAGATTGATTAATAAACTAGGTAGGCCCGGGGTGGGTCAGAAGTTGGTCAACTGGGTGGCAAACTGGTTGGCGGGCAGAAAACAGAGAGTGGTGGTAAACAGTATACAGTCAGAAGAGATGAAAGCACAAATGAGGTACCTTAGGGATCAGTCATGGGGCCAGTCTTCTTCAATATCTTCATCAGTGACATTGCAGATGGACTGAAGGGTATGGTTTGCCTGTTTGCAGATGACACCAAGATCTGCAACAGAGTAGATGATACAGATAGGGTGGGCAGAATGAGAAGAGATCTGGAAAAACTGGCAAAATGGTCTGAAGAGTGGCAACTGCAGTTTAATGCAAAGAAGTGCAAGATCATGCACATAGAGAAGAGAAATCCTGAAGCTACCTATAGGCTGGGAGGAGTTGCTGACAATCACAAGGGAAGAAAGAGACTTGGGCATCATCATCACAGATGACCTGAAATCATCTAAGCAGACCACTAAAGAAGCAGATATGGCTAGAGGGATGTTAGCATGTATTAGTAGGGGTAGCACAAGTCGTAAGAGGGAGGTAATAATCCCTCTTTACAAGACGCTGGTTAGGCCCCATCTGGAGTACTGTGTGCAGTACTGGAGGCCGCACCTGCACAAGGACATTAACAAAATGGAGGCAGTCCAGAGAAGGGCAATCAAAATGGTGCAGGGACTGCATCAGAAAACATATGAGGACAGATTAACAGAGCTCAATATGTATACCCTAGAGCATTGGAGGGAGAGAGGTGATATGATCAAAACATTCAAACATCTTAAGAGCATTAACAAGGTGAAAGAGTCTAACATGTTTCAATATAAGAAAAATAGCAGGACAAGAGGACACAGCATGAGATTAGAGAGAGGCCGATTAAGGGGTAATGTGAGGAAGTTTTTTTTTCACAGAAAGGGTGATGGATGCACAGAATGGCCTACCTCAAGGAGCAGTGGATATGAATACAATGCAGGGCTTCAAACAGGCATGGGATAGGCATAAGGGAGCAGTACCGATGAGTATGAATAAATAGGCCATTAACAGAGCAAAGACCTATGGCACTTTCATAAGGTAATAAAATTGGCAGACTAAAGGGCCTTGCGGTCCTTATATGCTGTCAACTTCTATGTTTCTATGTTCCTGATACCAGGGTGGGGGATGTACCCAAAACAACAAATGTATGACACACTTCTGTGATAGCTGGTGCTGCAGCTCCCACATCCAACAGGAGAAATAATGAATTAAAGCCACACTCTGAAATAGAATACTCAGAAGCAAAATTGCATAGTGGTAGCGGTTTAAGGGCCCCCAGAAGAAGAAGAAGAACTGCCACGGTTCGAACTACTGGGGTGTTTTGCACAGTTTTTCTCATCTGGAGTTCACTCCATTAAACAACTGCCACATCGCAATTTTTGCTTTTGCTATTCTATTTTAGAGCGCAGCTTTAGTCTGTTGTTTGCCCTGAGAGTCATACCCTCCTAGACAGCCCCCATGCATGGGTACCACATTAATGAATGAGCAAATGGTTCACTGAATCTACCCCTTCCTTGGGGCTTGAAGTCACAGCTACAAGGCTTAAACAGTTCACCGCAACTGATCCCTTCCCTCAGGTTTCGATGTCATGGAGCCACCTCTTCTGATCTTCCACAGATTCTTGGATTTGTTTGCTTAAGATTCTGCTCCTCACTTAGGAGCCAGGGTGACAGGAAAACTGTGGAGTACCTTAAGATATTCAGGACATGTAGGTGTGAAAACTATCACGCAGCCTTCCTTGAGGGTGGTCCACCAACAGACCCTCGCTGTCCTCAATCTTGGAGCTAGCCAAGATCTGAGCCTCTAGAGGCCCAACTGAAGGATACCTGTGCCACACCAAACCCTTGACTTTGAACCGATGCTGCGCCCTCAAGGCCCCTCTGGCCTGTCACAGCTGGGGCATGGCATACGTGGGTACCTGAGCCCCTTTGGCTCCAAAACCTGGAGTTAGTTATTGCACCCCAGAACCTTTTCCTTTACTTGGAGAGACTAGGATACGTTTATAAGCCCTGTGTGGACAGAAAAACCTGGAAGAGTACTGAACAAATTAATACAGGGTGTACTCAGCACTGAGTCGGCGCCCTGTTGCTAGGGTAGAAAAGGGCAACAACAAGCCAGCCCACTGATGAGCAGTAGGGCGACTAGTCATGATGCCAGCTACCTGGGTTCAGGAACAAGCCTGGGTCATTTGGGGACTGGCCAAGGGAGGGGAGGAGGAGGATCGACTGTTCCAGAGGGCCCTGCCATGTGTACTGCCACAAAATTAGACATTGGCAGTACAGGAACTGTAACTGAATATCTCACTTATTAAACACCACTGAATTCGATAGTGGTGGTGCTGGGCCTGCAGACAGGCAGAGAAGCCCTGTGTCCTACACCAGGACCCCCCATGCAGGGCATGTGCCAATAACAAGGAACTGCACATATGACATGTGTCCAATACCAGAACCAACCCCATGTGTTACATTTTAAGGGTCCATACAGGGCATATGTCCCACTCCAGGCCCCTCCATGTAGGTCATGTGTTCCTTTCCAGTGCTCCTGTATGAAAGGCCTTGTGTCACATACCAGGTCATACCATGCAAGGCATGTGTCTCATAGCAGGGCACCTCAAGCAGGGCATGTGTCTCACAGCAGGGCACCCCAAACAGGGTATGTATCCCATAGCACGGCACTTCATACACAGCACGTGTCCTATATTAGGCCCCTGTGCAGAACATGTGCCCCATACTAGGCTCCCCATCCAAGGCACAGTGCTTACCAGGCCCCCACATGCAGGTCCAGTGTCCCATACTGGGGTTCAGCATGCAGAGCACATTTGCCATACCAGGCTCCCTCATACAGAGAATGTGTCCCATACCTGAGGGCACCACATAGAAACACAGACAATGGTGGCAGAAAAAGACCACTGGTCCACCCAGTCTATCCATAAAACCCTAACAAATGGGAAACTTATTGTCCATACGGGGTTCTAACCTACACTATCCACCCCTATGCTCCCCACCTTACCACCACTGACCTATGCAACCACTAAGCCCTCCACTGTGTCCGGGTCACCCAAGTTAGGGTGTATTTTCCAAACTGCAGTAAATCAAGATGGATGAACTATATTGGGAGGAATGAGAGCGACCACAAATTGTGTCGCCCGCAGACAAAAGTGTGATATTTGTGGGAGCAGAACCAGCTGCTGTGCCCCTGAATTTATATGGGGCACTTTGCCACCCGCACCAGGGGTCAAAATTAGCATACCCAGCCTGTTCCTAGTGCAAGTAGGAACAGGCTGGTGCATGTAGTTTTGTCTGTGGCTTGCACTGTAGTGCAGGTAGCCCATTTATTCTTTTTGGCTGCACACTGGCTGCCACTAGGGGCGATAGCTGGAGTGTACAGGCAGGCTGAAATTTTTTTTTTAGTTTGACGTTACGTCACACGCGCGTACTCCACTGAGGACTTGGGACTGAGCATCGGGAGCATCTGCATGAGGAGTGCCCACAGAAAAGGAGGCGGGATGTGGCGTCGCCAGACAGAGAACAGGTTCAGGAGGAGCTACAGTGCAAAGGAGGCGGGCGCTCATTCACAAACTGAGCTGAGCTGCGGCGGTGACTGGTAGGAAGGGGCTGGGTGGGTGCTGGGCTGCACAGTCTTGAAGGGCTACCAATCGGGATGGGTGTTATGCGTGATACGGGTGATCACGGAGCTAAAGGTGGAAACCTAGTGACTAAATCCTTAGTATTATCTCATGTACTTGTTAACCTTACTGTACCAGTGCCTCTTTCTGTCATCCTCGTGGACAGTAAGGTTAATATAGGCATGCGCATCAAATCCAGCAGCTACGCAGTTTTGTGGAGTTTGTGTGTAATCAGTCTCTAGGCGGGAAGCTCCGTGATCGCGATCGCGTGAACTCACCAAACTGAATCTTTTCATTTCTGTGCAAAAACAATATTAGCTGTATCTTAGGCAGGTGGAGTATGTTTAATAGCTAAAGGCTGTAATTAAGAGAAAAAAAACGTTTGTACAGCTGGAAATAACAGGCAAGCAAAGTGAATCGAGACTTCACCTCCCTAAGCAAGGGGGGGATTTTCTTAAGTCGTGTTTGCTTGCAAGAGGGACTAAATATCAAAAGAGCAGTTGCAGTTTATTTTATACACACTAAGTGAGGAAAGGAGGAGCAATGTGTGGTGTTATCACAACCTTGCCTCTTGATCCTCACTCATTTATTTTTGGGGAAAGAATCCTTGTGCTAGTTTCAGATAACTGCTTTTCTTTTTTTTGTAGGACAGTCTGTAAAACTCATTTAAATTAATACACATTGGAAGCTAGTCTTAAACCATTAAGTACCTGGCAGTCCAGTGATTGTGTATTATAGTAAACCATACGTCTAAGCAAAGGCAGTGTGAGATTTGCTGCAGTCCAGATAAAAGGGCAGTTACTGTTTATTTTTTTTTCTATCTAAAATAAAGTTCACATTTACAGGAGCTGTCTGCCTGTTGAGCAACTACTGTGGTTTTACCAGGTCCACAACATTGTCACATTTTGATTCCCTTCTCATTCATTTTGTGTGATAAAAAAATACTTGGTGGTCTTTCAGAGTTGACAACTGCTTTTCATTTTTTTTTTGAGAGGGCAGGTAGCTTGTCAAAAAAAAAAAGGGATAATTTAATAAACATTAAACTGCAGCAGTGTTAATCCCTCAGAGTCTCTTACTCCCAGATCTGCAACAATTGACAACGCACTGTTGTCTCCAGTCCAT
Organism: Neoceratodus forsteri; assembly: GCA_016271365.2. Lineage (NCBI taxonomy): Eukaryota > Metazoa > Chordata > Ceratodontiformes > Ceratodontidae > Neoceratodus > Neoceratodus forsteri. The sequence continues at coordinate 112,177,190 of CM057449.1, forward strand.
CCAGCACCAGTTGTATCTAAATGAGGGGGTAGCAGCTAGCCTTAAAACCATTAAGTACCAGTCCAGTCAGTGTATGTTATAACAGTGTGAGCTTTTTCACATTTATCTTATACATAATTTACTTTTTTCAGACTGAGAGTAAGAGCAGTAATTCAAGGTGAATTACAGCTTCACTGGCTATCAACCTCCTTTTCAGTAATACTTTTTCCTGTTGAGAAATCGTATAAAATTTAAGACAAAAAACATTTTTTGTTTTGAACTAAGGAAGCACTGAGTCCACTGCCTGCAGCCAACTACAGTGTAGCCTATGTAATCGCTCAGTTGCACAATATATCAATCTGTATCTGTGCTGTGCTAGTAGTGTTACCTAGTGCCACGGCTACTACGACTGTCACTGGCCTGCCCCACGGCCCCGCCCATCACCCCACTACCATACTCCTAGTGAGAGTGAAATTATACACTCTGACTTACTGTACTGAAATACCTACAGTCTCTCTCTCTCTTGTTTTGCTGGAGACAGTATAGCATTGCCTTTGTGGGAGAAACAAACTCAACTAGTTCAACAGCCTTGCCTTGGCCTAAGTTGCAGACCAACTTGGTCTTGACTTGTTCCAAGGAATTTTCTGAGTTAATCTCCGATTACTGAACTGAATTTATTTGAATGCCCTCACTCGTCTGCCTGCCTGCTCTGAGGGATCCATCTATTTAGCAATTTAGGCGATATATTAAAAAAATACACAGACACTTTTCTGACTCACAGCATAGCAATTTTTATTGACATTTGTTACATAAGAAGGCAAAGACAACAAGCTCACAGCACACTGTTAAACGACCATGCCACCCAAGAAAGCTTTACCCAAACCAATTAATACTCTTTTTCACTACAAGTTCAGCAAAACAAGTGGTGAAATGGCCACAGTGGATGCTGCAGTTCCTATAGCTGATGTCCAGATGCAGTCTTGTGTGTCTCAGTCTGGTGGTGGCAGCGGCTAGTCTGAAGTCTCTCAGATTGATGCCAGTAGTGCAGCAGCAATCTCCAGCACTAGTACTTCCAATGTGAATGTGTCAGTAACAAAATCTAACTCCTTTGTTTCTGAAGCTGAACCTGCATGCATAGTCCTGCCTTCTTCTCGGTTTCCTCCTCCTAGCCCCATTTCTGACTGTGCCCATGACCAACAGTGTACCTCAAGCTCAGTGCCTCCTCCTCAACCTCCTACTGTACCACATGATGGAGAGCCACCCTTAAAAAAGAGAAAAACATATAAATTTGTTGACTCTTGGAAACAGAATCGTAAATGGCTTAAATACGACAGTGAACTGAACATCATGAAATGTGAATGGTGTGAACTATTTGATAAATCAGGGAAAAATAATTCATTCAGGGATGGGTGTTCATCTTTTAGAAAAGCAAACGTCGAATTTCATGAGTCATCAGATTTACATGAAGTATCCAGAAAAGCATTTTTGCCCAGAGTATAACCCTGCAGAGCAGCCATTAATAAAGATTGTCCAAAAATGGAAGAAAAGAATTTGAGCAAATGAGAGTTCTTTTTAAAACAACTTTTTTCTTGGTAAAAAGCATGACCATTTACTGATCTAAAAGATGAAATAAATTTATTATGTAGCGAATGGGTGTCAGTCAGTGAAACCTACTGTAACAACAAACAAGCAAGAGTTTTCACAGAATATATTTACAGAGATAAAATGGAAGATTTAATATCATTGGTGAAGTCTCAAGATTTCTTTTCCATTCTGTCAGATGGCTCAACAGACAAAAGTATTACTGAAGAGGAGGCAGTGTATGTCCGCATCTTGGAAAAGGGCATCCCTGTCACTAAATTTGTGGCACTTAAACCTCTAGACAAGGCAGATGCAGAAAGTATAACATTAAAACATACAATGGAAAATGATCTCCAAATACAAGACTGGAAAAATAAATTAGTGGCGTGCTGCTTTGATGGGGCATCAGTCATGATGGGCAGTAAAACTGGAGTAGCCACAAGACTGAAGGAGGAGGCTAAACTTTTAAAAGTTGTGCACTGCTGTGCACACAGACTTGAATTGGTCACTAAATATGTGATTAAGGGGACACCCCTGTACTCTGCAGTGGAAGATTTGCTTTCCTTACTGCATGGCTTCTATAAGCACTCTGCTTTAAACTGGACTGGCTTGCAGGCGCGGGGAGGCACTGGGCATCTGGGTACTGCGCCTGTAAATACTGGAGGAACAAGGTGGCTGCCACATCACCAGCGTGATTGTGAAAGTGCTGCAGACAAATTATCCAGCAATTGTTACACACCTGGATGATGTGTCAGTAAGTGGCACAGGGGATAAAAGAGAAAAGGCCACTGCAATCCTGAAGCAAATAAAATCGCTGAAGATATTGTTCTTCATCAATTTCCTAGAATTCTATATAGCAGTCATGTCCAGACTAACTCTGACATTGCAGCAAAATAACTTAACAGTAGACTCAGTGCAAGCTAAAGTTATTTCTCTCATGACAAAACTGAAGTCTCTCAGAGATTCAGAAACTATTGATTGCCTTGACACAGGAATCAATCTCGTGGATGGTAAGCTGCATTACAAAGGTGTGGAGCTTGGTTCTTCTGGTTCAGCAAGACGCAGTAGATCAGATACTGATGAGGATGCAAACACTGCGAAGAGCAGCATTGTGGCTGTTGTGAAGAAAGTGCTGGCCACCACCCTAGATCAAATGGAGAATCGCTTCTGAATTTGTTAATGACCATGTCATTACGGAAATGGGAATTTTCAACCTGTCTAACTGGCCTAACTCTGATTCCCTGGCAGAGTATGGAGACACAGAAGTTAAGTCATTATTTTCTCACTACAGTGACATTCTGGAACCAAAGGGGTACAGTGCTGTTTCAGCAGTCTTGCAGTGGTCAGAACGGAAAGCATATGTCCAGACCCTAAATGCAGCTTACCATCCACCCTTAGATTCCACTACTATGTGGGCTAGAGTTCTTTCTGAAGAAAGGGAGGACTTTAAGGACATTCTTTCACTGCTGAAAATATTTCTTCTCATTCCATCTTCTACTGCAGAATGTGAAAGGGGTTTCTCATTAATGTCACGATAAAACATGACTGGAGGGCAAACTTGAGACCAGAAACTGTGTCCGCTTTAATGGCAATTAGTTTGAGCAGTGACACAGTGTCCACATACTCACCAGATAATGCCATAGCTAGGTGGTGGTCAGCAGGAAAGAGAACAAGGAAACCTCAAACAGCACCTTATGGTGTGGTGCCAGAAAAGATGAAAAGGCCTGGGAAAGTGATGACGCCACTGATATGTTGTAGAATAGTATTACATTCGTTTTCATATGCAATGATTCCTGAATCAGTTATCTTTTTTCAGTTTTTATCATTATGACCACCGTGCAAGTAACCTGACCATGGTGCATGTAACTTTTGGTCATTACATGCACCTTGGCAGCACCGAAAAGCACTTTATCCCTTGACCACTCCACCATCGTGGGAAGCCGCTTGCTTCCCGCCTCGTGATAATATAAACAGCTCCAGCCAGCACATGTTGGGGGGGGGGGCGAGAAACATTCAGTAATGACAACTCCTCAACATGCTCTGAGTACAGGACACTCCGAAATCCCGGTAGCCCTTATTCCTCCTGTCATTGCTCATCTGCCCTGTTTCCAACACCCCAGCATCAGGATACCACTGTGTTCCAGCTGTGTTCGAAACCATCGATAGCTTTGGTGTCCATCACATCTACTGGCAGACTGCTCCATGGATCCACCACCCTTTCTGTAAAATAAAACTCTCTCATGTCCCCTTTGAACACTCCCCCCCCGGCAGTTTCCACTCGTGACCCCGTGTTCTGGATATGCTACCTATGCTAAATAGTTACTCACAGTTTATCTTGTTCGTTCCTTTCAATAACCTGAAGGTCTCCATCATAACTCCCCTCCTGGGCTCCCTCCTCTCATCTGGTCTCCAGTAAGTACATTTCCAGTGCCTTCAGCCAATCCTCATATGATCTACCCTGCTGGCCCTAAATCATTTTGGTCATACTATGTTGCCCTGCCTCCAAACTATCCTTATCTTTCCTTAGGTGAGGACTCCAGAACTGGTCACAGTACTCCAGGTAAAGCCTCATCGTTGATGTATAGAGAGATAGTAATATCTCCTTTCTTCTGCTGTTAGTACCCCTTCCTATATACTCCAGCATCCTGTTGACCTTACTGTAGGCCTTGTTAAACTGGTGTGATTTGTTTTAGGGAGTCACTGATGATGACCCCTAGGTCTCCTTCCTTAGAGGTCCTGCCCAGTGTTACCCCCTCCCCCATCCAGTACTCTGTCCTGTAGTTCTTGCTCCCTATATGCATCACCTGCACTTTTTGGCATTCCCTTTGTAAATACATAGGAAGCTGCAAAATTCAGCAGACTAGATAGACCGTAAGGCTTTTATCTACTGTCCATGTTCGTATGCTCGTAAACCTGCTTTGACCACCTCTCTATGTTTTGCAAGTTTCTCTGCATCTTCCTAATCCTCTCCTTGTTGTTTACCCTGCATCATAGCTTAGTGTTGTCTGTGAAGAGACACATCTTGCCCTGGATTCCTTCTCCCATGTCGCTGATGAACGTATCGAAAAGGACTGGGCCAAGGACCGATCCTTGTAGCAACCCACTGGTGACCTCCCCCTCTTCTGATTTGACTCTGTTACACACAACCATCTGCTGTCTTCCTTCCAACCAGTTTCTCACCCATTTAACTGTCTCCCTTGTTGCCTCCAGATCCACTTGCATGTTCAGCAACCTCCCATGAGGCATGCTTTACCGAAATCAAAGTAGAGTAAACCCACAGCCTGGCCCTTATCCACTACCCTCATTAGCCAGTCAAAGAGTACTGTCAGGATGGCCTGACAAGACCACCCTGCCACAGACCTGTGCTGTTTATGATCCTAGTGTCCATTGCTTTCCAGGTAGTCCACAAGGACCTCTTTGACTACGCTCTCTACCAGTTTACCCACAACAGAGGTAAGACCGACAGGTCTGTTGTTACCCGGTTGCCCCCCCCCCATGAAGCGGAACTACGTCTGCTACTTGTCTGAACTGAGCTACTGAACAGTCCTACCAGGGGTTCAGTTAGTTCCATTGCCAATTCTCTAGGAACACTCACATTCATCCCCTCGGGCTCTGGGGCCTGTGCAGGGCATGCGTCCCCTACCAGGGCCCCAAATGCAGGACAGTTGTACCATACCAGGGCCCAACATGCAGGGCAGTTGTCCCATACTAGGTCCCCACATGCAGGGCAGTTGTCCCATAGGACAGCCCCACATGCAGGGCAACTGCCCCATAGCAGGACCTCCATGTAGGTCATATGTCCCATAGCAGGGCTCCTACTGCAGGGTATGTGTCCCATACCAGGCATCCCCCATGCAGGTCATATCTAATACCAGCAACTTCTATGCAGGTCTTGTGTCCATACTAGAGCCCCTCCACGCAAGTCATATGTCTCATACCAGAGCCCCCCATGCATAGTAAGTATGCTGTACCAATCCCCCTCCATGCAGGGCATGTGTCCCATACCAGGGCCCCCCCATGCAGGTCACATATCCTATGCCAAGGTCCTCCATGCAGGGCACATGTCCCATATCAGACCCCCTCCATGGAAGGAATGTATTCCATACCAGTCCCCCTTCATTCAGGGCATGTGTCTCATACCGAGGCCCCCTTTGCAGGGCATACTTCATATATCAAGGCTCCCCATGCAGGACAAGTGACCCATATCAGCGACCCCTATGCAGGACATACGTCCAATACTGTGCTCTCCCCCATCCAAGGCATGTGTCCTATACTATGGTTCCCACATGCAGTACTGCATCCCATACCAGAGCCCCCATGCAGAGAATCTGTCCTATAACAAGGCTCCCCCAAAGCAAGGCATGTATCTCATGTAGGTATGAGTCCCATACAAAGGCCACCAATGCAAGACATGTGGATCACACCAGAGCATGTTGTATTTGAGAAAACAGTTACCATCTGCTTCTGAGGCAGGTACATTTCCAACAGATACAGTACTCTAAATACTACCAAGTCAAACGCTGGTAGTACAGGGACTATATACAGACAAACACTGCAGTCATTATATACCACTGAGTTAGATACTGGTAGTGCAGGGACTGTATACAGACAGACAAAGCAGTTATTATACACCAGTGAGTTAAGATACTGGTAGTGCAGGGACTGTATACAGACAAACACTGCAGTCATTACACATCAGTGAATTAGATACTGATAGTGCAGGGACTGTATACAGACAAACACTGCAGTCATTATATACCAATGAGTTAGATACTGGCAGTACAGTGACTGTATACAGACAAACACTGCAGTCATCATACACCAGTGAGTTAGATACTGGTAGTGCAGGGACTGTATACAGAAAAATGTGGCAGTCATTATTATATACCAATGATTTGGATATTGGTAGGGCAGGGACTGCATATAGACCAGTTTGGCAGTCATTATACACCAACGTGTTAGATACTGAGTGTCCCCTGAAACTGAGCGAGCACTCCAAAACCACAGCTATGAAATAGAAACATAGAATTTGATGGCAGATAAGGACTGCTTGACCCAACCAGTCTGCCCATTTTTCTCTACCAAGAGTATCACCGCAGACCCTACTTGATCTGCAGCTCTTTCTCCCTCTCCCCTTCCCTTTCACTACGATTCCCCTGTGCCTATCCCATTCATTCTTGAACCCCACCACTGTTTTCACCCCCACCACCTCCGCTGGAAGGCTGTTCCAGGAATCCTCCGCTCTTTCTGTGAAGAAGTACTTCCTCACATCTCTCCTGAATCTACCTCCCTCCAGCTTTATAGCATATCCTCTTGTTCTTCAGCACCTTTTTTCTGAAAAATACTTCCTTTCTGTATCTTATTTACTCCCGTGAGGTAGTTAAAGGTCTCTATCATACCCCTCCCACCTCTGTTCCGGGGTGTAATATCGAAGCCCTTTAGTCTCTCCTTGTAGGGCTTCTGATGCAGACTCTGAACCAGTTTAGGTGCCCTCATCTGGACCACCTTTACTCTGCAGATGTCCTTCCAGAGATGTGCTCCTTAGAGAACTCGACACTGCAGAGCCCGCAGTCCCCTCGAGTCCCTATTTGGACTGCCTGATCCAAATATTCCAAAGAAGCAGCTTTTCCTAGAACTAGAGGACATGATGGAGCAAGAACCTACTAAGTTTGTCGTTAGCTTCCTTCCTATGTCTCCTCGGTTCCCAATCCCTCTGTTTAGATATTATGACTCTGGGTCCTTCAAGACCGTCCAGAACTGTATCCTGTCTTAACTCTGACCCGGGACCTTCTTTATGCTCCCTGTTGATGTAACCCTCTAATTACGTATCTGCCAGGACTGTATGACCTTGTATTATTACTTTATTCTTCTATGTGTACGTCTTTGTCTCCTCTGTACTTTTACTTTTATCTGACGTGGAGCCTTTGCAAAAGAGTCTATGACTCAACGGATTGTAATTCTGATTCTATTCAATAAATAAATCAAATAAAATTTCCCAGAGACAAATCAACAAATAGATCTGACTTATTGACTTTTCTCTAAATTAAATAATGACAACTGAAAAATGCTTTACTTCTGCTTTTCCTAAATTGAATTAAATACAACCTTATTGCCAAGCATAATTATATTTAGGCAATAACTTAAATGTGTCTTATTGTAAAATAGCTTAAAGATACATTTAAAACAACAATGATTATAGCTTCTTTGTAATATTTAGTTGTAACATTAACAGTTTACAGAAAATATCTAGTTTTAAAACTGGCTGTAGAATGGGGGACATTTATTGGAGTAAGTGGGGAAAAAAAACGCAATTCAAGACAGCTCCATGTTTAACAGCATAGGCTAAACCACAGTTCCTCTGTAGCAAATAAGCTGTATCATTAGCATTTTTAAGTTCCAAACATAATTTAGCCTTAAGTTTCTGTTTATCTTATAATAAATGGAGTGTGTATTATTTCTAATAGTTTAAAGATACATTGTAAGTTTTTTTGTGCTATTAACAGTTAACAGTTTAAAAGAAAAAATATATCTGCATGTCTTATTTGGAACTAACTGTAAAATGGGGAGATTTTATTTGAGGACGTGAAAGAGAATATATTTTGTGCTAGACAGAATACTAGCTAAACCACAGTTTCCTCTGTACCAAAAAAGAGTTCGGGCCATATATTCAAAGCTTTGTGCGGTCCGCAAACAGTTTGCGTGGGTTTAGCGCAGGATTAGCGGACTGCCAATATTCAAAAGGCCATAGCACGGGCAAAGTGCATTAGCGCCACCAAACCATAATTATATACAAGAGACAGTGAACATGAATACAGGGCTATGAGATATTCAGCGACTAGCGCTGCGCTAAAGGTGTTTAAGCGTGATATAGCTGCGAATCCTTAGCGCAGAACAAATTACTGCCCAGGAAAAGCTGGTCTTAACCCTGGGCAGACAGCGTTGCACATCACTGGTGCATAGCGCAGTGTTTGCACAGAATTAGCATGGCTTGCGCGACCCTAACACAAGAGCATGACACTTAGAAAATACCAGACATGGAGGACACATGCTGCTCACTGTTGGCACCACCATGATGCCAACAGCTGCCACCGGTCCCAGCCATGCCAGGCAGTAAGGGGGATCCGACCCACAGGGGACAACTAGGTAGTGTGGCCATACAGCACCCACCTGCAGACCATACGTCTGTGGTGACCAACAGATGCCAGCACACACATGCAGCACTGTGGGCATGGTGGCCATTGAGGGGAGGGTGTACGGGTGGCTAGACCTCACCACAGCCCAGGTGTGGCCACATGGCTGGGACACAGCATGCAGTGCACATGGGCCAGTAGTGGGAATATCCCACCACCTGAGTGCCTGTCGGAGCACACATGTCCCCCCAGGTACATACCGCACAACTGTACAGAAGCCACAGCACACACAGCCAACCACGCAAATGTCACTGTAAGCATCCCACGCTACAGGTGCAGCATCTGTGGAGCACACAATGGCAAAACAGTAATGTACACCGTCAGTAATCACCTGCATGCTGGGCCTGTCACTGTGTAGAGTGCAGTGGTCGTCACTGCCCTACAGACCATAGGCATTGCTGTGTACCTCACACTACCGGCCCCCTTACTACTGTAGTGTCTGCTGTGCACTGTAGCATGCCTACAGTGTGATGGTTGCATACAGCACCACCACAGCCTGTGCCTATGCTGTTTTCTCCCCTAGGGCACACAATGCTATGCTGTACTGCATACATGTAGCCTGCAGCAACCATCATGCACTGTCAGACTGACCTACAGGTGGAGCTGTGGACAGACCTGGCCAGTCCCTGTACTTCCAGACTGACCTACAGGTGGAGCTGTGGGACCCTGCAGTAACGCTGGGCAAACTGCATGCAAATCAGGGAATGATGAGATGCTAATCTGGCTGTTTGCCCAGAGACTACCTAAGTAGGCTCATTTGCATGTCACTTTTGAATATGGCAAATCTTAGCGCCGGGCAAATGCGTTAGCACCGGGCTAACAGCTTAGCTCCATGCTAAAGCGGCGCTAACGGTTCGGGGATGTTTATACAGTTTTGATCGCTGTTCTTTCACATCTGCTGCTGCCTGCTGTTGTACTGGGTCCACGCAACTGCTGGCACACACATTGGCCACATAGTTCATCCCTACCTGCCCTCACGTCGCTGTGCACAGTGTTCTTGTTGTGGTTTGCACTTCCTGGTTGCTATATTCAGTGCTGCCTTATTCTAGGGCTACGTCTGCCCTGCACTCCCAGCCCTGTTTGCACGTCCTTATTCACTTGCTATATTCAGAAGCTGTTTGCCCCGGGCTTTTCCTTTTGAATATAGCTTACTTTGTGCTCCAGGCTACGTTTGCCTGCCGGGCAGTGTTAACTTAATCCAGGGGCAAAGCTTTGAATATCTGGCCCCCCATCTCTAGTTTATTATACAGAGTTTGTTTGCACTGATGATCCAACTGATGTTAATTCTGCATACCAGTTTTAAGTAAAGAATTTAGACAATATGACATTTCCTGGTATTTCTTTTTGGTTAAATATTTTTACTTATAAAGCTGTTGACTTACAACACAGAGGTAAAGCTTAATTGTGACTATTGGTATATATAAGTGGTACAAGAATATTAAAAGAAAAATTAACTGTAAATGTTTAGGATAAAATAATTTTAATTAGACAAATAGACTAGACCATAGTTGAGGTAGTGTGGTTTTAACTGAACACGCAGTCAAGTGCATGCTAACATGCACACCCGGTTAGACTTCCCTCTTCAAGCAAAATTTCTAAATGGGGTGGTTGCTCCCGAAGGTCGTGGTGAGGCCAAAATGTCATCCCATGTACACGGAGTAAACCCAAGAAGGCAAGCTGAGGTTCAGGTTTAAACCTCAGCCAGCACAACACAGTATTCTAGGTGGAGTCTTACCAGTGATCTATACAGAGGCAACACCACCACCCTCTTTCTGCGGGTGTTACCCCTCCCTATGCACCCTAGTATGCTACTAGCTCTCACAACTGCCTTGTCGCACTGCCTAGTCGCCTTTAGGTCATCAGATATGATTACCCCCAGGTCTTCTGCCTACTTGGTTCTTGTCAATACCACGCCATCCATTTTGTACTCCACCCCTAGGTTTCTGTGCCCCAAGTGCATTATTCTGCACTCTTTCTCATTAAAACCCAGCAGCCATACCCAAGCCCACTCCTCTAGTTTTCTCATGTCTCTGCTCATCCTTTCCACCCCCCTGCAGAGTCCACCCCATTGCAGACTTTGGTTTCATCCACAAAGAGGCAGCCCTTCCCTTCTAGCTCCTCTGCAATGTCACTTATAAAGACATTAAAGAGGAGCGGTTCCAGCACTGATCTCTGAGGCACCCCGCTGGTTAACCTCCCTTCCTCAGAGTGAACTCCATTTACCACCAGCCTCTGTCACCTGTCCCCTAATCAATTTCGCATCCAGTTTACCACCTTTGGACCCACTCCTAAGCTACCTAGCATGATTGCTAGTCTCCTATGTGGAACGGTGTCAAAAGTCTTACTGAAATCTTGGTAGGTCACTGCTTGTCTGTCCTTACCTATTGAAGTCATTGTTTCATAATTCTGCACCATCACTTCCTTGTACAGCTCCTTCTCCTGCTTACTTAACATCTTCCACTCCTCATCAGAAAAAAAGACAGTGACATCTTCAAAGGTTTCTGGTACCTGAAAGTAAAAGATGTGTTATAATCATTCTGGGATTAAGTGCACACATTGAAAAGTATGCAATTTTATTTTTAACATGAAGGGAACAGACAGGTTCAGATCAGCAGCCAGCAATGAGCAATAACAGAAGAAAGGAAAATGGAGGTTTCAGAGAAGCACTTAACAGTATAGACACCTCCACGAGATCACGTTTCCACAAGGTGTCACTGTAACCATCTCAGGATATTTCCTTCCACTCCCATCTCATTCAGAGGGCTCACCCATACCAGGTCATTGTCATCCCTTCAGGGGGTCCTATGTTTTTGGGTTAACCCACAATGTTGGTCACTCCCACCATCTGCCCGAGCAGGTGATGTTGCAGCAGGGTGAGCAGCCCCTCTCCCCAGACTCCGAGAACATTGCTCCGCAGTGCTCCTGAGACAGCTCCCACCCAAGAATAGGAGTCACGCTGGCCCGGTGGCGCTAAGGGTTGAGGCGCTGGACGCCACGCCGGCGACCCAGGTTTGGTGACGGACTTTGGTTGCCAGGGTTCAGCAGAGGAGGGACAGGACTGAGCATCCAGAGAACAGCTCTCCTCTCTCTGGAGAGGGCTCCAGGGATGCTCAGTGTCCTGGTGACCCCTGATGGAGATCGGGGTAATGCAGGTACACCAGCCAGAATGCACGGGTGTGGAGTGCGGCAGACGCCAGCAGGGTAGCCATGCGCAGGTATCATTGCATGCCGCACTCTGAGGGGAGAAAAAGAAAATGCCCCTGATGGTGGGGTAAGGCAATGACTGGTCTCCGGGGGCAGACCCTCAAACACTCAATGCCAGCCACGATTCCGACCCTACCTACTGGGGATCCTTGGCCGACTCCTGTATGGGCCTGGCAAGAGAGACAATGGGATCCTGATCCCTATGTCTTGATCGGGGATGTGGTTCAGGCGAGCGGTTAGGGGGAACGCCGAGCGAGCCAACCCAAGAGAAGTGCCAGACCACCAGGTGAATAAATAGAGTTGAGGAAAAAAAAGAATGGGAGTCAGATCTGCACCAATAACCCCGATCACAAATGGTAGTGGAGTACACAACACCCAGTGAAGCCAGGCTCACTTCTGCCATGCTATCCTCGCAGGGCTGGTCCAACATCACAGGTGAACCCATAGTGTTGTATTACTCCCACTGTCTGTCCAACCAAGTGCTGTTACAGTAGGGTGAGCAATACCCTATCCCCACAGTCACAGGCGCTGGGTTATATGGGCCCGTAGGGCATAAGCTCCAGCAATAATCTGAAAAGTGGGCCCAGCCCCAGCAATAATTTGCCTTGGGTCAGTTTTGATTTTTCCCCTCTGACCTGCTGGGTGCACACCACCCCCTCTGTGTGACCTTTTGCAGTGCCCCCATGTGAATGGAATGTTCCCCTCCTCTACTGGTGGTGTTTTTTTTTTTTGTAAACTGGCGCCCGTAGAAAATTCAGTGCGCTTGCGCGCAAAGAGAGCGGGCACTCTTACTGGATGGCAGTGAGATTTCAGCCATGACGAGTCAACAGCAAGAGTCCCACGACAGTGTGAGCGGTTGAGCCAGTTTAGGCAGTGCAGAGAAAAATCGGCCCAGGAGGAGACCCACAGCAGGCTAGGCAGTGGCCCAGCCAGAAGAAGCTGAGTGACGACTGGAGAAGGAGTGAGCCAGGGGCCGGAAGAGTGGCAGATGTGGCAGGGGACTGGCTCTGGAGTCGGTAGGCCATGGGCTGTCAGGGGAGGGGGGAGTTGTCCTCCTTGTTCTCGTGGTGGTGGTGCCGCAGTTGCAGCCGTCATCATCTAGACAGGACACATGCTGAGGAGGAGGACCATTGTGGATAACCACCACACCAAGTGACAGTACAGGTAGGTCCTGGCTGGACTCGGTATTAGACCATGAGTGGCCCGGCAGGTCATCGTAGGGTCGTTGCGCTGATGAGTCAGGCAGGGGAGACAGGGCAGCTGCAGCTTGCTAAGGGGTCAGAGTCTAGTCTTGGAGACCGACCAGATGCAACGGAGGAGGGCTGAGAGCCAGCAGCAGGTAAATAAGGTCGGGGAGACAGACGGGGAGCCAGATCCTCAGGGCAAATTTGTGACAGTTTACTGATGGTCTCATTCTGAAAAGCAGAAAAGGGTGGACTATCCCAATCCTTTAGGCATTAAGGGTGATCTGTACTTTTATTTCTAACTAAGCACCTTAGCACACATCTAGCTTCCACTGCAGTTTACACAATGTCATATTCCAGAGCATGTAGAACAGATGCTTATTTCTTTTTCTGTGTAATGTCTGCAAAGCAGTAGCATAAACCCTGTTTCCAATCTGACAATAGATACAGATCCCAACAGTGGATGGATGGGGAGCACTTTTACAGTAGTACTCTTAACCAGAATTATAAAATGGGTAGGCTAAACCAGCCAATTAGAGCCCAAGCTCTCCATGCATGAAATCTGTTCCATGCATGGGTAAAAAAAAAAAGCTGGCAGTAAAAAGGCCAAGATTCGGGTGCCATAGAACATTGGCATTTTAACTGGCTGCCATCTTTTCTTTACTGAATGCGAGAGCCTTTAGCCTTCCCATTTTATAAAGTATAAGATTGGTTGTGTCCCTCACCTTAGGGACAAAAGTTTGAGAGGCGTGCCCCTCCCCCTTTACATTCCACCGTACTAACTTTCAGCTTGCCCCTCTCCCTTGGCAGCGTGGAGTTTCGGAAGGGGCTCCCTACAGTAAAACAGCACACGGCATGTCCCCCCCCTCCCAACTTACTGGTGCATTCTCTACCATAAACTGGTTAAACAGCCCCCAGCAGTGGTAAACTGGTGTGGTTTGAAACCATCCAGAAGGCTGGTTAACACTTGACACAATGCAGCAAATTGTTTCTGGAGTCCCGATCTGACAACATTGTGATGACAAGAACCACAACTGCACCGGACTCCAAAGTGGCCGTATTTCTTAACTACAGTTCAGTAATAACTGAAACAACTGTTAACAGGTTCTGTTTTTGCATACAGATGCATGATCAAAAGATGAGACCCCAAGTAGCTCAAATAAGTCCCGTCCTTTTCAATGCACCTGTTTGCTACAGTACCCAAAAACTATTTTCTTTCCAGATTTCTCCTAACATGATCCGCAGTTGTCTGGAATCCCACAAGCAGCTCCATCCACAGTCCATTACTGATCCTTGAAAGAAAATGAAAGTTACTTTACCCTCGTTGCTCCAGCCCTCGACTGAAGGTATCACCAGAAGAAAGCAGAACATTAAGCCTCCTGTCGCAGTGAACAACAACACCATGGCAGCTCAAGCAAGGTTGAATCTGACTTCACTGTAGAAATGCTGAACATGGCCTGACAGAGCGAGTAGCCAGACGCCTGCAATACAACACTATCATGGGAGGTGCTCCACAGCTACATGACGTCATTTTCAATTTGGCGGAAGGACTATTTTATCACAAATACTAACCTAAATATCCCTTTTACAAATACAAAAACTTGTTTTTTCAGGAGATGTAAAAACTTTTTAAAAAATTAGCCCATTTTAATAGCACAATAAGACACTCCAGGTGTGTGCATGGAACAGATTTTACCGCACGCCAGGGGCTAAAGGCACTCGGCCAAGGCCTCATGCCTTATTAAACCCTTGGCCATGCGGTAAAATCTTTTCCATGCACATCCTGCCGTGTCTTGTTGCTTACATCTCCAACTACATGAAACAGGCTTACTGAGGGCTGGGGAAGCATTTGTACTTAAATTGCTACATGTTGATCTTGCATAACAGCATGCTATATAGAACATAGCCTGGCTAGAATCAACAGTACCCCCACAAATGGGGGTTCCCCAAAAAGTCTTCCTTGAGCTTGCCTAAATGCTCACTGCCAGGCTGGTGTCCTGTGTTTTAGCAGTTTAAATGTGATTACCAGAGCCTGTAGAGCCTCTGTGTACTGTCTCTTTAAGAGCTGCCTAATTGCAGCTTAAGTAATCTGAGAGGAAGCTCTGTTGAAAGATGTAACTATTTACTGAAAATCATTTAGAGTGATAATGATAATGTAGTTTGTCTAACCTGCTTTCTTTGTAGCAAGGAATGTTTTGTTTGTCTCCACTATCTTGGTCCTGGACTGCAAATTGGACCAATCAGTACTGGTGGGACCTAAAATGTAGCCGGACTACAGGAGCTGTCTGAATTCAAGTAGGAACTGTAGTTTGAAATTTTTGCGCCTTTTTTGCAACTGAAGGGGGAGCTGTTGCTTTGACTGACAGCCAAATCAGCCAACCAAATCTTTTGGATCTTGGGGCAGTCCCAGGCTGTTTACAGTTTTCAGTTAGATCTAAGCTGGAAGCTGAACAAGAGGAGCAGAAGTGATTCTGAGCAGCAATCCTGAGTGGATTTGCATGGGAGAACTCTGAAAAGGCTAAGTTTTTGGCCTGCATGTCGTTGTGCTGCTCCTGAGAGGGAGAGAAGAGAATTATTCTGGACTAAATCCAAGTTTGTGTGACTAAAGTAAGCTATTGAAGTGGGCCACCCTCAACCTGAAGAAGACCGAAGATTTTGCTGAATGAGATCAGCCTGTCAGGAGTTCCAGCTACCCCTAAGCTCCCGGTGTGTGCAGAGACTTTGCAATTGTGACCGGGGAGCACTTTGCCTGGTACAGTAGAATTCCCATACATGTAAATGTGCTATGAGCTGCTAGTGGGTTGTGAGTTAGTTCCTCACTGTGTGAACTGTGTTCTGCTTGCTGGAAGCTGTATCCAGCCCAAAACAGACTGCATCCGAAATTGTCTCCATGCGGTCTGGGCCTTGCCAGACTGGCCCAGTCAGACTACCCACTACACAGAGAAGCCATCGACAAGAGACCTGCCCAGGGATCAGCCCCCTGCTCCACACTTGAACAGGAACAACACCTCTGCAGCTACTGTGGGCCCTGCTTCTCCTGGCATTCCAGATCAACCACCTGCAGTCTCGATTTTCATCCAGCCTGTGTCCAGTTTTGGGTATCGTGAGTAAATATCAGGGTAGCTCCCTGCAACAACAGCTTAATCTGAGTGTGACATCTGATTGTCTTTTTGTTTCATTTCCTTTACGAACTGAGCCCTCTGGCTCCGGATTACAAATATTGTGTACTGTGCATGTTGTGTTTTCCATCACAGGACCCCCAACTAGCCGTGATGCACGGCCAGCCGGCAACAGTCCTGGCTAGCCCATCTTTTTTCCACCTGGGTAACTAGAGGTGTGACTGTGTGGGGACTCAATTGCATTATGCACAACTGCTTGACTGATATAACCTTTGCTAATTAACCAGATTTTGCCCCTCCCTTGTTCAAGTCCCCTGAATAAATCAGATCTAACTTTTTCTGCATGTAATCTGACTGTGGTTCCAGTTTGTGCTGAAAGTACTGTACTGTTGCTATTTGCTGTGCATAACCTTGTTTTACAGGAGGTCCCCAGGGTCGAGTCAGAGGAACCAGCCCTGGTGGTAAGTGCAAACAGTGTGGGTACTTGTGTGGTGTACCAGGGGTATTGTGAAAGTGATTATTGTACAGTGTTCAAGCCACTAGAGGAGAAAGAGGGGGGTTACAGTGTCCCGGAGGGCTGTACCCAGGTTAGCCTGACCACTACCAACCCTGACCTCCAGGTGGAGGCACCCATTTCAGAACTCAGGCACCTTACCCTGCTACTAGCCAAGCAGGCAGGAGTAGTAGCCCTTGGGATAGCGCCACTTAGGGGTTACATCTTGGAGGCTCACCACTGGGATTTTGTGTCCCCAGTGGCCAAATTTGCAAATTGCTGTTAAAAATAAATGGCTACCCCAAAAGGAGTGGCTGTACATCAGTTGATGTGGTGGTGTACTGGGCAGGAGATCGACCCTCAAAATGCTATACTTATCCTAGATATTTCCCTGGGTACCAATAAGGACACTGTAGAGGGAGTACTTTCCAAGGTTGAATGTTTACAAAACTCTGTGGTGGTTGGTTGACAGGTTAATCTGCTTGCCCAAAGTTTCATGGTGTTAGTAGAGTGTAAGGACCCAGCAGACAGTTCCAAAGTGCCACAGACCATCACCCCCGAAGGAGCCCTCACTGCCTGGAGAGTGGTAACTAAAGACAGTAAAGACCCTGGGAAGAATGAGCCCCCCCCACACTATCTGAGACTTTTGAGGAGAAATTTGCTAAGTTGTTGCTGGAGGAAGGGAAAACTGTGGAGGACTTAAAGAAACTATTCCCGCCACCTGGGGGTGTTCCTCCCCTAACACCCCTCACTCCAGCACCCAATAGAAACATAGGGTTGACAGCAGATAAGGACCGCTGGCCCACCCAGTCTGCCCATTTCCCTACCTAATGGATAAGCTGCAGATCCTAGTTAACCAGCAGCCTACTTCTTCCTACCCCCACCCCCTAGAATTGCCTTATGACTGTCCCATGCATGCTTGAATTCCACCACTGTTTTTGATTCCACAACCTCCTCCAGAAGGCCGTTCCATGAATCCACAACCCTCTCTGTGAAAAAATACTTCCTTAAATTACCTCTGAGCTGCCCCCCTCTATCTTTAAATTGTGCCCCCTTGTTCTTGTGCACCTCTTTTTTTGAAAGACGCTACCCTCTTGGACTTTGTTGATTCCCTTGAGGCACTTGAAAGCTTCTATCATGTCCCCCCCCCTTTCCTCGAGGCTATACATATTAAGCTCCTTAAGTCTCTCTTCATATGTCTTCCGGTGCAGACCGTGCACCATTTTAGTTGCCCTCCTCTGGACAGCTTCCATCCTGTCTATGTCTTTGCGGAGATTGGGTCTCCAGAACTGCACACAGTACTCCAGATGGGGTCTCACCAGCTGTCTGTACAGAGGGATAATAACTTCCTGTTTTCTACTGGTGATGCCTCTCCTATGCATCCCAGTATCCCCCCAGCCCTCCTTGCTGCCCTCTCACATTGCTTGCCCACCTTAGGTCATCTGATATGACTACCCCCAGGTCCCTTTCCATTTTTGTTGTTGTTAGTATCTCACCCCCCATTGTGTACTCTTCCCCTGGGTTTTTGTTTCCCAGATGCATTACCTTGCACTTCTTAGCACTGAATCTAAGCTGCCATACATTTGACCATTCCTCTAACCTTGCCAAGTCCCTTCTCATCCTTTCCACCCCACCTTGTGTATCAACTCTGTTGCAGATCTTTGTGTCATCTGCAAAGAGACATACTTTTCCTTCCAGTCCCTCTGCAATGTTGCTGAGGACCGGTCCTAATACTGAACCCTGCGGTACCCCACTAGTAACCCCCCCTTTCTTCAGAGTGGACTCCATTTACTATTACTCTCTGTGTCCTATTCTCCAGCCAATTCTTTACCCAGGCTGTCATCTTGGGACCCACTCCCAGGCTGGCTAACTTGTATATTAATCTTTTGTGTGGGACTGTGTCAAATGCCTTGCTAAAGTCTAGGTAGGCCATGTCCACAGCCCCTCCCTGATCTACTACTTTGGTCACCCAGTCAAAGAAATCTATCAACTTTGTCTGGCATGACCTTCCCGCTGTGAATCCATGCTGCCTTGGGTCCTGTGCCCCTCTGGCCTCTAGATACTTGAAATTATTTCCTTCAGAAGTTATTCCATCATTTTCCCTACCACTGAGGTTAAACTAACAGGTCTGTAGTTTCCTGCTTCTGCCTTGCTCCCACTTTTGTGAAGGGGAATCACATCTGCCCTCCTCCAGTCCTCGGGTACCACCCCATCCTCCCATGATTTGTTAAAGAGGGTAGTCAGTGGTGTCACTAGTTCTACCCTTAGTTCTTTTAAATTCTGGGATGAATCCCATCAGACCCCATTGCTTTGTCCACCTTCAGTTTTAAGAGTTCTTTCAGAACCCTTTCTTCTGTAAATGGGCTGGTATCAACTTCTGTATCCAGAGTGTTTCTACTGTTTGTTTTAGGTACCTCCCCTCTTCCTTTGTAAATACTGAACAAAATATTTGTTTAGTATCTCTGCCTTTCACAGTCACCCTCTGCCCACCCTCCTCCCTTTATTAAGCCTCACTATCCCTCCTTGGTCTTCCTTCGCTCCTGATGTACCTATAAAAGGTTTTATCCCCCTTCTTAACTGAGTTGGCTATCTTTTCCTCGGTTTGGGCCTTTGCTGTTCTGACTACCTTCCCAGCTTCCTTTTGCTTTAACTGATACAGTTCTCTGTCCTGCTCCTTCTGTGATTC
Source organism: Neoceratodus forsteri (assembly GCA_016271365.2). Classification (NCBI taxonomy): domain Eukaryota; kingdom Metazoa; phylum Chordata; order Ceratodontiformes; family Ceratodontidae; genus Neoceratodus; species Neoceratodus forsteri. The sequence goes on from CM057449.1 coordinate 112,196,626, forward strand.
CTTGTACTTCCTGAATGCTTTCTTTTTCTCTTGAACCTTCATTACCACTTCCTTTGAGAACCATAGTGGTTTCTTAGATCGTTTCATTTTGTTTATTTGCTTCACACACACACATTATTGCCCCTCCTTCTGTGCCGTGCCAATGCTAGCTCCTATGTCTGTACCTGCCATTAGTCACGACTCTTACCGACGGCTGAGAATCTTCTTCGGCACCCTCCCCACCCCCAAAGGGGAGGATGATTGGGAGATCTGGATAGATTGTGTCGCCCCTTTGGTACCTGAATGGCAATGTGTGGAGGCTGAGAAACGGAAAAGGATCATAGAAAGTTTGAGGGGTCCCGACCTAGAGGCCATTACATTTCTGAGGTCCACAAACCCTGATGCATCTGCCCAGAAGTGCCCATCTGCACTCGAAGGCAATTTTGGGAGCACTGAGTCAGGGGAGAACTTGACGTGGAAATTTCAAGGTACGAAACAATGGCCAGGGGAAAGTTTGACTGCATATGCTACTCATCTGGAAAAAGCACTGCAGAAGGCTTACTGAAAAGCTGGGGTAGCAGCCAGTGACTTAAACCATGTGAGGTTGGGGCACATACTGCAACATGCAAAGCATTCTAAATTGCAGCTCCTTCAATTAAGGCTCCCAGATAGAAGGGGTAACCCACCGGACTATTGTGACTTGATAAAAAAACTCCGGAAGGTTGAAGATGAAGAGGAGGATTGTAATTCGAGGGTGAGCACAGCCCAAGTGATCACGGCATCGGAAGGCCCTTCCGAAGTGGGGACCAACGAGAGTGTGCCACCATGGGATGAACTGCTGAGGGAGTTCAGGGAAACAAAAAAAACAGTCTCTTTATGAAGGCCACTCCTCCAAGTACAGGCACTAACCCTTATCCAACTACATCTGCTATGGGGGTTGGGTGTCCACCCAGGCATCTCCTGCTGACAGCAGCTCGAAACGCGATGTCTTGACTATGGAAGTAAGAGAATTGACAAGATGTCTCCAAATGCTTATGACACAGCAGACAGAGATGGCACCAAGGTTTTCAGTAGGTAGTACCACCGCCCCAGCTCCCAGTGTGATGCCTCGGCCACCCCAAATCCCAGAAAACATATTTTGCCATAACTGTGGGAAGGATGGGCACATGAAGAGAGAATGCCGGTCCACAAAAGACATAGATAAAATTGTATACAGACTTCAAGGCGAGCTTCGGAGAATGAATCAGCGGTCGAGGAGTGCCCAAAATGACCACAGTGAGGGTTCAAGAAGTAGTAACTCAAATCCCCATGTGGCTAAATCATCTGTCCAGGCCCCTGCTGCTTTCCCTCCAGACTGGTCCAAAATAGTGGGCCCTTCAATAGAGACTACCATGGCTGTGAATGGTATTCCTACTCGGGCTGTGCTGGACAGTGGGTCACAAGTGACCATAGTATTTAAGGACTGGTATGACAAACACTTACCTGCTGTGCCCTTACAATCCCTGGAAGGCCTACATGTGTGGGGGCTGAGCGACAAGTCTTATCCCTACCTAGGATATGTCCACCTCTGGTTGTCATTTCCTGCAGCTGTAGCTGGTGTAGAGGAGCAAGTCGAGACACTGGCCTTAGTGTGTCTCCCTACTGGACTGAATGATGGGGTTCCCCTGTTAATTGGGACCAATGCCCATATGTTTGGGAGACTGGCACAACTCTGTCACAAGAAACAAGGGCGACGGATGGGGAGGGCCCTTAGAATTCCTGCTCTGATCAAGAGGGCCGATGATTTGCAACAGAACCCCAAGGGAGTGGACCAGAATGAACCGGTAGGGGTTCTGTGGAAGAAGGATCCTGATTCAATGGTACTGGCCCCTAACGCCCAGTGTACTGTTCAAGGGGAAGTCCGCCTCCGCAAAAATGTCAAGAACAAAATACTGATGTTGGATGCACCAGGCGATGAAAAATTGCTGGAAGGATTACTGGTTAAGCCCAGCATCTTGCCAGCTCGTGCTCATGCCTATGCATGACAAGTGATGGTCCAGATTCATAATGTGTCAGATTGAGAGATCCGGGTGAACAGAGGATGCATCCTAGTTATGGTACACTGCGCAGACACTGCAGTGTTGCCCAGCAACAAGCCCCCTGGCAAGACGGATAGAGTGACTCCCAACTTGTTTGATTTTGGTGACTCCCCATTGCCAGCTGAATGGAAGACTAGAATTAGCCAGAAACTTGCCCAGAGAGATCAAGTGTTTTCGTTGAAGGAATGGGACGTGGGATGTGTCCAGGGTGTGGAGCATCACATACGCCTGCATGATGAACGGCCATTTCGAGACAGGTCTCGATGCCTAGCCCCTGCAGACATAGATGATGTAAGAAGACACTTGCAGGAAATGCTCGCAGCTGGTGTGATACAAGAATCCAGGAGCCCATATGCTTCTCCCATTGTGGTTGTGTGTAAGAAAAATGGAACAGTACGAATGTGTGTGGATTATTGGACCCTCAACAGGCGGACCATTCCTGATCAATACACCATGCCCCGTATACAAGATTCTCTGGATTGTTTGAATGGGAGCAAATGGTTCTCAGTGTTGGATCTTCGCAGTGGATATTACCAGATTCTGATGGCTCCGGAGGACTGTGAGGAGACAGCCTTCATCTGTCCTTTGGGGTTCTACGAATTCTTGAGAATGCCACAGGGGATATCGGGCGCCCCAGCCACCTTCCAGCGACTGATGGAACGAGCGGTGGGAGACATGAATTTGCTGGAATGCCTGGTGTACTTGGACGATGTCACTGTATTTGGAAGCTCCCTAGAAGAACATGAGAGTTGACTGTTCAAAGTACTACACCGACTGGAAGATTTCAGCCTCAAGTTGTCCATTGACAAGTGCCAGTTTTTCCAAACCTCTGTGAAGTATGTGGGGAACATAGTGTCTACAGTGGGGATAGAGACTTATCCTAGTAAAGTTGAAGCCTTGACTACTTGGCCCCAGCCCCACAATCTGAAAGAACTACAATGTTTTCTGGGATTCTGTGGCTACTACCGCCGGTTCATAAAGGACTATTCCAAAGTGATTCGGCCACTCTTGAATCTTACCCAGGGTTACCCTCCTACCAATCGAAAATACAAAAAAGGGGCTGTCAAAGAACCAGACTAAGCATATTTCCGCCCAGGTGAACTTTTGGTTCCGCTGGATGCCTGACTGTGAAGCAGCTTTCCACGAAGTCATATTCCAGCTCACAGCCCATCCTCGCTATGCTGATCCCATGAACCCTATGTGCTGCATTCTACGCCAGTCTGCAGGGTCTAGGAGCTGTACTGTATCAAGACCGGAGGATGGTTTGAGATCAGAGTGTATTAGCCAGTAAGAGCTTGACCCTGTCAGGACGAAACTACCCTGTGCACAAGTTGGAGTTCCTTGCGTTAAAATGGGCCATTGTCGACCAGTTTCATGAATTACCTCTATGGAGAAAATATTGGTGAGGACTGACAATAACCCGTTGACCTATGTACAGACTTCAGCTAAGTTAGACGCCACAGGGCACCGGTGGCTTTCTGCATTGTCAACATATGATTATGCTGTCGAATACAGACCGGGCCTGAATCATATTGATGCTGACGCCCTATCCCGGAGGCCCATTTCCAAGAGCCACTGGGTCAGGCTGTCTGAACCTGACATCTGAGCATTGTGCCAAAAGTTTGATAGAAATGAACAGATGTCTACGGACATAGCGGACTGCTTAGCAGATTGCTTGGGCCCCTCTGACACCTGCATACCGGCTGCCTATTGCCACTTTTCTGCTCTAGATATTAGTGCACTACCTCAGTTTGACAATGACAGCATTCAATGGGCTCAATCCCGAGATCCTATGATTCAGCCAGCACTTGACGCCCTTCGTGCAGGAAAAGATGTGTCCAAGTTGCATTCCTCTGATCTGCGAACCAATTTATTGTTTAAAGAAGGCCCCAGGTTGAAGCTGCTTAATCAGATGTTGTATAGAGAGAGACGGTAGATCGGGGTGGCCAAATAGACAAGCAACAACTGGTCCTGCCCACAGCCTTCAAAGATTTGGTACTGCAGTCCTTCCACAATCATATGGGCCACCTCAGTATCGACCAGACCCTTGACCTAGTACGATATCAATTCTACTGGCCCAAGATGGGGGCCGATGTTGAGCACCATGTAAGGACTTGTAGTCGCTGCCTGCAGACAAAAGCCCTGCCTCAGAGGGCTGCCCCCCTTGTCAGCATTACTACCAGCACCCCAGTGGAACTAGTCTGCATAGACTTCTTGAGTTAGAGCCTGATCAGTGAAAAACTGGCAATGTGTTAGTGGTTACGGACCATTTCACATGGTATGCACTAGCTTTTCCCACCAAAGATCAAAAAGCATCTACCGTGGCCAAGGTGCTAGTGGAATATTTCTTTGTTCACTATGGTGCCCACCAGCGAATTCACTCTGATCAGGGCCGGGACTTTGAGAGTCGGCTAATCAAAGAAATGCTCTCTCTGGGGGGGGGTGAAAGTCAAGAACCACCCCTTATCAACCGCAGAGGGATCCTCAACCAGAACGCTTTAACCACACCCTGCTAGACATGCTAGGCACCCTCCATCCAAAAGATAAGCATAAATGGAGCCAGCAGATTAGCACCTTGGTACACGCATACAATTGCACGAAGAATTATGCTACCGGGTTCTCTCCCTACCGCCTCGTGTTCGGGAGAGAGGCCCGGCTGCCTGTTGATGTCTGTTTTGAGGTTTCTCCCAATGGGGTCCAAGCCGAAGATTACCTGCAATATGTACAAAAACTGAAAGCTCAACTGAACCATGCCTATCAACTGACCCAGACAATGGCCGCCAAAAGAAATCTAGCCAACAAAGAGAGACATGATAGAAAAGTAAAGGCTCAAGAGCTTAGGCCTGGAGACCGTGTGTTGATGCGAAATTTAAGATTGCATGGTAAACACAAAACTGCTGATCGATGGCACCATCTTCCCCATGTCATAGTTGGAAAGTTGGATGATTTGCCAGTGTACAAAGTGTGCCCAGAGAATAACTCCCAAAGCTGTCAAGACCATGCACCGTAACCACTTGCTACCAATTGATCAAGTTATAATTGAGGCTGAACCCACCGAGATTGATTCCCCTGGACCAGTGACTCGTGCTGCTGCAAGAAAGAAACAGAGTCAGCCTGCCCCCATGGTTGCCAATTTAAGACTTCCCCCGCAGCAGGCCCAGAATGACAGTGACTGCCAGTCTAACTCAGATGACAGTGAGTGTGATAATGCCTATTACCCCTCATATGAACTGAGTCAGTTGTTTCGTGGAAATCCTATGTTGAATTATGGGGATGAAAGCTGGGCCTTCTGGACTGCCTAATGCCCCGACATCATCCTTGGAGCCAATGCTCCCTGAAGGTGAAGTGCAAAGCATCACGTCTGAGGATGCTGAGTCTTTGTGTATTGTGGAACTGTATGATTTGCCTGAAGGAGAGGCTGATGGTATGAGTCTTTCTGGTGACATGCCAAACTTGAGGAACACTATGAGAGTGCTGACAACCCACCTTCAGTGCCAGAGTGTCTTCCAAATGAGCCAAGTGTTGTAGAAACAGAGACTACAGAGCAAGGGGCAGACAGTGCTCCCAGCTTGGACACTCCCCTTCATGCAGAGGCACCCCTCACAAGTGATGAAAGCTCCAAGACCATTGCTGAAAGTACAGAGACTGTGGTTGTTCACCCTAGAAAGACTTGCCGAGCTGTCAAGCCAGTGGTGTGCTTCAGTTACGATTCCCCTGGGAGGCCAGTGGATTTGCCTCTCAATGTAGTCCACAAAGGTGTTTATGTATCTCAGAGCTCACTGCCCAAATTGAGCTTGATGGCCCATTCCAGGTTACTTGTTCTGCCCTCTCACCATGGTGCCCCTGCCCCATCCAGCCCCAAGTTAGCTGACAGGGAAGGGCCCCCTCTTGCACTGTTTAGAGTATAAGAAGTTATTACATGATTCTGTATAGTAATGTTCAATTTACCTGTGTGAAATATGCATAATGTATTGTCAGAATGGAAATGATATAGTGGAGTACATTGACATGTATGGTAAAGTGACAAGTTATGCCAATTGATGAATCAGATAGTACTTGTATAGCATGCTAATGGTATAAATATCTTGTATATGTTGCATTTTCAATGTTATGATGGTACAGACTTGACATGGATGCCAAGTTTTCCCAGGCAGGAAAGGGTGCAACCCCCCTACAAATGGAAGTTCCCAAAAATTCTTCCTTGAGCTTGCCTAAATGCTCACTGCCAGGCTGGTGTCCTGCGTTTTAACAGTTTAAATGTGATTACCAGAGCCTGTATAGCCTCTGTGTACTGTCTCTTTAAGAGCTGCCTAATTGCAGCTTAAGTAATCTGAGAGGGAGCTCTACTGGAAGATGTAACTATTTACTGAAAATCATTTTGAGTGATAATGATAATGTAGTTGGTCTAACTTGCTTTCTTTGTAGCAAGGACTGTTATGTTTGTCTCCACTATCTTGGTCCTGGACTGCAAATTGGACCAATCAGTACTGGTGAGACCTAAAATGTAGCCGGACTACAGGAGCTGTCTGAATTCAAAATCTGTAGGAAATGTAGTTTGAACTTTTTGTGCCTTTTTTGCAACTGAAAGGGGAGCTCTTGCTTTGACTGACAGCCAGATCAGCCAACCAAATCTTTTGGATCTTGGGGAAGTCCCGGGCTACTTACAGTTTTCAGTTAGATCTAAGCTGGAAGCTGAACTAGAGGAGCTGAAGTGATTCTGAGCAGCAATCCTGAGTGGATTCACATGGGAGAACTCTGAAAAGGCTACTTTTTGGCCTGCATGTCGGTGTGCTGCTCCTGAGAGGGAGAGAAGAGAATTATTTTGGACTAAATCCAAGTTTGTGTGACTAAAGTAAGTTATTGAAGTGGGCCAGGCTCAACCTGAAGAAGACCGAAGATTTTGCTGAATGCGATCGGCCTGTAAGGAGTTCCAGCTACCCCTAAGCTCCTGGTGTGTGCAGAGACTTTGCGATTGTGCCCGGGGAGCGCTTTGCCTGGTACAGTAGAATTCCCGTACATGTAAATGTGCTATGAGCTGCTAGTGGGTTGTGAGTTAGTTCCCCACTGTGTGAACTGTGTTCTACTTGCTGGAAGCTATATCCAGCCCAAAACAGACTGCATCCAAATTTGTCTCCATGCAGTCTGGGCCTTGCCAGACTGGCCCAGCCAGACTACCCACTGCACAGAGAAGCCATCGACGAGAGACCTGCCCGGGGATCAGCCCCCTGCTCAACGCTTGAACAGAAACAACGCCTCTGCAACTACTGTGGGCCCTGCTTCTCCTGGCATTCCAGATCAACCACCTGCAGTCTCGATTTTCATCCAGCCTGTGTCCAGTCTTGGGTATCGTGAGTAAATACCAGGGTAGCTCCCTGCAACAACAGCTTAATCTGAGCGTGTCATCTGATTATCTTGTTGTTTCGTTTCCTTTATAAACTGAGCCCTCTGGCTCCGGATTACAAATAGTGTGTACTGTGCATATTGTGTTTTCAATCACAGGGCCCCAACCAGCTGCGACGCCGGCCAACCCCGGGCAACAGTCCTGGCTAGCTCATCTCTTCTCCACCTGGGTACCCAGGCATATGACTGTGTGGGGGGACTCAAAGCGCATGCATAACTGCTTGACTGATATAACCTTTAAGCTAATTAACCTGATTTTGCCCCTCCCTTGTTCAAGTCCCCTGAATAAATCAGATCTAACTTTTTCTGCATGTAATCTGACTGTGGTTCCAGTTTGTGCTCAAGTACTGTACTGTTGCTATTTGCTGTGCATAACCTTGTTTTACAGGGGGTCCCCGGGGTCGAGCCAGAGGAACCAGCCCTGGTGGTAAGTGCAAACAGTGTGGGTACTTGTGTGGTGTACCAGGGGTATTGTGAAAGTGATTATTGTACAGTGTTCAGGCCACTAGAGGGGAAATGGGGGGGGTTACAGTGTCCCAGAGGGCTGTGCCCAGGTTAGCTTGACCACTACCAACCATGACCTCCGGGTGGAGGCACCCGTTTCAGAACTCAGGCCCCTTAACCTGCTACTAGCAAAGCAGGCAGGGGTAGTAGTCCTTGGGATAGCGTCACTTAGGGGTTACACAACCAGCTTGCATATGCTTGTTTGGTAGCAGTTTTGGCATTGTTGACTGAGAAAGACACAATGAAAAGAGCTCATTTTCCAGTACTGGGGGGGGGATTCTGATAATGTGAGGACGAGGAATGCAATGTACAGTGCAAAAATCATATGGCACTAGATACTGTACATAGTTTTACAAAGATGCAAGGTGGTAACAGGTAATAAATCATGAAAACTGTACAACAGTTTGTGATCATGTGCCAAGGTAAATTACCAGCCAACCAAAGCCTGTGTGTGGCTAGCTGCAGAAGCAGAGTAGGCAGAGGTGTGCCAGCAGGAGAATTTTAAAAGAATAGTGCAAAACCAAGAGATGTGTAGGAAGAAGAAAATTATTCCAGAAAGTTAGAAGGCAGACAGGGGGAGGACATGGACAAGGAAATGATAGAAAGAATCCTTAGAATGGCAGAAAAAGGGGAGACATTGCTGATGGGGGATCTGAATATGCCAGATGTTAACTGGAGTGCATTTGCAGCAGCAACTTCTAAGAGTGGGGTCATTCTAGATGCCCTACAGGGGGCATGCCTTAGACAACTAGTATTGTAACCCACTGGAGAGGGAGCAATCTTAGACCTGGTACTCTCAAATGGAGATGGAAAGAGGATCACAGATGTAGAAGTGGGTAGCCATCTGGGAACTAGTGACCATCGAACAGTATGGTTCATGATAAAAAAGCAGCAGAGTCAGGTGTAACCCCCTTGCAAATTGGGGTTCCCAAAAGTCTTCAAGGAGCTGGCTAAGTGCTCCCAGCCTGAATGGTGTTCGGCGTTTAAGCCGCTTAACTGTGAGTGCTTTTAGAGCCTCTGGTACTGTCTCATTAAGAGCTGCCTGCTTGCAGACTAATTTAGTTTGAATGGAGGGGGAACTGTGTCTTTAATGGTCGACTGCCCGCCCGAGCTGTTGTCTAATCGCTTTGTTTCTGCAGTTGCTAAGAGCGCAGAGGGAGCCTAATTGAAAGATATAACTGTTTGCCAGAAATCAGTTAGAGTGTTAATGAAAATGCAGTTTGTCTAACCTGCCTTTCTTGCAGCTGGAACTCTGTGTGTTCTGCCCTTCCATTTTGGACCTGAACTGTTGAGCTGGGCCAATTGGGTTACGGGAGCCCTAAAATGGAGACTGCTTGGAGTCAACCAGAACTTGGGCTGTCACCTGGAGCCTGCTACCAAAGGGGAATATATGGCAGGTGCCTCTGGGAATTGTAGTTTGGACCTTGGTGCCTTTTCGCACCAACAGAGGGAGCCCTGCTGTGATTGACAGCTGAATCCATCAACAGAATTGGTATGAAGCCGAAGGAAATGCCCTGAACTATTGCTGGGAGGATCAGATGCGAGTTGACTGTGTAAGGAGAAGGAGCTCTGTTTGCTGCGGCATATAGTTCGCACGGGAAGCGCGTGGGAGGCCCTGTAGTCAGCCTGCAGCCGTTAGAGTGAGCGAGTCGGGCTGAACCCGAAGTCAGAAGAGAAAGCAGAAGTGTGCAGAACCAGGCTTTCCCGTAGAAGACCGAAGGTTTGCTGAAGTGTGATCGGCCTGTCGGGGACTGCTGATGCTGTGTGTGCTCCCGGGTAATTTGCAGTGTTTGCGATTGGGATCGAGAAGCAGCTGCCTGGTATAGTAATTTCCTTTACATATGAATGTGTCTAGTGCTTGTGGGGAATCGCGATTCCATTTCCCCATTACTGTGAGTTGTGAGCTGAAGCTGAACTCAATTTAATCGGACTGAATCCACCTGCTATTCAAAGCAGTGGGCCCCGTCACGAGGGCCTTATCTCCATGCCCTGTTCTCTGGCAATCCAGAACAACCATTTCTTTCAGGTTCTCTGTTTGGGGTATCGTGAGTACAAATCAGGGAAACTCCCTGCACCTTTCATTTAATCATAGTGTGTCGACTGATTTCTGTGTGTTTTCTTTCTGTGGACTGAGCCATCCAGCTCCGGATTACAATTGTGTGTTGTGCATATATTTTTCTCCCACAGGGCCCCATCCAGCTGCACCAGCCGGCCAACCCTGGGCAACGGACCTGGCTAGCCCCCCCCATCCTGGGTACCCAAAGTGTGACATTTTGGACCCTATATGCATGCACAGTACTGTGAATCAAATATCTCCAAACCAAATCAGCCTGATTGTCCCCTCCTTGTTACTGCTCCTTTAATACATCAGATTAGTTGTTATTGAATTATATTCTGTCTGTGGTGTCAGTACATGTGAAATAAGCATTGCATTGTGGCTGTGTGTATTATCTAACCTTGTTTTACAGGGGGTCCTCAGAGACGTAATACAAGAATCAGTCCTGAGGGTAAGTGGTTTCTGTATGTGTAAGAAGTGTGCGTATGTGGGGTATTGGGGAGGTAACTCCAACGTACTGCGTGGGTCACTAGTGGGAACAAAGGGGGGGTCACAGTGTCCCACAGGTCTGTACCTGAGTTAGTTTAACCACTACCAACCCTGACCTCTGGGTGGAGGAACTCGCCATTGGACCTAGACCCCTTAACCTGTCACTAGCCATACAGACAGGGGTGGTAGCCCTTGGGATAGCGCCACCTAGGGGTTACACAAGCCATACAAAGGCAAAGGTACTGGACTTCAGGAGGGCTGACTTTGGCAGAATGGGTGAATGTCTAAGAAATGCACTAGCAAATGGGCATGAAGGAGGGACAGAAGAACAATGGGGAATAATCAAAACTGCCATCACAGAGGTAACAAGCCTTTGTGTGAAGCAAATAAACAAAACAAAACTATGTAATACACCACTATGGTTCTCAAAGGAGGTGACAGGGAAGGTTAGGGAGAAAAAGAAAGCATTCAAGAAGTACAAGGAATCACAGAAGGAGCAGGACAGAGGATTGTATCAATTAAAGCAAAAGGAAGCAGGGAAGGCAGTCAGAAAGAGCAAAGGCCCAAACCAAGAAAAAGATAGCCAACTCAGTTAAGAAGGGGGATAAAACCTTTTATAGGTACATCAGGGAGCAAAGGAAGACCAAGGGAGGGATAGTGAGGCTTAATAAAGGGGAGGGGGGTAGACAGAGGGTGACTGTGAAAAGGCAGAGATACTAAACAAATATTTTTGCTCAGTATTCACAAAGGAAGAGGGGGAAGTACCGAAACCAAACAATAGAAACACTCTAGATATGGGGGTTGATACCAGCCCATTCACAGAAGAAAGGGTTCTGAAAGAACTCTTAAAACTGAACGTGGACAAAACAATGGGGCCTGATGGGATTCATCCCAGAATTCTAAAAGAACTAAGGGTAGAACTAGTGACACCACTGACTACCCTCTTTAACAAATCATGGGAGGATGGGGTGGTACCCGAGGACTGAAGGAGGGCAGATGTTATCCTACTTCACAAAAGTGGGAGCAGGGCAGAAGCAGGAAACTACAGACCTGTTAGTTTAACCTCAGTGATAGGGAAGATGATGGAATCACTTCTGAAAAAAGAATTGTTGAGTACCTAGAGGCCAGAGGGGCACAGGACCCAAGGCAGCATGGATTCACACCGGGAAGGTCATGTTTGACAAATCTAATAGATTTCTTTGACTGGGTGACCAAAGTAATAGATCAAGGAGGGGCTGTGGACATGGCCTACCTAGACTTTAGCAAGGCATTTGACACAGTCCCACACAAAAGATTAATATACAAGCTGGCCAGCCTGGGAGTGGGTCCCAAGATGATAGCCTGGGTAAAGAATTGACTGGAGAATAGGACACAGAGGGTAATAGTAAATAGAGTCCACTCTGAACAAAGGGGTTACTAAGTGGGGGTATCAGGGTACTGCAGGGTTCAGTACTAGGAGCGGTCCTCTTTAATGTCTTTATAAGCGACATTGCAGAGGGATTGGAAGGAAAAGTATGTTTTTTTGCAGACGACACAAAGATCTGCAACAGAGTCCATACACAAGGTGGGGTGGAAAGGATGAGAAGGGACTTGGCAAGACTGGAGGAATGGTCAAATGTATGGCAGCTTAGATTCAATGCTAAGAAGTGCAAAGTAATGCACCTGGGAAATAAAAACCCAGGCGAAGAGTACACAGTGGGGGGGTGAGATACTAACAACAACAAAAATGGAAAGGGACCTGGGGGTAGTCATATCAGATGACCTAAAGGTGGGCAAGCAATGTGAGAGGGCAGTAAGGAGGGTTAGGGAGATAGTGGGATGCATAGGGAGAGGCATCACCAATAGAAAACAGGAAGTTGTTATCCCCTCTGTACAGATAGCTGGTGAGACCCCATCTGGAGTACTGCGTGCAGTTCTGGAGACCCAGTCTCCACAAAGTCATAGACAGGATGGAGGCAGTCCAGAGGAGGGCAACTAAAATGGTGCAGGGTCTTCACCAGAAGACATATGAAGAGAGACTTAAGGAGCTTAATATGTATAGCCTCGAGGAAAGGAGGGAGAGAGGAGACATGATTGAAACTTTCAAGTACCTCTAGGGAATCAACAAAGTCCAATAGGGCAGCATCTTTCAGAAAAAGTGGTGTGCAAGAACAAGGGGGCACAATTTGAAGATTGAGGGGGGATGGCTCAGAGGTAATGTGAGGAAGTATTTTTCATGGAAAGGTTGTGGATACATGGAACAGCCTTTCTGAGGATGTTGTGGAATCAAAACAGTGGTAGATTCTAAGAATACATGGGACAGTCATAAGGCAATTATAGGGGTGGGGTAGAAAGAAGTAGGCTGTTGGTTAACTAGGATCTGCAGCTTATCCATTAGGTAGGAAATTAGCAGACTGGGTGAGCCAAGCAGTCCTTATCTGCCATCAGATTCTATGTTTCTATGTTATGTGGTCTGACCAGTGGAGGTTTTACAGTGAGGAATGTGGAAAGGTCTAGTGTTAGCTAAGCGAAGGAAGTTCAGAAATATAGATAGTGATGACAGGTAAAGGCCTCATGGCTCATCCAGTCTGTCCAATCTTCCCTATTGTACAGGATGTTGCAGGTACCCTAGGGGTCATTCATACTGCCATCAATCATACCACCATCTATGTTCCCCTAAGGTGTGATATGCATCGCTCAGCAGTCAGAAATAACCCCACAAGCTTTAGTAATGGCGCACAAAGCAGCTGACAGGGATCCTCATGTTCATGAAGTAGTGACTCAGACAGCAGGACATGAAAGTGAATGGGAAAGAAACATTGTATGCCCACCTCTGAGGCCACAACTCATTAACTTTAACAAACTAGCAGTTAACAAGCCAGACATCTTGCTCCAGCCATGCATTAACTCCCCATTAGGTGCCAGCTTCATCGGTGATTATAAGCATTGTAACATGGAGATGCTCGTTATTACTGTGGACTATAGCCTGCTCCTCATATGAGACAAAACACAAGCCAGTTGCATGAAAGTACTGTGATTTGTATTCTTACTGTCAGATTTGTGCACAGTACTCTGTTACATACTGATGTCGTTCTGATTCTTTTTACTACAGGGAACTACTGTTAGTATCTTAGCGATTCATGCACATTTCAATGATTTCTGTGTGGCTGTTTGAGTGCGAGACTGTGTAGGAGGACTGTGATTCTCTCGCTTGGAAACTCTGCACAGCCGATCGCTCTGTCATTTGCTTATGCGTGTCTTCATTCTGGGCCTCAGTTTCCGGTGTCTGTCCTACACCCTCTCCCTTTGCCACAACTGCTTCTCCTACCTTTCCACCATTACTCCATGTCTCCCCCCCGTGGTGTCTGTGTCTCACGCTTGGCCCGTAGTTAAAATTCACTGTGCCTTGGATGGTGAATGTGTGGCAGCTGAATGCGTTTGTGGATGTGCCTCCTTGTATGTCTGTCTCCCTATGTCCCTCACCTCTAGTTCTCCCCCTGTATTTTTCTACTCCTGTCTCACTACTTTCTACATCTGTGGCTCTTTCTTTCACCGCTGCCAGCTTCACACCCCGCTACTTCTCTTCTGCTGGCTACTTTTGGCACTACAGGAGCAACATGCCATTATTGTCTCATAATGCTGTGTTGCTCCTGTACCTCGTGACGCGCTGCCGCCTATCAGCTTCCCCGCTCCTCGCTATTACAATTCTGCCATGTTACAAATTATATTATTTCAGTTTTAAAGTTGCACAACTTCAGTGTAATCTGCCTCCTCCTCCAGCAGTGTCTCACATACAAAATGTGTTTATAATGGATTTAAAGCCTCACCATTGAAAGCGTTTTCATTTTTTTTCAGTACAAGACTGCACATATGTTTAGAGAGATGAGATTGTGCTTCTCTTTAAAACAGGGTCTCACATTATACACACATTTGAGATTCAATGAATCAGTGCTATTTAAAGGTTCCCATGTTGGCTTCATGGGATAGTGATTCTAAAATGGACAACAAGAAATAGCAGTGCAACAAATGTCCTTTTCATTTATTTTCATAAATTCAGATGCTCTTAGTATGGATCCAGAATGGAAGAGAATTACAGTCTCCTAAATGCATCTCCTCTCTCATATCACACTGACTCACTCACTACATTGCAAAAATACATTTTAAACCCCCCACTGAGCTTGACATTACCCAGCATAGTTATTGTAAACCATACCTAGGGTAAATGACATCACATACAATTTTGCATGCATCCATCAAAGATCCCATCGCTAAGTACTGCTTTAAGAAGCTGTCCAACCCTGAATACCACATTGCCACAACAGTATTAAATTATGTACTTTTGGAGTTGGCAGAGTTGTCTAAGATGTTTCAGAAAGTGGTCTAACAAGTTGAAGCTGTACAGATTGCTAGGGCAAAAAAAAAAAGTTCAAGCCAGTATCTGGGTGAAACTGTCCACTGGAGCCCACCAGTAAAACTGCTTTTGGCTAATGCACTGCTGAAATAAGCACAACAAGCAATTTTGCAATTCATTGGCCTGTTATGTGACCATGTGGACTGCAGGTGAACTTTCTGACTGATCTGCCTTTGATTTTGCAGCATTGCCACATTGCAGCTTTGAGTTTGGCCTATCAAATATTGGGAGACTGTACAGCAAATATCAGGACTATTTATTTTCATCAGTGGACCAGGCAGAAATTGTTAGCCAGTACAATGACTTCAGATTTATAGTTGCTGAAAAAATAAAGGGAGGATCATTAAAATCCTTTACTGACATGATCCACTTTGCTTTGACTAATGTGCAGTACAGCATGGTGGCTAAACTTATTGATGCATGTGCTACATTCCAAGCTAAACATGAGGCTATCATGTATAGAGGTTCCTACACAGTCTTATCATTCCCCAGAAGAGATTTTCCATAGGGAGGTGCAGAGTGAGAAGGCTACAATAGCACAGAGAAAAATCTTGGGAGTGGTAGAGGATCACGTACTGAAGCAGAGAAAAGTATGGCTGAGTAAGACCATAACTATCTTTGGGTGGAAGGTTTCACTCAAGGATTCTCATAGGAAAGTTAGGGAAGATCTGTTGCTAAACTTGGAAAGAGCATTAGGATTTTATATCTCCAGAAATATGGTGGAGTCCATAAGTTATATGAGACCCTGAGCCCACAGCACAGATTGATATTACATTTAAAATCCTCATACAGCTAGCAGCTTGCTTTCTCTAGCCAGCAAGCTGGATTGTTTGAAATACATTTAGTTGACATGTTAGACTTGGGTGAAGTCTTTTATGGTTTAAACAGACTAAGGATAGTCCAGAATCAATCTTAGAGACAGATAGCCCCCTGATTGACTTTGGAAACCTAATTGACCCTGATACCTACTCGCCGCTGAAAGTTATTGATTCAGCCTGACAAATGCAGCCTGTAGATAATGTCAAACAAATGAACTCTGAATGCCAGCTGGATTTGGATAAGGGAGCTGGGGATCGAGATGTGGATGCCCTTTCTATACTTTTATGGAATATTGAGGGCATCCATCTTAAAATAATTGACCCTGAAATAGTGAGATTTCTGGATAATTTTGATATTATTGGACTGCAAGAAACATGGTGTACAGAAAATGTAACTCCCAAATTGTCTGGATATTCTATCTTTACTCTGCCAGCAACTAAAGATAATACGTTTGGAAGGTTTAAAGGGGGTATTTCCTTTTTTATCAAAACTTTGCTAAATTGTCAGGTCACTAACATTTCTACTAAGTCAGAGGGTATTTTGGCTCTAATGAGTAGCAAGGGACAAGAGAAGATCATTCTCTGCAATGTATACTCACCCTTGCAATAGAGCTACTAATCCAGCTGACCTTTTCATATAGGATCTGAAAATGGCACTTGATGAATTGTCAGATAAGAGTATACCTTGTCCTATAATTATTTTGGGAGACTTTAATGCCAGAATTCCTTCTCATTTCTCAGAGGATGTATATTCAGATATGATCCATACAATATCTATAATTAATCCAAATATCTCATATACTAGGACTGCTGAGGATCTAAAATCTAACCTCAGAGGTAAGAAATTGCTAGCGGCTTAGCCAGTAGAAATTTATGTATTTTAAATGGTAGAACTCAGTTCGATCTAGTCGGATCATTAATGTGTAGAGGACCTACTGGCTTTTGACCCCTGATCAGGTTTGGACCAATTTGGAAGCGGTAAAGCTGATCAAGAAGTTAGAGGTCATGGATAGATTAGAATCAGCACACTGTGCTATTGTAATTAACATCAAATGCCCTTTTGGAACTTTAGGGAGTGAGGCACAACATGAAGAGAGTCTGGAAGTCATAAACAAGAGAAGGATTGGATGGGAGCCGATTCATCAAGCTAGTTTCAAAGAAATTGTTAGTACAGGAGTTTTAGGTAATATTCACGAGTTGGTCCTGGACAAAAGTAAGGCCTTTAATATTTTGGAGAATTGGGAAACTATTCATTCTTTACTTGGACCTAGATGTAAAACAATGTACCATCCTAGGTCCCTTTATAAAAAGTCTTAGTTTAATTCGGTATGCCTATAGGCAAAGAAAGAGTTTGGAGGAAAACTAAGACAGCATAAGAAGAAAAGAAATAAGACTGCTACATATTTTAAATTGCTAAAGAATGAAAAAGAAAAATATAGGAACATTCTTGAATGGGAGAGACATAAACATACTCAGGGACTTTGGGAAAAACTGAGGCAGGCTGTTTTGGATAGGGATGGAAGGCGATTTTGGAATATTGTTGCCCAGGGATATAATAGATATGCCAATAAGATTGAAGCCTATATTACACCTGAAGTCTGGGCATCTCATTTCTCCAAGCTCTATTATTCTCATGAAGAGCAGGAGACACCTGATGCTTTCAAAATACAGGAAGATGACATTTTTCCAAGCCCTATCTTGATCACAGAGGATGAAATCTGGATGGCACTGATTGGCCTGAAGGCAAATAAAGCACCAGGGCCAGATGGGGTCCTAGGTGATCTCTATAAGGTTTTTTACCAACTGATGGATTCCTTTTCGTCCTTTACTGTTACTTGGCCTGGTTCAGGGGTACTCTTACCCTGCCAGTTGGGCAGGTAGTGTTATCTTCCGAATTTTTAAAAAAGAGGATCTGAATGACCCAAGGATGTATAGGCCTATTAGTTTGATGGATGTTTCACAGAAGATTTTGTCTAGGATAATTTTGGGCAGATTGCTGTCATGGGTCAAGGAGAACTCGGTATCGAATGAGGCACAGAACAGTTTCTGGAAGGACTGTTCTACAGTACAGCACTGCTATGTGCTTCAGCACCTGATCTTTAAGTATATTAAAGTGAGAAAAAACAGATTATATTGCTGTTTTGTGGACTTCTCCTTGGCCTTTGACAGCATTAGTAGAAAAATCCTTTGGGCTGCATTAAGGGATCTGAAGTTGGAGGCCATACTTCTTGATGTTATTAGCAGACTGTATGAAACTATGCGGGGCAAGGGTCCAGTATAATCAATATGGTCATCTAACTGATAGATTTGAGACAAATGTGGGGGACAGACAGGAGTGTATTTTGGTCCCCACTCTATTTAACATCTACATTAATACAGTCTTGGATCAGCTAGGTAACCCAGATTTCCACACTGCAAAAATTAATGATCAAAGGATTGACTGTTTAGCATATGTAGACAATTTAGTCTTGCTCTGTACTTCAGTCCTAGGTCTTAAAAGAAAACTGGCTCACTTTGAATCTCTCTGTTCTCAAAGAAAACTAAAAGTTAATCTCAGTAAGACCAACATTGTAGTTTTTGGCTCTCAAATCAAGAATACAGTAGGCTTTAGGCTAAATGGTAACCATATAGACACTGTTAAGTGTTATGACTATTTAGGTGCCCATTTTGCCTATATCTTGGACCAAACATTTGGAGGCTATTCAATTTAAAATGGGATCTTCTATAAATGCCCTAAAATTATTTAACAGCAAGATGAAGAAGTCATCGGTGAGCGGGGTATTAAGAGTTCTTAATGCCAAAATAAGAACGATCATGTTATATGCCTCTGAAATCTGGGGTTATACTAAGGTTAGAGAATTAGAAATAATTCTAAATAAACTCTATATATACATCTTAATATTTTTAAATGGAACTCCAAGCTGTATTCTTGCCTTGGAGGTAGGACAACGTTCCTTGAATTTTCTCATCTGTGAACGACAGATTCTCTTTCTGTTGAAACTTTTCTTTGCCCTACAAAGATATCCCAGAATGTATGTAGTGGAAGCCATCAAATTGGCCAGCATGGGATATGTACATCCCTTTATTCAACCTTTAAGGAAACAATAATGCTGGCCGGATTGGGCCACCTCTTATATAAAATTTACATGAGGCCATTTGAGAGATTAGGCAGGATGTCAAATTGAGGCTTATTGACTTATGACATAAATTCTTTCTGTGTTCAACTCTCCAAGCTTAAGCTATATGGATTTTATAAAAAAGTAAAGATTTCATGGGGATATGAGCCGTATCTCTCTTTTTTTTAACCTGTCCTAAACAAAGAAGAATATGTACAAGATTTGGAACTGAAAACTATAATGCTCAATGCATTCATTTCAGACAAAAGAGAGGGGGTACTTTTTCCGTATTGTAAATGTGGACTATAGATGATCTCAAACATGTAGTACTCTTGTGTCCAAGGTATGAATCAACTAGGAAAAAACTGCTGGGGGGATCTCGGCCTCCCCCTGGAGGATCTTTTGGAATATTTGTTTACTATGAAAGAGAAGAACATGGAAGAGATCTTTGCAAGATTCTTTATCTCAACTCATTTGTAAAGTTTATTAGGGGGACTTGAAATTCTGTGGAGGTTTTTATGTGAAAAGATACTCTGTTAAATTGAATTGCACTGTAAAGATATTTAAGTTCCTTGTTGATTTATTTATTGTCTATTTATATTTACTATGTATTTTGTCCTGATTTTAGTATATTGTAACTGCGTTATGGAACAATAAATTGTACTACTACTACTACATTCCAAGCTTCTAGTGCTGACTGAAAGAGCTTCAGCTTCATGAACTGCATTAAAAGCAAACAAAGAAACTGCTTGGAAGAAAGCCATTTAGATATGCTGATGCAAACAAAATTGTTTTAACATCTGGTGGAAAAATGGATCTTAATAAAATATAAGTCCACTGGAAGAATGGGAAAGACAGGAGAGAGAAAAACAGTAAATGTTGATTTCTTAGCAATGCATCATCAGCAGCACCCCTTTTAGATGCATGCAAGACTCTTTAAAATGTACATAGTTTACACATGTTTCTAGTTCATACTGTTATGGTGCACAATGTACATCCAAGCTTCGGACTGTGTCAGAATGTATATTTATACTTTGTATTGAGTATTTGAGTGTTTGGTTATATTTTCTACTGTTTACTGGTAATAAAATATATCACTTGTTTGGACCACCCAATTTGCGCACATGAATCAATTTTTTAGCACAAAGTGCCGCACACACATATCAGTTGCCCACCCACAGAGACTAAAAATTAGAGGGAACATTGACCACCATCCCCACCTACTTTAATTATTACCATATGCCACCAGCACATAAACCCTTCTACAATGTTGGTGCAGACCACTTCTCTTGGCAACTTTGTCCACTTCACGCTACTGCCTCTCTTTAAAAAAATCCTTCCAGACATACTTTCTGAACCTCCCTCCTGCAATTATTTTAGAGCCTCCCTTGTGCCCATGTCTGTAATCACTGTGAATAGATAGTAGATTACTGCTTGCCACCCTGCCGTTCCATGTGAAATGTATAGATTTCTGTCATTGACCCTCTCCTTCCTGGCCTCTAGCATGTACCGTACAGGTCCTTCAACCTTTTTCCCATGCTGACCTTTGAATCATCTTGGCATTACACTGTATTTGCTTCACCCTGTTGCTTTCCTTCTACTGAAGTGGACTCCAGAACAATGTAAAGTACTCTAGGTGTGGCTGCACCTGGGATCTGTACAGGGGTAGAGTCCCTCTCGTCTACTGCTGCTGATATCTGTGTACCTTAACATTATGTTTGCCCTTCCCACTACTTTAGCAGACTGAACTGATTGTTTCAGGTTGTCTGTAATTACCTCTCCATGGTCCCCCTCTTCACCTGCTTGCCTATTCTAACTTTACTACCCCCCCCCATTCTGTACTCTTTTCTACGGTCCCTGGTCCCTGTAGCCATAATCTTGCATGTTACTGCATTCATTTTGCAGCCAGATCTCGACTCAGATCCACCCTCATTGTGCTCACACCTGCCCATTGTCCACTCTGTCGCAGATTTTGGTACCTTCTGCAAAGAGGCGATCTTATCACGAATATCCTCCCCAGTGTTGCATATAAAGACATTACAAAGGACTGGGCCAAAGTATATGCTTCTTGGGGGCCCCACTTGTGACCTCACTGACCTCAGAGAATTCACTATCTAAACAACCCTCTGGCATCCTTCTACTCAGCCAGTTTCTGATCACCCTGTGACTTCTTCTCCCATGCCCAGGTCATATCTTTTTTTTTGTTTTTTAGCAATCATTCATGTGGGACTGAGTCAAGCACGTAGTGCTGAAGTTTTGAACAGAGCATCCATTGCCTGACCTCTATCAGCTGCTTTTGTGGTATGTGTGATTTGTATTTCTTTGTATTGGCTTCGCCGATGCCCTTTAGGGTAATCCATTGCCTCACGTGCTTGTGTACTGAGATTCTTTACTTTTAGTTTGCTTTTGTGACCCAGTTCAGTAAGTCTATCAGATTCAGCTGACAGGACCTTCCTTGATGAAACTTGTTGCTTTGTTCCTGTAGTCCATCTGCCTCAGAAAATCCAACCATCTTTCATTTATAATGAGATGTGACATCTTACATATAATGGACAGCAGGCTTTCCTGTGCAGAGGAAAATGGATTCCCTATCTCTGGGCTGGCCCTTATCTCACTATTATGGGTATATTTGCTGTCTTCAGTACCCTAATGCAATTGTGGCATTATTCAGAAGCCTGGAGTAAGATAGTGCGAGTTGTTTGTTTTGTACCAATCAAGGCAGCAGCTATGGAACCTTCACAGACTCACAGCCTTGCAAGTAATCGATAAGTTAGTTCAATGCTATGCAGTCATGAGGGCTCTGGTTCTATAGTCTGGGTGTATTTCCAGTGGTCATTCAGGTGAGCAAGGCAAGTCTATTCACTAGCTGACACCAAAATCGGAGCATTGGCGGATGGATGGAGGATGCAAGCAGCTGCAGTGGGACACAAGCAAGCAGAGGAGTGATCAAGAGGTGGCAGCTGGGGGTTCAGTGCAGAAGTGTAGGTTATGCACTTCAGGGTGAAGAACCCAAGGAGAGAATACTGGCTGGGGGCACTGGGGATCACTGAGGAGGAGAAGGACCTTGGGGTAATGATAACAGGGACCATGAACAACACTGCCCAGTGCAGGACAGCGACTGCAAAGCGAACAAAATGCTGGGGCGCATAGCGAGAGGGGTTTTGTCCAGGAAAAGAGAGGCGATCTTGCCTTTACTGGTCACTGGTAAGGCTGCACTTAAGGTATTGTGTGCTGCTTTGGAGGCCCATACCTAGAGCATGATATCAGGCTACTAGAGGTGCAGAGGAGGCAACAAAGATGTGGAAATGGAGGGAGACTATGACAGCAGGCTGGGAGACCTGAATATGTACACCCTGGAGGACAGAAGGGATGGGGGACATGATAGAGACATTCAAGTATCAGAGGAATCCAATAAGGATGGGGCAGATGGGGTCTTTAAGCTAAGGGGGGAGACACCAGAGGGCATGGGCTAAGAATAGAGGGGGAAAGATTTAGGAGAGGCAATGAGGACACTATTTCAGATAGGGTGGTAGCAAAATGGAATGCACTACAAGAATGGGTGATATCATGTAAATCTGTGAACAGCTTTAAAAGGGCATGGGACAGGGAACAGAGAGAGTGAGGGTGGGGGTGGTAATGGGATGACAAAGGGGAGGGGAGGGCAGCTGCAGAACTAGGGTGCTAGCTGCACTCTGAGCAGACTTAGATAGACCAGGTGGTCTGTTCTGCTGCCAGCACATTTGTATGTTCGTGAGGTGATCATGTTTGTGTTCTCAGGGGTCCCAGATCTGGTTCCTTCCTGGTGATTGGTGTTGTGTTCAGATGATTTTGCATTTGGATGGGTTTGTTGCTGGCTGTATTCTGACTGGTTTCTTCAAACTTGCACATAGTTTTCCAGATCCTGTTAGTGATAGTCCCAGGATAAATTCCAGTTCAAGGATCATTCTCCTTCTTGATCATGGCAAAACCCAACACCAGAATGCCAGAACAGTACAGAGATTCTGGAACCCAACTCAAAGCAAAGTGGAATGCTGCAGGGAACCACAGTTGAGCAATGCAGTCATAGTTCCTCCCAAGTTTTGCAATTTATCTTGTGGTAAATCTGTGGATACAACTGTCATATACACTTCTGGGCACTTATTATTTTTAAAATGTACTGTGTAACAAGATCTCTAGCTTGGATCCCAGCCCTCCATTTCCATTTCCCCATTACTGTGAGTTGTGAGCTGAAGCTGAACTCAATTTAATCGGACTGAATCCACCTGCTATTCAAAGCAGTGGGCCCCGTCACGAGGCCTTATCTCCATGCCCTGTTCTCTGGCAATCCAGAACAACCATTTCTTTCAGGTTCTCTGTTTGGGGTATCGTGAAGTACAAATCAGGAAACTCCCTACACTTTCATTTAATCATAGTGTTCGACTGATTTCTGTGTGTTTTCTTTCTGTGGACTGAGCCATCCAGCTCCGGATTACAATTGTGTGTTGTGCATATATTTTCCTCCCACAGGGCCCCATCCAGCTGCACCAGCCGGCCAACCCCGGGCAATGGACCTGGCTAGCCCCCCATCCTGGGTACCCAGAGTGTGACATTTTGGACCCTATATGCATGCACAGTACTGTGAATCAAATATCTCCAAACCAAATCAGCCTGATTGCTCCCTCCTTTTACTGCTCCTTTAATACATCAGATTAGTTGTTATTGAATTATATTCTGTCTGTGGTGTCAGTACATGTGAAATAAGCATTGCATTGTGTGTGTGTATTATCTAACCTTGTTTTACAGGGGTCCTCAGAGACGAATACAAGAATCAGTCCCGAGGTAAGTGGTTTCTGTATGTGTAAGAAGTGTGCGATGTGGGGCTGGGGAGGTAACTCCAACGCATCATGGGTCACTAGTGGGAACAAAGGGGTCACAGTGTCCCACAGGTCTGTACCTGAGTTAGTTTAACCACTACCAACCCTGACCTCTGGGTGGAGGAACTCGCCATTGGACCTAGACCCCTTAACCTGTCACTAGCCATACAGACAGGGGTGGTAGCCCTTGGGATAGCGCCACCTAGGGGTTACACAAGCCATACAAAGGCAAAGGTACTGGACTTCAGGAGGGCTGACTTTGGCAGAATGGGTGAATGTCTAAGAAATGCACTAGCAAATGGGCATGAAGGAGGGACAGAAGAACAATGGGGAATAATCAAAACTGCCATCACAGAGGTAACAAGCCTTTGTGTGAAGCAAATAAACAAAACAAAACTATGTAATACACCACTATGGTTCTCAAAGGAGGTGACAGGGAAGGTTAGGGAGAAAAAGAAAGCATTCAAGAAGTACAAGGAATCACAGAAGGAGCAGGACAGAGGATTGTATCAATTAAAGCAAAAGGAAGCAGGGAAGGCAGTCAGAAAGAGCAAAGGCCCAAACCAAGAAAAAAGATAGCCAACTCAGTTAAGAAGGGGGATAAAACCTTTTATAGGTACATCAGGAGCAAAGGGAAGACCAAGGAGGATAGAGAGGCTTAATAAAGGGAGGGGGTAGACAGAGGGTGACTGTGAAAAGGCAGAGATACTAAACAAATATTTTTGCTCAGTATTCACAAATGAAGAGGGGAAGTACCAAAACCAAACAATAGAAACACTCTAGATATGGGTTGATACCAGCCCATTCACAGAAGAAAGGGTTCTGAAAGAACTCTTAAAACTGAACGTGGACAAAACAATGGGGCCTGATGGGATTCATCCCAGAATTCTAAAAGAACTAAAGGGTAGAACTAGTGACACCACTGACTCCCTCTTTAACAAATCATGGGAGGATGGGGTGGTACCCGAGGACTGAAGGAGGGCAGATGTTATCCTACTTCACAAAAGTGGGAGCAGGGCAGAAGCAGGAAACTACAGACCTGTTAGTTTAACCTCAGTGATAGGGAAGATGATGGAATCACTTCTGAAAAAAGAATTGTTGAGTACCTAGAGGCCAGAGGGGCACAGGACCCAAGGCAGCATGGATTCACACCGGGAAGGTCATGTTTGACAAATCTAATAGATTTCTTTGACTGGGTGACCAAAGTAATAGATCAAGGAGGGGCTGTGGACATGGCCTACCTAGACTTTAGCAAGGCATTTGACACAGTCCCACACAAAAGATTAATATACAAGCTGGCCAGCCTGGGAGTGGGTCCCAAGATGATAGCCTGGGTAAAGAATTGACTGGAGAATAGGACACAGAGGGTAATAGTAAATAGAGTCCACTCTGAACAAAGGGGGTTACTAGTGGGGTATCAGGGTACTGCAGGGTTCAGTACTAGGAGCGGTCCTCTTTAATGTCTTTATAAGCGACATTGCAGAGGGATTGGAAGGAAAAGTATGTTTTTTTGCAGACGACACAAAGATCTGCAACAGAGTCCATACACAAGGTGGGGTGGAAAGGATGAGAAGGGACTTGGCAAGACTGGAGGAATGGTCAAATGTATGGCAGCTTAGATTCAATGCTAAGAAGTGCAAAGTAATGCACCTGGGAAATAAAACCAGGCGAAGAGTACACAGTGGGGGTGAGATACTAACAACAACAAAAATGGAAAGGGACCTGGGGTAGTCATATCAGATGACCTAAAGGTGGGCAAGCAATGTGAGAGGGCAGTAAGGAGGGTTAGGGAGATAGTGGGATGCATAGGAGAGGCATCACCAATAGAAAACAGGAAGTTGTTATCCTCTGTACAGATAGCTGGTGAGACCCCATCTGGAGTACTGCGTGCAGTTCTGGAGACCCAGTCTCCACAAAGTCATAGACAGGATGGCAGTCCAGAGGAGGGCAACTAAAATGGTGCAGGGTCTTCACCAGAAGACATATGAAGAGAGACTTAAGGAGCTTAATATGTATAGCCTCGAGGAAAGGGGAGAGAGGAGACATGATTGAAACTTTCAAGTACCTCTAGGGAATCAACAAAGTCCAATAGGGCAGCATCTTTCAGAAAAAGTGGTGTGCAAGAACAAGGGGGCACAATTTGAAGATTGAGGGGGGATGGCTCAGAGGTAATGTGAGGAAGTATTTTTTCATGGAAAAGGTTGTGGATACATGGAACAGCCTTTCTGAGGATGTTGTGGAATCAAAAACAGTGGTAGATTTCAAGAATACATGGGACAGTCATAAGGCAATTATAGGGGGTTGGGGTAGAAAGAAGTAGGCTGTTGGTTAACTAGGATCTGCAGCTTATCCATTAGGTAGGGAAATGGGCAGACTGGGTGAGCCAAGCAGTCCTTATCTGCCATCAGATTCTATGTTTCTATGTTATGTGGTCTGACCAGTGGAGGTTTTACAGTGAGGAATGTGGAAAGGTCTAGTGTTAGCTAAGCGAAGGAAGTTCAGAAATATAGATAGTGATGACAGGTAAAGGCCTCATGGCTCATCCAGTCTGTCCAATCTTCCCTATTGTACAGGATGTTGCAGGTACCCTAGGGGTCATTCATACTGCCATCAATCATACCACCATCTATGTTCCCCCTAAGGTGTGCGCATGTGCGCCCGCTCAGCAGTCAGAAATAACCCGCACACAGCTTTAGTAGTAGCGCACAAAGCAGCTGACAGGGATCCTCATGTTCATGAAGTAGTGACTCAGACAGCAGGACATGAAAGTGAATGGGAAAGAAACATTGTATGCCCACCTCTGAGGCCACAACTCATTAACTTTAACAAACTAGCAGTTAACAAGCCAGACATCTTGCTCCAGCCATGCATTAACTCCCCATTAGGTGCCAGCTTCACCGGTGATTATAAGCGTGTAACATGGAGATGCTCGTTATTACTGTGGACTATGCAGCCTGCTCCTCATATGAGACAAAACACAACGCCAGTTGCATGAAGTACTGTGATTTGTATTCTTACTGTCAGATTTGTGCACAGTACTCTGTTACATACTGATGTCGTTCTGATTCTTTTTTACTACAGGGAACTACTGTTAGTATCTTAGCGATTCATGCACATTTCAATGATTTCTGTGTGGCTGTTTGAGTGCGAGACTGTGTAGGAGGACTGTGATTCTCTCGCTTGGAAACTCTGCACAGCCGATCGCTCTGTCATTTGCTTATGCGTGTCTTCATTCTGGGCCTCAGTTTCGTGTCTGTCCTACCTCTCCCTTTGCCACAACTGCTTCTCCTACCTTTCCACCATTACTCCATGTCTCCCCGTGGTGTCTGTGTCTCACGCTTGGCACGTAGTTAAAATTCACTGTGCCTTGGATGGTGAATGTGTGGCAGCTGAATGCGTTTGTGGATGTGCCTCCTTGTATGTCTGTCTCCTATGTCCCTCCCTCTAGTTCTCCCCTGTATTTTTCTACTCTGTCTCACTACTTTCTACATCTGTGGCTCTTTCTTTCACCGCTGCCAGCTTCACACCCGCTAACTTCTCTTCTGCTGGCTACTTTTATACTACAGGAGCAACATGCCATTATTGTCTCATAATGCTGTGTTGCTCCTGCACTCGTGAAGCTGCCGCCATCAGCTTCCCCGCCTCGCTATTACAATTCTGCCATGTTACAAATTATATTATTTCAGTTTTAAAGTTGCACAACTTCAGTGTAATCTGCCTCCTCCTCCAGCAGTGTCTCACATACAAAATGTGTTTATAATGGATTTAAAGCCTCACCATTGAAAGCGTTTTCATTTTTTTTCAGTACAAGACTGCACATATGTTTAGAGAGATGAGATTGTGCTTCTCTTTAAAACAGGGTCTCACATTATACACACATTTGAGATTCAATGAATCAGTGCTTGTTAAAGGTTGCCCATGTTGGCTTCATGGGGATAGTGATTCTAAAATGGACAACAAGAAATAGCAGTGCAACAAATGTCCTTTTCATTTATTTTCATAAATTCAGACGCTCTTAGTATGGATCCAGAATGGAAGAGAATTACAGTCTCCTAAATGCATCTCCTCTCATATCACACTGACTCACTCACTACATTGCAAAAATACATTGTAAACCCCCCACTGAGCTTGACATTACCCAGCATAGTTATTGTAAACCATACCTATGGTAAATGACATCACATACAATTTTGCATGCATCCATCAAAGATCCCATCGCTAAGTACTGCTTTAAGAAGCTGTCCAACCCTGAATACCACATTGCCACAACAGTATTAAATTATGTACTTTTGGAGTTGGCAGAGTTGTCTAAGATGTTTCAGAAAGTGGTCTAACAAGTTGAAGCTGTACAGATTGCTAGGGCAAAATAAAAAAAGTTCAGAAGCCAGTATCTGGGTGAAACTGTCCACTGGAGCCCACCAGTAAAACTGCTTTTGGCTAATTGCACTGCTGAAATAAGCACAACAGCAATTTTGCAATTCATTGGCCTGTTATGTGACCATGTGGACTGCAGGTGAACTTTCTGACTGATCTGCCTTTGATTTTGCAGCATTGCCACATTGCAGCTTTGAGTTTGGCCTATCAAATATTGGGAGACTGTACAGCAAATATCAGGACTATTTATTTTCATCAGTGGACCAGGCAGAAATTGTTAGCCAGTACAATGACTTCAGATTTATAGTTGCTGAAAAAATAAAGGGAGGATCATTAAAATCCTTTACTGAGCATGATCCACTTTGCTTTGACTAATGTGCAGTACAGCATGGTGGCTAAACTTATTGATGCATGTGCTACATTCCAAGCTAAACATGAGGCTATCATGTATGAGGTTCCTACACAGTCTTATCATTCCCAGAAGAGATTTTCCATAGGAGGTGCAGAGTGAGAAGGCTACAATAGCACAGAGAAAAATCTTGGGAGTGGTAGAGGATCACGTACTGAAGCAGAGAAAAGTATGGCTGAGTAAGACCATAACTATCTTTGGGTGGAAGGTTTCACTCAAGGATTCTCATAGGAAAGTTAGGGAAGATCTGTTGCTAAACTTGGAAAGAGCATTAGGATTTTATATCTCCAGAAATATGGTGGAGTCCATAAAGTTATATGGAGACCCTGAGCCCACAGCACAGATTGATATTACATTTAAAAATCCTCATACAGCTAGCAGCTTGTTTAGCCAGCAAGCTGGATTGTTTGGAAATACATTTAGTTGACATGTTAGACTTGGGTGAAGTCTTTCATGGTTTAAAACAGACTAAGGATAGTCCAGAATCAATCTTAGAGACAGATAGCCCCTGATTGACTTTGGAAACCTAATTGACCCTGATACCTACTCGCTGAAAGTTATTGATTCAGCCTGACAAATGCAGCCTGTAGATAATATCAAACAAATGAACTCTGAATGCCAGCTGGATTTGGATAAGGGAGCTGGGGATCGAGATGTGGATGCCCTTTCTATACTTTTATGGAATATTGAGGGCATCCATCTTAAAATAATTGACCCTGAAATAGTGAGATTTCTGGATAATTTTGATATTATTGGACTGCAAGAAACATGGTGTACAGAAAATGTAACTCCCAAATTGTCTGGATATTCTATCTTTACTCTGCCAGCAACTAAAGATAATACGTTTGGAAGGTTTAAAGGGGGTATTTCCTTTTTTATCAAAACTTTGCTAAATTGTCAGGTCACTAACATTTCTACTAAGTCAGAGGGTATTTTGGCTCTAATGAGTAGCAAGGGACAAGAGAAGATCATTCTCTGCAATGTATACTCACCCCCTTGCAATAGAGCTACTAATCCAGCTGACCTTTTCATATAGGATCTGAAAATGGCACTTGATGAATTGTCAGATAAGAGTATACCTTGTCCTATAATTATTTTGGGAGACTTTAATGCCAGAATTCCTTCTCATTTCTTGGAGGATGTATATTCAGATATGATCCATACAATATCTATAATTAATCCAAATATCTCATATACTAGGACTGCTGAGGATCTAAAATCTAACCTCAGAGGTAAGAAATTGCTAGCGGGCTTAGCCAGTAGAAATTTATGTATTTTAAATGGTAGAACTCAGTTCGATCTAGTCGGATCATTAATGTGTAGAGGACCTACTGGCTTTTGACCCCTGATCAGGTTTGGACCAATTTGGAAGCAGTAAAGCTGATCAAGAAGTTAGAGGTCATGGATAGATTAGAATCAGCACACTGTGCTATTGTAATTAACATCAAATGCCCTTTTGGAACTTTAGGGAGTGAGGCACAACATGAAGAGAGTCTGAAGTCATAAACAAGAGAAGGATTGGATGGAGCCGATTCATCAAGCTAGTTTCAAAGAAATTGTTAGTACAGGAGTTTTAGGTAATATTCACGAGTTGGTCCTGGACAAAAGTAAGGCCTTTAATATTTTGGAGAATTGGGAAACTATTCATTCTTTACTTGGACCTAGATGTAAAACAATGTACCATCCTAGGTCCCTTTATAAAAAGTCTTAGTTTAATTCGGTATGCCTATAGGCAAAGAAAGAGTTTGGAGGAAAACTAAGACAGCATAAGAAGAAAAGAAATAAGACTGCTACATATTTTAAATTGCTAAAGAATGAAAAGAAAATATAGGAACATTCTTGAATGGGAGAGACATAAACATACTCAGGGACTTTGGGAAAAACTGAGGCAGGCTGTTTTGGATAGGGATGGAGCGATTTTGGAATATTGTTGCCCAGGGATATAATAGATATGCCAATAAGATTGAAGCCTATATTACACCTGAAGTCTGGGCATCTCATTTCTCCAAGCTCTATTATTCTCATGAAGAGCAGGAGACACCTGATGCTTTCAAAATACAGGAAGATGACATTTTCCAAGCCTATCTTGATCACAGAGGATGAAATCTGGATGGCACTGATTGGCCTGAAGGCAAATAAAGCACCAGGGCCAGATGGGGTCCTAGGTGATCTCTATAAGTTTTACCAACTGATGGATTCCTTTTACGTCCTTTACTGTTACTTGGCCTGGTTCAGGGTACTCTTACCCTGCCAGTTGGGCAGGTAGTGTTATCTTCGATTTTTAAAAGAGGATCTGAATGACCCAAGGATGTATAGGCCTATTAGTTTGATGGATGTTTCACAGAAGATTTTGTCTAGGATAATTTTGGGCAGATTGCTGTCATGGGTCAAGGAGAACTCGGTATCGAATGAGGCACAGAACAGTTTCTGGAAGGACTGTTCTACAGTACAGCACTGCTATGTGCTTCAGCACCTGATCTTTAAGTATATTAAAGTGAGAAAAAACAGATTATATTGCTGTTTTGTGGACTTCTCCTTGGCCTTTGACAGCATTAGTAGAAAAATCCTTTGGGCTGCATTAAGGGATCTGAAGTTGGAGGCCATACTTCTTGATGTTATTAGCAGACTGTATGAAACTATGAGGCAAGGGTCCAGTATAATCAATATGGTCATCTAACTGATAGATTTGAGACAAATGTGGGGACAGACAGGGTGTATTTTGGTCCCCACTCTATTTAACATCTACATTAATACAGTCTTGGATCAGCTAGGTAACCCAGATTTCCACACTGCAAAAATTAATGATCAAAGGATTGACTGTTTAGCATATGTAGACAATTTAGTCTTGCTCTGTACTTCAGTCCTAGGTCTTAAAAGAAAACTGGCTCACTTTGAATCTCTCTGTTCTCAAAGAAAACTAAAGTTAATCTCAGTAAGACCAACATTGTAGTTTTGGCTCTCAAATCAAGAATACAGTAGGCTTTAGGCTAAATGGTAACCATATAGACACTGTTAAGTGTTATGACTATTTAGGTGCCCATTTTGCCTATATCTTGGACCAAACATTTGGAGGCTATTCAATTTAAAATGGGATCTTCTATAAATGCCCTAAAATTATTTAACAGCAAGATGAAGAAGTCATCGGTGGCGAGATATAAGAGTTCTTAATGCCAAAATAAAACGATCATGTTATATGCCTCTGAAATCTGGGGTTATACTAAGGTTAGAGAATTAGAAATAATTCTAAATAAACTCTATATATACATCTTAATATTTTTAAATGGAACTCCAAGCTGTATTCTTGCCTTGGAGGTAGGACAACGTTCATGAATTTTCTCATCTGTGACGACAGATTCTCTTTCTGTTGAAACTTTTCTTTTGCCCTACAAAGATATCCCAGAATGTATGTAGTGGAAGCCATCAAATTGGCCAGCATGGGATATGTACATCCCTTTATTCAACCTTTAAGGAAACAATAATGCTGGCCGGATTGGGCCACCTCTTATATAAAATTTACATGAGGCCATTTGAGGAGATTAGGCAGGATGTCAAATTGAGGCTTATTGACTTATGACATAAATTCTTTCTGTGTTCAACTCTCAAGCTTAAGCTATATGGATTTTATAAAAAGTAAAGATTTCATGGGGATATGAGCCGTATCTCTTTTTTTAACCTGTCCTAAACAAAGAAGAATATGTACAAGATTTGGAACTGAAAACTATAATGCTCAATGCATTCATTTCAGACAAAAGGAGAAGTACTTTTCCGTATTGTAAATGTGGACTATAGATGATCTCAAACATGTAGTACTCTTGTGTCCAAGGTATGAATCAACTAGGAAAAAACTGCTGGGGGGATCTCGGCCTCCCCCTGGAGGATCTTTTGGAATATTTGTTTACTATGAAAGAGAAGAACATGGAAGAGATCTTTGCAAGATTCTTTATCTCAACTCATTTGTAAAGTTTATTAGGGGGACTTGAAATTCTGTGGAGGTTTTTTATGTGAAAAGATACTCTGTTAAATTGAATTGCACTGTAAAGATATTTAAGTTCCTTGTTGATTTATTTATTGTCTATTTATATTTACTATGTATTTTGTCCTGATTTTAGTATATTGTAACTGCGTTATGCGGAACAATAAATTGTACTACTACTACTACATTCCAAGCTTCTAGTGCTGACCGTGAAAGAGGCTTCAGCTTCATGAACTGCATTAAAAGCAAACAAAGAAACTGCTTGGAAGAAAGCCATTTAGATATGCTGATGCAAACAAAATTGTTTTTAACATCTGGTGGAAAAATGGATCTTAATAAAATATAAGTCCACTGGAAGAATGGGAAAGACAGGAGGGAGTAAAACAGTAAATGTTGATTTCTTAGCAATGCATCATCAGCAGCACCCCTTTTAGATGCATGCAAGACTCTTTAAAATGTACATAGTTTACACATGTTTCTAGTTCATACTGTTATGGTGCACAATGTACATCCAAGCTTCGGACTGTGTCAGAATGTATATTTATACTTTGTATTGAGTATTTGAGTGTTTGGTTATATTTTCTACTGTTTACTGGTAATAAAATATATCACTTGTTTGGACCACCCAATTTCAGCACATGAATCAATTTTTAGCACAAAGTGCACACAATATCAGTTGCCCACCCACAGAGACTAAAATTAGAGGGAACATTGACCACCATCCCCACCTACTTTAATTATTACCATATGCCACCAGCACATAAACCCTACTACAATGTTGGTGCAGACCACTTCTCTTGGCAACTTTGTCCACTTCACGCTACTGCCTCTCTTTAAAAAAATCCTTCCAGACATACTTTCTGAACCTCCCTCCTGCCAATTATTTTAGAGCCTCCCCTTGTGCCCATGTCTGTAATCACTGTGAATAGATAGTAGATTACTGCTTGCCACCCTGCTCGTTCCATGTAGAAATGTATAGATTTCTGTCATGTGACCCCTCTCCTTCCTGGCCTCTAGCATGTACTCGTACAGGTCCTTCAGCCTTTTTCCCATGCTGACCTTGAATCATCTTGGCATTACACTGTATTTGCTTCACCCTTTTGCTTTCCTTCTTCAAGTGTGGACTCCAGAACAATGTAAAGTACTCTAGGTGTGGCTGCACCTGGGATCTGTACAGGGGTAGAGTCCCTCTCGTCTACTGCTGCTGATATCTGTGTACCTTAACATTATGTTTGCCCTTCCCACTACTTTAGCAGACTGAACTGATTGTTTCAGGTTGTCTGTAATTACCTCTCCATGGTCCCCCTCTTCACCTGCTTGCCTATTCTAACTTTACTACCCCCCCCCATTCTGTACTCTTTTCTACGGTCCCTGGTCCCTGTAGCCATAATCTTGCATGTTACTGCATTCATTTTCAGCAGCCAGAGTCTGGACTCAGATCCACCCTCATTGTGCTCACACCCTGCCCATTGTCCACTCTGTCGCAGATTTTGGTACCTTCTGCAAAGAGGCAGATCTTTTCACGAATATCCTCCCCAGTGTTGCATATAAAGACATTACAAAGGACTGGGCCAAAGTATAGCTTCTTGGGGAGCCCCACTTGTGACCTCACTGACCTCAGAGAATTCACCATCTAAACAACCCTCTACATCCTTCTACTCAGCCAGTTTCTGATCACCCCTGTGACTTCTTCTCCCATGCCCAGGTCATTCTTTTTTTTTTGTTTTTTTTAGCAATCATTCATGTGGGACTGAGTCAAACGCAGTGCTGAAGTTTTTGAACAGAGCATCCATTGCCTGACCTCTATCAGCTGCTTTTGTGGTATGTGTGATTTTGTATTTCTTTGTATTGGCTTCTCGGCCGATGCCCTTTGAGGTAACCATTGCCTCCGTGCTTGTGTACTGAGATTCTTTACTTTTTAGTTTGCTTTTGTGACCCAGTTCAGTAAGTCTATCAGATTCAGCTGACAGGACCTTCCTTGATGAAACTTGTTGCTTTGTTCCTGTAGTCCATCTGCCTCCAGAAAATCCACCAGTCTTTCATTTATAATGGTCTTCGGCATCTTACATATAATGGACAGCAGGCTTTCTGGCCTGTACAGTAGTTCCCTGTCTCGGGCTGGCCCTTATCTCACTATTATGCCGGGGTATATTTGCTGTCTTCAGTACCCTAATGCAATTGTGGCATTATTCAGAGCCTGAGTAAGATAGTGCGAGTTGTTTGTTTGGTACAATCAAGGCAGCGCTTATGGACTTCACAGACTCACAGCCTTGCAAGTAATCGTAAGTTAGTTCAATGCTATGCAGTCATGAGGGCTCTGGTTCTATAGTCTGGGTGTATTTCAGTGGTCATTCAGGTGAGCAAGGTAGTCTATTCACTGCTGACACCAAAATCAGAGCATTGGATGGATGGGAGGGATGCAAGCAGCTGCAGTGGGACACAAGCAAGCTAGAGGAGTGATCAGAGAGGTGGCAGCTGGGGTTCAGTGCAAAGAAGTGTAAGGTTATGCACTTCAGGGTGAAGAACCCAAGGAGAGAATACTGGCTGGGGGGGCACTGGGGATCACTGAGGAGGAGAAGGACCTTGGGGTAATGATAACAGGGACCATGAACAACACTGCCCAGTGCAGGACAGCGACTGCAAAGCGAACAAAATGCTGGGGCGCATAGCGAGAGGGGTTTTGTCCAGGAAAAGAGAGGCGATCTTGCCCCTTTACTGGTCACTGGTAAGGCTGCACTTAAGAGTATTGTGTGCTGCTTTGGAGGCCATACCTAGAGCATGATATCAGGCTACTAGAGGGGGTGCAGAGGAGGGCAACAAAGATGTGGAATGGAGGGGAGAGACTATGACAGCAGGCTGGGAGACCTGAATATGTACACCCTGGAGGACAGAAGGGATGGGGGGACATGATAGAGACATTCAAGTATCAGAGGGGAATCAATAAGGATGGGGCAGATGGGGTCTTTAAGCTAAGGGGGGAGACACCAGAGGGCATGGGCTAAGAATAGAGGGGGAAAGATTTAGGAGGGCAATGAGGAGACACTATTTCACAGATAGGGTGGTAGCAAAATGGAATGCACTACAAGAATGGGTGATATCATGTAAATCTGTGAACAGCTTTAAAAGGGCATGGGACAGGGAACAGAGGAGAGTGAGGGTGGGGGTGGTAATGGGATGACAAAGGGGAGGGGGAGGGGCAGCTGCAAACTAGGGGTGCTAGCTGCACACTTGAGCAGACTTAGATAGACCAGGTGGTCTGTTTCTGCTGGCACATTTGTATGTTCGTAGGTGATCATGTTTGTGTTCTGAGGGGTCCCAGATCTGGTTCCTTCCTGGTGATTGGTGTTGTGTTCAGATGATTTTTGCATTTGGATGGGATTTGTTTGCTGGCTGTATTCTGACTGGTTTCTTACAAACTTGCACATAGTTTTTCAGATCCTGTTCGTGATAGTCCCAGGATAAATTCCAGTTCAAGGATCATTCTCCCTTCTTGATCCTTGGCAAAAACCCAACACCAGAATGCCAGAACAGTACAGAGATTCTGGAACCCAACTCAAAGCAAAGTGGAATGCTGCAGGGAACCACAGTTGAGCAATGCAGTCATAAGTTCCTCCCCCCAAGTTTTGCAATTTATCTTGTGGTAATCTGTGGATACAACTGTCATATACACTTCTGGGCACTTATTATTTTTAAAATGTACTGTGTAACAAAGATCTCCTAGCTTAGGATCCCAGCCCTCCATGGCATGGAGGGAGTTGGGCACAGGCCAGCAGCAGGAGTCAGGGGTTGCAAGACTGGAGAGTAAGCAGCAGTTATGGCGCTTACTCGGGATATAAAACCAGACTCTAAAGCTATTTTAAAACAATTCATTCAGCCTACCAGCCATTTGTTGTTTTCATTGTTTATATGATGTTTGGATAGACAAATCACAAAAAGAGAACATTTGCAGTTAGTGTATTGCTTTGCTGTACTGTGCTTTGTATTATATGAGTGCTGGTTCAAGTGGAAATATAAGTCAAATTTCAGCTGGGAAGAAGTTTGAAAATTGAGTTTTAAATACTGTAGAACTGTTTTTATGTTGGCTCACGCTTGCGCGCCAGCCAACATCTTGCAGTAGTAGCAGGTTTGGAGGCGCGGTCACTGTTGGGTGAATGTAGAGCACGCATCAGTAGGTGCATCCCTCATTCCCCAATAAGCCAGCATGCAGGCGCCACACCAGGAATATATAATGTGGCGAGCACATCTAAGGAAAGGTCCGCTGCAATGAGAGCAAAGCTCGTCATACGCAGCAGCACCTCCCGACGTGCTTTACCTAATCTAAACATGGCGGCACTGACTGCCACAGCCACTTTATTTGCCGACAGGGGAGCCCACTTCCCGTCGGCAATCTCCCTCCCATTCACGTGTGTGCAGGGGGTTCCCAATCCCCTTGGCATCCTTCGCCCCAACAGTCTTTCCTTGCCAACAGGGGCCTAATCCCGTCGGCTTGATCCCCCCTGCCCTGGTTTAATTTGCCAGCAGGGGCCCACTCCCTGTCAGCATAATGTCCCCAGCCCCGATGTGTGCTGTGTGCGAGGGGTGTCCAATCCCTCGGCATCATGCCCCACCCGCTTTCTGTGTGTCGATGGGGGGCCCAACTCCCATCGGCCAAGTGTCCTCCCGTTATGCAGGTGGTACAATGGGAGCCCACCCCAGTGTACCAAACAAACACCTACAAAAAAAGAAAACCGACCCTCGTTGTCTTTTTTTTTTTTTAACCTGTAAAAAAAGAAAATTGTCCCTCACAGTCTCTCCTGCCCCAACCCCCAACCTGTGCCTACCCTCTGCATACTCTGCCTCCCCACACACACATTCTCACCCCATACTTACCTCCGGAGTCCGACGTGATGATCTTCGGTGGACCAGGAACACGTCTGCACTCTTCAAAGCCGACTGCGAACTGAAGAAATGCCGGTCAGCTGTATAATGGCATAAATAGGGTTTTTTTCAACTTTGGTGCATATCTAGGGCATTTTTGGGAATTTTTGCACCAAATTTTCAACATGGGGTTATTGGGATTCCTCTCATGAATTCAGTCACTGTCATGGCGCTATTCCATCCCGAAAGGTGATTTTTGCGGTTACTGCGCAGAATCACCTTTTGGGAATGATTAACGAAAAGACAGTGCCACTGTTCATGAGGAGGGACTCTCAAAAAGCCTATGTTGCAAATTTGGTGAAAAAAATTCAAAAATGGCTGTTTTACGAGCGTGCAGTGCGCAGTTTCCACGCACGCTCGTAACTTCATGAATTTGTAATATTTTCACTCCAGATTTTCAAAATTGGCATTTCCACCTCCTGATGAACAGTGCAGCTGTCATTTTACATATCCTGGCGAAATGTGTTTCATGTCCTGCATGAGAAGCGTGGTCACTGTGCAAAATCAGTTTTCCGGGACAGTTTGAAAATAGCGGTGACACTGTTCATGAACAAGGTCTAAATGTATATGTTGAAAATTTGGTAATGAAAGAATCCATAAAATGACTGTGCTACAAGCGTGCATTGCGCAGTTTCCACGCACCCTTTTATCTTCGCAAATTTGCAATATTTGCAAGCCAGATTTTCAACGCTGGCATTTTTTCTCACCTCCTTATGAACAGTACAGCTGTCATTTTTCACAGCCTGCCCAAAATGTGTTTCCGCACTTGTGGCGCACAATGGCGTGGTCGCTGTGGGAAATCAACTTTTGGGACAGATTAACAAAATCACAGCGCCACTGTTCATGAGGGGAGGTCCCAAAATGCCTATGTTGAAAATGTGGCTAAAAAAATCTCAAAAATAATTGGGTTACGGACGTGTGTTGCGCAGTTTCTATGCAGGCTCATGACTTCACC
This sequence comes from Neoceratodus forsteri, assembly GCA_016271365.2. Taxonomy (NCBI): domain Eukaryota; kingdom Metazoa; phylum Chordata; order Ceratodontiformes; family Ceratodontidae; genus Neoceratodus; species Neoceratodus forsteri. Next base: position 112,234,937 of record CM057449.1, read on the forward strand.
AATTTTTCATATTTTCACTCCAGATTTTCAATATTGCCATTTCTTTTACACCTCCTCATGAACAATACAGTTGTCATTTTTCACATCCTGCCCAAAATGGGTTTTCGTCTCCGTGTCGCCAAATGGCATAGCCGCTGTGCAAAACCACCTTTCAGCTAACAAACAGATTGTGCCGCTCTTCATGAGGTGGGGTCACAAAAAGCTTATGTTGAAAATTTGGAGTGAAAATACCAACAAACGCCTACAACATTAGGGTTTCCAACTGTAACACCCCACCCTGTAGAGACTGCCAGGCGTCAGGGGTGTGACTTGGGATCACTGGCTGTAATGCTCACGCCATTCCACCCCCACTCCCATCCTGCAGCCAGTGACAGGCATCGATGTGTGCCTTGGAGTGTTTGGCCCTAAAGTTCAGCTCATTCTCCTATGCTGCACCCATCACAGCATATTTTCTTCTAGAATGGGGTAAGTATAATGCCCAAAGACCCCAAAGCACACCACGACACTTGTCAGTGTCTACAGGGTAGAGTGAGGTAAAATGGCATGAGCGTTATAGCTGACGACCCAAAGGCACACCCCAACACCTGTCAGTCTCTACAGGGTGGGGGTGGGGTTTGTGTCAGTTCAATACTTCACTGCCATTCCTATTATGCATCTCTAACTCCTGCACTACCAATGCCAATGCCAGCGAGACAACATTCGGCATTGACAAATGCTTGTTATTGATACTGCTCCTCTTGCCATTTTTTTCAGTCTGGGTTTAGTCTCATGCACGTTTTGCTCTATACAACCCATTAAAATGGTTTGGTGCTAGCCTTGCCTAGGAGTTCTACCGGTAGTTCTGTTTTGTCTCTGTACTTTTTACAGGTAAAAATGTGTAAATTTAATAAATATCCCTAAACTGGTCCAAAATGGCAAGATCAAGAGATACAATTTTTTCCTGTCAGTCTTTTGCTGAATAACCTTCTGCTGTGTAGAATGTCCGGCCACTGCTATTAGTGGGATCCATGACAGTCAGTTGACAAATTTTTTGTCGACCGACATTACAGCGACACCCTTATGTTAACCGCATTTGCGGTTTGCATGAGAGAGTTACAGGACAGACTTTTCTTCTGGGGGCTTTACCCCCAACCCCCCATGCGGGGGACTCTTCCCCCTGCATCCCCCACTACTAAACTAATCAACTCTGAGTCGGAGTTGTTTCGGGGAGGGGGTGCAATACTCCTGAAAGCAGTGCTGGGATCCCGCGCTGACACTACAGTGACCTGTCACTGTTGTCGAGGTTGTGTCGGTCACTCTCAAAATGTTGCAGTAGCGTGTGCATACCCTATGAGTGTAGTTCAGAGCTACAGAGAATACAGTGTAATTTTGTCATGTGCTTGCTACACTACTGTGGCTGCACACAGCCACTTTCAGCAAGTGCTTGCTGTTATTTTAGGTTTTGTCCATTTATTTCAGTTGGGGCTCTGCCTTCCACAACACCCCTTGTTTTTGTAACACAGGGGTGAGTGGAGCAAAGCCCCCTAACTCAAGTAAATGAATAAAAAAATAACCAACAAGCTGACATGGCGCAGAGTGTGCCGTAAGTGGGCAAGTAGCGCACCGTAAGTGCCACACTAATAGCAGAGGTCATGTGGTGGTCTGGCTTAACATCCTAACCACCACATAGAGAGGGTGCTTCTCCCATACAGGCTGCTAGGGTGTTGACCTCTGACCCCTAGGTCAGGGGCGGGGCTTTGACCCCTGACCCCACCAAACATTTTAGAAACCTGGCTCCTATGGCTACATCTGCTGGTGTTCATTGCTTTTGTCCAATGTTTGCTGAATACTGGCAAGTTCCAGAAGCTGCGCATGAGTAGGGTTACCAGATGTCCTCTTTTACGAGGACATGTCCTCTTTTCCAGCTGCCATATATTCTTCATGTACCTTCTCTATTCTGTTGTATTATTATTATTTTTATATTTTGTTTACTCTCTCCTATCCAGGACCTCCTTATAAATGAGCTGTGAAAGCGGTGGAGACTTTAAACCTGTTTATTTGGGGTCTGGCACAAGGGCTCATCGGGGGAGGGACTAAGTGTCCTCTTTTTGGTATCCCAAAATCTGGTACCCCTACGCATGAGTGATCACAGAAGTCTGGCTGGGTAGAGAAAGCTGCCTCTTAAAGGCACAGTAACTAGAAAAAAGTGCTTGTCTGCCTTAGATGCCCCTAGTGGGCAGACACAAAGAAGTTGTAGGTGTTCTGAGACAAAAGTGCATGCTCTGGGTCACCTAAGGTGTAGGAATTTTGCACCCTGAACACAGCAGACCCCTGTACACCAATCTGCACTCTGCAGTTTCAAAATGTTCATTACCCTTTCTTCAGCTTCATCTGGGACACAGCTCTCAGCCACTTTGACCAGTTCAGCACCTGGCTAGCACCCTAACTCCAGAGATGCTTTGCCTCTTCAGAATTATTACTGCAGTCCACAAAAGGTAAAACTAGTCCTCAGCAGCAACTGTGGCACTCGCAAATGAAACCGCACAGTTCTATCAGCACAGTCCAGTCCAACAGTTCAGAGTTTCTGCAGCATTTATCCTCTTCAGTTCTGAACAAAAGCACTTCACAGTACCTGAGGAACTGAGATGTCAGATCAGTCTCTCATTCTATTTTCTCCTCTTGCTCCTTCTCTGATAATGGCAATTTCCACTAGAGGCCTGAAAAAGGCTCCTACAGTCCAAATCCACTCTCACAGGGTCCAACTGACTCGAGAAGAGCCCGGAAACAGACTGAAGAAATTCCAACAAGTCCATGGGTTTTCACTTGAGAATCCAGGGTTCTGATTGGCTGATTTAGTCTATCAATCGTCCATAACCATAGAGATCAATATTTACTGATGGCTTATTGGGGTACGATTTAGGCACCTGAGTTAGTCCCATAGTTCCCCCAGGAGTCCCTTTGTCACAGTTTTAGGTACCTAAATGTATGACTGGCTGCTGTTTGAGGTCATAGTGCCATCAATATATCAGCCCCCATTAAGATCTATGCAGTCCAATACAGTTCCCTACTTTCCAATGTCTAATGCAGCCAAGGTAAGTACTCTTGTTTTATCATAGCCCCACCATATTGTAGCCCCAGCTGTCCCCTGCAAAACAAGCCCACTCTGAATCCTAAATACACAGTGCCCTTGCTGCCGCTGAAATATATATCCACTAGACAGCAAGTAGCTCCTCGTTAATATTCACGGTGGCACTCATTAATATTCATAAGCTCCAAGCGCCCCCATGTTTAAACTCTATTTTTAAAAGTATTACTGTGCTTCTGCCCAGCCCCTAAGGTCTCCTCCAACCAGGGAAACAAGGAAACCGAGACCATGGGAAGGACCTCCAGTGGACCGCAAACGGCAGTCGAAAATATCAAAGGGCGCTCCTAGACACATGCACGAGAGTTGCTGGCATGCTGCTGTTGGGTCAGCACTCGTGACCAAGAATTCAAGCCTGAACCAGGTTAAATCAATATAACTGGGAAGCTCGGGGCACCAGAAATAGCGGGAGAAGTGGGGAAATCACAGAAAGGCCCAATGCGGGGTTACATAAACAGGTCTCGTAGACCTATGCAGAGCTCTTTATAGATGCTGCACCAGTGACATGTTGAATAAGGCTATCAGGGGCAGCAAGCTCCTCCCTTAGTTCCCTTGGTACCTTTGGATGTGTCCCGTCCAGTCCCATATTGCCTTGTCCACTTTCAGGTGTGTAAGACCCTTCATGACTCTTTCCTCTGTAAATGGACTTGTGTTCATCACCCACCTCCTGTGTTCCTTGTTGGTCCGTCCCCTATGTTTTATGTCAGAAATACATCTGAATCCTGATGATTGGGTGGTGTTCCTACAGTCTGAATGAATGAATGAACAAATGTATTCATTAACCATGTGAGTGTATGCCCAAACTTTGGCACCTTCCTTTGAAGCATGTGAATTTACCCACACACCAAGACCATCTGCTGTTATACTATTTGAGGGCCGTTGTCAAAGAGAGTTACAGCTACATTGTTTGATGTTAACCCTTCAAAGCCCAGGCCATCAAACAATCACTAAGATTCTGGCATATTTGTACCTGAACTTTGCAATTCTCTTCTTTTGCAGTTTGTGTAACAACCCTAACTCTTACCTCATGTAGGTTTTGTAATTAATACAAAATGCAAGCTAAACTGCACCTGAACTGTTTTTTTTTAAAGTCTCCCTTGTGATATTAGGGCATTTTTAATTCATTATATTTCTTGACTACATAGGTCACAACAGCTAAAGCAAGCCGAGCAAAAAAAAGAGGAAACGTGCTGTAACAAGATTTACAAACGTACACCATCCTAGCACTATAATCATTGAACCAACGGTGCGAGATCTAGAGTTGTGCATAAGGGTTTTTTTTTTCAACCACCATCACTGGGTTGGGCTGGGCACTGGGCAGCAGGGCAGGGGGCAGTCGGTCCAGTGGGGGCCACAACACTTGGAGTCAGCATTAGTACCTAATGTTTTTTTGCCAGCCAGCCCAGTGACAAGGTGGGCTGAGGTGCCAAGCCTCAACTGCTGCCATGCTGGTAACCCAGAATCTGGAGCGCACTCAGGGCATTGGAGGTTGGCCAGGAGAGGAGGATCGAGCATCTGGAAGACAGCTCTCCTTCTCTGAGGGGGACACCGGCCTGGTATTCGCCTGATGACTGTCGGTGGCTGGGGGTATAGGCAGCTGGGATTGCAATGTGGGGAACAGAGAGTGGCAGCTGTCAACATCCTACACACAGGAATGTGCGTGGGTATGTCTTGACGGCACTACACGTCCATTCCTCCAATGGGAGGAAAACTGGTGGAAAAAGGTCAGCGGTGGACAGGATGAAACCGACCCCTCACAGGCTCAGCACACAGGCTACAGGGCCCTCTCCTGGAAACCGGACCCTTGCCATCACCAGGCGAGAGCAGCCAACCCCCACCACCACAAGGAATCCATGGGGGCAGACCAGGATGGAGGTAAGTCCCTGGGACGCCAGGTGACGGGGCTGGGGGAATTGGTAGAAGGGGCAGCCCCCCATCTCCCCCAGCAGGGGAAGTAACAGAATAAGAAAAAAATGTTTTTTGCCGAATGGGTCAGGGATGGGGGAGGGCCACACTTGGTCTTTGCTGCAGGTCGGGTTGTGGGACTGAGGGGGATGCCTGGAGGCTGGAGGGTTTTGGTCGGCTTGTCATCTTGTGATGAGGATTTACTGGATTATGGGTTTAATGTGGTGGACAACTGGACGGCACACTAAGGGATAAGAGGACTTTACATTTACTGTTTCATTGCAGCACTCGTCGCCAGACTGGGACCCCAGTCAGCCCAGCAGCCTGTAAGGTAAGGGGAAGGAGGGAGGCAAGGGAAGGATGGGTCAGCTGGAGAGTATTTTTGTATGTGTATTAGAATTCAGATAAATCGGAATTGAAAATTCCGATTCCATCTCTGATGCTGCTCCCATGCCTCAGTTGGAGGTAGAATGGAATCAGAATTTCCGAAAAACAGATTTCTACAAGCAGAATGGATCCTACAAAATTCAAGCACCCCTACCGAGATCCCAACTGGAACACAAAAACAGGAAATGCATCCATTTCCAATAGAAAGTGTACATTTCCCTTAATTATGGCTTCAGATATTGTAGCAAACCTTGAATAGCGTTGCCAAGTTAATTTTAATGATGTACCCATACAAAATGCAACATAAAAAGCAAATAAAAATACAGATTTAAAAAATCAGCATACTTTAGATAAACACCAATAAAGAGCCTTTAGTGGTACAAAAAAAAAACTGCATCTAATTTGCTAATCAACTTTTTAATGTGGTAGAAAAAAAACTTTGATGCCTTGCTATCGACTAGCAAACTATACTTTCATAAAAATACATAGCTTTGGGGAGTTTCAAAAGCTACTAGTCTCTTTTAAAATAATTAATTTTAGTTCAATAAATGGATCACCAAATACTTATACTGCCTCTCTCTGACTGCTGGACTAACAACACACCATCAACTATATTTCTTATTTATTTAAAATGTGTCGCGCGGGAAAGGAACACTGTGCATCTCAGGCATTGGCTGTGAAGTCTCCATAACACTGCCTGCTAATATACAAACATTTTAAACATGTCAAGCTGACCATTTTTGTCCCGCTTCAGCTTTACCTTGCACATCAGCTCCTTCCTTACCTCCAGCTTCATGATCCTCTGCTTTAGTGTCAAACACTACCTCCTTACAACAGCACTGTTTAAAAACACAAGGAGCTGCTTTTCTTCAGGGGTTGGGACTAGAAGAAAAACAATCTATATCTGTCCGCAGAAAATACGTTTCCACCGCACCCCTGTGCCTACTCAGTTTAGCTCTTTGATCCTATCTTGTTCTGCTCACAGAGACTGAAGTGTACGTACTTCCTATCCGCCTGTGAAATGTGTCCCTAAAATTTTTACATCTGCTCATTAATATTCATGTAGTGCTGCAGTAGGGGGGAGGAGCTAGGGAAGGGGAGTCCCAAAGAAGGTAATCCTTTAAAGGGGCGGGACACCACATCTAGGTTTGACTTTTCTGCTTTTAAGAAACAACATTGATTGTGAGAGTTTTAGCAAGCATTTTTCAATGCCGAACGTTCGCTTGCAGGTATTTGCATTGGTGTTTGGCATTTCTGCAGGCCTCCCCCCCCCCCCAGTTGTATCCATGTCCCTTTAGTATCCATATCCCAACAGAGTACCTCTGTGCAACTCCTCTTGCATCTGATAAACATTTCACTCTCATACTTCTTAAGTGTCTATGTTAGGAACCCTAACGCCCTGGGCGTGCTCAAGGGTATGAGCCTATGTGGAAATTGTGCAACCCACACTTGTAACACAGTCATTCAATGGAATTATTTCACCAAATTTTCAACACAGGCATTTTGTCACCTCTGGTCATGAACACTGTCACTATGATTTTCTTACTGTGTACTGAACACTGATTTCCCACAGCGACCGCACTATTCTGCGCCAGAAGTGTGAAAATACATTTCAGCCAGGATGTGAAAAATGACAGCTGTACTGTTCATAAGGGGGTGAGGGAAAATGCAAATGTTTAAAATCTGGAGTGAAAATATGACAAATTAGCGAAGTTATGAGTGTGCATAGAAACTGCGCAACACATGCTCGTAACACAGCCATTTTAAGGACTTTTGCCACCAAATTTTCAACATAGGCATTTTATGACCTCTGCTCATGAACAGTGTCAATGTGATTATCTTACTCTGCAGCAAACACTGATTTCCAACAGCGACTGCGCTATTTTGCACCAGAAGTGCAAAAACACATTTTGGCCAGGATGTAAAAAATGATAGATGCACTATTCATAAGGAGGTGTGGAAATATGCCTATGTTGAAAATCTGGAGTGAAAATATTACAAATTTGCGAACATACGAATGTGCGTGGAAACTGCGCAATGCACGCTCATAAAGCAGTCATTTTTTGGAATTTTTTCACCAAATTTGCAACATAGGCTTTTTTGAGAGCCCACCTCATGAACGTCAACACTGTCATTTTAATTGGTCCTGAAAGGTGATTCCACACAGTGACTGTGAAATCACCTTTCGTGACCGAATAACGCTATGACAGTGACTGCATTAATGAGACGGGGTGTCAAGAACCCCATGTTGAAAATTTAGTGCCAAAAGTCAAAAAAATGGCTGGGATATCCACCTAAGTTGGAAAAACCCTATTTATGCCATTATACAGCTTACCGGCATTTCCTCAATTCATGGTGGCTTTGAAGAGTGCAGACGTGTTCCCAGTCCACCGAAGATTATCGCACCAGGCTCCAGAAGTAAGTATGGGGTGAGGGGGGTGTGAGGAGGTGGGTGCACAGAGGGGGTGCAGGTTGGCAGAGGGAGGCAATGACTCACCGCGGGACCCGTTTCTTGTTTACAGAAATTAAAAAAAAAAAAAACTAGCGCTTTTGGTACTCTGAGATGGGCTCCCAGCATGTCACCTAGGTGAGGGTAGGGGTGGAGGTGGGACGGAGGGTGGGCACGGGGCCAAGGGACTCACCGAGGGACCGTTTTCTTATTTCACAGGAAATGGGGGAAAAAAACGGATGCTGTTGGCACGCTGAGGTGGTCTCCAAGTGTGCCACTTATGTGTTTGTTGGGTGGGACTGGAGCTGTCAGAGATTGGGTACCCCCGACGGCCATACAGTGTGTGTGTTGGGGGGGAGCATGAGCATGCTGGGGTGGGCTCCCAGCGTGTCAACTGGTTGTTTTTTTGGGGGGTGCTGCAGCCGACTGGGGAGTGGGTATCCCCATCTGCCACACAGTGTGCTGGGGGAGCACATGAGCTGAGGGGGATTGGGTGCCCCCTCAGAACACAAGGTGGGGGCTGGGGAGAACAGGAGGAAGGGAGGGAGAGGACATTAGCAGAGGGAGGAAGTGGGAGGGATTTGATGCTGAGCTGTGTATGACAGCAGTTCAGCTGATGTTGGTATGCTAATTGCATACACACTACCACTGTTGATTGCAATGGACCTTTTCTTAGAAGTGAAGACCAACACAGCCAAACTGCTGTCATACACAGCTTGGCATGTATTGGTCCTGTAGGGTCGCACCTGCTACACTGAACACTCTGCACTGGAGAGGAAGGTCACACACTTCCAAAAGTCATACTGTTGCAAGACATTCCTTGCACATGTGTGCAAGCGAACAGAAAAATGTGAAGTGAAAATATTAAAATTAGTGATGTTAGGAGCCTGCATAGAAACTACACAGTGCACGCTCGTAATGCAGTCATTTGTTGAAATTATTTCTCCAGATTTTTTAAAAAGGGCTTTTTTGGATCCCTCCTGGTGAACAGTGCCAGTGTCATTTTGTTTAATTTTTCCTGAAAGGTGATCGTGCAGTGCAAATGTGCTGTTCTGTGCCACAGGTGCGAAAACATGTTTCAGGCAGGTTGTGAAAAATGACAGCTGTACTGTTGTGAAGGAGGTGTGCAAAAATGTCAATGTTAAAAATGTGGAGTGAAAATATTAAAAATTAGTGAAGTTAGGAGCATGCGTAGAAACTGCACAATGCACACTTGTAACGCAGTCATTTTTTGGAATTTTTTTCACCAAATTTGCAACATGGGTGTTTTGGGACCCCACCTCATGAACAGTGGCACTGTCACTTTGTGAACAGGTCCCAAAAGATGATTCTGTGCAGTGACCACGAAATCACTTTTTTGGACTGAGTAACAAAATGTCTGTGACAATTTTCATGAGGTGGGGTCCCAAGAACCCCATGTTGAAAATTTTGGGTAAAAATTCCAAAAAATGGCGGAGATATCAGCATAAGTTGAAAACCCCATTGAATAGCTGTATAGCAGGCTTACCTTTAATTCTTCAGTTCGCGGTTGGGCTTTGAAAAGTGCAGACATGTCCTGTTACAGAGAAGATGATAACGCTGACTTCAAAAGGTAAGTATGGGGTAGGGGTGTATGGGGAGGTGGGTGCACAGTGGGAGGGTTGGGAGGGGAGGGGAGGGAGGCACAGCGACAATGAGGGACCATTTTAGTTTCACATGGGAACAAAACCAACAACGGCGACCGTTTCCAATTTTGCAGCAAAAGGAGAAAAAGAAAATTTAAGCACACTGGGGTGGGCTCCCAGTGTGTTACAGGAATGCCGACATGGGGATTGGGCACCCCAATGTCGGGCGCATGATGTGGGCAGGGGGCACCGGCAGGCAAAAAAAACTCAACAAGGGGCCGTTTTCTAATTTACAGAAACAGCACATATTTTACAGACTGGGGTGGGCTCTCAGTGTGCGACAAAAGATGGTTATAACTTAGGGAGGGGTGCACAAAACAGTGAATGGCACGATGCAATACACAAAATGGCAGCACTGCAGCACTGCACATCTTGGCATTGACTCATGTGCACGCACAGTGCTCTTGCCCAGCCAGATGTGGAAGTAACAGCCAAAATAGTGCTGCTGTAATTCAGTATGCGATTGTGGTGGAGGCTTTCAGCTCCGTTGGGCTTTCAGAAGGATACTTCCAAAAGTCCAGTGGAAGAGGTTGTGAGATCGACCATTTTCAGAGCTAAAAAAATTCTTGTAAAACGGCTGTAGGCTCCGTCCACAGACCTAATAAGCTGGCTTATCAAAATGTACACAGAGCAGAGCAGAGTGCACAGAATTAAGGACACAGTAATAAAAGGACATATTAATAAAATAAATGATACTGGTGTAACAGTGCAACAAAATTAGAGAGTGAAGTACAAAAGATGACTGAATACAGAATAAAAATGAACCTACCACTCCAAAAATCATCTTATTTTCAGATAAAAAGCTGCCAGCTTACTTTCCAGGCTTGTTACCCCTCCCAAAATAAAGTTTAAAATTTATTTACTTTTACACATGCATCCTACACTGGCCTGTCAGCACAGCACTAGGGCTATTACACGCAATGCTGATGGCTCAGGTTTGGGAGCAAACCAGGGTAATGCAGGGCTGGCAAGGGACAGGTAGAGTGCTCATGCCAGTAGACACACTCTCACCCTCCTACTCTTCTGATTACAGTGGGTGTCAGATACCACTGTGCAAGCACCTACCTGGAAGATCACAGGTGGAAGTCCCATGATGGTGCTGTATCAAGGGAAAAAAGGACACTGTCTGGAGCTGTGTGCCGCATACTTCTGTCTGCACACTTGGACACCATCACTGCTAGACTCCCAAGTGGTAGGAAGAAAATAAGAAAAGCACGGACTAGAGCAAGATGGTGTTGGTCTTCTTCAGACTCCACTTGGTTGATTTCAGCTCCACCCTCAGACTAAGTTCTGTCTCCATCTGGAACCCCCCAGCCAGCGGCCCCAGCATGGAGGGCAATCCTTGGAAGAAGAAGGCAGAGGTATGAGCACAGAGAAGTTGGTGATGGGGTTGGGGAACCAGAAGATGGGGGAGGTCGGAAAATCATGGGATAAATACTACTAAAAAAAAAATATATAAATGACACCCACTTCCCAGCTTTGCATCCTGCAAAATTTGTTGTACTGTATTTTTGTAAACAAAACCACTATCTCACCCCACTACCTTTTTCCACATACTGAAATTTGCAGTATTGGGATTATTGTCCTCTTCGATCTGTAGAAGACTGTACTAGATACAGTTCTTTTTAGATCCTAGTAAGTGTAGCTTTTCTTGTAGTCGTGTGCTCTTTTCTGCATTTATTAAATATTAGGATATATTCACTATGAATGATTTAGTTGCTGATGTCACTGCTGATAAGACTTTTAGGGCTTGGAGGGGGTTTGCTGACCATGTAACTATTAGTTCTATGTTGCAGACAGTCAAGTTAATTAGTTCTGGCTGAGACGTGCGTGGATTTGAATGCAACTTGTGTAGGAAGCATTTCTTATAAAATGTAGAGACTTAATTACTAAACTCCACTGCAATTGCGTATGTTGGGGGGGGGGGATCTGCACTCAGTTTGAATTTGTGTACATGCTGACACACCACAAAGAAAAGCATTTGTCAATGCCGAACGTTCACTTGTATGCTTGTGCCAGGATCGATAATGGAGGGTGTGGGGCAGGTAGCGCAAAGATGGGGGGAGTGGGATGCCAGGTCCGGTGGACTGCAGATGGAACTAGCACGAAAAAAAATGCACCCAAAATGAGTCACACCACACTGCTTCCAGTGCTTCAGAAGAGCCTTTACTATGACAACGTAGCAGTAACAAGTGGGTATAGAGAGTAAGGTAACTTTAATGGTATGGCGGGTCATACAGGATGAAATGATACAATGCTGTAAAACTGTATATTACATGTTCTTCCAAAGTAATGACAACAGTGTGGTTCCCTTTTGGGTGCATTTTCCTCCGTGCTATGGCGGGTCATGCAGGATTACATGATATAGCACAGTAATACATTTCAATTCCTCTCTGATGGAAAGACAGAAGTGGCATTTCACACAGATATGGCGTATATTTCAAATCGTTACTTATGGCAACATACAAGCGGCATTTCACGCAGATAATTAAAAAGACCTTGGAAATACGCCATGATACGGGGTACACTGACTTGCACAGGTCGATGACTAGTAGGCAAGCAATACGCTATATGCGATCTGGTGCTTTCTGTAGTACTGCATGTTACCGGTAATTGCGGTGAAATACTGTTGAAATACACTAAGCTTTTAAATAATAAAACATCTTCTGCCCCAGTACTTGAATGTGTTTAACACACTGCCTCCCCCACCCCTGAGTCCCATGATCAACTATGCTCTCCATGTTCATCCACTTGCAGTATTGGTAATTGGTGACAGTCAGTATAAGCGACTGACTGATGTTTTTACCTTCAAGAGCCAACTCTGTTGTCGGGTTCAAGGACACATGCTTGCTCTCTAGCACACCCTTATACAGCACAAATACAGGCAGTAAACAAGGCTTGCAACTGATAGCAACACATAGGGATGTATATGCATATGTTTTGCTATCTGTTCCAAGCTGTGTTTACTGCCTGTGTTTATGCTGAATAGTGGTGCAACGGAGAGCACGCATGTGTCCTCAAACCCGACACCATTGTGCCCATCTTAAATATTTGAATGGAATAATTGCTGGCAGGAGGGAAAAATAATTACAATGCTGTGAAAGGCAACAGATTGGGATGAGCTGGGATGGGAAGTACTTTTAACATTCTCTCTCTTTCTCTGTCTCGGGGAGGGGGGCAGCAGTGATGGTTGGTTCGCTCCCTTGCTCTTTCCCCGGGGTGTCTCTCAGTGGGGCAGCAGTTGGGCTCTCCTACTGCTGCTCGCACAGGTGATCCAGCAATCACAGGGATATGGCATGCAGAATGGAGACAGCCATGTAAGGGTTGCTGAACAGGAACCATGGAGCTCTACCACAGGTGATCCGGTGAGCCATCTCTGGGGAAGACAGGCAGATGGGACTCAGCACAGAAAGAGCAATGGAAGGGTTCTGTTACAGGAAGCAGGGAGGGGTGCTCCGAACTGAAACAAAACATTCTTAAACAGGTTTGCAAATGGCAGGGTTATTTTTCTCTTATTGACAGGTCCATTTTTTAATAAAATTCTGTTTTAATAAACTTGTTGTATGGTGTTCTTTACTCATTTCAGTGTCTCCCCATTGGTGAAAAACAGTGTACTCACATCTCCATTTTGGTCATGTACTCTCATTTTTTGGAAAAAAGCACCACCCATGTTCAAGACTAAGCCCAAGTCTTACTTACGTCACTCCCAGAAATCAGACTTGGGCTTGCTCGAGACAGTCTGTATGTGCATGCGCTGCCTTTGGCTGCCTTCCACATTCCCAGTGTGGGTGCTCATTCATGTGACTGTTGATGTGGACTGACAGCTTCAAGAGGTGCTCCTGTCAGCAGCATGAGATGCAGGGAACAGGTGCCTCTCGTAGTGAATGTCCAGTGAAAACAGAAATGTTCGTCATAGAAGCAATGTCTCTGGATGTGAAACAGAAAGCCGACTAACTAACTTTCAACTGCCTTTGCTGATCGCAATAAAAAGATTACTGTTAACCAATCAGTGTACTTCTCTGTATGATTTTTCTTATTTTTTTACCTCTATTGCCTTATGAGTGCCAGTCAGTGAACTCTTTGGAAAGCAGACGTCTAATTGTACTCCTGACAAGGTAACGAAAAATGGACTTTCTGGTTGGTACCAGCTGATCTAACTGATCTAATGTGTGAAAGCAGAAAAAAAAAATCCACTGTAACTGAAGTGCCGAGCAAGCTATGACATTGTGCAAGCAAGTTGTTCTTCTGCCAACGAATGTCTCTCTGTTTGGGGGGGGGGGGCAAGGAAATTCGTAGCACTGCTAGAATAGGCGCATTTGCAAAAATCCACCGTAACTGAAGTATTCTTCTCTGGGATCAGTCAGCTGAACGAAATGACGACTAGGCAATCAGTAAGACAACGGGCAGACAATGCTGTTGTGAATAAGGGATTGCCGGACAGATTCAGGGACAGGAAGATGGTTGTGGTGCAGAAGGGATTGCAGGACAAATCAGGAGCTAAGGTTCTGGAGCTGAGCAAGCTATGACATTGTGCAAGCAAGTTGTTCTTCTGCCAACGAATGTCTCTCTGTTTGGGGGGGGAAGGTAATTCACAGCAGTGCTACAATAGGCACGTTTCCAAAAATCCACTGTAACTAAAGTATTCTTTTCTGGGATCAGTCAGCTGAACGAAATGACGACTAGGCAATCAGTAAAACAATGGGCAGGACAGCAACAGGACAAGGAAGCTGGAGGGATTTTGTTTCGGCAGGTCATACAGAGGCGTCATTATGGTAAACAACTATGTTGCCACCACTGATTGCAGCGGTGGTTTTCTTTGAACTGAAGACCACTGCTGTCATACACAGCTCCCGCATCCATTGGTGCAGGACGGCCACGCCTGCTCAATGGAGCACTGCATTGCACAGGAAAGTCACACCTCCAAAAAGTCCTGTTCTCCCAAGACGTTCCTTGCGCATGCGCGCAAGCGAATGTAAAAACTAGATCTGGATCTGAGTGCAGGCAACCAGGCTGCATGGCATGGGGTTTCAAAAGCTAGTCTTTTTTACGGAGAATTTTGTCCCCTCTGTCTGTAGTTTCAGGCTGTTTCCTGTTAGTGTCCAGCCCATGTGTGCAGGGATGCATACACCAATGACTTACAAATTGACTGAAGTGGGGCTTACAAGTTGATTGGAGCAGGGGTGGCATTCTACACCATGACCATACCTCTCAACTGTCCCTGATTTTCAGGGACATCCCTGATTTTGCCTCAAAATTTTACTCTGTCCCTCCTAAAAATTGTGCTTCTGTGATCAAACAGTGGGGGTTGTATGCACAGAATAATGTCAGCCATTAAAGTTACAGACTTGTTCATCCTTAGAAAATGCATTTTACACTATGCTCCTTATTCTACCAGCTTTCTGAGTGGATATCACCAATTTTGAAGATGTGTCCCTGATTTTGGTCATTTGTCCCTGATTTTTTTAAGCCTCGTCCCTGATTTATGAGGCAGGAGGTTGAGAGGTATGGCATGACCACTGATTTTGGTTATTCCTACTGCCTGATATCCACTCCCACTGGTGTTATAATATGAATGTGATCTGTTTAAAAAAATAAATGTTACATGCATAACATGAAATACACTCTTTTTAAGTGGTTCCTGAAGTACAATATGGGATGTACAAGGGGTCTGGGCAATGAATGGACATGCCTACGTGGGGAGGTGAGTGGCAGCACAGAAACACCAAAGGGTTCTAGCTTACAAGTTTTATGTTCCTAGTTACACTGCTGGCCTGCCACATCACCCACTAACCCCACCGCTGATGCAGTCTGTCACGGTTCTTCTCTCCATGATAGGGGGATCAGGGGAGGGCCACCCACATGGGTGGGGTTGTTTTGAGTACATTTTTTTTAAATCAGCACTATGTGTAGTGTTGCACGTTGCCAGTGAAATGCCACTATGATTATTCTTCAGTGGGCAAAGTAGGAAGAACTACGTGAACTGTTGCTCTGCATAGAGGAAAGTTGGGAAGCATGTGAAGAATTTCACGAAGCAAAGTTCCCTGACTTCGCCCATCATTAACTGTGAAGTTTTACCTCACTGCTGCATTGTTGACAAAGTGCCAGATTCATGGTATACATAGCTCTGGTAAAGTCGACACTTTGTCTTTTAGTTTCTTTTAGTTTTTTCACACACACACAAAAAGATTCTTTCCCTCACCCTCTGGAAGTGCCCCTGCCCCACCCTACCCAGTTTGTATATTACAACAGCACCTTCCAAACCACCCACTGGAGCAGTTTTGCAAGCACATCGCAACCTCCTCCCCTAGCCCTCTCATGAAATAGCCTTTTCTCCCCCAGGCGAAGCAAATGGAAATTGGCTACTTATTTTGGCCTTTAAAGGAGAACTGCACTGAATGTCCACTATAGAACTCTGCGCCTAAGGGGAACATAAACTATATCATATACTTCAAAAATGGCACTTACCACCAGACTGTAAAGCAGAAACACCCATTGAGGTTACTAAAAGGCCTGTATAGCTGGAACAATAACAGAATTTTAACAAGTACTTAAAAACAGCTACTATTGGGAAAAATGACATACAGATTCAGCACAGTTATGTAGTAGTAGTAGTAGTAGTAAAAACTTTTATTCATTTTAGAATTAATCGGAAGCTCATGTGAGACAAGCTCATTTTCAGTGAGGTCCTTAATGGCAGAAGATGGTTACAGAGTACATGCAATTATTCATATAAACAGCAATACAGAATAAATATTAAATACAAAACATACAGTACATAGTACAGATCACACAGTTGAGTTAACCATTTAGACAATAGAGGAAAAGGACACAGAGAGGACGCTCTGTGCATGTCAGGGAGTTTTTGCTGATTGAGCTGCATGTTGGAGAATGCCGGCATTACTGGACGGGATTGGGTTTGTTTAATGGCTTAAACATGCTTTAATTTCATTTGTTTCTTCGAAGAAAAAGTTCATGTTTTTGTGAGTGGACTCGTTGACTGTCCTTTGTTCCCCCCGCCCGCTCCGCACACAATTTTGTTTCGTGGTAACTTGCTGGTGAAAGCATAATGTTGAACACATGCCTTGAAAAGTAAAAAAAAAAAAGGAACACACTGTGACAACGCACCTCTCTCTCTAGGCTGGAACAGTTTTTAAAGAGGTGTCTGTCCTCGGGTATTTGCTGCAACAAGCTGGAGTCGTCCAGTGCCAACCTTCAAGTTTACCAGCTTCGGTAATGAAACATGCAATTGCACAAATCAAAGTCTGGTAGTGTGTCTCTCTCGGGTGGCGGATGCTAAACAGAGTTTACTCAGCCAGTGAAAGCCATGTATTACCTTGAAAAATGACATCATAGTCACAACTGTTGAGTAAATAAATACCATTTTACTTAACAGAAAGTGAACAGAGCAGTATAGGATATCTATTTACAACACAAGAGAATAACACTGATACAGGAAAATTAAACAAATGTTCTTAAATAACAGTTGGCAAAAGAAAAAGGCTATTCCTGCAATATGCTAGTATTAAACTTACCCTTCCCTGTCCTTTCAAAAGAACACTGTACCCTATGCTAGCTGCCAGCTCCCACGGACATAGCTAGAAGGGTAGGCCCCCAAGCTTAGTGCTTCCTTCAGCTACAAGAGAGTAACCCATAACACTGTCTATCAGCATCTTATATACTCTCTTGAGAATAGATAATTCCTATTCCCTCTTTCAATGCACCAACCATCTACCCTGTATGTATTTAATTGTCCCAATCAGACTGTACACCCATCAGTGGCCAATTGTATTCCCTTTTACCCATAAGTTTATATTTGAGTGAACCAATTCCTTTAAACTGTGAGTCTGTGTGTGGACAGGTCCACTCCGATTTATGACCCAGGTCTTATCTAGCACCTAGGGAGGACAGTGAGAGTTCCGGCTTGTGGAATTTCAGCTTGTGATTTTCTTTTCCAGACTGCTAAAAAAAATAAGCCACCTACAGAATCCACCATTAACTCTTTACTTCCCATTTCTGTCACACACACATGTTATCCTCCGTCTTACCTTTGGCAGGTTATGGCCAAGCTTTACTGCCGAGTTGCAGAGGCTACGCTCTTGTTTCAAGACCACACTTCACAGTATTCCTCCTCATCTAGCCCTGAACGACTACAGGAGAGGAAACTTGCAGACGGCAAAGCGGCTATGGAGGAATCACCACTGGAATAATCTGCTGCCTTTACTCCACAGCTTGAAGGAGGTAAACCCTTGGCCTGGGAACACCATGCCAAGGGCATTTTCTATTTGAGGGTTCTAATTTGAGTAATTCAGATACAGGGCACACTATTCTAGAGACAGGGTCCCCATGGGAACCCCAGGTAATTTGCCTGCCTAGTGCACAGAAAAGAAAGTGTACAATTTCTCCTGGGTCAAAACTAAAAAAATAGCAGCAAGTTAAAAAACCCAGAGCCTTCAACCTTGTTACTTCTCACCCCACCACTGCTATCACAGATTCGCCAGTCTGCTTTTACGATATCTTCCAAAAACAATAAAGGAAACCCGAAAAGAAGACATCATGGCTTCTTCTGTTAAAACCAGGGGCACAAAAAATCAAGATAAGAATAAGGAAAGAGGGGGACTCCTGGGGTGGATAAAGAAAAAAAAGCAGACACCATCAAGGATTCCTCTGGGGGAGGGAAAGGAAAACATTAAAGAGACTTTGTTAAAAGAGATGAAACAGGGTTTCTCCACTTTAAATCTTGCCATCTACACTGTTACCTCAAAGCTATCAGAGGTGGTTGAAAAGTTTGAAAGTTTTTTTTCTTTGTCTTTGGTAACCGGGTAAGGCCCACTAGGCACAACTGCCTGTTTTCAGGGGTGACCTGGGAGCACTGGGCAGTTAAGTGACTGGCTCAGAGTCACACAGTATGCAAGTGGATGTTGTGAGAATCAAACCTAGGTCTGGTCTACTGGATGTACCAAGCTCATTCATAGTTTGTTACTCGAACCTCTAGGCTGTACTGCCAGCCCATTACAGAATGTGAAGTGCGAGTGGGTGAAATTGAAGATGTTATTCCTAGAATGTCAAAGAACAATGAAAACAGTCATAAAGAGCTTGAGTTACTCAAACTTAAAATTGAGGACCTGGAATCCAGATCCAGAAGGGAGAATATGAAGATCGGAGGAACTTTTAACAACTGTCATGGACCTCACCTATCCACAACAGAAGATATAGCTCAATAGGGCTCACAGAACCTTCAGCCCAAGGGATAACGAGGCCAGACCCAGGTTCATATGTATAAAAACTGTCTGATATCAAGATAAAGAAAATATCTTGTCAAAAGTGTGCATAGAGAGGGGGATGCACCATAAAGGTTTAAAGCTACAGATCTACCCCAACATCCTCCCTATAGTTAGCAAAACGTAAAAGCTTTGACACCATCAGGGACAAGCTTCAAAAAGAAGGCATCCCATTAATGCTATTATACCAGCCAGGCTTAGAGTAAATCTGGATGGCAAGATGATGTTCTTCTACTCTCCCCTGGAAGCAGAGGAAGCTTTGGCTAAGCGTTCCAGGTGCACAGCAGATTCTCATGAACCTGGGTCTCACTCATCCATCTCTACTGCTTCTGATACATAGTGCAATGTTCACTATTATTTAAAAAATAATAATTTTTGTTATCTAAGTCTGGGTTAATATAGGATATAGGGAATCAGAAGTATTATGGGGGTTTATTTTTTTGGGAAAAGTGCAGTAACAGGATGGTGGTGAGACATGCATTATAAGATTACAAGACTATAGAATTTGGGGGTACCCATGGAAATTTCTGTCTGATTTATAGGATTTTTTTGCCTGGGTTCACTTGGGGGTGGGGTGACGAACGTGGGGCTGCAGCTCCACTATGGGGGTGATGTATGGATCCTTGATCAGTGGTAGCCTAGGTGGTATTCTCCGTCCCGTAGAACTACACATTCAGCAGAGATTCAGCAACCTCTTTGGGGGGAGGGTAATGGCAGTCTGTTCATTTTTAGGATGCCAAAATAGCTTAAGTCAAAGCAGCTTTATGGAGGGATCGAGTATGAAGTTGCAAGGTTGGCTGCTAACTTTTGCCTTACTATTTGAAGGGGGGGGGGTGTTTTTTTTCTTTCTTCCTTTAAAAAAGAATAAAATAGGTTTAAATAAAATAAAAATGCATGGGTGCTTCAGCTTTTCACTCCATTCATTCAGAAAAAAATTAAACTCTAAAAAACACGATCATCTGAGAGGATTTAATTTATGCCTTAAAAGACAACAACACTTTATTGGCTTTTTTTTCTCTGTCTTTCATCTCTGGCAGGTTTTTTTAAAGAAAAAAAAAACATAGGGCGAAGGGTTACAGAAAACAAGTACAAATTATTATGACTGATTTAAATGTTCTTTCTTGGAATCTAAATGAGCATAAAGACAGGGTTAAAATTAGTTCAATGTGTGGTACATAGCTCAGTGCTTGTGATATGTAACAGCTGGATGAGAAATGGTTGGTGCTTAGATACATTAGAGCTGGACTGATACATAAGTCAGTGCTTGTGGTACGTATGAGCTGTATGAGATATGGTTGGTATAAGTAACTTGATCTTTGGCCTTTCTTGATATCCCACCTTTGGCGGGATGCTAACTGTGTGTAGAATTGAAGGCCTCAAAAGAATTTAATTACCATTGTGATTACCTCCTCCAACTCTGGAGAGTGTGGCCAGTAGCACGCAGGAGAGGAAAAATCCCCTTAGGGGGAAACCTTCAAGGACCCATGGCTACTGACCTGCCCGTCCTCTGGACATACTCAGGGAGAGTAATCCTATTTAGACTAGAGTACTGAATTGGTTATCTTAGTACTAGATCCAGTTATTGGTAGTAGAGGCATTGATGGTTAGCAGAGTAATCCTGAGGATGAGGTAATGGCGGATGAAGGTCTAACATGGAGTTGATGACATATGAAGTTGGGTAATCCAAATCCATGATATCTATTGCAGAAGAAGGTGAGGAGCATAGGCTCCAACAGAGGAGGTGAGACCCCCTTGTGGGTCAGCCAAGATGACAATGGAATGCAGCTGAACGAGCAGCCAGGCACCCATGCGGGGTGAAGCAGGAAGAAGGCAAGACCCAACTTGGTCCACCATTGCATAGATTCCAGTAGAGAAGGCAAGACCTCCATGTAGGATTGCCGAGGTGAGATGGAATGCAGTTGAGCAGGCAACCAAGCCCCCTTTTTGTGGTGTGAAGCAGGGGACATGGTGGATCCATGTGGTCCGCCATTGCAGAGGTTCTAGAGAGACATGTGTAACCCCCAGTTGGCGCTATCCCAAGGGCTACTACCCCTGCCTGCTTAACTACTAACAGGTTGAGGGGCCTAGGTCCAATTGCGGGTGCCTCCACCCAGAGGCCAGGGTTTGCAGTAGTTAAACTAACTTGGTCACAGTCCTCTAGGACACTGTAACCCCCCTTTCTTCCCACTAGTGGCCCACACAATGCACCAGGAATAACTTCACAATGTACACTTACCCCCAGGACTGGCTCTGTTGACTGGACTCTAGGGACGCCCTGTAAAACAAGATGATACCGTGCAAAAGCCACAGTACAATACTTTAACATAAACGAATACTTCAGTCAGTGTAACTTTGCTGTCAATGCATAATAAATGTCGAAAGGCAGGAGAAGGCTAGATGTCACTAGTAGAGTTCCCAGTCCTGTTATTAGAGGTTGATGATGAGCAAGAAGTCAGTGCTGAAGAGGAAGGTTCCGGCAGATGAAGATCCAGCTAGGAATGATGTCTGGATGAAGGACGATGGTTAATCCATGATCAGGGGAGCAGTAAGCGAAGCAGTTGTAGAGCGTACATGTACAGTCAGCCTGGTTGAGGAATGACTGTCAACATAGTATTTAATTTTTTGGCCATAGAAATCATACAGAATGAAGTAGTTGGAAGCATTGCCCAAGGGAATGATGATAAGGTAGGAGTCTATGTGATTAGAAGCTTGCATGGAGATGTAAATCTAGTAAACAGTAGGTTACAATCGAGTACTTGTCAGACAGGAGAATTGTCTCAGGATGTCCAAAGAATTGAATTATACTCTACGAAGATGTCCAGCATAGCAGCTTGTTTGGAACAGGGCCAGAAGATGGGGAGCCGTAGTAGAAACATAAATGAGTTATGCAGTAGGGTAGGCGGACGTGGGCTATCTGGAGCATGGACCCCATGTAGGTCCAGGGTGTGCAGTGATCAAATGCTCAAGTGATCGAGCAGGTCTCAGGTGTTCAGTCTACAGAAGATGAGACCCCGACGGGGGTCTGCTGTAGGAAATATGGAAATGCGTTTGAGGGAGAAGAATGCTTCTCAAGGGCACGAAGGATTCGGGATGGCAAGATCCCTAAGTGGGTTCACCATACTACCATATAATATGCCCTGAAGTAAGGGGGAGAACCCCCACTGTAGTCTGCCAGTAGAGACGTGAAATACGTTTGAGCTACAAGAATGGCCCCCTCATAGGCGGTTATGTTGAGATGGCGGGATTCCATGTGGTCCGCCAGTGCAATAGAAGTGTGCTATCCAAGTTAAGGACAGTGGGACCCCCAGGGTCCACCATTGCAGTAGTAGTGCATAGTTCAAAGTAAGGAGGACAAGACCCAAGAGAGTCCACCTGCAGCATGGAAGTAAGTTGTGAGCTATGAGTAGATGTCCTGTCATGGGCACAGTTGGATGGGATGACAGAACCAGTGTCCACCGGTGCAGTAGAAAGCACAGACGACAGGAGCTGTTCAAGGTTTTCATGAAGGCCAAGCTGAACTGGAGAATCCGGTATATGAAACTGGGTGAGTAGAATGAAATGCTGGGAGGCCATGAATAGTGACATGTGCAGTCGGTCACCGAGGCCAGCAGCTTGGGTAGCAGATGTTTGCTGAATCATATCTTGGAGGGGCATGAATGTAGAATTGGTTGAATGTCGATCTCTGAGTGCAATGAAGGAGGAAGTCCATCCTGGTAGATGTGAAAGATTATAGTGAGCAAGCAGACAGGGCCTCTTTCTTGGGCGAAGCAGGAATGCATTGAGCAGGCAGTCTGGCCTCCTTGTGGGGTGAAGCAGAGATAAACCTCCAGGCCCCATTGCAGGGCAAAGCAGGAAAACATTCAGCAGGTAGCCAGGCCCCCTTGCGGGGCGAAGCGGAGATAAACCTCCAGGACCCCTTGCAGGGTGAAGCAGGAATTTGTTGAGCAAGTAGCCAGGCCCCCTTTTGCAGGGCGAAGCAGAATGCATTGAGCAGGCAGCCAGGCCCCCTTGTGGGACAAAGCAGGAATGGGTAGAGCAAGCAGCCAGGCCCCCTTGCAGGGCGAAGCAGGAAAGTGTTGAGCAGGCAGCCAGGCCCCCTTGCAGGCGAAGCAGAGATAAACCTTTCAAGCCCCACTGCAGGGCAAAGCAGGAATTTGTTGAGCAGGTAGCCAGGTCCCCTTTTGTGGGATGAAGCAGAATGTGTTGAGCAGCTAGCCAGGTCCCTTTGAGGGGTGAAGCAGGAATGGGTAGAGCAGGCAGCCAGGCCCCCTTGTGGGGTGAAGCAGGAAAGTGTTGAGCAGGCAGCCATGCCCCCTTGCGAGGTGAAGCAGAGCTAAACCTCCAGGCCCCCTTGTGGGGCAAAGCAGGAAGGTGCTGAGCAGGTAGCCAGGCCCCATGCAGGGAGAAGTAAGAATGCATTGAGTTGGCAGCCAGGCCCCTTTGTGGGGCAAAGCAAATAAACAGCCAGGCCTCTGTGCAGAGTGAAGCAGGAATGGTAGGATCTTTCATGGTCTGCCAACTTGGTAGGGCTTAAGCCCAGAAGGGCAGATCCAGTAACCATGAAGCAGATAAAGATATCCTTGGGTGCAATTTGAGTGGGAGTAAAAGTGAAGGGTAGAGCTAGGCTGTGCAAAGGATAGCTAGACAGGCAGGCTCCCCTCCATGCAGGTCTGCCTGAAGAGCAGACTCGTATCCAAGATGGCAATGTATGCCTCAGAGCGTTCCACATAATGTTAACAGACTATAGTAGCCTCAAATTGCCCTGTCCCTCCATGGTTCCTCATGGAAAAGTGCAGCATGTTCAGAAATGCCCAAAAGCAAACTACAAGCAGCAAGAGTAAATGTACAGGATGGGGAAAAAATGTGCAGGAGAAGAAGCAATGAATACCTTAGGAAGCTGTACTGATAGCAACAGAAGTGAGGGTGGGGCCCTGGTAATGGAGGCAATGGAGTGCAGGTTGCGCTGTGGAGTCGAGCAGTCCAAGGAGAGGAAATCACCTAAAGGGAGCTGAAAGGGGTAGGCGGCTGAGGTAGATATCCTATGAGCCGTAGAATATCCGGGCAGGATGCAGACTCGAAACATAGAAACATAGAAGTTGACGGCAGATAAGGACTGCAAGGCCTATCCAGTCTGCCCATTTCTTTTTCTACCTTATGAATGTGCTATAGGCCTTTGCTCTGTCAATGGTCTATCTATTCATTCTCATCTGTATTGCTCCCTTATGCCTATCCCATGCCTGTTTGAAGCCCTGCACTGTATTCATATCCACCATTTCCTGAGGTAGGCCGTCCCATGCATCCACCACCCTTTCTGTGAAAAAGAACTTCCTCACTTTACTCCTCAATCGGCCTCCCTCTAATCTCATGCTGTGTCCTCTTGTCCTGCTGTTTTTCTTATATTAAAACATGTTAGACTCTTTCACCTTGTTAATGCCCTTAAGGTGTTTGAATGTTTCAATCATATCATCTCTCTCCCCCTCGTTTGCTGTAGGGTATACATATTGAGTTCAGTTAATCTGTCCTCATATGTTTTCTGATGCAGTCCCTGCACCATTTTGGTTGCCCTTCTCTGGACTGCCTCAATTTGGTTAATGTCCTTGTGAAGGTGTGGCCTCCAGTACTGCATGCAGTACTCCAGATGGGGCCTAATCAGTGTCTTGTAAAGAGGTATTATGACCTCCCTCTTCCGACTTGTGATACCCCTACTAATACACCCCAACATCCCTCTAGCCTTACCTACTGCTTTAGAGGTCTGCTTGGATGATTTCAGATCATCGGTGATGATGGCACCCAAGTCTCTTTCCTCCCTTGTGACTGCCAGAAACTCCCCTCCCAGCCTATAGGTGGCTTCAGGGTTTCTCTTCCCTATGTGCATGATCTTGCACTTCTTTGCGTTAAACCCCAGTTGCCACGCTTCTGATCATTTGCTAGTTTATCCAGATCTCTTCTCATTCTGCCCACACCATCTGGATCATCTACTCTGCTGCAGATCTTGGTGTCATCTGCTAACAGACAAACCTTACCCTCCAGTCCATCTGCAATGCCACTGATGAAGATATTGAAGAGGACTAGTCCCAGGACTGATCCCTGAGGTACCCCACTTGTGACTTGCATCTCTTCTGACTGTATACCATTTACTACCACTCTCTGTTTTCTGCCATTCAACCAGTTTGCCACCCAATTGACCAACGTCTGACCCACCCCGAGCCTATCCAGCTTATTAATCAATCTTCTATGTGGAACAGTATCGAAAGCTTTGCTGAAGTCAAGGTAGACAACATCAACTGCTCCCCCTTGGTCCACCACTCTGGTTACCCAGTCAAAGAAATCTATGAGATTAGTTTGACAGGACCTTCCTTTTGTAAATACATGCTGTCTTGGATCCTGTGCTTCTATGGATTCCAGGTGTTGCACTATCCTTTCCTTAAGGAGTGTCTCCATAATCTTGCCCACTTCTGAGGTAAGACTGACTGGTCTGTAGTTCCCTGCCTCCTCCCTGTTACCACTCTTGTGGAGTAGGATCACATGAGCCCCTCTCTAGTCTTCTGGGACCGCTCCTGTGCTCAGATACTCACTAAACAGTTCTGATAATGGCTCTGCTAGTTCCACCCTTAGCTCCTTTAGTTCCCTGGGATGTATGCCATCAGGCCCCATTACCTTGTCCACCCTGAGCTTATCAAGCTCTTCAATCAATCAATCAATCAAAGTCTTTATTTAACCAGGCGATCACCGTTGAGCAAGCTCATTTTTGAGGTGGACCTGGGTTTGTTAACAAGGAACAAGGGGCAATATACATGGGATGCAACACACAAAGAAAATAGTAATAATACAAATAAAGTGAGATACAATAATACAGTATATACAAAGTATCAGCAGGTAGCATTGACAGTAGTATATGTTTGGAACAGAAGATACAGCTAGTTTTGGGTAGGACACAGTTTTTCATAAAAGTAAAGAAATATACATATCAGGTGCACCGAACACAAATAAAACCTAATATAAAAAGATATATAGTGATACGGTATGGAGAATTTAGAGCTGGAACCAGGGTCAAAGGAATGTGGAAGGGACAGATATGGGGGTAGAAAAAGGGAAGAGGGAAGAGTTGATTATAGATGTGATCAGTCTTTTAACAGTAGTAATTAGAGTGTGCTTGGACTTATAGGAGTCACTATTTAGGACTTGTAGGACCCTTTATTTTGTGAAGGGACTAGTGCACACCCCCCGTGTCCATGGTGCAGAGCTGTGGACCCTGCCCTACATTCTCTTTAGTAAATACTGAGCAGAAGTATCTATTTAGGATAGATGCTTTTACATGGTCCTCCTCCTCATATGCCCCCTTATCCCCTTTGATCTTAGCAATACCCCCTCTGGACTTTCTCCTTTCACTAATGTATCTATAGAAAGTCTTGTCACCTTCCTTTCCTGTTCTTGCTAGTGCTTCCTCGGTTTGGGCCTTTGCCTGACTTACTGCCTTCCCTGCTTCCCTTAGTTTGATATGCCTCCCTATCTTCATCCTGCTGTGTTCCCTTATATTTCCTGAAGGCCAGCCTTTTGGCTCTGACCTTTTATGCTACTGTGTTTGAGAACCAAAGTGGTTTCCTACTTCTTTTACACTTCCTTTTCTCACTAACACAATGGGATGTTGCTTCAAGTATTGCATCTTTAATGCTTGCCCGCTTTGCCTGTACCCCCTCACCTGTATTTCTTTTTGCCAGGGCTAGCTTAACTCTGTTGGCCATCTTATCAAAGCCAGCTCCTCTGAAGTCCCATATTTTTGCCTTGGAATGGGATGATTTTCTTCTAGTGGCCAAATTGAACCACACCATGTGATGGTCACTGGCCCCAAGGTAACCTTCTACCTGGAGATCTGTGATCCTTTCCCTGTTAGTCAGTACTAGATCTAGGATAGCCCTGTCTGTAGTGGGTTGTTGCACCAGTTGTTTGAAGCCCTCCCCCGTAGGGAATCCACCATGTGTCTAGTTCTGGAAGATGTCCCTGCTGGTATTGACCAATCTGTATCTGGCATGTTGAAGTCTCCCATTACCAGAACCTCACCTTTAGCTGTCATGTTTTGTATATCTTCTAACAGTAACATGTCTATGTCCTCTCCCTGGTCTGGAGGCCTGTACACAACCCCAGTTCGTATGACTGTCCCATTTCTTGTTTCCAGGGTGACCCACAGTTCTTCTGGCTCCATATGTGTATTCTGAATTTCTGTAGCTTTGATATTTTCATTGACATAAAGGGCCATTCCACCCCCTTTTGCACCTCGGTCTCTTCTGAACAGTACATAGCCAGGTACTGAAGTCTCCCAAGTGTGGTTACTGGTAAACCATGTCTCGCTAATGGCTACTATGTCCAGTTTAGCCTCTGTCATTATTGCCTGCAGGTCTGGGATCTTGCTTCCCAGACTGCAAGCATTTGTGCACATGAATTTCCATTGGTCAGATTTTGGTGTGTTAATTGTTGGGTGAGATCCGGCATTTCCCCTGTGCATTGTATGGGAAGCCGGACCTTTTTCTTTACCTGGTGATGCAAATGAACTACAAATATGCTGAACTCCTGTTTGACCACTAGCTGAGGGGTGTTCTTCCCATTCAATGTTTCGGGTACTGCACCCCTCTCCCCATTTGGTAGTTTAAATATTCTGCAAAGACATCAAACTTCTGCCTCAATGCACTGACTCCCTCCTTAGTCAGATGCAGTCCATCAAATTTAAAGAACTTTCACTCCCAAAACTGTTGCCAATTCCCTATAAATTTGTGTCCTTTTTCCTGGCACCAGCCCTTGAGCCACATGTTTAGCTCCCCTATCTCCCCTTCTCTGACCTTCCGTCCATCTGTCCCCCTCTCCCAGACTGGCAGGATCTCAGAGAAGGAGATGCCGGATGAAATGGATGATAGTTTGTCACCCAGCCTGGTCAGGTGTTCCTTGGTCTCCACAACTGATCAGCTGGCGAGATCGTTAGTCCCTATGTGTACCAGGACATCAATGTTTTCTCCTGCTTCCTGAACAATTTTAGCAATGCAGTCAGTGTCTCTCCATACTGATGTACCTGGGAGACATCTGACCATTACCCCTGGCTGGAGATGCATATCAACTCCCCGAATCATGGAGTCTCCTATGATCAGAAGTTTTTTGGATTTCCTTATTGCTTTTTTTGTTTTGGTTCCTGTTTTGGGAGCATTTTGTTGTGCTAGCTCCTGTGCTGCAGTGTCCTGCTCTGCAGTGTCCTCTGCCCCTTTGTTTGATTTCGGAGATAGAGGCAGACACCTGTTTGTAGTTTTTATATGGTTTGTGGAGGTGATATGTTGGAGAGCACTGAGTGATGGGACACCCAATTTGCCCTCCTGACCACCTGCCAACCTCCCGGACCAACTACCTCTGCGGTCAAGGTGCTTCTGTTGGATGTTGGGAAATGGCGGGCGGTTCTTATAATATATTTCCTCTTGAATATGCAATTTGAGGCACGCAATCTCTGCCCATGCTGCCTGGAGCTGAGCCCTTAGATCTCCAAAGGCCCAGCATGTACGACAGTGTCCTAAATCCTATAAAACTTCCCTTCTGAAAAGTGTTCCACAGTACCTGCAGTTAATGATATCCATTGCATATAAGTTGCTGGGTTTATAACCTGGTCAGAATAATTAAAAGGAAGAAAATTAAAGCAAAAGTTTGATTTTGTGTTTTGTTTGTTTTTGTATAACTTGTTATAACAAGTTAAATTACTAGTGCCCCTGTAAATGAGGTTACTGTGTGGATACCCCTCTGAACCACCCCTTCCTGCTTTGCTACAGGAAATATCACAACTGTGCTACCCTATAAAAGGAGTGTAGTGTTGGGTGGTTGGGGATGGAGGGGTGGGTGGCTGGGCCCTTCCCCTGCTGAAAAAGAAGAACCACGGATGAAAGAAACAAGGAGGTAAGAGCAGAAACAATCAGCCAGCAACAAATGCAGTAGTCCTGAAAGCTTATCCTAATGACAGATAAAACTGTGAAACCTGTAAAGCACCACCTGTAATAATTTCACAGACGATATACCCTGTAAGAAACACTTTGCTACAGAGAAAAATAAAGCAGTAACAGAAGATATACCTTGCAAAAGACAATTTGAATCAGAAGATTACAGCATTAATCTGTAAGCACACACCTGTAGGCACACCCTGTAATAATGCAGCAGAATGTATACCCAGCAACAACAATTTGAATCTGAGAAAAATAAAGCAATAAAATGGTAGCATCAAACAGTAACAATCCCTTATGAGTACAAAATAAAAATAACACACAGTAAACCTGCCTAGCCAAAAGAAGCCTTAATCCTTATTGTTGCTCTGGTAAGGTTCTCTGCTCTGTCCTTTCAAGCAACCTAAAAGAAAAGAGTTTGGGTGAAGTTAGGTGCCTTGGCCAGCAAAACTAGTCTTCCACCTGCAAGATATCAACTCAAGGAGCAACTTGAGGAGCAATGGAAACAGTAGCAGACGTCACCCTCCAGGAAGGAATGAGATGGTCCTGGATGCCACTGACATCAACTGGTGGAAAGACAGGACTATATCATACAGGTCCAATGCATGGAGCCAGAGCAGCAGCAGCAAGCCGTGAGCAATTCCAGTGAGGAGGAGCGAAACAGCAAGGCAGCAGAGGCACTGAGGCATGGCTGGCAGGAGGAGGAAAAGCCCAAAGGAGAAAAAGGTAGGAGAACAGAGGAGGTATGGGAGCAAAGAGGAAGAGGAAGGCCCACTGAGGGGGAGACAAGCAGATCAATGCCAGAAGGCAGAAGACAAGGGGCAGCCACAGAAGGAAAGGGGGGATGCCCGACCAGCCGCGCTGCCGAGGAGCAAGTCCAACTTGCTCGAAACAGAGGAAGCGGCAGCTGGATGTTTTAAGTAGAGGATGGGGGAGGAGCTATGCCCCCCCCCATTGAACCACAGGTCTAGCCTTCCAAAAAGGTGATTAGAATAGCTAATAAAAGGAAAACAGATTGTGTATTACTACAAGAATCTCACTTTAATAATAAGGATGCAACCTGTTTTGGGAACCTCTTTAGGGTAATAGGGTATTATACTATATTCTCATACCAAGCCAGGGGGACTGCTATTTACATAATAAAATATCTGGATTACAAGTTTAGCAAAATGGTGGTGGTTCAAGCAGGGAGATATGTCCTAGCAGAAATTATTCTTTTAGGTAACCCTCTCACTCTGGTTTCAATATTTGATCCCAGTTCTGACGATTTAATGTTCTTCACGGAACTCATTTTGGAACTAGCACAATTTAATTCACCTCTTCTTATTGGAGGTGACTATAATTTAACTTTGCACCATTTAGACAGAGCTCCCTCTGTACCAGAAAGGAAGAAAAATGCAGTAGCATTATTAAAACAGTTTATCGGGGACTTTCAATTATCAGAGCCCTTCAGACATCTATTCTCTAATCTAAAGAAATACTCCCACTTCTCCAAAGTTCACAACACATATTCAAGGATAGACTTTTTTTTGGTATCCCAATCTATTTTTAAGGTGATTACACAAGTCATATATGAACCTATTAGAGTATCAGACCATGCCCCAGCGTTGTTAAAACTTAGTATTCACCAACATCGCCCCTTGCAGTATAACAAATGGACTATGGATAACTCACTTTGGTACTACCCAGGATTTAAAGAAAGAATATGAGAGGAGAGCGATTGGTTCTGGAAAAACAATGCCCACTGGGGACAAAGCATCCTAACCATGTGGGATCCTGTGAAAGTATATATGTGTGGTTGGATTTCTGCTGAGGTGGGCATCAGGAAGAAGTAACTGGAGACAGACTTACAAAACTTAGAAAGGGAACTCTCCATAGTTCAGGAAGAACACACTAATACTGCCACAGAACAAGCAGAAATGAAAGTATTATTAGCCAGAGATAAACTAGAAAATGTTTTACAAAAGCAGTCCAATAGAGAAATGTACAGGGCAAGGGCAAAGAATTATTCTTCAGGCGACCTCCCGGGGAAAGCTTTTGCCTATCAGCTGCGCTGTGAGTCCAAACAAAAATTCAATACACATTATTAAAGGGGAGAACAGGGATTTGGTGACATCTGAAGATGAAATTAATCTTACTTTTAAAAAATTCTATGAAACATTATATGTTCTGGAATTACTGACACCAAATACACAGATAGCTGATTATATGGCTAGACTGGGTTTACCAAAAATATCAGAATAAGATAAGGAGTTCTTAAATAAAGAAATTATCTTGGAAGAAATTACTTCCAGTATAAAAAAACCTACCTAATGGAAAAAAACCAGGTCCTGATGGACTACCATTTGAGATTTATAAGAACCTATCCTCTACCCTGGTGCCCAGGCTGCAGGAACTACACAAAACTATCCGAGTAGAAAATAAATTCCGACAGTCTTTCAACCAGGTTGATATTATTTTGATACTTAAGAAAGACAAACCATCAGACCATTGCAGGTCATAACCCATACCACTCTTAAACTGTGACTATAAAATCAACACTAAAATATAAACAACTAGATTAACTAAGGTTATTCATTAATTAGTACACCCAGATCAGGTGGGATTTATAGAAGATAGGAGGCTACAACTTCATGCAAGATGAGCATTTGACATTATTCAGGCTTATTCAGGTACAAATACTGCCCTCCTTTAACTTGACACAGAAAAGGTGTTCGATAGGGTGCAGTGGTCATTCCTGTAGGAATTCCTTAAGGTCTTTGGGATAGAGGGTAGTTTTTTAGAGTTAGTTCAGTTAATCTATATATAGAGGTATTCTTGATTGTTCACTCCTGAACACACTAATACTGTTTATTCCTTTTTATAAGGTTTATTCACAAATACTGAAATAACTTCCAGTCCATAAAAATTTCAACGTGTTAATTTTTACAGATAAATGTGAATAAACCTTATAAAAAGGAATAAACAGTGGTATAGATTAATTATTTCAGGGTGAGTGGGACAATCAGGAACCAATACCTTCTATATATATTGAGCGTCAGCTATATTGGTTTATTTGTCCTCTCCTCAAAGATACAAATAATTTTTTAAATTCTATGTTGAAGTACGGCTGAACTGGACAAGTCCTTTTTCAGTTACTCTATACTAAGCCTCAAGCCAGGGTGAGGACTAACAGTACTTATTCAACGTTCTTTCCACTATTTAGAGGAATGAGACAGGATTGTCTCCTCTCCTCTTCTCTTTGCACTTTTTTTTAGGGCCTTTAGCAAATAAGATAAGATCTCAAGAGCCCCAACTGGGGCTTGTAGTAAAGAATAATTTCAACACCGTTATGCTATATGCAGATGATGTTCTACTATCACTCAACAACCCTAATCTTGCTTACCCTATTATTAACAACATCTTGAGCAAGTTCGGCAACCTATCCGGGTATAAGGTCAACTGGGAAAAAAGTAAAGTCCTTTATTTGGATAATACCAATAATTTAACCCACCGACCTTATTAGTTATAAGTAAGAATAAAATTAAATACCTGGGAGTATAGTTGGCTTAAGACTCTAAAGGAGTTATCCAACTTAACATCGATCCATTATTGCATACACTTAAATCAGACTTGGAGAAGTGGCAGCATCTCCCCCTTACATTAAAAGGCAGAATTAGTATTCTTAAAATTAATATACTTCCTACATTATTATGCTTGTTTGAAGCTATTCCTGTTACTTTAAAGAGATGTTTCTTTAGGGATCTGAACAAAATAGTAAGAAAATTCCTGTGGCAAGGGAAACATCCCATAATAGCTCTCCAAAAATTAAATCAGCCACAGAATAAAGGAGGTCTGAATTGCCCCAATTTTCAACTACATTACCTGGGCAGCACAGTTAGAAATAGCATATTTTTGGTTTCACCCACCAGAGAACCCCTTACTGACAGGCTTATGTCTAGAACAAGAAATCCTTAAGGGAATCGAGCTAAAAAGTTCTTTAGCAACTCACTATCAAAGTGCAGAAAGCTCAGAGACAACTATAGCAGTTAAATATGCTTGGGCACAAGCTTCTAAAATTCTTAATGCACTGGGTAAAATATCCCGGCTGACACAATTATTTAATAACAAGTGCTTCCCCGCATCTGTAACAGATGAAGTATTTAGTGTACGGTACTTTTCCAAAGGGATTCACACTGTAGGGGATTTCTACCATTTAAACTCATTAAAATCATTTGAACAATTTAAAGCTGAGTTTGGTGTACTAGATAAGCATTTTGGCAATATGTTCAGGCTAAAAACTTTATCTATAAAAAGAATCATAATTATTTTCTTCTGGAGCTTTCACCTCTAGAAGATATTTTTTCAGGGTTAGAATCAAGCAAACAACTGATTTTGAAAATATATAATCTATTATTGGAGGGACTACCTCCACCCTTTACCCCACTGAGATCTTCCAGGGAATAAGAACTTAACAGTCCAATATCTGAATCAGATTGGGCAGAATTCAGTGATTTAGAAACTTTGGGAATCAAAATTAACAAATTATTGCAGATTCATTTTAATACATTTCAGAGAACATATCTAACCCCAGCCAGATTACATAAAATGGACAGCTCTCTACCTCTGACCTGCCAGAGATGCATAAAGGCTAAGGGAACTCTCTCTCATATGATGGTATGTTGCCCTAAGATTAAAATTTATTGGGAGCGCATTTGGTCTACCTTAGGTACAGTATTAGGATATGACGTTCCCTTTGACCCGGGTATTGCCCTTTTTGGATACCAAATAAGGTATCGGGACTATGCAAGATATCAGAAGACATTTTGTAGTATAGGTTTAACAGTAGCAAAAAAAATAGTTTTACAACACTGGAAGGATATAGAGGCTCCCTTCTATAAGGAATGGGTAGATTATATGTTAGATAACAGTAAAATAGATAGAGCTTTATACCTGCTAGAGGATGAGCTTGAAAAATTAAATCTAATTTGGTTGCCTTTCTTGAATTCTTTGAACAATTAGGCCTAAAAATCGCAATTTGGCTTTGGAAGTTGGCTATGATGATGTGTCTAAGTGTTCATGAGTAATTACGATGATTGAAGCACCCATGCACTGAGCTAACAAAAAAAAGTAAGAAAAAAAAAGAAAGAATAAGAAAAACAAAGAAAAAAAAGAAAAACCCATTTAGACAATATAAAACAAATAAGCCCAGATTATCCCTTAAGGAAGACTCTTACTTTCCTACCTGACAGTCCCATTCCTAAACCAGTTCTTTATCTGCCCTACAGTACATGTTTCTTTCCATCCTGTATCCTAAGTGTAATTGGCAGAGTGTTCCATATAGGGGACCCTAATAGAAGGAATGGGACTCTCTTTTAATTCAGATCTTCTGGCTTTGGTTTGGCTTCAACACTTTGGCCAAAGACATTTTCGTTCCTTGCAGGGAAAAGGGTACAAATGGGGGGTTAGTGGCACCCCTTCAGCACCCCTCCCCCATCCCATTTGATCCCAACCTCTTGCACCATATCCTGGTTCTCCAGTTAGATTTTTTAATACTGTTCTTCTGCACCCTCCACTCCAGCGTGGTGGATATACTGCCTTCAGGCTGGATTTACCAGCCTTCATGGAGCTATGGGTGGAGGGGGCATTTACCCATTTTTATTAGTTTCCTCACTGCTTTCTCATGACCCCTAATCCCACAGAGACACCGGGCATTTGGGAAGTGTCCCCAACGTGATCAAGCTCACACGATAAGCTGTGAGATGCACCCCCCCATGTCCCAAGTACGTTGCCACCCATACATTTATAGGTGGCAGTAGTGCTGCGGGACATGGCTCCCTCCACCCACCGGCTGACCCCTGATAATCAGGCTCATGCCCAATCCTATGTCACCAGTGTCACAAGCGATAGTCCTACCAGTGCGCCAGTGGTCTGGACCCTCCAATTAGATTTAAGAATAAAAACGTCAGTCAACAGCTAGGATGGTGCCAAGGGCTGCAGTGGGAGGAAGAAGGTGGAAAATGACTGGGATCAGTCAAGAGATGGCCTGGGGACTAGCTCTGGTTACCTGGGAAGGGCTGAAGTGTTTTCTTTTTTTTTTTAATTAATTACCAAAATTCAAAGTGATCCAGAAGCAGACCAAATGTTCAACTGGGCCGAATCAAAGATAAAAGTGCTGCCGGCCCAGTGGTGCTGAGGGTTGAGGCATTGGATGCCACACCTTGTACTGCGCTGGTGACCCATGTTCGGGAATGAGCACGGGCTGCCATGGGTTGGCAGGGGAGGAGATAGATCAAGCATCTGATGGGCTGCTCTCCATCTCCGGGGGGGGGGGATCAGCGGCTGGTGCACGCCTGACCCCTAGCGGAAGCTGGGGCTCAGCAACATGGAGCTGCAACAACGTGGGAGCGGAAGCACAGCAGAAGCTTGACATGGGCACACGAGAGCATGCATGACCCCATCGTAGGCGTCATTGCACGCTGCATGCCCACAAGGAGTCAGAAAAACAGGGAAAAAGGAGCAGTGCAGCAAATGAAGGAGGATGCTTCGCAAGCCCCTCTCCTGGCTAGCCACGGCACTGGCCACACTGAATCTGGTCTCTGCTGGGGGTTGGGGAACCCCGCCAGCCCCACCGGGTGGGGCAAGCCCTGCGGGTAAGTGCCAGAGATGGCTGGTGGACACCAGGGGATGGGGCTGGGGTGCCCTCCAGATGGGGGATCCACACTGCAGGAGGAAAAAATAGTAGCTTAAAAAAAAAAAGATACAAGTGCTGAACTTCGGCTCATCCACCAATTACAAATTCAGCATTATCAGCTCCTCCTTTCCCCTTACCTGCCCATAACACACAATCCCTCTCCCCCCCCCAGCCACCATGACAAATTTTATACACCTCTTCCCACCCACTCACCGCAGAACCCATCCACCCTCCACCTCACATGCTTTCCCAAGAGAAAGGGTATGAGTCGGAAGAAAGGAGCGATGATAGGTACAAAACCACCTCTTACCACCTGTGCCACTGTCTGAATAAATGGCAAGGGTATGCGTAAAGTAATCTTACTGTGCACGTGCTTCCATTTTACATCTCAGTTGGGCTCTCCTGGGTAAACACATTGTAAAGTAGATAAATAAAATGGCACAAGATTAAGGGTTTGAGAGTTCGCAATAAAATATAACTCCATGTAATGAGCAGTAGTTAGTCATATTTAGAGGGATGTGAGGGAGTACTACTTCACTGAAAAAGTGGTGGATGCCTGGAAAAGACTGCCAGTGGAAGTGGTGGAGGCAAAAACAGTAGAGAGCTTTAAACACGCATGGGATAGTGTGACAGAGTGTATTTCCGTCACGCTCCTTTCACCTATAAACTGCTTCACAACTCTGCAATACAGGCAGTGCAGGTTTTGATGGGAGCTGTGATGGGAATAAAGGTTTACCAGGAAAGACATGCTGAGCTTGTATCAGCTCATCTCCAGACGCATCCTGGGGGAGGGACAAAAGTAAAGCCTTTCAATGAGAGCAGGGTATTGGAGGAATTGGTCAAGTTGAGGGTGAGTGGGTGATGAGGGCATGTGATCAGGGAGGGGCAGTGGACGTGGCCTATCTGGACTTCAGCAAAGCTTTCCACACCATCCCTCACAGGAGGCTGGTGAACAGGTTGGGCAGCTTAGGGTAGGGAGGAAAATAACAAATTGGGTGGAAAAGTGGCTTGGGGACAGAGGTCAAAGGGTGGTTGTAAATGGCGTATACTCCAGGGAAGAAAAAGTGACAAGTGGGGTACCCCAGGGGTCAGTACTGGGGCCAATACTATTTTACATTTACACAGGGCACATAGCAGAGGGACTTCATAGGAAGGTGTGCCTATTTGCGGACAATATGAAGATCTGCAATAGCATAGACACACGGGGGTAGCAAATAAGAGAAGACCTGAAAAAGCTGGGGAGGTGGATAGACAGATGGCAGTTGAGGTTTAACGCACAGAAATGCAGAATAATGCACATAGGGCACAAGAATCTGAAGGCCATTTACACACTGGGAGAGGAGGAGGTTTTGGTAACAGAGCAGGAGACAGATCTGGGAATTATCATATCAGATAACCTTAAGGAGGCAAACCAGTGTAACAAAGCGGTTCGGAAGGCAAACAAAATGGTGGCATGCATAGGGAGGGGTATAACAAGTAGGAAAAGAGAAGTAATCATGCCCTTATACAGGCCCATGGTTCATCCACATCTGGAATATGGGGTACAGTTCTGGAGACCTCAACTACAAAAAGACATAGAGGGGAGAGAGTATAGAGAAGGGCGACCAAAATGGTACAGGGCATGCACAAGAGGACATATGAGGAGAGGATGAAGGAGCTAATCCTGTATTCCCTAGAAATGAGATGGGGGGATATGAACGAAACTTTTAAATACCTGAAGGGAATAAACAAGGTGAGGGAAGGGAGCATTTTCAAGAGAAAGGAAAACACAAAAACAAGTGGACACAGCTTAAAGCTGGAGGTTGGAAATTTCAAAGAAAATAGGAGGGGGCACTACGTCACTGATAGAGTGGTAGGCCCCTGGAACAGGCTGTCAGAGGGTAAATCAGTGGGGGAGTTCAAGAGGGCATGGGATAACTACATGGGTTTCAATGGGAAAGGGGAGGATAAGTACTCCGAAGGGAAAGAGGAGGCTGGAAGCTACAACAGGGAGGAAGGCACAGAGGTGGGGGAAAGGTTGAAGTGTCAGAGATGCTGTGGGGGGGCAGAGTAGATGGGCCCATGTGTCCTTTTCTGCCGACAGATTTCTGTTTCTATGTTTCTAAAGTACAATGTACAAAAATAATACAATAATATGGAAATAAGTACAGCAAAACAAAGTACATGAAAATGCTTCAAGAAAAAAATTGCCATACAGTAAACTGTGGAACTAACAAAAGAACTCTAAACAGTGAACAACAAAACAATATTACAAGAAGCAGGGAGTAGTGACTGATGATGGGGGAGGGTGGGCTATGCTAGTGTTACTTTATGGTGTAAAGCAGCTAACAGAAGTCCACTCCAATATCAGAAGCAACTGCAAGAGTGAATACAAAATTCATGGAGGACAGAATGTCTGCACATGTGCGATACGTGATGCCAAAAGTCACCACTTTAAAGATTCATTTTCATTTTTACTTTTAACCAGGAGATGGAATGGGCACAGTCCTTTTTCAGCCATGCCTGACACTGAATATTACAATATGCTTGCTAAATCCTGGGGGGATGGTAGAAAATGTTGGGGCAACATTAAAGAGCAGCTGTCACATACCGGGATTGCAGAAATCGACATTTCTGTTGGTGAAGGACCCTCCTAGTACAGTAACTAGCTGAAAACTGCATAAAAATCTGCATTGTTTCCTTCATTTTAATTAATATTATGTTGCACCGTGACCGCGCCATCATGTAGGGAAGATGCAGAGCAGGAACGAAGGAAAACCGCATGGTGGAGCAGCTTGCTGGAGACATAACAGTGAGTGCCCCATCTGAAGCAGTGGTTGCCTACAAGTCCAGTCACCTTGATGGCTCGGACAGCAGTATAATGTCAGGTCTGGAGATCAAGCATGAGCAAGAGGAGGGGCAGCTGAAGGATAAGGGCTGCTAGTTGCACAATCGAGCAGACTCGTTAGATCAAAAGGCCTTTATCTGCCGGCAAATTTGTATGTTTATTTTTATTTAGTTTTTGTTGACCGGGTAAGTGCACTAGACAAATCTGCCTATTTTCAGGCACGACCCGGGGGAGGGGGATACAGATGAATGCCAACTGACCTTGAACCAGATTAAGCAGTTGGTGGTAGTTTTAGTGAATGGGGGGAAATTAGGCCAGGACACCGGGGAAATTCCCCTACTCCTGCTGCACATCGTGCAGTCGCGCTGCAGGAGAGTCGCATGGAGGTTAGTGAGCCTCTGACTATGGATGGAGTAGGTCGTATTGAGGATCGGCCCCGTTTGGAGCAGAAATATCTGACTGATTCTGTTGAGCTACCGATTTCTGCACCTATGATCCCTTTATCTACGGTAACTTCTACTGTTACGGACTCATGTATGGAACTGTTAGACCCGGAAGAAGAAACCCTGAAACAAGACCTGGAAAACCATAAACAGCAATTGCTAGATTTAATTTCTGCAGCTGAAAGAGACTTTTTGGCAAGTAAATTATCTTTGGAAGAACGGAAGCGTAAAAGGTCTGGGCAAAGCCCTTTACCTGGGAGTAGTAAACGTCTGCCCTTGGAGGCTACTGAAGATTCTTTTTGTTCAGAATTGAATTCCATGGTGGACCGCAACCCATTTGATGACGTCATCACCACAGCGCCAGGTCCTGTTACTGACTGGACCCCGGGGCTGGCTTTGCAGAATGCCGGCTGGATTCGTGAGGGGGATAGATGGATACCTGACCCGGTTGTTCCATTACCGGGATCTCCAGCATTGCTGACTGATTCTGCCATGGCTGAATTTCCTGAGCACCTGGCGCCACAGCTAGGGATTCCAATGCCTGCAGCACAGATTGTGCCCGAGGCAGTTTCCTCAGTCCCTCTGAGTGAGGAATGCGCCCACCGTTTGGACAGCCCACAGAGATCTAGTGAGCCCTTTACAGCTGTCTCCCTGGATATACCCCCCCTGCTGTGGAAGGTAAGACGTCTCTTTCTTCTTTGGGACAAGACATTGCGGCTGCTGTATTACAAGCTGCACCTCAGAACCCGCCTAAAACATTTGCAGGACTGTTCCACAAGCCTGCAGAAGCGGTGAAAAGACGTTTCTTGGTACACCTGAAGTATACAGGGACTGCTCCTGTTATCTCTGATAGGATCTGGGTGGGTAAAACATTGATTAAAGACTCTCTGGGCTTTGCACCCTCTGAGGTGTATGCTTTTATACATGCACCTGGAGACCAGATATATGATCTCAGTTTCTGTTCAATGCAATTACTGGACAAATTTTGGAAGTTATATTATTCTGTTAAAGATTTTGGGGCTTGGCATGATTTTATAGCCATTCCAGTAACGAAACCAACCATTAAAACTGTTACTATTTTGTTTCAGAATGAGGGGGTTTGTATAAATGATACTATGTTTTGGTTAGAAAAAAAATGCAATGGTATGGAACAGCCTAAACCTATTATTGATGAATATGGGTTTTGGAATGGGGGCTGGTTGTTTCGGGTTCAGTTGAACGAATCTGAGGATTGGGATTTCCCATTTGCCTAGCTCCTTTTTTTTGGGTAGAGATCGGGGGTCCTGTTTTATGCTGGTCAACCCATGAGCTGTTATAAATGTGGGGCCCTCGATCACCTTAATGTGGATTGTGATCAGATTCGATGCTTTCACTGTGGGATGCTTGGGCATACAGCCCCTCAGTGTGCTGCCCGTCCCTTTTGTAATTTGTGTGGTGAAGAAGAACATTCATTTCATGAGTGCCCTTGGGCTGCACATAATTTGGAAGAGGATTCAGATTATTTACTTGATAAAGCCAAACAACGTTTTTCAGCACCTATGCAGCCTTTTGACGGTCCTGTTTCTGGTCGAGGTAGAGGCCGGGGTCATGTTTCACGGCCTGGGCCTCGGAGTGGTGGTTCCCCCCCCCTTTTCACATGCGGATATGGTAGTTCTAGGGATTTCTCCTTCCACTTCCAGTATGCAACAAGGTCCATCCCAATCCAAATTGGTGGATTCTGTAACTCCATTTGTTACTCCACATGGCTCCCCTGTCCGTACAGTGTCCTTAGCTGATTTTCAGGCGCACCAACATCCAGACCGTTCAGTTTTTCCTTCCCAGAGTCCTTCTGGAGTGACTGCAGTTGCTGTTGAGGTTCCCCCTAGCTTGATTACTGAACCTGAAACTGGTATTTCGGCTACTGAAGATGGGTTTGTGCTCCCTTTACAGTCCCAAACTCGGCCTCGGACTGAGGAGGTGGCTCCCATTTCTCCTTTGCCCCTGTCAAATCGGTTTTCAGTTTTTTCCTGGAGTGAGCAAGTAGATTCGGATTTACCAATGTCAGGCATCGATCCTGACCCGTTTCCACCTCTTGCTGCCAGTACTGTCACATCTAAGAAACATCATTCTAAAGCCCAACTAAAACGAGTTACCCACTCTAGTGGTAAACTAGCAGCTGTCCCTCCCTGATGGGTTTGGTTTAAAAATTGCTAGTTTAAATGTCAATAGTGTACTATCTGGTAAAAATCATCTTATTACATTTGGGATCCTTTCTCAGCTACCATTTGATGTTTTTTTTCTCCAGGATACTAGGATACATTCGTCAATGGACATTGACCAGATTGTGAAAGAATGGAAGGGAGGTTTGTCCTTTTGGTCGGCGGGTTTAGATCCTTGTAGTGGGGTTGGTTTTTGTTTTAAGACTGATGTTACTTGTTTTCGGTTGGTGGATATAGAACTTGGTCGTGCCTTTTTGTTGGACGTTGTAATTAATACAGTGTCGTGTAGACTGATCAATATTTATGGTCCTCAATCTAAAGCCCAGAGGATTTCTTTATTGAAAAAAATCCGCCCCTTTTTATATACTAGCAGACTTGTTTTTTTTGCTGGGGATTTTAATATTAACATCCTGAAGGACAGTCCTTTCAATAAAGTATATTGTGATAAGGCATTCCTAAGGGACTTAATATCTCACACAGGGTTGAAGCAAGTATCTTTCAAGTCTTCTCAGTCGGCTAAACCTACTTATTATAGGGGTAGGTTGGCCTCCTGTATTGACCTGATTTTTCTTACCAAATCTCTATCATATGAGAATTTGGTTTCTATCCCCATTGAATCCTCCGACCACATTTTGATTGGAGTCTGTATGGAGTCTCCTTCTCGTAGAATAGCAGGCCCGGGATATTGGAAATTGAATTCTACTCTTTTAAAGGATCCCATAGTTTTGTCTTCCTTATCCAAGATTCTCCATAATAAATTACCTACGAAGCTTTTTTATGATAATGTGGGGTTATGGTGGGAAGACCTATAGGTCTGCATACGTGATTTTTTTTAAGGCAGTGGGAAAGGATCGACAATTTTCTAAATATTCTAGTTATCTCCGATTAAGAGAATATTTGGGGGTTTTACTTACTAAACATCATTTAGGAAGGGAGGATGTATCATTGGAGATTCAAGAAGTTTGTTTTAAGATGGAGTTATATCAATATAATAGGATGTTGTCTTTACAACAGGAATGGAGATTTGGAACCCAAGGGAAATTGGATCAAGGTAACCCCTTTCTGAACTGTCATAAAAGAACAGAGAAGAAATTGTTCCAGGGTTTAATTTCATCACAAGGTGTTTTGGTTTTGGATAATAAGGGTATTCTGTCTACCCTGGAAGATTATATTAGCCTAGTGTTTGGGACTCCAGTTCTAGATGAAGGATATAGTGACCAAATTTTGAAATCCGCTGCTTTACCTTGTTTAATCTCTTTCTTGCAGGATGAATTGCTCCTACCATTTACATCCTTAGAAATGGAGATGGTTATTCATTCCTTGAAGGGAGATATGGCTCCTGGATCGGATGGTTTGACTGCTGAACTATATAGAGTACTCTGGCGCATTATTCCGACTGAATTTTTGGAGGTGTTTAATTTCATGTGGTCTGACTTTTATTTACCTTCCTCTATGTATGAGGGATTAATGATTTTTTTGTATAAATCATGTGATCGGGCTGAGCTTACGAATTGGCATCCTATTACTTTGCTAAATGTAGATTTTTAAATTTTTGCTAAATTGCTTGGTAATAGAATGACATCGGTGATGACTCAACTTATTTTTCCTACTCAGTTTTGTTCTGTGCCTGGACGCCGTATTACTGAGGCCTTACTGCTACTACAAGAAATATTAGACAGTAAGACTTCATTGACGTTACCAGTTGGCGATGGGTATATTGTCAGCTTGGATCAGGCTAAGGCCTTTGACGGGGTTTCACATGCTTTTCTTTGGAATTGTTTGGCATCCTATGGTTTTCCGAATTTATTTATTCAAAGGATTAAATTATGTTATGCTCTAGCTTGTGTTAAACCATATGAGAATGGATGGATGGGG
Organism: Neoceratodus forsteri; assembly: GCA_016271365.2. NCBI lineage: Eukaryota > Metazoa > Chordata > Ceratodontiformes > Ceratodontidae > Neoceratodus > Neoceratodus forsteri. The sequence goes on from CM057449.1 coordinate 112,277,719, forward strand.
AAGACAATTTTGATACAAAAGGGAGTTAGACAAGGTTGTCCCTTTGAGCCCCATTCTCTATGTGTTCACTTTGGACCCGTTATTGCGTATTCTCCAGAAGTCCCCGAACATTCATCCCTTGGGTAAGGGTATTACGTTTCGAACTAAAGTACTTGCCTATGCAGACAATATTTGTTTATTGGTTTATGATGCAAATTCGGTTCGGTTAGCCTGTGCTTTACTTCAAGAATTGGGCAGAATTTCCGGAGCCCGGCTAAATGTGGCTAAATCTTGTTGTTTGAATGTTAAAGGGTTTAATGATCATGAGGATTTTTTGGGTGATATTCCCATCTCACGGGTGCCTTGTCACATTCTCGGTATTTATTTTGGTGGGGAAGATATGGCACGTACCAACTGGACCCGGGTGTTGGATGCGGGGCATTCTAAGGTTAAATTATGGAATAGGTGGAAACTATCTAAGAAACGTCGGATTTTTCTTTTAAAATCCTTCTTGATCCCTGAATTTTTGTTTGTTAGTTCGATATTTTTTTTACCGTCATGTTTGGTTACTTCATTGATGAGTTGTTTTTTTTCTTGTGTCTGGGGTAGTAGGTTAAATCCTAAAAAAAGGGAGGTTTTATATAATTCTATTAAATCTGGGAGCTTAAACATGGTTCATCCGGTGGTATTTTTTTTCACGATTTTTCTTTATGTTAACATTGTCCCTTTAGTCACTGGTTCTGTACAATTGTGGTGCAGGTGGGATACTGAAGCCTTACAGGGCGTGATTTTGGAATGGTTTAATAATGCTTTTTTGCATAAAAATAAAAGATTTCCTCGTCTATTTAGTAGATGGGATGGCGTCATAGATTTAATTAAGAAATGGGGTGTACGGCTTGTTGATGTAGTTCATCTGTCCAGAAAAGCAGTTTATGGGCAAATTATTTCCCAATATTTTACCATACCTGTCTTTACGAATTTTACTTTACTGGAACAAAAACGGATTTCTGACTATATTTCAGATTCTAGACTTCCGGTTCAGTTATGGGGTACTGTTTGGTTGGGGTTGCATGGTAGGATAAATGTAAAAGGGAGTCATAAACATAAGGCCTTATCTGAACAGTACTGTCCTCGTGTTTCTTGTTCCACGAAAATTGAAACTATGGATCATTTATATTTTCATTGTCCATATATTATAGAATTTTGGGATATAGTTAAAAATCGATGGAAAGGGATTGGCTCTATTCCACCAGCATCAGAGCTACTATTTTTTGGGATAACTCCATCTTTACCAGGTGGTGTGCATTATGGTACTTATTGTATTATCTTTGCTCATATTCTATACTGGATATGGATAGGTCGTTGCAGGTTTATTTTGCAACAACAGGTTATTACCCCATGGGAACTTTTTCAAATTATTAACACTGAATTATGTAAATGGAAATTGGAGGATAAAGTGCAGTTTTCTTATCTTCAGTGGTCTGGCCATTGGAACCACTTTGCTTTTGTAGGCCATTAGATGAGGATTTATTACACAAATATGATTTTTTTCTTTGTTTATCCTTTTTCTTTTTTTTTTCTCTTTCTTTAGTTTCAGAGTGGCTTATAATGGATTTCTTTTATATACTGCATTATGTATTGTTATTCTTTCATATCTATTATGTCAGTATGCTGGGTTTTTTCTCCCCTATTTAGGATTCAAGTATGACATTGATGTTTATTTTTGGTTCTTATTTCCTTGTTTTTTTTTCTTCCCCCCTTTCCTTTTTCTTTATTATGTTACTAATTATAATATTGACCTGTATGCGATATGGTATGGTTATATTAAACAATTCCCCTACCCGTTTAGTGGGGTGCGTGGGAGGGGCTTGTTTCAAATTGGTTCTTTTCTTGCATTTGAGGTTACTGTATGAAATAATTCTTGTTTATGTTTTTGTTTCTCCCCTTTTTATGATTTTTTATGATTTTGTATGATGAAATACTGCATTGATTTGTTTTTGTTTTGTTATGATTTCAATAAAAAATTCCCCTACTCTTTTCGATAAGTGCCATGGGATCTTTAACATCCACCTGAACTACCACCAATCCAGGCAGATGGAACCTTGGTTTAACATCTCATCTGAAAGACAGCACCTCAGAAGTGCAGCACCCCTCTCATGCTGCACTACAGTGTCAGTACTGGGATATTAACGCAAGTGCCAGATGTGGGAACTGAACCCACAGCCCTCTGATCTCCCAGCCTCAGAGGCGAGTGTGCTACCTGCTGAGCCACTGACACTGACTAAACATGTTCATATGTTAGGAAGAAGGACACCATTTTAATGAAGGCATATGTCCCAGTTTACAAAATGTGCAGCCCTCTATGTACGAGGTGCCAGTGGAACATATGCAGACAGCAGCAGTGAAGCCTCTGCAGAGGATGGTGATCATGCTGCCAGCATCACTAACAGAGAATGGTACAAATAATGATTTCCTTTTACATATTTGTATAGGGAGTCTCAGAACACACATAGGACTCCCTGACCAAGTACATCTGCATACTGAGCCACCCTGTAACTACATATGTGCACATGTCAGGCAGTGGAGGAAGTAGGCTGTAGGTTAACTAGGATCTGCAGCCTATGCATTAGGTAGGGAAATGGGCAGACTAGGTGGGCCAAGCGGTCCTTATCTGCCGTCAAAGTCTATGTTTCTAAGTGCATGTCACAAGTGGTCAGTTCACTTATTTTGTGGGACATACTGTGGAACATAAAACCTTTGGGGAGGCTTCCTGTGCTGTTCTTTACTTTGAAATGCACACAGTAACCTGCAAGAAAGGACACAGTGTCTGCACTACTATAAAACATTCATTAGGTTCATGAAAATGGCAAGATACCACTCATTAAGACTGCCAGACACTATTTACTGACAGGAAGGTTAAATAAAATGAGTAAGCAATTACAGACAGGTTACGTGAGGCAGTCACAAACATTTATTCACATCATAGCTCCGGCACCAATATGTTTTCCATTTAATGTGAGCTGCACAACCATGTCAGAGGACCTGTCACATTCCCTGCAGTTTGGCCAGCTATCTCCACCATGCACTCTCAGCATTTCTTTCTGGGGGGGGGGTGCCAAAAGGCAGAGAAATGGAACCAGTAAAGGATTATTATGAGGGAAACACACAGTCAGCATGACACGCAGTGACTGACCTACAGCCTATACATTAAAATACATGTTAATTTTTACAGATAAAACATAAATTATTGTCTGAAGATCGATGTCCCTGACAATTCCACTAGCCGCTAGGTCCTGCTTGCACACAAGCCTCCTCACCTGACATCATCACTCTGTGCAAGCGGGACTGGCAGGCGACAAAGGCTCATGCACGCGCAATGTTGTGGTGCTACATAAAAATGAAAAATAAACTGTTACACTATGTAACCCCCAGGTGGCGCTGTCCCAAGGGCTACTACCCCTGCCTGCTTGACTACTGACAGGTTGAGGGGCCTAGGTTCTATGGTGGGTGCCTCCACCCAGAGTTCAGGGTTTGTAGTGGTTAGACTAGCTTGGTCACAGCCCTCTGGGACACTGAGACCCCTTTTATTCCCTCTAGTGGCTCACCCAGTACCCCGGAGTTACAGCCCCAATACCCAACATATACACATTGTTCATTCATAAAGTACCACTTACACTCGAGACTGATTCTGCAGCACGTCTCTGAGGACCCCCTGTAAAATAAGGTTAAACAACATACACAGCAAAATATAATACTGTTTCCATAAGTATCAACACCACAGACAGTATATAGTATAACAATAACAAATCTGATTTATTTAGGGGGCAGTAACATGGGAGGGGGAAATCAGGTTAATTGGCAGAATTAAATCACAGTGCTGTGCACACATACAGGGTCTGAAACATCACACTCTGGGTACCCAAGTTAGAGGGGAGCTAGCCAGGTCCGTTGCCTGGGGTTGGCCGGCAGGTGCAGATGGACAGTACCCTGTAGAAGAAAATATATGCACAACACCCAGTTGTAATCCGCAGCTGGATGGCTCAGTCCATGAAGATGTGAAACAACAACAATTAGATGACACACTTGTGATTGAAAACAGGCTGCAGGGGAATACCCTGATTTGTACTCACACTACCCAAGCTGAGAACTGGATGGTGGATGTTCTTCTGGGTTGCCGGAAGAACGGGGCATGGAGACAAGGTCCTTGTGACTGGACCCCACTGCAGTAGATAGCAAATGGATTTAGTCCGAGACAAGCTGGGGTTTGCTTCCAGCTTCAACACACAGCACACAGGACAGGGAATTGTAAATAGCGATTCCCCACAAGCACTATGCACATTCATATGTAAAAGGAAAGCACTATACCAGGCAGGCTGCTCCCTGATCACGATCGCAATTACTGCAAAATACCCGGGAGCAGACACAGCAGCTTTAGTACCTGACAGACCAAACGCAATTCAGCAATTTCCCTAGTCTTCTACAGGGTTAGCCTGGTTTCTACTCTTCTAGTGCTTCTTTCTCCTAACAATGCTGATTCAGTCCAAACTGGCACTCACAAAGGCTGCAGACCAAAACTCAGGGCCTCACACGCACTTCCTGTGCGAAACTATACACTGCAGAAGCACACAGCTCCTTCTCTTTTCACTGCCACAACTGATCTGATCTTTCCAGTCAAAGAGCAGGGCATTTCCTTTAGCTCCACACTATTCTGTTGGCTGATTCAGCTGTCACTCACAATAAGACCCCTCTGTTGGTAGAAAAAGGTGCCAAGGTCAAAATTACATTTCCCAGAGTCACTGCCCATACAATCCCATTGTGGCTGGCTCAAATTAAGAGTCCAAGTTCTGATTCATCCAAAGGCTCCATTTTAGGGCTCCCTTAACCCAACTGGCCCTGCACAGCAGTTTAGCTCTGAAATGAACAGGTAACACACACAGAGTCCCAGCTGTAATAAGGGCAGGTTAGATAAACTACAATTTTGCTAATGCTTTAAATGATTACAGGCAAACAGTTACAGCTTTCAGATGGGCTTCCTTTGCACCTTCAGTAACCTCAAAATGGAGCAATTACTCCGCAGCTCTGGCAGGATTCGAGCATTAAATACACAGTCCCCCCATACAAACTAATTAAGTCTGCAAGCAGACAGCTCTTAAAGAGACAGTACATGGAGGCTAAAATGGCACTCACTTGCAACCACAGTTAAGCAGCTCAGATGACGAACACCACCCAGGCTTGGAGCATTCAGGCAATCTCTTGGAAGACTTTTGGGAACCCACATTTGCAGGGGGTTACACCCTTCCTGGCCTGGAAAAACTTGGTGTCCACATCAAGTAAGTACCCCCATAAGTTTCAATATAACCATATACATTTACATCAGTATCACATTAGGCTTATACATGTAATTATCAGTCAACATATCACCTTACCAGAAACACATTTCTGAAACTTTTCTGCACATCACTTTTTCACAGTATTATGTACACAATGTACCATAACTCAAGTTATTACCTCCTGCACATGAAACCTGAAGAGAGGGAGCCCTTTCCTATCAGCTACCGTGGTGCTCGATGGGGCAGGGGCACCATACCTAGAGGGCAACACAAGTAACTTGGAGTTAGCACTGATGTACAGTTTGGGCAATGAGCTCGGGGACACATATACTCCTTTATGGACAACATTGAGGGGCAAGTCCACAGGCCTCCTAGGGGAATCATAACTGAGGTGCTTTACAGCTCGACCTGTCTTTCTAGGGAGAACTGTTACAGTCTCTGCACTCTGAGCCTTATTTTCAGCTTTGTCCTCACTTGTCAGGGGAGTCTCCACTGGGGTAGAGAGGCTAGAACTTGGGGCACTTTCAGCTCCAGGAGTTATAATCTCTGAGTGCACAACACTTGGCTCACATGGAGAGCTTTCAGACACTGGCAGTGGACCGTCAGGGCACTCAGAATACTCTTCTTGTTCTGATATATCACCAGTCTGTCCCAGTCCATCATTTTCCTCCTCTGCAAACTCAAACAGTTCAAGCATACACAAAGATTCCATATCATCTGACTTGATGCTTTGCATTTCACTTTCCGGGAGCATTGGCTCCAAGGACAAAGCTGGGGGCTTAGACAGTCCAGATGGTCCAGTTTCATCTCCAGGATTGATTAGAGGATTACCCCGAAACAATTGACTCAGTTCGTAAGAAGGTTAATATTCAAAGCCTCACTCACTTTCCTCTGACATGGACTAACAGTCATGTGCAACTGGGACTTGTGGAGGGGAACACTTTAACTCAGCTTCTGTAGCTGCAGACTTTCTTGACTTTTTCTTAGCAGCAACTCTAGTCACTGGTCCAGAGGGGGCATTTTCTGGGGGTTCAGACTCAATCAAGATTTGTCAAATGGTCAGTACATGATTTCTATGCACTGTTTTCACATCTTTTGAGTTATTCTCTGGCCTTACTTTGTACACAGGCAGATCATTTAGTTTGCCTACCACAATGTGGGGGAGATGGTGTCACCTATCAGCAATCTTATGTTTGCCATGCAGTCCCAGATTTCTTAGCAACACTTGATCTCCCTCCTGGAGTTCCAGTGCTTTCACTTTTTTATCATACCATTCCTTGTTGGCCAGATTTCTTTTGGCAGCCATGGTTTGAGCCAGTTGGTACATATGATTTAGTTGGGCCTTTAACTTTTGCACATACTGTAAATGGTTATCAGCTCGAACCTCATCAGGGGAAACTCCAAAACAGACATCTACCAGTAGTTGGGCTTCTCTTCCAAACATCAGGCGATAGGGGGAGAACCCTGTGGCATCACTTTTGGTGCAGTTGTAGGCATGTACCAGGGTGCTAATTTGTTGGCTCCATCTGGGCTTGTTCTTTGGGTGGAGGGTGCCTAGCATATTTAGCAAAGTGCAGTTGAAACGTTCAGGCTGTGGGTCCCCCCTAGGGGTGGTAAGGGGTGGTTCTGAACTTTCGCACTCCCCACAGAGAAAGCATCTCTTTGATCAGATGACTCTCAAAGTCCCTCCCTTGATCAGAATGAATTCTTTGTGGTGCCCCATAGTGAACAAAAAAGTTTTCTATAAGTCTATAAGTACTTTGGCCACAGTGGATGCCTTCTGGTCCTTGGTGAGGAAAGCTTGGAAATATCTTGTAAAATGGTCAGTGAACACCAGCACATTACTGATATTTCTTTGATCTGGCTCCAAACTCAGAAAGTCAATACAGACCAGCTCCATGGGGGAGATGGTGGTGATGTTAACTAGGGGAGCAGCCCTCTGGGGCAAAGCTTTCCTCTGTAAGCAGCGACTACAAGTTCTAATGTGTTGTTCAACATCAGCCCCCATCTTAGGCCAATAGAATCTGGATCTCACCAAGTCAAGTGTTCTGTCTATGCCAAGGTGCTCCATGGGGTTGTGTAGGGACCTAAGCACCAAGTCTCGAAAGGCAGCGGGCAAGACTAACTGTTTATCTATTTGTCCCCCTCTGTCTACTGTTTCTCTGTATAACAGTCTATTAATAATTTTCAACTTAGAACCTTCCTTGAATAACAATGCAGTTCTCAAATCAGTGGAGCGTAACTTGGACACATCTTTCCCTGCATAGAGGGCTTCTAGAGCTGATTTGATCATGGGATCTCGGGATTGAGCCTGCTGAATACTGTCATTGTCCAGCTGTGGCAGTGCACCAATGTTTATTGCAGAAAAGTGGCAATAAGCAGCAGGTATGCAATTCTCAGAGGGTCCCAAACAATGCACCATACAGTCCATTGCATCCGTGGACATTTGTTCCTCCCTGTCAAACTTCTGTCAGAGTGCTCGAATATCAGGTTCTGACAGTCTGACCCAGTCATTCCGGGGAATAGGCCTCTGTGAGAGAGCGTCAGCATCTATGTGGTTCAGACCCGCTCTGTATTCAACAGCATAGTCATATGTAGATAATGCAGAAAGCCACCTATGGCCAGTAGCATCCAACTTAGCTGAAGTCTGCACATAGGTCAAAGGATTATTGTCAATGTTTACTAGTATTTTAGCTCCATACAAGTACTCGTGGAATTGGTCAACAATGGCCCACTTCAAAGCTAGGAACTCTAACTTATATACAGGATAGTTCTTTTCAGATAGGGTCAGACTTCTGCTGGCAAAGGTCACTGGTCTCAGGCCATTCTCATGCTCCTGGTACAACACAGCCCCCAAACCATGCAAACTAGCATCAGTGTGTAGGACATAGGGTTTTGCTGGATCTGCATAGGCCAGAACACGAGCATGGGTAAGTTGATATATAATCTCATGAAAAGCAGCTTCACAATCAGGTGTCCATCGTGCCCCAAAAACTTCATTAGGATGGAAATACACTCTCTCAGTCTCAGGGGGAGTTGATCTCTTGTATTTTTTGTGGGTAGGAGGGTAACCTTGAGTAAGATTAAGTAAAGGACGGTTCACTCTTGAATAGTTCTGGATGAAACGGTGATAGTAGCCACAGAATCCCAGGAATCTTTGCAGTTCTTTTAGATTGTGGGGCTGTGGCCAGGTGGTCAAGGCCTCAACTTTACTTGGGTCGGTCTCTATTCCCTCGGTAGAGACTATATGCCCAACATACTTTACAGAGGTTTGGAAGAACTGACATTTATCGATGGACAGTTTCAGGCCAAAGTCTTTCAGTCAGTCCAACTCCTTGAATAATCTGCCCTCATGTTCCTCCAGTGAGCTTCCAAACACAATAACATCATCTAGGGGTAACCACTAGGTGGTTCTATCCCAAGGGCTATTACCCCTGCCTGTTTGACTACAGACAGGTTGAGGGGCCTAGGTCCTATGGCCTAGGGCCTAGGGTTTGTAGTGGTTAGATTAGCTTGGTCACAGCCCTCTGGGACACTGAGACCCCCTTTTATTCCCTCTAGTGGCTCACCCAGTACCCCAGAGGTACAGCCTCAATACCCCAGGTATACACACTGTTCACACATATAGATACCACTTACCCTCGAGACTGGTTCTGCAGCACGTCTCTCAGGACCCCCATAAAATAAGGTTAAACAACATACACAGCAAAACACAATACTGTTTCCATAAGTACCAACACCACAGACAGTATATAGTATAACAACAACAAATCTGATTTCTTTAGGGAGCAGTAACATGGGAGGGGGAAATCAGGTTAATTGCTGGCATTAAATCACAGTACTGTACCCACATACAGAGTCTGAAAAGTCACACTCTGGGTACCCAGGTTGGGGGGGGTAGCCAGGTCTGTTGCCTGGGGTTGGCCGGCAGGTGCAGATGGATAGGGCCCTGTAGAAGAAAATACATGCACAACACCCAATTGTAATCTGGAGCTGGAGGACTCAGTTCATGAAACAGTGAAACAACAAGAATTAGATGACACACTTGTGATTGAAAAACAAGCTGCAGGGGATTACCCTGATTTGTACTCACAACACCCAAGCTGAGGATCGGATGGAGAAGGTCCCTCTGGATTGCCAGAAGAGCAGGGCATGAGGACAAGGTCCTTGTGACTGGACAAAACTGTAGTTGATAGCAAACGGATGTAGTCTGAATTTAGCTGGGGTTTACTTCCAGCTTCAGCACACAATTCACTGTACAGGGGGTTTGAAATAGCGATTCCCCACAAGCACTATGCACATTCATATGTAAAAGGAAAGTACTATACCAGGCAGTCTGCTCTTTGATCCCGATCGCAATTACTGCAAAATACCCAGGAGCACACACAGCAGCTTCAGTTCTTGACAGACCGCGTGCGATTCAGCAATTGCTCTAGTCTTCTATAGGGTGAGCCTGGTTTCGACACTTCTAGTGCTTCTTTCTCCTCACAACTCTGATTCAGTCCAAACTGTCACTCACAAAGGCTGCAGACTAAAACTCAGGGCCTCACACGTGCTTCCTGCACAGAACTATACACTGCAGAAGCACAGAGCTCCTTCTCTCTTCACTGCCACAACTGATCTGATCTTTCCAGTCAAAGAGCAGGGCATTTCCTTTAGCTCCACACTATTCTGTTGGCTGATTCAGCTGTCACTCACAATAAGACTCCCCCTGTTGGTAGAAAAAGGTGCCAAGGTCAAAACTATATTTCCCAGAGTCACTGCCAATACAATCCCCTTGTGGCCGGCTCAAATTAAGAGTCCAAGTTCTGATTCGTCCACAGGCTCCATTTTAGGGCTCCCTTAACCCTATTGGCCCAGCACAGCAGTTTAGCTCCAAAATGGAGAGGTAACACACACAGAGTCCCAGCTGCAATAAAGACAGGTTAGACAAACTACAATTTTGCTATGCTTTAAATGATTACAAGCAAACAGTTACAGCTTTCAAATGGGCTCCCTTTACACCTTCAGCAAGCGCAAAATGGAGCGATTACTCTGCTGCTCGGGTGGAATTCGAGCATTAAATACATAGTTCCCCCATACAAACTAATTAAGTCTGCAAGCAGACAGCTCTTAAAGAGACAGTACGCGTGGAGGCTCAAATAGCACTCACTTACAACCACAGTTAAGCAGCTCAGTCGCTGAACACCACACAGGCTTGGAGCATTCAGGCAAGCTCCTGGAAGACTTTTGGGAATCCCCATTTGCAGAGGGGTTACATAGGTATACCAGGCACTCTAATAAGTTCATGTGCCCCACTGCATGCTCCATCAATCATTGAAAAGTAGCTGGGGCACCTGAAATCTCTTGGGGCATCCTCATGAATTCATGGAAGCCAAGAGGACTGGTAAAGGCAGTCTTCTCATGGTCTTCTGGGGCCATCGGGATCTGGTAGTACCCACTGGGAAGATGCAGCACAGAGAACCACTTGCTGCCGTTCAGGCGGTCCAAAGCATCCTGAATGCGAGGCATTGTATACTGATCCGGGATAGTCCGCTGGTTTAAAGTGCGATAATCCACACACATCCTTACTGTCCCATTTTTTTTTCTCACTAGCACGATAGGGAAAGCATGTGGGTTTCTGGATTCTTGTGTTACACCAGCAGCAAGTATCTCTTGCAGATGCCGTCTCACATCATCCATGTCAGCAGGGGCCAGGTGTCGAGACTTCTCACGAAATGGCCTTTCATCATGCAGCTGAATGTGGTGTTCAGCTCCTTGCACGCATCCTACATCCCATTCCTTTAAAAAAAACACCTGGTCTCTCTGCACAAGCTTTCTACTGATTCTTATCTTCCATTCAGCTGGCAACGTGAAGTCTCCAAAATCAAACAAGTCGGGCATCACTCTGTCATTCTCCCCTGAACACTTGTTACTGGGTAGCACGGCAGCATCTGCACAATGTACATTAGCCAGGGTGCAACCTCTATTTACTCTAATCTCTCTATCAGACACATTATGAACTTGGACCATTACCCCTCTAGTATAAGCATGGGCTCAGACAGGCAAACTACTTGGCTTGATCATCAATCCTTCCGGCAATTTCCCATCGCCTGGTGCATCCAGAATGAGTATTTTATTCTTGACATCCTTTTTGATATGGACTTCCCCCTGTAGGGTATACTGGGCATTTGGCGCCAGGATCAGAGACTCAGGATCCTTCTTCCAGACAATTCCAACCGGTTCCTCTGGTTCCACTTTTTTAGCATCTCTCTGTGCCTCATAGGCCTTTTTGATCAAGGCCGGAATTCTTAAAGCTGTACTAGTCCTTGACCCCTGTTTTTCATAACACAACTGCACCAACTGTCCAAGCATATGCACATTCGTCCCAACTAGTAGAGGAACCCCATTATACAGTCCAGTAGGGGGACACACTAAGGCCAGGGTCTCTACTTGCTCTGCCACTTCAGCCACGGAGGTGGGAAAAGACAGCCAAATTCAGATATATCCAGAGTAGGGGTAGGCCTTCTCACTTAACCCCCAGACATGCAGCCCCTCCAATGGTTGTAAGGGTACATCAGACAAATGCTTCTGATACCAGTCTTGGAACATAATTGTCACTTGGGAGCCACTGTCTAATACAGCTCTGGCAGACACTCCATTCACCTTTACAGTGGTCTCCATGGAGGAACCCACTATTCTGGACCAGTCTGGAGAGGCAGTAGTGGGGACCTGGGCAACTGACCTTGCCACAAAGGGATGTGAGCTAGCATTTCTGAGACCCTCACTGGAATCATTTTGTGCACTACTTAACCACTGATTTCTTCTCTAAAGCTCTCCCTGTAGCCTATATACCACTTTGTCTGGGTCCTTTGGGGACCGGCACTCTCTCTTCATGTGCCCATCCTTCCCACAGTTATAGCACAACATACTTCCTGGAGTCTGAACTGGCCGAGGCATCACACTGGGGGCCAGGTCGAGGGTACTATTAACTGGGAACCTTGGTGCCATCTCGATCTGCAGCATGATAAGCATTGGGAAGCATCTCATCAATTTTCCCACTTCTGTGATCAAGACATCGAGTTTTGAGCTGTTGTCAGCAGGAGATGTATGGATGGGTACCCCCACCCCCATAGCAGATGCAGTCGGATGAGGGTCAGGGCCTGTACTTGTAGGAGCGGCCTTCATAAAGAGACTGTTTTTTATTTCCCTGAACTTTCTCAGGAGTTCACCCCATGGTGGCACACCCTTTTCCTTCTCAGATCACTCATTAACTGCCAACCTCTGCACCTGAACTTCACTTGACGGGTCACCCTCAGTCACTCGGGTCGTAGCAGCAGCTATTGGTGCAAGTCCCTCCCGGGGTCGCCTTTTCTCAGCCCCTCGAATTTCTCTCATTAGCTCATCATAGGAGGGTGGGGATTCCAGTCGATTGGCCAGGGATAACTGAAGCAACAGCAGTTCTGAGAAGGGGGCAGACTTAATGATCCTGTCCAGCCTGGTTCAGTCCATTTCAATCGCTGGCAATCTACTCTTTCTGAGGCATTCTTGCAACAATTTTTCCAGCTGAGATACATACACAGACAACAGCTCCCCTTGGTACTGTTGTGCATGTCTTACTGTCCACCACAGGTCCTCATCGGAATCTGAACTCCCATACACATTCTCCAAGGCCTCAAGATAGTCCTGTGCAGTCACTTCAGGGTTACTGGCCCATTTTGCACAGCTGGTAGCCAGGGCAGGACCTCGGAGGCTCTCACTTAACCTCTAGCACTTGAGGGGCAACATAGTCTATCCAGGTCTCCCAGTCATCCTTCCCTTGTGGGGTGTGGAGGGTGCCGGAGAAAATGTTCAACCTGCGGTAAAAGTCATGACTATTGGCAGGTACAGACATAGGGGCTAGCACTGGCACAGAAAGAGGGGCAATAACGGGTGCTGGAGGGGGAAGGGGTGTTGGTGGAGGAACGTTCTCAGGTGGCAATAATAGTTTATTTAAATCCTCTACACTTTTCCCTTCCTCCAGCAACAATTTAACAAATTTCTTCTTAAAAGTTTCAGATAGCGGAGGGGGCTCATCCCCCCTCGGGTCTTTACTGTCCTTAGTTATCACTCTCCAGGCAATGAGGGCTCCCTCTGGGGTAATAGTCTGTGGCACTTTGGAGCTATCTATGAGGTCCTCATACTCTACTAGGGCCATGAAAGTGTAGGTGAGCAGATCAGCATGTCGACCCACCACCACAGGGTTTTATAAACCTTCCACCTTGGAAAGTACTCCCTGTACAGGGTCCGTATTGATACCAAGGGGGATGTCCAGGATAAGCATAGCATTTTGAGGGTTGATCTCCTCCCCAGTACAACACTCCACCAACCGGTGCACAGCAACTTCTGTTGGGGTACCCATTTATTTTTTTTAACAGTGGTTCGTAAATGTGGCCACTAGAGGACACAAAATCCCAGTGGTGAGCCTCTAAGATGTAACCCTCAGGTGGCACTGTCCCAAGGGCTACTACCCCTGCCTACTTGACTACTGACAGGTTGAGGGCCTAGGTTCTATGGTGGGTGCCTCCACCCAGAGGTCAGGGTTTGTAGTGGTTAGACTAGCCTGGTCACAGCCTTCTGGGACACTGAGACCCCCTTTTATTCCCTCTAGTGGCTCACACAGTACACAGGAGTTACAGCCCTAATACCCCACATATACACACCGTTCACTCATAAAGTACCACTTACCCTCGAGACTGATTCTACAGCACATCTCTGAGGAAACAGTGTAAAATAAGTGTAACCTCCCCTGTCACCCGGGGTTACTAGAATCCCAGTAAGACCTAGTGGTAGGCAGGGAAGGCAGCTTGTGAAACTCCAGTTAAATGGATTTCACACTGACTCACTCTGTTCTCAGTCTCAGCTGAGACTGAGGGATGACATCATTTTAGAACTGTCGCAGCTGCATAAGTCACACTGGAATGTTGCAGTTGGAGGCTAGAGTAGAATGTTGGGGAATTTGAAGGCAGTCTGTGTGCAGTCTGAGAAGGAGATTGTAGTGCAGCTGCTTGTGTGCAGGCTCTCCGAGCTTTAAGCTCTGATTCAGAGCTACTTTTGTATTTGGTGTGTGTTTCCACCATAACAGGAACACAGGAACTGGTTATTGAAGTGGTGGAGACCGCTCTCAATTGTTCAGAGCCCCATCCCTGAGGGGATGGGGGGAGGTGTCTGCCCGTTTTCCAGGGGCAACCCCCCTGTGTCCGTCTAAGGGAAAGAAGCTCCCTACATGAGTTGTGCTGAGGCACCAGAAGCTCTGTAAGAGATTCCTTGAAGAGAAAACGCCTGTGGGGCACCTGCAACCAAAGGGTGAGTTCGCTCTGAGAAAGGGCCAAGTGTTTTCACCTGAAACAGAAGGAAACTAAAGGGACTGTTACTGTGGGGTCAGGAAAAGAGAGCCAAGTACAGTTGGAAGATGTGGGGATTGGACTGCTTAACTCAGTGGGGGTCTAGAGTAATGGACAAAGCCACTTATAAGTATGTTCAAGGCAAGCACAAAATGGAAAGAAAGAATGTGGGGATTGGACTGCTTAACCTGTGGGGGGTCTAGAATAATGGACAAAGCCACTTATGAGTATCGTAAAGGCCAGCACAAAATGGAAAGAGATGTGGGGATTGGACTGCTTAACCTGTGGGGGTCTAGAGTAAGTAAGTAAAATTTTATTTTTAAGCGCTTTTCAGAAATCCAAAGCGCTGTACAAATGAACAACATTTAGAATAACAACCATATTATTCACAATAAAATCATTCTCCAAAGGACAATGCCACTTATTTTTAAGTATGTTCAAGTTCAGCACCAAATGGAAAGAAAGAATGTGGGGATTGGACTGCTTAACCTGTGGGGAGTCTAGAGTAATGAACAATGCCACTAATTTTAAGTATGCTCAAGTCCAGCACAAATGGGAAGCAATACAAGTAGATTGAATGTGAAATACATTTAGCAAGAATCTACACAGCAAAGTGTTAAAGGATGAGGTGTTTACAGTCCAGAGAAATGGCCGGGTATGAATTGTGGGAGCGAGAGGTGGGAGACCCCCCCATCGATAGTAATCAAATTTACCTCTACGGATTTGCTCTGAGACACCTTTTGCTTTCCTTCAGGTACTTGGCCAGTGCCTGAGGAAAGTACAAAGACGTGGGATTAAAGAGGAGGATTCCCTGATGGAGCCGAGATGCTCTTAGGTGGTTTAGGGAGCCACCAGCAAATGTTTCCACAAAGTATGGAAGGTGTCCAGGTGGCTGGCAAGGGAGCCAAGCCAGGGAAAACCCAGAGTAGTGTACAAGTTCGGGCTGTGTAACCCAAAGCAGCATACAAGTCCGGGCTGTGTGCCCAGTGTGTGGTAGAGCCTGAGGGATAAAGTGGTGAGGATGTGTTCTGGTCTCCTTTAATCTGCATTACCAGGAGTGTAGCCCCGTGGGGGTCCATCTATGCTTTGTTTATTCTGTTTGGATGTGAATAAAAGCCACACTTTAGAATACCACTTCTGGCATTGAACATTACAGTTATTGCTTCCTGTGTTCGGAGTTACTTGGGTGCCCCTGTGCAGAGTAGCCAAACCTAGCCTTTGTGCCGAGTGGCCTATTCCTCCCCGAACCCAGCCCACCAGGTAGAGCTGTCAGATACAAACGGCATACCAGGTAGGGGTTACAAAAATAGAGGTACCGTTGAGGATTTGGGTTTGGAATTTAGGGAGGAATGTAAGAAAGGTCGCTCGGGCAAAGGGCTAGCGTTTTGGCTATCTGGCAGTGGGTAGCCCAAACAGCTGAAGCAGTGTTAACTAATGTGCCGCTGTGTGCTGTTATCCATGTGCTGCTGTTAAAATGTAAACTGTTTATCAAGGAGCAGTAAAACCTGAGAGTGTATACCCTTGTCCTGCATCAAATTACAGTATTTGCCAGCTTTTAAAAGTGTTTGTGACAAAGAAAAGTGTGGAAAACTGTGGGTAGCAAAAGGATAATTGTGCCCTAGACG
Organism: Neoceratodus forsteri; assembly: GCA_016271365.2. Lineage (NCBI taxonomy): Eukaryota > Metazoa > Chordata > Ceratodontiformes > Ceratodontidae > Neoceratodus > Neoceratodus forsteri. Next base: position 112,294,015 of record CM057449.1, read on the forward strand.
TTGGAAATGCTTTCTTGTGAACCGAGAGACTGTTGTACTTAATGGCCATGAAAAATGGTTGAAATGGTGCTCCTGCCTAAGAGCTTCAGTTGAAAAAAAAATGTGGTTTGTAGTTTAAATTTGCCTGCTCGAAGATCGCCGTGAGGAGAAGAGCACTTGAGAGTAAAGAGGCTCATTTGCATGGCATCAAGTGATTGGTGAGACTGCAATCAGTCCCGGCCCCAAGCCAGCTTTAGAGCGACAGCCCAGCATTCGAGAGGGAGAGTGAGTGGAGTGTGCGTACTGGCTTGTTAGGAGGAGCGTCACGGTGTCTGAAAGCACTGTAAAAAAGTATGAAAAACTAACTTTTCTGTCTAAATTCGGGCTCAACCCACATCTCGATCGACTGGACTGTGAGTGTGGTGTTCAGAGGGACAATCGGCAGGACAGCCAACCCGCTTCTGTCCAGAGGCCTCCAAGACTGGCTGCAGGCCGTTGTCCATCGCAGCAAACAGCTACTGATAACAGTGAGTACCAACAGAAATAATTGCTCAAACTAAGTGATTTTGCCAAAAGCCAGCTGACTCTTGTGTAGCAGTGTAATCGCTGTGCAAACAAGGATTGTGTTAAGTTTTTTACCAGCAAAAGCAAACATTCTAAACCATCAACTGTGAGCATAGTTGTAAGTTCAGCGGCAGTATAAGTTTCAAGGCCATGAGAGAGACTGTGAGTTGTATCAGATATGCAGCAAGAGTTATAGGCAATCCTGTGCTATGAAATACTGAGGCTTTTAGGGACTGTGAGCTAAAGCAATGTCTTCAGCAAGTGAAACGTCCATGGTAAATCATATAAATGTGCTAGGAAAAAGAACAGTGCAAGTTTGTGCAGTTTGAGCGAAGTTATCAGTAGAGTGTGTAAATCGGATGCACAGTGGCTTGACCCAATTACATAGTGTTGATGCGTAGGAGTGCTGCCGCTGCCATTTCAGGGTTGGGTAGTAATGTAAACACAGCAGCAGAGGAGCCATTTTGAAAGAGAGAGAAAGTTTTCAGTGAAATGGGACTTGAAATAACAGTGAGCGTTTGTTTGTTTTTCTCTGCAGTCATGGCTTCAGGATCAGCCCGCTACCAGGAACATGCCCGGGCTGTGATAGCTGTAGAAGTTAACAAGTTAAGGGACATTGAGAGATGTTACTGCGGAGGATGACTGCCTCCTCATGTGGCAATTCCTGGATATCCAGTGCAAGTATGTTTGATGTGCTTAAATGCTGGTAGGGACGTCTTCATGGTTCCTCACTGTTCTGGATGCTTAGAGAAATATGGTTTATTTAAAGTGCCCAAGATTAATTTGGCTCCCACATGGATAAAAGTTCAAGAATCTGCAGTTGGCAGCACACAGCACCAGATGGACCCTGTTGGAGAAGGCCCCTCTGGAGAGTGTGGCACAAAGCTAGAGGGTGCAGATTTACAGACAGAACAATGTGCTGATGTTTCAGATTCTGAGTCACAGAGAGACATCTCAGGAAGAGCATCAGTAGACCCATGGAGATCGGGGCCTAGCCCAAGTCTCATAGGAGAAGACGAGATGAGGGAGGCCTTTGAATGGGGGGTTTCGACCTCCGTGTCCAGTGAAGAGTGGACAGTCTCAGGAGTGAAGATGACTGCTCACTCCTGGGCACAGATTCTCAGTGAGGAATGTAACCCCCAGCGGGCACTACCCTTAAGGCTACTACCTCTGCCTGCCTCCACAGAGACAGGGTAAGGGGCCCAAATCCATTGATGGGTGCCTCCACCCAGAGGTTGGGGTCAATAGTGTTGAGATTGCCTCAGTCACAGCCCTCTGGGTTACTGCAACCCCCCGTTCATCCCACTAGTGGCTCACACTGGGTACCAATAACACTTTTCACCAATACACTCACCCCCCCCGGCTAATATCTCTCCACTCCCTCCGGAAACCCCCTGTAAAATAAGGCACAGTTATATTACAGTCACCAAACAGCCATTCCCCAGTAATGTACACAATAGCCAGGGTGTAGTTGCAAAACAGACAATCTGATTTATTTAAGGGGGAAATAACAAAGGGAGGGAGATCAAGTTGATTGGCTTATCACTATACTCATCTACCTAGGGCTCTGTGCACAGGCCTGACCCTGATATTTACTGTCCCTGGGTATCCAAGCCCTAATGGCTAGTCCACCATGGCAGCTGGTTGGGGCCCTGACACAGATAGCCTTTGAAATCCTGCGCAGGTCAGAATAGGAAGAACATTCAGTTAGGTAGTCAGCAGTATAATTAAACAACTTAAGACCACTGTTGCAAACTTAGCAGGGAGCTACCCTGATTTAACACTCACAAATCCAGCAAGCAATGATTCCTTCACCACTGGCAGGGCTGAGCCTGAATTCCACCAACCTCCTCACACATTTATATGGCAAACCACAGAGGGGTACCACATCAGGCAGCTGCTTCCAAGGCTCACACGAACTCATAGCCACTGAAATGCTGCAACGGCAGCTTCAACTTTCCCCTGGGACCGAGCGCGATTCAGCAGATTCTCCAGTCCTCCAACAGGTTGAGCCTGGTGGGTAGCTGTGCTGGACACAGCCTCCTCTGACCGCCCACCGATGGATTTAGTCCGTTTTTTCCCAACGGCAGACAAACGGCCAAACAGGCCTTCACGCGCTTCCCGCGAGAACGCTCCACTCGCGCAGAAGCACAGAACTCCTCACTCTTCACCAGCCACAGCGCATCTCCCCTTCTCAGCCTGGGGCTCTCCTTGAACACTCAGGGCTACCCGTATCCATTTGCTGGCACACCTGTCAGTCAGCCAATCCTCTGCCCCTAGTGGTACGATAAAGGCGCCATATCCCATAATGCCTTCTCCACCCTACAAGCAGATCTCCTATTGGTCAGGCAGCTCTCCAGATGTCCCGAAGCACTAATTAGTTCAATTCAGCAGTTCCGGACCAACATGGAGGGGACAACCAAAACAGTCCTCATTGCAAAGGAAGGCAGGTTAGAACAACTACATTATCATTATCAGTTTACGCCACTTTCAGTAGACAATTACATCCCACCAACAAAACTTACTCTGGGCCAGCAGCGACCCTAGAAGCGAGCTACTTTGCAGCGGCCCAGGCGGGACTCAGGCATACAACCCACAACCTCTCATTTCAATAAATCCCGACTGCAACAGGCAGTTCTTAAAGAAACAGTAAGTGGAGGTTTCAAAACACTCCCTATTACTCATTATTCAGCTAAAGAGCAGGACACTAGCCTGGTAGGGAGCACTTAAACAAGCTTAGAGGGAGTTTTAAAGAACGCCCATTTGCAATGGGGTTATACCCTCCCTGTCCTGGAAAAACTTGGCGTCCGTGCCAAGTAGCTGCCCTTAATTTGCTTAAAGGCACACAGCCTAACTAAGACTACATCACACTTTGCATTACATACATGAATATTACATTCACATTGTATTATGGTTTACACAACATTATACACATAAACTCTCGTTCCCCTTTAACTCAGGTCATTAGTTCCTACTCATGACACCGGGACAGGGAAACCCCTCCCTTTTAGCTACTGACGAGCACCTGAAGTGGGGGCACCACACTCAAAGGGCAATACTATCAATCTGGAGTTATCCCCCAAGGCTAACTTAGGCAATGAACTTGAGGACACATACACCCCTTTGTGGACTACATTTAAGGGCAGGTCCACCGGCTGACCTAGAGACTCATAACTCAACTTTATTACCGGCCTTATTTCTCGGCCGGATCACCTAGGAGTCTCAGGAGGCCTTGAAACAGGCTCTGATTCCACTTCAGTCTCCTTAACATTAGCAACGGGAATCTCTAAGGGGGAAACAGGCTCAGAACTCATAGGACTATTGGGGGCCTGACCTTCTATCCCCGGACCCACCCCACTGGGCTCAGCTGGGAGCTGTCTAGGCACAGGTGAGGAACCATCAGGGCATTCAAAGTATTCTTCAGGTTCTGGCATATCACTTACTTGTTCCCCCATCTCACTATCGTCTTCAGAAAGGTCAGATAATTCAGCCAGGTCAGACAGTTCAACCCTGCTCAGGGGTCCCACCCCAAGGGGATTGCTGCTGCCCAATTCAAGCTCTGGAAACGTGGGGTCCGGAGATGAAGCTGGGGGCTTAGACAGTCCAGAAAACCCAACCTCATCTCCAGAGTTAACAAGGGGATTGCCCTGAAATAACTGACTCAGTTCATAAGAGGGATAGTAGTCAATATCATCTTCGTTGTCTTCTGGCCTCAATGGTTGATCATTTCCTTCTGCAGATGTTAGGTGAGGCCCTCCAGATTGGTCTGTTGAAGAATCAACGGGTTTGGTGCTTTTCCTGGCAGCAGATCTAGTCATAGGCCTGGGGGGGGGGGCATTTGGAGGTTCAGCTTCAATCAGGATTTGCCCGATTGGTAGCAGATGATTTCTGTGTATAGTTTTTACATCTTTGGAATTGTTTTCAGGCCACACTTTATATACAGGCAAGTCTGTCAGTTTTCCTACAACAATGTGGGGTAGGTGATGCCATCTATCAGCAATTTTATGTTTCCCATGCAGTCCCAGATTCCTCAGTAACACTCTATCCCCTTCTTTTAGCTCCATTGTTTTCACTTTCTTATCATATCTTTCTTTGTTGACCAGGTTTCGTTTAGCAGCCATGGTCTGTGTCAGTTGGTAGGCATGATTCAATTGAGCCTTTAATTTCTGCACATACTGTAAATGGTTCTCTGCTTGCACCCCATCAGGGGAAACCCCAAAACACACATCCACTGGTAGTCTAGCCTCTCTCCCAAACATCAGTCTGTACGGGGAAAATCCTGTGGCGTCACTTTTCGTACAGTTGTAAGCATGAACTAGGGTGCTAATCTGCTGGCTCCATCTTGGTTTGTCTTTTGGTTGCAATGTGCCCAACATGTTGCGCAATGTACGGTTAAACCTTTCAGGCTGAGGATCTCCCTGAGGATGGTAGGGGGTAGTTCTTGACTTTTGTACCCCCCACAAAGACAGCATCTCTTTAATCAAACGGCTCTCAAAGTCCCTACCCTGGTTGGAATGGATCCGCTGCGGAGCCCCTTAGTGGATGAAAAAGTTCTCAACAAGTATCTTAGCCACCGTGATTGCTTTCTGATCCTTAGTAGGGAAAGCCTGTGCATACCGGGTAAAATGATTAGTGACCACCAATATGTTACTGACACTTTTTAAATCTGGTTCTAGACTCAATAAATCAATACAGACCAGCTCCATAGGGCACTAGTGGTAATGTTGACCAGGGGAGCAGCCCTCTGGGGTAGAGCTTTCCTTTGCAGACAGCGGCTACAGGTCTTGACATATTGCTCTACATCCATACTCATTTTCAGCCAGTAGAATCGAGCCCATACTAGATCAAGTGTTCGGTCTATGCCAAGATGTCCCATTTGATTATGCAAGGACCTTAAAGGATACCTAAACAACATTTTGACAACAAACTATTAAAAAATCTGACTCCGTAGGTGGCTAAAGAAAAGGCTGCTATATTCATTAATGCTAAAACTACACTGATGTAATTTTCCTAAATGTGGTTCCAGATCATTTGAAAATTGTAAAATCAGCCTTCTAATTTCAAAAAAACTGCCTTACCTGCTTCTTAAAATGGCCGCCAAATGTGTTATGTGATGACATCATCGGAGCCAAAGTCAGAGAGATATATGACTCTCCATAGTGCTAAATAGTTCTTTTTTCCCTTTGTATAGAATTGTTTTACCCAAATGGTTATAACCATTTGCATTGTTTTGTATAATATACATGTTAGGCTATGGTTGTGTTCATTTTGTTTACTTTAACATGCTGAAATTGTGTTTTAGTCCAACCTACATTCTCAGTGGCAAACCACAGTGCAGTACAGATCTTGGATAACCTGGTGGTCTAGTGGTTATAGTGGATCCAGGATGCTACAGTGGGGGTGCTGGATTGGTGTGTATGCTTAATATGCACTTCTTCTTCTGGAAGGTAGTCCTGCTAAATGCCAGGAGCTTGGGCAATAAAATGCCTGAGCTCCAGGCGATGTTAACTGAGGGAGCAGTGGATGTGGCAGCGGTCACTGAGACTTGGGCCACTGCAAGACATGACTGGGACCTGAACCTGGAGGGTTACACTATGTTCAGGAAGGACAGGGGAGGGAAGGAGGAGGGTAGCAATGATAGTCAAAACTGCATTGGCATAGGGGGAGTAGAGGAGGCGGAGGGAACCATGGAGGCGATTTGGGTCACCTTGATAACAAGGGGGGGGCAAGAGAGTAAAAATAGGAGTGGTGTATAGACCCCCTGCCCTGGCGGAGGAGCTGGAGGACAGTCTGGTGGCAGATGTTAGGAGACACTGCAGACTGGCAGAGGAACGGTGGTGGTGTTAGGGGACTTGAACATGCCAGGAACAGACTGGGAGACTATGACATCCTCTGTGACCAGGGAACAGAGGTTGCTGGATGTCTTTCAAGACGCGTTCCTAACTCAGCAGGTGAGGGAACCGACCAGGGAGGCACGGGTACTGGATGTGGTCCTGGCAGACAATGACCAGATTGGGGGCCTGGAGGTAAGGGACCCATTGGCGGGGAGTGACCATGCCACGGTCTGGTTCTGCCTGGACCTAGGAGGGGTAGAAGGCTGCACAAAGATGGAAGTAACTGACTTCAGGGGCAGATTTTAAGGAAATGGGAAGGATCCTTAGGAGCATTTGGATGGGATTGGGTCAGACATGGACGCTGATAGTAGGTGGGAAATCATCAGGAGAGGTGCAGGATGCTACCAGCACCTGTGCAGAGTAAGGCAATCTTGGTGGGCCCAAAAACCCTGTTGGTGGACCAGGGAGGTCCAGGAGGTGGTGCGGGAAGAAAGCAGCCTATAAGAAATTCCAAGTGCTCAAGGAGTGAAAGGATCGAAGGGAGTACGAGCTGATGGCTAGAAGGGCCACTAGAGTGGTGAGGGCAGCTAAGGCAAGGAAGGAGCAGAACCTGGCCAGGGAAATTAGGAGAGGGAAAAAGGGGTTCTTTAGATACATTGGGGAAAGACGAAGGGTGAAGGGGCAGATTAGCAGGATTAAATCAGGGGAGAGATGGGCACAAGACCCGGGGAGCAGGCTGAGGTACTAAATGAGTACTTCACCTCAGTTTTCCACCAGGGAAATGGGGATGCTGCATCATACATGGGAGGAGACAGAGATAATGAGGAGGGGGGACCCTTACTGATCGGCAGGTCTGGGGAGAGGGGAGGCATCACTGGCAGGTGGGGGAGGGCTAAGCAGGGAGAAGAGGTACCAGAAGTGGAAATCACAGCAGAGAGAGTGAGGGAAGCCCTCAGCACCCTTAAGATGGAGAAGCACCGGGGCCGGATAAATTACATCCTAGAGTGCTGAAGGAACTTGCAGATGTCCTGGCGAAACCCCTGGCAGAGCTTTTCACCATCTCTCTGAGGACAGGGTGGGTGCCCCAAGACTGGAAGGTGGCGCATGTAGTGCCTATCCACAAGGGGGGATCAAGGGAGGTGGCAGGGAACTACAGGCCTGTCAGCCTGACATCGGTGGTGGGCAAGGTGATGGAGGGCATTGTCAAAAAGAGGCTAGGGGGGGACCTGGATAAGTCAGGGTGCCTGGACGATAGACAGCATGGATTCATCCCGGGGAAATCGTGTCAGACAAACCTGGTGGAGTTCTATGACTGGGTGACAAGTGCCTTGGACCTGGGTAGACCAGTGGATGTCCTCTTTCTAGACTTCAGCAAGGCATTTGACTCTGTTCCTCACGTGGGCCTGTTGGATAAGCTAGGAGAAATGGGGTGGGAAACCAGATGATCAGATGGATAGGCAATTGGCTCCAGGACCGGACCCAGAGGGTCGTAGTTGGTGGGATAGTCTCATCCCCAAGGAAGGTCATTAGTGGGGTCCCACAGGGATCAGTCCTTGGGCCCCTTCTGTTCAATGCCTACGTATCTGACATAAGGACAGGAATCAGGAGTGAGATGAGTCTCTTTGCAGATGACTCGAAACTGGGGGCGGTGGTGGATGGGGAGGAGGGAGAGTGGCCCTGCAGGGGACCTGGAGGCTCTGGAAAGATGGTCTAGAAAGTGGAAGCTGAGGTTCAATGCAGGAAATGCAAGGTACTCCACCTGGGGCCAGAAACCCAGGCCAAGTGTACACCCTGGGGGGGAAATACTACAAGTCTCAATGGCTGAGAGGGACCTGGGGGTGGTGGTGGATGTCAAGATGAACAACTCTGAGACTTGTAGGAGGGCAGCAGCCAAGGCCAACAGCATGCTGGGATGCATCGTTAGGGGGATCACCTCCAGAAGGAGGGAAGTGATACTCCCTCTGTATAACTGCTTGGTGAGGCCGCACCTGGAGTACTGCGTGCAGTTTTGGAGGCCACACTTAAAGAGGGACATTAACCTCCTGGAGAGGATCCAGAGGAGGGCAACCAAAATGATTTGGGGCTTGGGGAGGACCTATGAGGAGAGGCCTCGAAGAGCTAAATATGTACACACTGGAAGAGAGAAGGGACCGGGGACATGATAGAGGTCTTCAGGTACATGAAGAGGGTAAATGGGGAGGAACAGTCAGGGTGCTTCGAAGGAAGGAGGAAGGGGCCACTAGAGGGCATGGGTGGAAGCTGGAGGGGGGAAGATTCAGGGGAGAAAGGAGGAGGTGCTACTTCACTGAGAGGGTGGTGGAGCCATGGAATGCACTACCTAGGGGGCTGGTGGAGGCAGAGACAGTGGAGGGGTTCAAGAGGGGGTGGAACAGGTACAGGGGAAGGCTTCTGGAAGCAAAATCCAATGCAGCAAGAATATCCGGAACTGGGAAGGGAGAAGCCAGAGAAGGCGAGGGGGACAGCAAGGTCAGCACCCAGGGTGGGAGCTGACCAAACGAGCAGACACGAAAGACCGTTAGGCCTATTCTGCTGGCATTTTAGTATGTTAGTATGTTAACATTTTTATTAAACCTTTATATTTCCTGTTGTTATTCTTTTCTAGTATGTTTTTGACAGAACCTACAAATGTAATCTATAGTTTGAATGTAAACATTTGTACAATTAATATATCAGACTTCTTCAACAAAGTGAAATGCAGCAGCAGCAGCACGCAAATAAGTTACTATGTGTGTGGGGGTTGCAGCCACACCCTTCACCACCCCCTAGATCCATCACTTCTTTGTAGCAAAGTTCTTGTGCAGTCCAACGTTAGAGTTCATACCTTCTCGAAAATCAAATATATGCTTGTCTTGTCTTCTTTTTTATGGGAAGTAATAATAATAATAAGAATCAGCATTTATATAGTGTTTTTCATACACATTGTATCCCAAAGTGCTTTACAGGCAGTACTAGACTGGTAGTGAAGTGACTGAATGTGTATTGGCAGCCATTTCATACATAAATATCCACACACAGCCTTGGACAACTGCATGAACTAGTTTTATGGTAAGGGGAAATTGGCCTGGACAATGGGGTCAGGTAGTGATCAAGGTACTGGCAGCCCCACATCTTATTTCTTACAGTAATTTGCTCATATTTCTCTCCTTCTGTCCCCACCCTTTCCCCGATTATAGCAGTACCTTGCAAGAATGGCCTTCTCAATCCCCCTATGGTATTCATTCTTCAATATTCCTCCTCACACTGAAAACTGGTGAGCTCATCACCCTTCTGAATCATGAATGCAAGTAGTACAGTCCCCGTTTCATTTTGATATATCAAATATAAACATATATTTCCAGTAATTTAGGTGGATAGCAGCACGGAACAAGGGGAATGATGGGCTTTCCTATCCTTAAAAGATCTAGGCTACCTTTTATTAAGGCACTATTAAATGATGGGTGTTCACATCATTATGTACGTCATTAACTAGTTGCCTAATCATAGGTGGCTTACATCTTATATAGGTAGGAAAGCCTATTGTCTCACTTGTGCCATGCTGCTATCAGCCTGGCTTACCAGAAGACCATGTTTATTACTAATATGTAAAGACAGCATGGGAGACTACTAACCACATTCATGATGCAGAAGGATAGTGAACTCACCAGTTTTTGGTGTGGGGAGCAGGTGAGAAGAATGAATGCTAGAGAGGGACTGTAGAGGCCATTCTAGCAGGATACAGCTGTATTCAGATTAGTTGAAGGCATGAAGGAGGGCGTTGAACAGATCACTGTGAGATCTGAAATGTGGGGCTTCCAGCATCGTGATCACTACCTGACTTTGGATGAGAGTAGACAGCAATGACAGACACTCGAAGTGGAAGGGCTGCACCTAAACTGTTACTTTAATTCAGTGTGGGGAGATTACCATTGGGTTGGGGGATGTTGAAGTTTTTTAGGAAAGTATTGAGGGAGTTGTGTTTAGCTCAATCAAGATTTGGAAGGGTGATAGCCAGCCAACTCGCATTGTACAGTACAGCACAGAAAAGTACTGGAAAAGAATTGCTGGGAACTGTCCTGCGGGGTTCTGCAGATCACAGGTAAAGGAGTAGAGTGACACTGGAAGTTGGGAGGATTCGCTCATGATATTAGTATGCGTCTGTTGCTAATAATATTGTTATCCATTGTAAGTGCGGCCCTTATGAGGGCATGAACAGCAGTTTTTTTGGGGGGTCATGATGCTTATTGCTTGGCTCTCCAGGAAGACCTAGTTGTTGGTTAATGAGGCAGGGGGAAAAAACAACAGGGGAACTGTACATACTACCTTCACTGTGCAGAAGAGTGGTGATCCACTCAATGTTTACTCTAGGAGCAGAAGTCAAACACTGAGAATGTGGACTGAAGAGTGATTTGTGAGGCATTTTTTAGCAGTGCCAGCTGATGATGCATATCAGTACAGGTGTGCACAACTCTCTGAGATACAAGATTACAATCTGAGGTGTGATAATTCTCTTCATGAGACCATAAGCACATATGCGGCTCCATGCAGTACTACAGTCAGGGTATAGAAGGTGGGGTGTTCAACAGAAATCAGGCTAGGTGCAGGGGGTTCATGTGGAAAAAGAAAGCCTTATTTGTGGATTAACAAGAGAGCATGAGCTTTGGAACTGAACCAGACTGGTACTTTGCTGTGACCCTGAGCTAGACACTAAACTTCGTTGTGCTCCCAGGCCACATCTGTAAACAATCTTTCAGCTTAGTGCATCTCTCCTGGTTAACAAAAAACAACATTCAGTGCATCACATAACCACTAGATCATCAGGTATTTGAAGTGTTGTACTGTACTGCAGTTTTCCAAAGAAAAAGTCAGCTGGATTGCAAAACATTTTCTGCAAGCTAAAGTAAACAAAATGAACAAAATCATAGCCTAACATGTTTACTGATCAAAATAATCCATGAGTTAATACTTGGCGTTGATCATTCTGGTACAACAATTCAAAACAAAGAGGGAAAAAAGAATTAGCACTATATAGGAATATATGTGGGTCTCTGTCTGACTCCGATGATGTCATCATGACTCATCACTTACACTTGGCAAACATCTTAGGGAGAATTCAAGGCTGTTTTTTGAAAGTGAATGGCTGATGTTTACATTTTTCAAAAGCTATGAAACTGCATTTGTGTTATTTACATAAATGCAATTTTAGCATAAATGTAAACAGCAGCCTTTACTTTATCTCACTGTGATGCCAGATTTTGGAATTTGCAGTTTTAAAAATGGCTTGTTTAGGTACCCTTTAAGACCAGTTCTTTACAAGCCGAGGGCAACACCAGTTGTTGTTTGTCTACCCGGCCCTCCTTATTCACAGTCTCTCTATATAGTGGTCGGTTAATCAGCTTCAATTTGGGCCCTTCTTTATACAACAAGGCAGTCCTTAGATCAGTGGAACATAACCTGGACACATCCCTCCCTGCCTGCAAAGCCTCCACAACCATTTTTATCATAGGATCACAGGATTGAGCCTGTTGGAGACTATTGTTGTTGAACTGCGTCAAGGAGCTAGTATCTAATGCAAAGAAATGACAGTAGGCAGCAGGTATGCAGTTTTTTAGACGGCCCCAAACAATCCACCACGCAGTCCACCGTATCAGGAGACACCTGTTCCTCTTTGTCAAATTTCTGGCAGAGAGCTCTTATGTCAGGTTCAGACAACCTGACCCAATCAGTTTGGGGCACAGGCCTCCAAGAAGAGAGCATACGCATCTATATGGTTCAGGCCCACCCTGTACTCTACAGCATAGTCATAGGTGGCCAAAGCAGAGAGCCACCTATGGCCAGTGGCATCCAACTTGGCAGAGGTCTGTACATAAGTCAGAGGGTTGTTATCAGTCTTTACCAATATCTTGGCACCATACAAATAGTCGTGAAACTGATCAACAATGGCCCACTTCAGAGCCAAAAACTCTAGTTTGTGCACTGGATAATTTTTTTCTGAAGGTGTCAGGCTTCTGCTGGCAAATGCTACAGGTCTCAAACCGTTCGAGTGCTCCTGGTATAACACAGCCCCCAATCCTTGTAGACTGGCATCAGTATGAAGAATGTACGGCTTGGCTGGGTCAGCATAGGCCAGCACTGGGGCATGGGTGAGTTGATATATAATGTCGTAAAAAGCTTCCTTACACTCAACAGTCCAACGATCCCCAAACATATCGCTCGGCCGAACATACTTCTTTTCTGTCTCAGAACACACAGCCTTTTTGTACCTTTTGTGTGTAGGCGGATACCCCTGAGTGAGGCTGAGGAGGGGGTGAATAACTCAAGAATAGTCCTTAACAAACCGCCTATAGTATCCACAAAACCCCAACAATCGTTGCAGCTCTTTCAAATTCCTTGGTTGAGGCCAAGTGGTCAACGCCTCCACTTTGCTAGGGTCAGTCTCTATGCCCTCAGTGGACACTAGATGGCCCACGTATTTCACAGAAGTCTGGAAGAATTGACACTTGTCTATAGACAACTTGAGACCGAAATCCTCCAACCGATCCAAGACCTTGAATAATCGTTGCTCGTGTTCTTCCAACGATCGGCCAAACACTATAACGTCATCTAAATAGACCAGACACTCAAGTAGATTCATGTCCCCCACAGCCCATTCCATCAAATGCTGAAAAGTGGCTGGGGCACCCGAAATCCCTTGAGGCATCCGAACAAACTCATAGAAGCCCAGGGGCCAAATGAAGGCAGTCTTCTCCCGGTCGCCGGGGGCCATTGGGATCTGGTAGTATCCACTGCGAAGGTCCAGCACAGAAAACCACTTGCTGCCATTTAAACAATCCAATGCATCCTGTATGCGCGGCATGGTATACTGGTCCGGAATGGTCTGCCGATTCCAAGTGCAATAGTCTACACACATCCGAACTGCCCCATTCTTCTTCCTTACTACTACTATGGGGGAGGCATAGGGGCTCCTGGATTCTTGAATTACCCCAGCAGCCAACATTTCTTGCAGATGCCGCCTTACATCATCTATATCAGCAGGGGCCAGGCGCCGGGATCTCTCTCAGAAAGGCCTTTCGTCATGCAGCCGGATGTGATGCTCAGCCCCTTGTACACATCCCATGTCCCACTCTTTCAAGGAGAAAACCTGGTCTTTCTTGGCAAGCCTCTCACTGACCCTTTGTTTCCATTCAGCTGGCAGCGGGAAGTCACCAAAGTCAAACAAATCAGGAGTAACTGTATCATCAGTCCTGGAACCATTTCTGTTTGGTAGTACTGCAGTATCTGCACAATGTACGCTTGCCAAGGTGCACCCCCTTTTTATTCGAATCTCTCTGTTGGACACATTATGCACTTGAACCATCACCCTCTTAACATAAGCATGAGCTCTAGCCGGCAGGATGCTGGGTTTGACCAACAGTCCCTCAGGCAATCTTCCCTCCATAGGTGCATCCAACATCAACAACTGATTCCTAACATCCATTTTTAGTCATACTTCTCCATGCAGGACACATTGGGCATTTGAGGCAAGTATCACCGGGGCCGGGTCCTTTTTCCACACCACACCCACTGGGCCTTCAGGTTCCTCCGGGCTAACTTTCTTCTGAGTGGCCCTTGCTGTTTGGATCACAGCAGGTATGCTTAAAGCTCACCCAGCCTGGAATGCCCATTTCTCTGAGCACAATTGGGCCAATCGTCCGAACATATGCGCATTCGTCCCAATCAACAAAGGCACCCCATCATACAGTCCAGTGGGTGGGTAAACTAAAACTAGGGTCTCCACCTGCTCATCCATTCCAGCCACAGTTGCAGAGAAAGATAACCAGACTCGGATGTATCCCAAATACAGATAGGTCTTGTTGCTCAACCCCCACACATGTAGACCAGTCAAAGGTTGCAGGGGCACCTCAGGTAAGTGTGCCTGGTACCAGTCCTGAAACATGATGGTTACCTGAGAGCCACTGTCTAATACAGCTCGAGTGGGAATTCCATTTACCCGCACCGGGGTCTCCATTGAAGGCCCGACCACATCAGACCAGTTGGGGGCCGCAGCATTGATAGCCGGCTGGGCTTGGGCCCGAGTCACAAAACTTTTCCTGGGGGCCCAAGACTGGGCCTGGCGGTGTCGGGCGATCAGTCTGTTGTTGACTTTCCTTAAATTCTCCGGCCTCTGGCACTTGGGTTGGAAATGCCCATCTTCCCTGCAATGATAACAGAACTTGGGGTCCCAGGGTCACTATTTTGCGGGGGGCATCTTATCTGTGGGGGGCTCTGAGATGGGTGAGAGAGCTCTCTTTGGCCGGGGTTCAAGTTTTTGCATGACTCAGGGGCCCCGGGCCTGACAGGGTACATAGTAGATTGCTTCAAGTCCCTCACCAGTTCCCGTAAATTCCTGACCTCGGCCTTCAACTCACTCTCTACGTGGGGGTCGGGGGAAATAACTTGCATTCCCACAGTACCTGGAAAATCTGGGGATTCCTCCGACCCTTCAGACAGGCCAGTCTTCTCAGGAATGTTAGGAGCAGGGGTCCCACTAGGGTTTACTGCCCCCACACAGGGTTCCCACCCCTCTTCATCAGTCTCCACCTCCCTAATCTCCCGCATTAATTGACAATATTCAGGCGGGGTGGCCCGCCGATCATGTAACTTAAGTTTCAGCAGTATTACACTAGAGAATCTGGCAGATTTTAAAACATGCTCTAACTGCACCTGATTCAGGGCTGCAGCAGTGATTCTCCCTTTTCTATAGGCCTTCTGCAAGGCCCGCTCCACTCTAGTAACAAAAGCGGACAGTTTCTAATTTCTCCACTGCTTAGCAGACCTAAATTTCCATAATAAGTCTTCACCAGTCTCTGTACTCCCAAAAACCCCTTCTAAAGCAGAGAGATACTCTGCAGCGGTGGCTTCCGGACTGGTGGCCCGGAAGAATCTAATGGCTTCTAAAGCAGGGCCCCTTAAGCTCTCCATCAGCCTCTTCCTTTTCTCCCCCTCAGAGCATTGCCATTCCTGAACTAAAGGGGTGGCATAGTCCATCCAAGCTTCCAGGTCATCCTCCCCTGGAGGCACCAGCACCGTACCAGAGAAAAGTTTTAGCTTACGGTAGGAATCAAGCTGTATGGGTGGGACCACCAGGGGCAGGGAAGCCAGCACAGAACTCTTGGGCGGGCAAGGGGAGGTGCCAGGGGAGTCCTGAGGGGTAGCATCATTGGATAAATGTAAGGCTTGTAACAGCTCCTGGGTTGTTCTCCCCTCCACAGCCAACAACTTAGGCAGTTTGTCTTTAAAACTGTTCATTTGAGGAGACCCACCAGGAGTGGCTGACCCACTTTGAATATGAATTAGTCTCCATCCCTGTAAAGCACCCTCCGGATAAATCATAGGAGGTACCTTCTCAGGGTCAATAGCCACACTGCATAGAAGTAACACCTGCAGCGTCTGGTCAAGCAAATCAGCCATACGCCCTTTTACTTCCACTTTGCCCAAACATTTTACCCGCTCTGCTGTAGAAATGATGTCAGTAGTTGGGGTTCCCAAAGGCACATCCAACAGTAACACAATTTTCTGGGAGTCTAGCTCTTCGGCTTCACCCCACCCCATCAGTCTATGTACCATTGTCTTAATAGGTCCCAGCTTAATTTTTCCCAACATATCCCCTTCCACTTTTTCCATTTCTTAGGTGCTTCCCCACTTGGCCACTAGGGGATGCTAATCCCAGAAGTGACTCCAATTTGTAACCCCCAGGGGGCGCTACCCTTAAGGCTACTACCCCTGCCTGCCTCCACAGAGACAGGGTGAGGGGCCCAGATCCGTTGACGGGTGCCTCCACCCAGAGGTCGGGGTCAATAGTGTCGTGATTACCTCGGTCACAGCCCTCTGGGTTACTGCAACCCGCTGTTCGTCCCACTAGTAGCTGACACTGGGTACCAATAACACTTTTCACCAATACACTCACCCCCCGGCTAATATCTCTCCACTCCCTCCGGAAACCCCCTGTAAAATAAGGCACAGTTATATTACAGTCACCAAACAGCCATTCCCCAGTAATGTACACAATAGGCAGGGTGTGGTTGCAAAACAGACAATCTGATTTATTTGAGGGGGAAGTAACAAGGACAGGGGAGGGATCAAGTTGATTGGCTTATCACTATACTCATCTACCTAGGGCTCTGTGCACAGGCCTGACCCTGATATTTACTGTCCCTGGGTACCCAAGCCCTAATGGCTAGTCCACTATGGCAGCTGGTTGGGGCCCTGACACAGATAGCCTTTAAAATCCTGTGCAGGTCAGAATAGGAAGAACATTCAGTTAGGCAGTCAGCAGTGTAATTAAACAACTTAAGACCACTGTTGCAAACTTAGCAAGGAGCTACCCTGATTTAGCACTCACGAATCCAGCAAGCAACGATTCCTTCACCACTGGCAGGGCTGAGCCTGAATTCCACCAACCTCCTCACACATTTATATGGCAAACCACAGAGGGGGTACCACACCAGGCAGCTGCTTCCAAGGCTCACACGAACTCACAGCCGCTGAAATGCTGCAACGGTAGCTTCAACTTTCCCCTCGGACCGAGCGCGATTCAGCAGATTCTCCAGTCCTCCAACAGGTTGAGCCTGGTGGGTAGCTGTGCTGGACATAGCCTCCTCTGACCGCCTGCCGACGGATTTAGTCTGTTTTTTCCCAACGGTAGACAAACGGCCAAACAGGCCTTCACGCACTTCCCGCGCAAACGCTCCACTCATGTAGAAGCACACAGCTCCTCACTCTTCACCAGCCACAGCGCATCTCCCCTTCTCAGCCTGGGGCTCTCCTTGAACTCTCGGGGCTACCCCGTATCCATTTGCTGGCACACCTGTCAGTCAGCCAATCCTCTGCCCCTAGTGGTGCGATAAAGGTGCCATATCCCATAATGCCTTCTCCACCCTACAAGCAGATCTCCTATTAGTCAGGCAGTTCTCCAGATGTCCCGAAGCACTAATTGGTCCAATTTGGCAGTTCCGGACCAACATGGAGGGGACAACCAAAACAGTCCTCATTGCAAAGGAAGGCAGGTTAGAACAACTACATTATCATTATCAGTTAACGCCACTTTCAGTAGACAATTACATCCCACCAACAAAACTCCCTCTGGGCCAGCAGCGACCCTAGAAGCGAGCTACTTTGCAGTGGCTTGGACGGGACTCGGGCATACAACCCACAACCTCCCATTTCAATAAATCCCAACTGCAACAGGCAGTTCTTAAAGAAACAGTAAGCGGAGGTTTCAAAACACTCCCTATTACTCATTATTCAGCTAAAGAGCAGGACACTAGCCTGGTAGGGAGCACTTAAACAGGCTCAGAGGGAGTTTTAAAGAACTCCCATTTGCAAGGGGGTTACAGGAAGAAGAAGAGGGGGAAACTATGTGGCCTCGTGAAAAAGGAACTGGTACACATCCTTAAGCTCTTACCTCAGAGGAATGCATGGAAGACAGTGGTGATGCCACTACCCTGTCTGTGCAAGAAGAAGCCAGGGATCCATTTTTTGTGTCCTTGAGAATGCGTAGCTGGCAGAACCAGGACTGGCCGCCCCCAAGCCAGGCCAGAGGTCTCAGGTTGACCAAAGCTAGTAAAGAGGAAAGATTGGTTCATAGGAAGGTGAATGAAATCTATAGGAAGTCCTTTCCTACCTTTCCTTGGAGAGTCTGGGAGGAGACTGAACAAAACAGGAAGTCCTGGATTTGGGCAGAAGCAATGAAATGTATGAATCCTGGTGCAAACAGGCATGTCAAGCACAGGATGTTTCACGACAAATATAGCCAGTGGAAAAGATGCAGGACACTGTTAATGGGCACTGTTCGAATTGTGGATGGAGAGGAACGTGAAACCTTTCACATTGTGAATTATGAGTGCCCAGACAGGGTAATAATTCAAGCATCTGACCCATTGTGCTATTGGCCACAATGCAAAGACCTTCCTGCGAATGTGCCATGCCTACCAAATGGAAAGCAGAGCAGTGGCAGCCAATGCTGCCACTCCAGCTATTGCAGTACCTACAGTATATTGTTCGGCCAGTATAGATGTCCAGGACTCAGATGCCCCACATTCATCAGTTCTACAGTGTACTGGCTTCCCAGAATCCATCGACTGGCCAACCAGATGACTTCAGATCCAGAGAGAACACCAGCCCAGCTGTAATCCCGATTCGTCGCCTGGTAATCGGATGACTTCAGACCAGCTGTTTTCCTTTTTGTTCCTGTTCCAAGGTTCCATCTCCAGAGATGACTTCATCCCAGCAGTTTCCAGATGTGCCCTCCTGTCTTTCCCAGAAGATGTCCGCCCAGCTGTATCAGAAGAATGCTGCCAGGGAGAGTCTTCAGCTGAGGACCAGGTTTGGTGCCGTTTTCGTTCTACAAGGGACTGGTAAGTCTAGACTTTTCTATTCTTATGACATGGCAGTACACACCCTACACTAGCAGACTCCAGATGTTTGAACTGTCCTCAAAGACTCTCCCCTTTGGGACTTTGGCCTGCTAGAACTGTGCTTCACTGGGCTCCAGCCCAGGAGAGACTCTTTAATGGACTTGCCTTCAGGCACTGTGGTCACTAGATGGGACTTTTAGGGCAGTCTATCCCCTCAAAAATGGTGTATTGTAAATAATGTCATTGTTTTCTGTTTTCTAATGTTTATACTGTTTTTCGACTTTTCTAAAAAAAATCTTTTTGAGACTCTCCAGTGTTTTGATGGTAGGGGTTTAGGTAGACTGTGTATGCAGATTAGGAGTGAGTGTTGTCTTTCTTTTTTCTTGCAGGTGTTCCTGAAGAAGATAGAAGAGAAGATAAGAAGAGGAGGAGGGACTCATTGGAGTCCCTCACTAGTACTTTAGAGCATAGTGTTTGAAGTACTGTTGTTGTTGTTGTTGTTGTTACTGTGTGTAACTTTTCGTTCCGCAGGTATGGTTGTGGGATAGTGTGGGAGTAATGCATAGTGTATTGTATTAGCTTCTGGTGCATGGTTACATGGTGTTCAGGGTTGGGGAGGTCTCCTGTTTGTTTTGTTTTGGGAAATTTGAATTAGAGGCAGATAGGTTTTCCCTAGAGGGCTAGGGTGGATAGACAGGCTGTGGTCCTGAACGGCCGTAGGGGCTGCAGTGCTGATCTATTAGGGCTATGCTCTGGGCAGTTCTACTGGAGCCACTAGGTACCCATAGTCAGCGGGTAGAGTAGAGGCTTATATGTCAGCCCAAGGCCTCTAGGCCCTTAGTGTTGTCTGCCTATACTGGCACATGGTAGGGGAGAAGGAAGCGCTACCTCCCCGTAGTCAACAGATGGGGTGAGATGGCCTAAGCCGGGTGACTAATGACTGCAGACAGTCATTTTCCTGCTCCAGGGTGAGTGTAACCGCTCTGTTACCCGGGGTTACTAGAATCCCAGTGAGACCTAGTGGTAGGCAGGGAAGGCAGCTTGTGAAACTCCAGTTAAATTGATTTCACACTGTCTCACTCTGTTCTCAGTCTCAGCTGAGACTGAAGGATGACATCATTTTAGAACTGTTGCAGCTGCATAAGCCACACTGGAATGTTGCAGTTGGAGGTTAGAGTAGAATGTTGGGGAATTTGAAGGCAGTCTGAGAGGGAGACTATAGTGCAGCTGAGTGTGTGCAGGCTCTCAGAGTTTTAAGCTCTGATTCAGAGCTACTTTTGTTTTTGGTGTGTATTTCCACCGTAAGAGGAACACAGGAACTGGTTATTGAAGTGGTGGAGACCACTCTCAATGGTTCAGAGCCCCAACCCTGAGGGGATGGGGGGAAGGTATCTGCCTGTTTTCCAGGGCAACCCCCCTGTGTCCAGCTAAGGGAAATAAGCTGCCTGTCTGAGTTGTGCTGAGGCACCAGAAGCTCTGTAAGAGATACATTGAGGAGGAAATGCCTGTGGGGCACCTGCAGCCAAAGGGTGAGTTCGCTCTGAAAAAGGGCCAAGTGTTTTCACCTGAAACAGAAGGAAACTAAAGGGACTGTTACTGTGGGGTCAGGAAAAGACAGCCAAGTACAGTTGGAAGATGTGGGGATTGGACTGTTTAACTCAGTGGGGGGGTCTAGAGTAATGGACAAATCCACTTATAAGTATGTTCAAGGCAAGCACAAAATGGAAAGAGATGTGGGGATCGGACTGCTTAACTTGTGGGGGGTCTAGAGTAATGGACAATGCCACTTATTTTTAAGTATGTTCAAGTCCAGCACAAATGGGAAGCAAGACAAGTCGATTGAATGTGAAATACATTTAGCAAGAATCTACACAGCAAAGTGTTAAAGGATGAGCTGTTTACAGCCCAGAGAAATGGCCGGGTATGAACTGTGTGAGTGAGAGGTGGGAGACCCCCAGTCAGTAGTAGCCAAATTCACCTCTACAGATTTGCTCTGAGACACCTTTTGCTTTCCCTCAGGTACTTGGCCAGTGCCTGAGGAAAGTACCCAGATGTGGGACTAAAGAGGAGGATTCCCTGATGGAGCTGAGGTGCTCTTTGGTGGTTTAGGGAGCCACCAGAAAATGTTTCCATGAAGTATGGAAGATGTCCAAGTGGCTGGCAAGGGAGCCGAGCCAGGGAAAACCCAGAACAGTGTACAAGTTCGGGCTGTGTAACCCAAAGCAGCGTACAAGTCCGGGCTGTGTGCCCAGTGTGGTAGAGCCTGAGGGCTAAATTGATGAGGATGTGTTCTGGTCTCCTTTAATCTGCATTACCAGGAGTGTAGCCTCGTGGGGGTCCATCTATGCTTTGTTTATTCTGTTTGGATGTGAATAAAAGCCACACTTTAGAATCCCACTTCTAGTATTGGACATTAGAGTTATTGCTTCTTGTGTTCGGAGTTACTTGGGTGCCCCTGTGCAGAGTAGCCAAACCTAGCCTTTGTGCCAAGTGGCATATTCCTCCCCAAACCCAGCCCACCAGGTAGAGCTGTTAGATACAAACAGCATATCAGGTAGGGGTTACATAAGGTTAAACAACATACACAGCAAAATACAATACTATTTCCATAAGTACCAACACCACAGACAGTATGTAGTATAACAACAACAAATCTGATTTATTTAGGGGACAGAAACACAGGAGGGGGCCATCAGGTTAATTGGCAGAATTAAATCACAGTACTGTGCACACATTCAGGGTCTGAAAGTCACACTCTGGGTACCCAGGTTGGGGGGGGGGGCTAGCCAGGTCCGTTGCCCAGATTTGGCCAGCAGGTGCAGATGGACAGGGCCCTGTAGAAGAAAATATATGCACAACACCCAATTGTAATCCGGAGCCAGATGGCTCAGTCCATGAAGAAGTGAAACAACAATAATTAGATGACACACTTGCAATTGAAAACAGGCTGCAGGGGGAGTCTTGACTTCAAGGATCACCAAGATGGAGAGGTGGCCCCACCTTGGGGGTACAAGCCAAGGAGTTCTCCCACTGTGAGGTAGGTGAGAGATCAAAGTACCATGGGGGGGGACTCAGGAATGGGAGGTCTCAGGCAGGCAGAAAAGAGCCTGGATGCCTGAGTGAGTCTTGACAGAGCAGTGACTGAAGGGAAAAATAGTTTGAAAAAAAAAAAGCTAGGTGCTTTCTGTCAGTAAACTTTAGTCTGCTTACAGAGCTGTGGTTGCTGTTGGCCATTGGCTCTCCAACCCTGACTGCCCCAACAGGGTCCGAGTTAGTGAGAATCACATTCAAGATGGTGTCCTGCTTAGTCAGATCAGTGACTAACTACATGAGAAAGCAATCCTGTATGACTTCTATCACAGACTGATTGATTTAGCCATTGGGATGCTCCAGTCTGCAGCAGGCATGCTTAGGTCTCTTACCACTACTAATTCTCTTTTCAGTGATACTCCTCTAATTTCTTCCAAAAGCTCCCTGTCATAGAAACATAGAAATTGTTGGCAGATAAGGGCTGCTAAGCCCATCTAGTGTGCCCATAAGTCATCCTTGTTTGTGACCTTTGACCCTACTCGGCCAACGGCTTTCTTCTTTCTTTCCCACCCTATGGGTTCCTTTATGCCTGTCCCATGCATGTTTGAATCCTCCCACTGTATTTGCTCTGACCTACTGTGGCAGACTGCTCCATGTGTCCAGCACGCTTTCTGTGAAGAAAAACTTCCTTACATTCCCCCATACCCTGCCCCCTTCAGATCTCATATCATGCCCCCTCATACTTGTACTTCTCCTGTATTGAATGATGCCACCCCCCCCCTGCACCTTGTTTATGCCCTTAAGGTACTTGAAGGTCTCTATCATGTCTCCTCATTCACTCCTTTCCTCCAGTGAGTACGTACTGAGGTCCTTCAATCTCTCATCGTATGTTTCCTGGTGCAAGCCATGTTCCATCTTTGTTGCCTTTCTCTCTGCCTCCACCCTGTCAATGTCCTTACGAGGTGTGGCCTCCAGAATTGCACACAGTACTCTAGGTGAGGCCTCACTAGCATTTTATACAATGGCATCACCTCCTCCCTTCTTCTGCTAGTGATACCTCTGCCTATGCACCCCAGCATGCCACTGGCCTTCACTGCAGCCTTTGTTCTCTGCTTAGACACTTTTAGGTTGTCAGAAATTATAAACCCTAGATCCATTTCTTCCTTGGTGACTGTCAACAACTCCCACCACATCTTGTAGCTCTCCCCTGAGTTCCTGCATCCCAGGTGCATTATTTTGCACTTTTTGGAAATGAACCTCAGTTGCCACACCTCGACCAGTTTTCCAGTTTCCTCGGGTCCCTACTCATTTTCTCCACACCTTCCGGAGTATCTACCCTGTTGCAGATCTTGGTGTCATTTGAAGGTATGTGTTATGAAGCTGTATATCATTTAGAGGTTCTTACATCTTTTTTTTTTACTCTTTGGTGACCTGATAAGGCCACTAGACAAAAGTGCCTTTTTTCAGGGGTTACCTGCTGGGAGCACTGCAATGGTTAAGTGACTTACTCAGAGTCAGACAGTATGCAAGTGGAGGTTATGGGAATCAAACCCAAGTCATCTGGATGTACCAAGCTCATTCACAACTCATTACTTTAACCTCTAGGCTATACTGCGAGCCCTGTCCTTGGCCTCTGCTTGATTCGGAGGCTTATATACCACATCAATGTGGATCCTCTTTCCTGAGGTTGAAGTAAGGTGCACCCACAGTGATTCCATTCCTTCTTTAATGCAGACATTGAACACTGTGGCCTCTATTTCCTCTTAAAGATAAAGCACTACCACTCCCCAACTCCCCTCCTATCCCTCCTAAAAAGCACATAACCGTAGAGCCGAGAGATCCCAACCATTAATTTATGATGCCCAGGTTTTCGTGATGGCCACCAGGTTCATGCAGAACTCTGCCATCCATGCCTGAATGTCACTTATCTTGTTATCTAGGTTTCTGGCACTAAGGCACACCCCAGTTCAAGAACCAGGAGTTGAAGTGTCTCTTCTACCTGCTGGTCTGTTCCTGTGTTTTTTGCTTTCTTGGACCCCTTTCCAGTCCATTAGAGCATTTTTCTGCTTACTGTGATTGAGTTTGTGGTGCGATCTAGTAAATCTTGATTGTGGGGAAGTGGCAGGTAAGTTCCTATTTTCTATGCTATTGCTGACAGGTTTTCTAGCGCCATACTCCCCCTCACCTAGTTTAAATGCCCAAGGTGGACGTTGAGCTTCTTTTCCAATGCACTCGTTCCTTGTGTAAGCCCTAGGTGGCACCATTCCAAGGGTTACTACCCCTGCCTGTCTTCCTAACAGCAGGTTGAGGGACCTGGGTTCCAAATTAGCAAGAAGCAGGGTACCCCTACCCTCAGTAAACACAATGGATTGGTGCCTCCACCCAGAGTTCGGTTTGCATGGGTGTCTATCTAGATCAGTACAGCCCTCTGGGAAGCTATAACCACCCACAATTCCACCTAGTGACCAAGCACCTACAAACTGATGATTACCATTAGCAACATTCAATAGACAGTTTGCAACAGTCTTTAATAATGCACTCTCACACACCTTGCGCTTATCACCAGGGTTTGGTCCTCTGACAAAACACCCTGTGACCCCTGCAAAACAATATTAAATGTTAGCATACACTTTCCCAAGTCTTTACCCAGGTCACAGTAAGTTTAAGCCAAACAATGATAGGCTCATGAGGCAGCTAAACAGTAAACAGCAATTCTGGTCTATTAAGAGGACATGAACTAGGAGGGGCATGAAAGTAAGTAAATGATTACTGTTCTGGTTTGTACCAGGTTACTTTGCATGCAATGAATTTAGTCCCTTTGTTAAACAGTCTCGCAACTACTGGGTACCCAGAAAGTATGCTGGCTGGCCAGAATTGGTGACCGGGGTTGCCGGTATTGCAGCTGTTGTTGGGGCCCTTGATGGAAAGAAAACACTCAACATAGACAGTGCAAAGCAGATTAAATTATTTGAATCCATGGCCAGTTGGCCTAGTCTATTGAAACACTGGAACACTGACTGACTACAATCAGGCGGTTCCATTTATAATTAAACACAGTTGTTGTAGAGAGCTACCCTGAATTTACCCACTGTTCCCAACAAATTGATGACCTGGTGAACTGAAGACCGTTGGCTTGGAGTTAAGCCTCGCATGGGGAAACTGAGCCGACACAACTCACCTCTGATTTACGGCCTTTCCCTGTAGGTGGCCGCAACCTGCATTGATCTGCTGCACAGGGGCTGAATCCCCAGGATAAATCTCTCACCAGAAAACCGTCTCTGGAACAGGAACATGCAGCATGGGCTGAATTGGTGATGGTCCATGGGCAGAAAATGCCTATAGAATGGTGCAGTTCTTTTGCTGGTGAAACTTCCATCTGGCAGGCAAGTTTGTTGCTGCATGAAGCTGGCTCCTTTTTTTTTGTAAACAGGAGTCCCTGGATAACAGTCTCCTCACACACAGCAGGCCTCAGCACATCTACCTGAAGAAACACTAGACCCTCTATTATCTTCTCTTGCAGTTCTCTGCCTGGTTACAATCTCAGCCACCTTGCTGAGTAACCCTCTTAGTCTGCAGAAAGGCAGTATTCTTGAATTTGATCCTCGCTTGGGATCGAAGAGGATCTCTGGAGATGATTGCAGGCCTATACTTCTTAGGCCCCCACAGAGCTTAGATGCTCCTCTCAGTTTGAATGCTTGAGCTGAACTGTCTCCTGTTCAGAAAACAGTTCTCGGACTTGTCTGTATTTTCTGCAAATCTGGTTGGCTAAGGGAGCTGTCAGTCACAGTCTTATTCACGTTGGTTTCTTTAGGCACCAAACACTAGAGTTAACAGATTCTCCCACAAGGAACCTGAGCTAAGGACATCTTGAGGTCCCATGTGTCCCAGTTGGCCCAACTTGGGAAGTTCTGACTCCCGAACGAAACACGGTGGCTCCCATTGGGAAATGCATGCTGCAAAAGAGGCAAGTTAAACAACTTGCTCTATCTCTAAAACAGTAAATAATTAAAAGTAAATATTTGCAGCATCTCTTTTTCTGAAAGATGCTCTGTTAGCGACAGCAGAGTGGAGCAGATTAGGGAAATGCCTGGCTGGTAACAAGCTCCAGAACACTTGGGCCCATCCCAGGCCATTTGCAGTATGCTCACTGGCTACAGCACAGAGACACATCATGGCACTGTCACAGAGATCAACAGGAGGACACCAACAACCATGGATTCATTATCTTTGCAAGATATCTGCCTGTAAGTGGGCATTAAAGGAGCCCAAGGAGACACCCAAGGTAAGCCCCCCAGTTGTGGGGGCCTACACTCTCATAGAAACATAGACTTTGATGGCAGATAATGACCGCTTGGCCCACCCAGTTTGTCCATTTTCCTACCTATTGGATAAGCTGCAGATTCTAATTTACCAACAGCCTACTTCCTCCTACCCCCCACTATAATTGCCTTATGACTGTCAAATGCATTCTTGAATTCCCCCACTGTTTTTGACTCCACAATCTCCTCAGGATGGTGGTTCCATGCATCCACCGTTCTCCCCATGAAAAAATATTTCCTCCCACTGCCCCTGAGCTGTCCTCCCTCTATCTTTAAATTGTGCCCCCTTGTTCTTGCACATCTCTTTTTCCGAAAGATGCTAAATTCTTGGACTTTGTTGATTCCCTTGAGGTGCTTTGAAAGTTTCTATCATGTCACCCCTCTCCCTCCTTTCCTCAAGGGTATACTTAATAAGTTCTCATAGTCTCTGTTCATATGGCTTCTGTTGCAGACCCGGGACCATTTTAGTTGCCCTCCTCTGGACCGCCTCCATCCTGTCTAAGTCCTTGCGGAGATGGGGTCGCCACAACTGCACGCAGTACTCCAGCTGGGGTCTCACCAACTGTCTGTACAGAGGGATAACAACTTCCTGTTTTCTACTGGTGATGCCTCTCCCTATGCATCCATGTATCCCCCCCCCCCCAGCTCTCCTTACTGCCTTCTCACATTGCTTGCCTACTTTAAGGTCATCTGATATGACTACCCCAGGTCCCTTTCCATTTTTGTTGTTGTTAGTACCTACCCCCATTGTGTACTCTTCACCTGGGTTTTTGTTTCCCAGGTGCACTACTTTGCACTTCTTTTCATTGAATCTAAGCTGACATACTTTTGACCATTCCTCCAACCTTGCCAAGTCCCTTCTCAACTTCCACCCCCACCGGGTATCCACTCTGTTGCAGATCTTTGTGCCGTCTGCAAAGCGGCATACTTTTCCTGCCAGACCCTCTGGAATGTCTCCTATAAAGACATTAACAAGGACTGGTCCCAGTACTAGAAACACAGAAACATAGAATTTGACGGCAGATAAGGATCACTTGGCCCACCTAGTCTGCCCATTTCTCTACCTGATGGATAAGCTGCAGATTCTAGTTAATCAACAGCTTACTTCCTCCTATCCCCCACTAGAATTGCCTTATGCCTGTCCCATGCATTCTTGAATTCGCCCACTGTTCCTGACTCCACAACCTCCTCAGAAAGGCTGTTCCATGCATCCTCAACCATCTCTGTGAAAAAATGCTTTATAACATTACCTCTGAGCCGTCCCCCCTCTATCTTCAAATTGTGCCTCCTTGTTCTTGCACATCTCTTCTTCTGAAAGATACTACCCTCTTGTACTTTGTTAATTTCCTTGAGATACTTGAAAATTTCTATCATGTCCCACCTCTCCCTCCTTTCCTCAAGGGTATACATATTAAGCTGCTTTAGTCTCTTCTCGTATGTCTTCTGGTACAGACTCTGCACCATTTTGGTTGCCCTCCTCTGAACATCCTCCACTCTGTCTATGTCTTTGCAGAGGTGGGGTCTCCAGAATTGCATGCAGTACTCCAATGGGGTCTCACTAACTGTCTGTACAGAGGGATAACAACTTCCTGTTTTCTACTGTTGATGCCTCTCCCTATGCATCCTAGTATCTCCCCAGCCCTCCTTACTGCCTTCTCACATTGATTGCCCACTTTTAGGTCATCTGATAGAATTACTCATAGGTCTCTTTCAATTTGTGTTGTTATTGTTAACTCACCCCCTATTGTGTACTCTGCCCCTGGGTTTTTGTTTCCCAGATGCATTACCTTGCACTTCTTTGCATTGAATCTGAGCTGCCACATATTTGACCATTCCTCCAACCTTGCCAAGTCCCTTCTCATCCTTTCCATCCCACCTTATGTATTAAACCTGTTGCAGATCTTTGTGTCATCTGCAAAGAGACATACCTTTCCTTCCAGGTGCTCTCCATGTCACTTATAAAGACATTAAAGAGGACCGGTCCCAGTACCGGACCCTGCGGTACCCCACTAGTTACCCTCCTTTCTTCACTGTGGACTTCGTTTATTATTACCCTTTGTGTCCTGTTGGCCAGCAAGTTTTTTTTATCCAGGCTACCACCTTGGGACCCACTCCAAGTCTGGCTAACTTGTATATTAATTTTTTGTGTGGGACTGTGTCAAATGCTTTGCCAAAATCTAGGTAGGCCATATCCACAGCCCCACCTTGGTCTACTACTTTGGTCACTCAGTCCAAGAAATCTATTAGGTTCGTCTGACATGACCCTCCTGCTGTGAAACCATGCTGCCTTGGGTCCTCTGCCCCACTGGCCTCTAGGTACTCAACAATTCTTTCCTTCAGAAGTGATTCCATCCCTTTCCCCACCACTGAAGTCAAACTAACTGGTCTGTGGTTTCCTGCCTCTGCCCTGCTCCCAATTTTGTGAAATGGAATCACATTTGCCCTCCTCCAGTCCTCAAGTACCACCCCATCCTCCCATGATTTGTTAAAGAGAGTAGTCAGTGGTGTTACTAGTTCTACCCTTAGTTCTTTTAGAATTCTGGGGTGAATCCCATCAGGCCCCATTGCTTTCTCTACCCTCAGTTTCAAGAGTTCTTTCAAAACCCTTTCTTCTGTGAATGGACTGGTATCGACCCCCCTATTTAGAGTTTCTCTCTTGTTTGGTTTAGGTACCTCCCCCTCCTCTTCCGTTGTGAATACTGAGCAGAAATATTCATTCAGTATCCCTGCTTTTTCACTGTTACCCTCTGCCCACTATCCCTCCCCTTTATTAAGTCTCTCTGTCCCTCTCTTTGTCTTTCTTCACTCCCTAATGTACCTATAAAAGGTTTTATCCCCCTTCTTAACAGAGTTGGCTATCTTTTCCTCAGTTTGTGCCTTTGCTATTCTGACTGCCTTCCCTGCCTCCTTCTGCTTTAACTGATAAAGCTCTCTGTCCTGCTCCTTTTGTGTTTCCTTATATTTCCTGAATGCTATCCTTTTCTCCTTAACCGTCCCTGCCACCTCTTTTGAGAACCACAGTGTTTTTCCTTCATTTTGTTTTGTTGATTTGCTTCACACAAAGGCTTGTTGCCTCTGCGATGGCTGTTTTGATTAATCCCCATTGTTCCTCAAACACTCCTTCTTGCCTGTTTGCTAGTGCTTTTCTGAGGCACTCTCTCATTTTCCCAAAGTCAGCCTTCCTAAAGTCCAATACTCTTGTTTTTGTATGGCTTGACTCTAGGGCTGTGTTTATTGTGAACCACACTGTTTGGTGGTCACTTGTTCCCAGATAGCTACCCACTTCTAAATCTGAGATCCTTTCTCTTTCCCCATTTGAGAGTATCAGGTCTAAGATTGCTCCCTCCTGAGTGGGTTCCAACACTAGTTGTCTGAGGCATGCCCCCTGTAGGGCATCGAGAATCACCCTGCTCTTGGATGTGCCTGCAGCAAAGGTATTCCGTCTTTCAGATGAGACGTTAAACCGAGGTCCCATCTGCCTGTTCTGGTGGTAGTTCATGTGGATGTTAACGATCCCATGGCACTTCTCGAAAAGAGCAGGGGAATTTCCCCGGTGCAATGGCCAAATTTCCTCCATTCACGAAAATTACCACCAACAGCTTAATCTGGTTCAAGGTCAGTTGGCATTCATCTGTATCCCCTCCCCCGGGTTGTGCCTGAAAATAGGCAGAATTTGTCTAGTGCACTTACCCGGTCAACAAAAACTAAATAAATAATAAATAAATATTCCAGTTAACATCTGGCATATGCAGTTCCCCCATCAACTATATCTCCCCTTTTTCTGCCATTTTAAGGATGCCTTCTGTCATTCACTAAAAATACCACCAACAGCTTATTCTGGTTCAAGGTCAGTTGGCATTCATCTGTATCCCCCTCCCCCAGGTCGTGCCTGAAAATAGGCAGGGTTTGTCTAGTGCACTTACCTGGTCAACAAAAACTAAAATAAATAAATAAATTTCCTTGTCCATTTCCTTCCCCTGAGATGGGGGCCTGTACACAACCCTCATGCGGATTGTGGTGCCATTTTCTGTCTCCAGGGTGACCCATAGTGACTCATCAATTTCCTGTTTACTCTTTAGTTCTGTTGCTTTAATCACTTCCCTTATATAGAGTGCTACTCCTCCTCCTCTTTTACCCACCCTGTCCCTCTTGTAGACCATGTATCCTGGTATGTTGACATCCCAGTTATGGTTCTCTGTGTACCATGTTTCAGTGACTGCCACAATATCCAGGCATCCCACCTCCATCAGGGCCACTAGTTCAGGGGGCTTGTTGCACAGACTGTGGGCATTGGTACTCATCACCTTCCATTTATTTTTTATGGCCTTACCCCCTTTTGCCCCATCCCTGTGCTTACTGCCTTTTTCTGCATTTATTCCTGTCCTGCTCCCTACTGACTTCCCTACCTTGGTATTTGCCTCTCTAACTACTGTGTTTTGTGAGGGAAGCTGGGATTTCCCTTCTTCTTTTTAGTGCATCCACCCTTGGCTAGTTTAAATGCTTGCCAATGAAGCATTTAAACCTGTCTCCTAAGATCTTGGTACCCTCCCCCCGGACAGATGAAGACCATCGAGCCAGTATAAGCCTGTATCCCTCCAGGTGGCTCCCCAGTCCCCAGCGAAGCCAAAACCCTGAGCTCCACACCAGTTTTTCAACCATTCATTGAATCCCATTCTGCGGAATACCCTAGCATCATCCTTGCCAATGACAGGCAGCACCTCCGAGAAGGTTACCGTACATGCTACTTGTCTGAGGCCCCTCCCCAACTCCACAGACTCCTCTTGCATCACTCTGATCCCATTCACAGCCAGGTCATTTGTCTCTAGGTGGACAATGACATCCAGCTCCCTCCCTCCCTCGTGCAGCTGCTCCCGTGATCCTGAGGATTCACTTCCTGTCCCTATGAGCCATGGTGCCAGGCAGTCATCTTACCTCCCTATCCCCTTCCTCCACCACTTCTACCCTCCTAATGATCGAGTCCTCCACCAGTTGTTGTTTCCTTTTGCTGTGGGGTCTTGTGCTACCCTCCTGTGGGTCTCCTTTGTGGAGGTTCCCAGCATCCTCCTTGGTCTCCACCACAAGTGCCTTCATACAGGAACCATAGAAACATAGAAACATAGACTTTGACGGCAGATAAGGACCGCTTGGCCCACCAAGTCTGCCCATTTCCCTACCTAGAAGATAAGCTGCAGATCCTATTTAACCAACAGCCTATTTCTTCCTACCCCCCCCACAAAAATTGCCTTATGTCTGTCCCATGCATTCTTGAATTCTCCCACAGTTTGTTGACAGAACAGCATATGAATTGTGGACAGGCACAACTGGAGGGATGCACCTCTGTTCCACCACCCTCTTCCTCCCTGAGCCCACCTCGATCATGATGGTTTCTCTGTCTCAGAGCAAAAAAATGGTGAGGTGCTGAAGAAACATGAGTACAGACAAAACTGTCCAATTTCAATAATTCCTCTCTTTATTGTATAAAAATGGCAATAAACTCAAAGTTTCACCTACTACATAGGCTTTCTCAAGAGTTGCCTTTCTAAAAAATACATAAATAAGAAAAATTTAAAATACTGTCTGCAACCAGTTCTATATTAAGACCAAAAATTAATCACAAACATGTTTAAATGTCATGAATCCCAGTGGTGCTACTCACAAAATATGTTTTTTCAGAATTCAAGTATTGTCTTTCATCAATAATTCAACCTTCTATGATGAACTTTTTTCCAAAATCCTGAAAATATGTAAGATACAAAGTCATATCTCATATTGATTGTTTGTATAGCAATTTGGATTTGTAGTGCTCCCCAACACCAATCCTTTACTCTTTCTTGGCAACCTCTGAGGTAACGGTGGTGGTCCTGGTGGTCCCTGGGTGGGGGAAGAGGTTTCACGAATCCTAGTCTGGTCAGCCTGGAGATGGGCAACCTCCTCCCTCAGACCAGAGAGGTGCCTGCAAACAGGACAGCATCGCAGCCTCCAGAATGTCTCCTGGAACACTGCTGCCCCACAGCCATTGCACTGCACCACTCCCATTTTGACTTATTTTATGTCCCCTCTCCTATTGCTTTGTATGCTTACTGTCTCCTCCCTCTATGTATTTTTACACTTACTTTCCTACTGCCTATGTGCCCTTACAACTCTGGACCCTTCCTGTTCTGGGACAGGAACTTCCTGTAGTCTTCAGTAGTCTCCTTCTTCCATGCTTGGATTCAGACCTCCAGCAGCCGGGGGTGTGGGTGGGCAGAAAGAGTTATTTTTTAGGTTCCCTTCAAGGTTGATGAATCTAATGTGTCTCAGTGATCCCTCCCTTCCTACTGCCAAATAGAAAGTTCCTGTTTTCAGTCAAATACAGTGGCTATAAAACTAGAACTGGCTTTGGGTGTGATGGTGGAGGGGTGGGAAGGAGGACAATTAGTAAAAAATCTGTAGTTCTAGACTGCTGTTTCTTGCTCTGAAACCAAAATTCTCCTCTGTCAAAAACAGCAGGAAGCTGTAATTGGAGATATCTGCCTTTGTACTCCTAAAATGCTAAGCCACACCCACAATTAGATTACCCTCTGCTCTGACTCAGTAAATTAAGCTGATACAGCCCCCTTCCTCAGAAAAACACACAGTGACTTTCTTCTTTTTTTTGCTTAAATGAGACCCCCATCTTCTAATAAAGTATCTGTTTGCTTAATCCAAACAGGTACTGACTCCTGCTGAGATAGAAGTGATTTATCGGTGTAACCCCCCCCCCCACTAATGGGGGTTCCTAAAGCCTTCTTGGAGCTGTGTAAGTGCTCCTTGCCTAACTGGTGTCTGGTGTAATGTAGCTTGAATGTGGGCATGGTGAGTGCTTTTAGAGCCTCTGGTACTGTCTCTTTAAGAGCTGCCTGCTTGCAGGCTTGATCAGTTGTATGGGGGGGGACTGCAGGTTTACTGCTTGAATCCCACTTGAGCTGCTATTTGAATTGCTCCATTCTGCCGTCGCTAAGCGAGCAGAGGGATCCTCACTGAAAGATGTAACTGTTTTCTGGAACATATGTAGTGTGGCAGTAAAATTGTTGTTTGTTTAACCTGCTTTCATTGCAGCTGGAACTCTGTGCATTTGGCCCCTCCATTTTGAACTTAGACTTCTGAGATGGGCCAATTGGGAAAGGGGGCACCTTCAAAAGAAGACCGCTTGAGCCAACCAGAACTTGGTCTCCCACTGGGAGCCTGCCCAGAAGGGATTATATGGCAGGTGCTCCTGGGAAGTGTAGTTTGGACCCTGGTGCCTTTTTTGTACCAATAGAGGGTGTGGGAGCTGATGGACAGAATAAAGCAGCCAACCGGAGCCCTGTGGAGTGAGAGGAAACTGCCCTGCAACCATCCTGGAGGGGCAGAATCGTTGGTGATCATGAAGGGAGAAGGAGCTTTGGCTCCTGGGCTGTGAAAGTCTTCGCTCGGGAAGCACGTGTGTTAGGCTGAGAAGGCAGGCAACTACATCGCCAGCAGAGCAAGCAGACAAGATCCGTGGAGAAGTGCAGGCAGAGGAGGCTGTACGTATACAGCTACCTACCAGACTCACCCTGTAGAGGACTGAAGAATCTGTTGAATCACGTTCGGTCTGTCAGGACAAGTGAGACTGTGTTGTTCACTTGGTTTGATCAGTGAAAAGCGATCGGGAGTTTGGAGCATCTGCCTGGTATGGTACCCCTCTGTGTTACATATAAATGTGTGGAGCAGTGTCTGAATTACAGACCAAGTCTTGCAGTGGTGTGAGAGGGATCTTTCTGCAGGAGTCATGAGTACTAAATCAGGGTAGCTCCCTGTCAGATGTTCCTTGTGAGGGAAAGATTTGCCTGGCTGTTTCAGTGGCTGCATGAATTGTGCCTGCAGGCTCTCACAAATCAAATCTAGGTATCAAATGTTTATTTCTTCACCAGGACCCCAACCAGCTGCACTGAATAGGCTAGCCTTGTAAGGCCTGGGTACACAAAGACAATGACTGATAGGTTTGGCCTGTGCACAGTGCCCTATATAGCAGAAGTGTTAAGCTAATCAACCTGATCTCCCCCGTCCTTGTTATTTCCCCTTTAATAAATCAGATTTGTTGTTACAAGGTATACCATTTGAACTGTGTGTTTGTGCCACCCTTGTTGTGTATGGGTTACTGTATAACTGCATCTTATTTTACGGGGGTCCTCAGCACCAAGTTGGCCATCCCGACCTGGGGGTAAGTGCAAGTCATAACGGTAGTGTGGGAATTGCTGGTGAGCCACTAGTGGGAAGAAAGGGGGGTTGCAGTGACTCAGAGGGCTGTGGCCAGGTCATATTTGACAGTTCCAACCCCGACCTCTGGGTGGAGGCACCCGCCATTGGATCCAGGCCCCTCAACCTGTTATTGGCTGAGCAGGCAGGGGTAGTAGCCCTTGGGATAGCGCCACTGAGGGGTTACATCAGTAAAAAATCTGTAGTTCTAGACTGCTGTTTCTTGCTCTGAAACCAAAGTTCTCCTCTGTTAAAAACAGCAGGAAGATGTAATTGGAGACACCTGCTTTTGTACTCCTAAGATGCTAAGCCACACCCCCAATTAGATTCACCCTCTGCTCTGACTCAGTAAATTAAGCTGGAACAGCCCCCTTCATCAGAGAAACACACAGTAACTTCCTTCTTTTTTTTACTTAAATGAGACCCCCTTCTTCTAATAAAGTATCTGTTTGCTTACTCCAAACAGGTACTGACTCCTGTTGAGATAGAAGTGATTTATCAGTAAAAAAAAATCTGTAGTTCCAGACTGCTGTTTCTTGCTCTGAAACCAAAGTTCTCATCTTACTGAATCCTGTGGTACCCCACTAGTAACCCCCCTTTCTTCAGAGTGAGTTCCATTTACTATTACCTTCTGCATCCTGTTGTGCAGCCAATTTGTTACCCAGTCTACCACCCTGGGACTCACTCCCAGGCTGGCTAACTTGTTTATCAATCTTTTGTGTGGGACTGTGTCAAATGCCTTGCTAAAGTCTAGGTAGGCCATATCCACAGCCTCTCCCTGGTCTACTACTTTGGTCACCTAGTCAAAGAAATCAATTAGGTTTGTCTGACATGACCTTTCCGCTGTGAATCCATGCTGCCTTGGGTCCTGTGCCCTGCTGGCCTCTAGTTACTCAACAGTTCTTTCTTTCAGAAGTGATTCCATTATTTTCCCTACCACTGAGGTGAAACTAACAGGTTTGTAGTTTCCTGCCTCTGCCTTGCTTCCACCTTTGTGAAGGGGAATCACATCCGCCCTCCTCCAGCCGTGAGGTATCACCCCATCCTCCCATGATTTGTTAAAAAGGGTAGTCAGTGGTGTCACTAGGTCTCCCCTTAGTTCTTTTAGAATTCTGGGGTGAATTCTGTCAGGCCCCATTGCTTTGTCCACCTTGAGATTTAGAAGTTCTTTCAGGACCCTTTCTTCTGTGAATGGACTGGTGCCAACTCCCTTGCCCAGAGTGCTTCTATTGATTGGTTTGGTTAACTCCTCTTCTTTTTTTGTGAATACTGAGCAAAAATATTCATTCTGTACCTCTGCCTTTTCACTGTCTCCCTCTGCCCACCTCCCCTCCTCTTCATTAAGCCTCACTATCCTCCCTTGACCTTTCTTTGCTCCCTAATGTACCTATAAAAAGTTTTATCCCCCTTCCTAACTGAGTTGGCTATATTTTTCTCAGTTTGAGCCTTTGCTATTCCGACTGCCTTCCCCTTTTCCTTCTGTTTCAACTGATACAGTTCCCTGTCCTACTCCTTCTGTAATTCCTTATACTTCCTGAATGCTATCTTTTTCTCCCTAACCTTCCCCACCGCCTCTTTTGAGAACCATAGTGTTTTTTTACTCCATTTTGTTTTCTTTATTTGTTTCACACAAAGACTTGTTGAGTCTATGATGGCAGTTTTGATTTTTCTCTATTGTTCTTCCACCCCTCCTTCCTACCCATCTGCTAGTGCATTCCTTAGGTATTCATCCATTTTGCCAAAGTCAGCCCTTCTAAAGTCTAATATCCTCATTTTTGTATGGCTTGACTCCACGGTTGTGTATATTGTGAACCACACTGTGTGGTGGTTGCTTGTTCCCAGATGGCTACCCACTTCTAAATCTGTGATCTTCTCTCCATTTGAGAGTACCAGGTCCAAGACTGATCCCTCTCGAGTGGGTTCCAACACTAGCTGTCTAAGGCATGCCCCCTGTAGGGCATCGAGAATTACCCTGCTCTTGGATGTGGCTACAGTACATGTTGTCCAGTCAACATCTGGCATATTCAGGTCCCCCATCAACAATATCTCCCCTTTTTCAGCAATTCTGAGAATGCCTTCTATCATTTCATGGGGGCAGTATAGCACAGTGGTCTAAGGCTCTGAGCTGCACATTTGGTGACATCCAGCAGACCAGACCTGGGTTTGATTCCCACAGCTTCCACTTGCATACTGTGTGACCTTGAGCAAGTCACTTAACCTCCTTGTGCTCCCAGGTCGCTCCTGTAAAAAAGCTATCAGCTTAGTGTGCTATACCTGGTTAAACAACTAAATAAATAAAATTTCCTTGTCAGTTTCTTCCCCCTGAGATGGAGGCATGTAAACAGCCCCTGTGAGGAATGTAGTGCCACTCCCTGTCTCCAAAGTGACCCACAGTGCCTCTTGTTCTCCCCATTTACCCTTTAGTTCTGTAACTTTGACCCCTTCCCTTATTAAGAGAGCTACTCCTCCTCCCCTTTTATCCTCCCTGTCCCTTCTGTAGATCGTGTACCCTGGTATGCTTACATCCCAGCCATGGTTCTCCGTGTACCATGTTTCTGTGACTGCCATGATATCCAGGTGTCCCTCTTCCATCAGGGCCTCTAGCTGTCCCCTGCATAGGAACCTTGGCTTCCACATCAAGTCTATAATATCTGCAAAAATCATTAACTCCACACTATACTATATACAGGATGCGACCATAGGCTTTTATGCACATTATCTGTGTAGTTCTACTATTGATATTTACAATATAGCATGCTTTAGTCTAAATGTATTTTCTTTAAGCAATTGCTTTGCTCACTTAGTGGCATTCTCATCTTGACACATCAAACTGACATTTCTCTTTCTTTTTAAACTGTTACCCATATGCATTGCCTCTTTTTTGAAACCTTTGAGCATTTGCACCAGCCTGTAAATACATTGTACCCTTTTTAACTGACCTTTTTTACTTGGTACGGGTGACCCCTAACATAGTGAGAAGAGGGTCTAATGATTAGATTGGAAAATGCAGTGAACCCTATTTTAGGAAGGGAGGTAGCTATGATGTATACCCTTTTATGAACTACATTCATTGGCAGGTCCACAGGCTTTCCTGGGGAGTCATAAGTAAGGCGTACTACTGGTTTCACAATTCTACCTGATCTTCTTGGCATAGGGGGCAATGGCACAATCCTTGCAGTATTAGCATTCGGGGTGATCAATCCTGGCTTATTGTCCAGCAACAAGACAGCTTCTGATGAACGGGCCACCTCTGCACTCTCTTCAGAGTCACATTTGGGTGTATTACTTGCATTTGTAGTAGCTCTTAAACCTTCTGGCTCTGTAGCTCGTTCAGTAGACTCTGGTTCATCAGTAAGGGTTACTTCAATGAAAGTTGAGTCATCTAGTTCACAGTTAGCACTCCCAGGTATAGCAGCAATTTGTGATATTAGATTTGGTTCACTAGGCTCAATTATTTCAGCTTCACATAGAGGTTCATCAGTGTGTTCCTTAGTTTCTTGGTCAGAACTAGCAATTTCGATTTCAGACAGTTCCACGAGGCATGAAGAATCAGCTTCCTCAGAGGTCACACTTTGCACTTCACTTTGTGGTGGCACTGGAGTAGTTGAAACGGCAAGATTATTTGGCATTTCTTGGTCATCAGCATTTTGTCCAATATCACGGGAAGGAATTCCGTGGAACAGCTGGGCTAGCTCAAAGGAAGGATAATACACACTTCCATATTCACTCTCACTAGATTTAAGAGTTAGCTCTATCATTAAGAGCAGCGTTGCTTGTTGAAGGCTTGGTCTGCTGTGTAGCAGGAGGCTAACTTGATTTTTTCTTTTGAGAGGCCCTTCTAGTAACAGGCCCAGTTGGGGCAACACTTTGCGGTACGGTATCTATGACAACTTGCCCAATTGGCAGGAGGTGATTCTGATGGATTGTTTTTACAGCTTGGGGATCTCCTTCTGGCCATACTTTGAAAACGAGGAGATCCTCCAACTTGCTGATGACTATGTAAGGAGTATGACTCCAGTGATTGGCTATCTTGTATTTCCCTTGCAATCCCAAATTTCTCATCGGAACACAATCTCCAGGTTGTAGTTCTAGAGCTTTGACCCATTATCATGTCTTTCTTTATTTGCTAGATTTTTCTTGGCAGTCAAAGTGTGGGCAAGTTGATAGGGATGATTAAGCTGTGCTTTGAATTTCTGTACATATTGCAGATAGTTATCGACTTAAAATCCATCTGGTGACACTACAAAGCAAATCTCCACTGGAAGGCATGCTTCCTGACCAAACATCAGCTGACATGGTGAGAAACCTGTTGCATTATTTTTGGTGCAATTATAGGCATGCACTAAAGTACTTATCCGTGACTCCACCTTGGTTTGTCTTTTGGGTAAAGGCTGCCCAGCATGTCCAGCAATGTTCTGTTAAATCTTTCAGATTGCAGATCCCCTTGTGAGTGATAGGGAGTAATCCTTGATTTTCTTACACCCCATAGAGAAAGCATTTCTTTGATTACAACTTTCAAAGTCCCTTCCTTGGTCGGAATGTATCCACTGTAGAGCACCATAATGTACAAATAATTTCTCAACAACAATCTTGGCTACTGTTGTGGCCTTCTGATCTATTGTTGGATAAGCCTGTGCATATCTGGTGAAGTGATCTGTTACAACAAATACATTTCCAATGTTCTTGGAATTGGGCTCCAAACTCAAAACATCAATGCACACAAGCATCATTGGTGCACTAGTGGCAATGTTAACCAAGGGTTTTACCCTTTGTGGAACATATACAAACAGAGGTGAGAAAGAAGTAAGTGCCACAGCTGGGATTTGAACCCAGGTCACCCAGAATACTGTTCCGATTGTGCTAACCAGCTGCACCACTGAGACAACTGGAACCTGGTCTGTTCCCAAGCACATTATCCAGTCCCCGATGAAGTGGAACCCCTCCTTTCTGCACCATTCCTTCAACCATAAGTTGAATTTCCTGGTGTGAAGAACCATATCCTCCTCCTGTCATAGGCAGGTGGCACCATATTGAAAGCCACTGACTGTGCTACCTGTCTAAAACCCCTTTACAGCTCCCTAACATCCCCTGTACTGTCCTAACCCCATCCCTAGCCACATCATTAGACCTAAGGTAGACAATGACATCCAGCTCTCCATTCTACCCTGCTACCCTAACAATCCATAGAATCCGCTTTCTTACCATCTGAGCTGTGGTGCCACATAGGCACTTCACCTCCCTCTCTCCCTCCCTTCCTGTTCCCAAATCTAACCCCCCTCACAATCAAGTCCCCCACCAGAAGTTGCTTCCTCTATTGGGGACCTCTACTATTCTCCTTGAGGTCTCCACTATGGAGGATCCCACATCCTCCCTGGCCACTACCAGAGGTGCCTCCTCCAGGCAGTCCTGTCCTACCACAGCAGCAAAAGAATTATGTAATGGAACCAACTGAGGAATGCACCCATGATGTACTACCCCCCCATACTTCTGTAGCCCACCACAGTCCGGCTATTCCTCCTCCCTAGCATTCTCTGTGGTAACAGTGGCAGACTCGGTGGCCCCTGGGTGGGGGAAGATGTTCCTTGAATCGTAGCCAACACGGCCTGGAGTCTGATGATGTCCTCAATCAGCCCAGAGAGGTGCATGCAGATGGGTCAGCCTTGCAGTCTTCAGAAGATCTCTAAAAATTGTCACCCCACAACCACTGCACTGCACCACTCCCAACATTCCTAAGTCCTGCACTCCCTATCTTACCTGGAAATACTCTTGTACCCTTACCCTATATAGGGTGTCACCTTCTAACCCCCCCAACAAGAAGTTTCCACTTGTATGAACTATTTTTTCCTGCCTTTACTCCTTACCTTCCTCTGCCTTCTTCTACTCAGGCAGCAGTACCTTTATTTTCACCTAACCCTTTGCTACCTGACCCTAGATAGGGTGCTATTTGTTTTTCCTGTTCCCTTCCTAAATCCCTTTATGCCCTTACCCTAGAGAAGGTGTTGTGCCTATTCCCAGTTAAGTCCTGCTGTTTGCCCACCACCCTTCCTTGCAGTGGCTGTTAAAGTGGGAGTGACCAGGAACTTTACCTGAGTCAACCAGCAGAGTCCACTGCTTTCCTTCTGCGATGCCTAAGATGCCATTTACCTGTTCCACTCCTTGCTTGTTCCACTCCTTCACTGTTCCACTCACTCACTGGAACACAACCATGCAATGAGACACATTAGGAGGAAGTACTTTTTATTGTGCTCCTGTAAGAAGGTTAGGAAAGTCTAAATGCAGACAACTGCGTCACTTCTGCATAAGCCACAGCCCCAATTCACAGCTGTCCTGACCCTGCTAACTACAAGGCTGATTATCGGCTCCCTTCCCCAACTCTAGATTAGCACACTGAGTGATAACTACTACGCTTTTGGTTTTAGCCTGACTAATGGTCCCAAATTACCTTGCAGATCCTACACTTCTAATAAAGTATCTGTCTACTTACTTTCAAAGCTTATGAAATCACCACCTATTAAAGTAATATACAAACTTTTTTTTACTTGATTTATTGAGATGAAGAACAGAAGATAAAATTACCTGCTGGTCACAGACCATGAAGAAGGATGTTTCTGAATGGGAATGGGGGAGAATATGGGGATTCTCATATTTGTATATTTTATTTATGTAAAAATTGGTAGCCGAAAATGGTACGCTGAGCCAAGGCTCTCGTTACCAGGTGAGACCCGGGGGAGGGGAATACAGAGATGATAAACATACAAAATCTAAGAATAGTATCTGGATAACATAAACGTATCTGAGATTACAAAGAACAAGTGGAGGTTATGATAGACATATTCACAGACAATACAATAGGCATCTTTACAAATGATAGGGCACATGGATACTGCATGCTAATATAAGGCTGTCACTTCAGTAAATCATAAAAATTTTCAATTTACAATTCTGAATAATGTTTACTACTCTCCTGCACTTATGAAAAATATGAAAATATTAGCCTCCAACACTTGCCCTAAATGTGATGCAGGTGGAGCTGACATATTGCACATGCTTTGGTACTGTCCTAAAATTCAAAAATTGGGGGAAGAAATTAAATTAAATTGGAGAATTTCAAAGATGTTCATAAACATATCCATATAGGTACTTGTCTAGATAGGAATTTTGACCCAGCAAAACATACCTCATAGGCTCATATGGTCATAGGTGTTCCAGGTATAAAAAAAGGCCAAAGCCCTTCATAGTTTTGTCCATTGCCTGCTCAGCAGATCTGTCATTCCTTTAAGCTCTATGTACCTGTCTAATTTCCATTTGAATGTATCCAGGGTATCACTATCCTCGACCTCCCTTGGCAGTCTGTTCCATGTCTTTACCATCCTCTGTGTGAACCACTCTCCAACAAAATTAAATACTAATTGGCTATAAAGGGGAACTGTCATCTAGAGGGCTTCTTAATGTCTGAAAGCCCATAAAAGGCTAATTTAAATGAGCCATTGTATGTATCTGTGAGTCTTTAAAGTCCAGAGTTATTCATATGTAAATCAGCCTGTAATTAAGGGCTGGGGACAGCCGTATGTTTTAGGCTCACGACAGGAAATGATGTCACTGAGGGTCTTGGCCCTCCATTTACTGTAGGTTATATAGGAAATTGTCTGTTTTATTTGTAACAGGTCTGAAGCCTGGACTTCCTTGGTGCTGTCAGAGCACTCAGCATACTTCCCCAAGGGGCTGGGCCTAAGCTCTGGTACAGGCTCTAAGACAGGGAAGGTTAGGGATACCCCCTCGTGCCTCCATATACTCATGCACACAACCCTGTATGAGCTTTCCTCCCTCCCCTGGGTGCAGCCAGAATAGTCCATGATGGTGGGTACCTCACCGTTCTCAGTTGCAGGCCTGTGGTCTTTTGGTGGGGTCCCTGTAGTACAAAACAACAAGTTCAGGGAGCTTAAGTCTGTTGTAGGGGGTGGGGATCTTCCCCAACCCTCTTAGCTGATACAATAAGATCCCCAGAGCTGCAGCCCAAGGTAGTCACAGTGGTCCACAAGGGTGACAAAAGTCTTGAATCGAGGAATGGCAGGAGTGGGATGTGAGTGAGGTGCTGTTCTTCACCTGCCTGGTCTTTCCAGCTTTGCCCAAGGGTCTTTATATACAGTGTTCACCAGGCAGGCCTGTCCTTCCTTCTCTCTTTCTTGCTTTGTTGCAGCAACAATTTTACCCTGGGGAAACAGGGTGACTCGGTTTCCTGTAAACAGGACTTGGATATGGCAGCCTAGCATCCAGGGCTCTCCCCTTGCTGAAACCACTTGTCCCAGTAGGGAGTAGTCCAGGAGGCTCTGGGGCTACCGCTTCCTGTCCCTTCCAGCCCAGCCAGTCACCACCAATGCCCACTGGGGACTCTCCCGCATGGTTTACTCTCCAGCAGTTGCAGTCTTCCTCCTGCTCTGGCTTTAGAGAGTGAGAGAGAGAGAGAGAGAGAGAGGGATAGCCAGTAAACCCACAGCAAGTAGGCAGCTGATGGTGCTGCACTTTGTCACTAGCCCAGTTCAGCTTTTCCTTACCATCTCTCTCTCTCCCCCTCCTCTCAGCCTTCTCTCCTATGTTCTTTTTCATTTTTATGCTCATTTTCCTTTAAAAATTCCCGGCTCAGCCTCCCTCTCATTGGTTGCAGCCTCCAAGTGACCTGTGGGTTGCCTCTGGGTAATTTCCCAGCAGCCCGAAGTGTGTAGACTTGCATGGGGGCTGCCACCTTGCTTGCAGACACCTCTCCAGAATTCCCTCCCCATTCTTCTTCTTTTATAGCCCTCTGGCCAGGGCCACTACTAGCAGCGATCATGATCGGGACTCTTCCAGTCACTGCTCACTCCTTCTCTGGCCTCTCTGCTCTCCCAGAGGCCAGGGACCCACTAAACACCTGGTCGGCCGCATGGCCGAGGGTTAATAAGAGCACTGCACCTTTAAATCCCTGACTTGCAGTATCTGCACATGCGTGTGGGCACACGGCCACCATGCCCACGCGATGCATCTTTTCTTTGTTTTCCTTTTCTTTTATATGAGTGGCCCCAGTTGTCCTTTTGCAATTTGGGGCTTGTCCTTACACCGCCACTTGCTCCGTGTACCCCAGCCCCCCCCCACAGCATGGGGCAGGACATCGCTGCTCTTCCGGCACCAACAGGGACCGGGGCTCAAGTCCCACCACAGCCCCAGGATCGAGGAGGGGCTGGAGCTGCATCAGCTCCCACCAAAACAGTAAACCTGCATTTGGGGAGGTTACACATTAAATGTGTTTTAAGGTGTTATTACAACACTTTCTACATTTATAATAATTGTTTTGTATGTGCATTGAAACTAGTGAGTTATCAGCTTTACATTTCAAATTGTTAGTAAAATTAATCCATCTTTAGAATTGCTTTAACTTCTAGGCAATACTGCCAGCTGATCAATAAAAACTATACATCTCAAGGCTGGCTCTGTGGTGCCAATAGGTATTGGGGCCCCATATCAGGATTTCTAAACCCTGTCTGTATTCATGTCAGTACAGACTTCTGGGGCTGCCACAGCACCAACTTCTGTCTTTTTCCATTCGCTCTCTTACAGCCTTTTCTCTTACAATTTGAAGTGTGAACTTGGGTCTACATGATGCAAATGTGGCTATGTACCTACTGGCCTGGCATCATGGGGCTGGCCTTGAAATGTGCAGTTTTTGATTATCAGCTGACAGTGCAGCCTAGAAGTTAAAACAAAGAGTTGTGAACAAGCTTCATTCATCCAGCAGAATGGGTTTTGATTCCAATATGCTCTGCTTGTATATTGTGTGACCAACAGTGCTACATTAACTTACATGGCACCCCTAAGCTGGAAACTTCAGGTCCCCCCCCCCCCGCCAAACACAGCTCAGGTCAGTGGATGGCAACAACACATTCACAGAAGAACAATTAAACAATTAGAATACTGACTTTTTTGTACTT
The DNA here is from genome assembly GCA_016271365.2 of Neoceratodus forsteri. Lineage (NCBI taxonomy): Eukaryota > Metazoa > Chordata > Ceratodontiformes > Ceratodontidae > Neoceratodus > Neoceratodus forsteri. The sequence goes on from CM057449.1 coordinate 112,338,330, forward strand.
TCTGTTTATTGCCATTTTTAATTAAATAATAGACAAAATGTCAGGTAGGAATAGGAGATACCTATAAACTCTGTAGTCCAAAGAATGCTAATAATGTACTGCACCATTAAAACTTTGAGTATAAAAGGCTGTTCCAATAAATTGCACATTGCCCCTAGTCAAAGCCTTCAAGCAAGGTGAAATGCTGGGGTGTGTTTGTTTCACCAGGCAGCATAATTAGTTTCATTCCTGTAGTAATTAGTACTTTCTGAAATTATGTAATGAAATACATCCACCTCCAGAAAATGTAGACATGCATTCTTTGTAGTGTTTAGTCTTTGCCCAGGGTCAAGGCTATTTGCTGCACCAATCCATTTCTGGGAGCTCTCCCCACCTCTGTTTTTGTCTGTGAGCTTCTGAAGAAAGATGGCAAAGTGCTGCAGGTCTGGGATGGGGAGTACTGAACAGCCAGAATGAATTGTCTGTAAATAAGGGCACAGGGTGGGGCCCCGTGCCCCCATACTTTACTAAGTTGGCCATTTGGAGCAAGATGGAGTCAAGCTAGAGAGACGGGGGGGCTTGTAGAAGAAGTTATTGGCAAGTGGGAAGGAGCTGACAAGAAAGACACTGGCAGGAGATTTATCAACATGGTTGCATGGGAGGATTTGGGGAGTGATGACTGCGGGGACCAAAGGACTAGTCATGGCTACCCAAAGAGGACTAACAGGTTCTTTTTAAATCTTTTTATTGTTGTTATTTACTATCTTTGTATAAATATTCTGAATAGTTTTTTTGTTTGTTTTTTTATTCTTTGGTAATCAGGTAAGGACCACTAGACACAGTGCCTGTTTTCAGGGGTGACCTAGGAGCATTGCTGGGGTGGTTAAGTGACTTGCTAGGTCACACAATATGCAAGTGGAGCCAGAGGCTATGTGAATCAAACCCAGGTCTGCTGGGTGTACCAAGCTAATTCACAGCTCAGTACTCTAAAAGTATGTCTAGGATATAGTGGCAGCCCAATAGTTGCTATTGTCCAGTCCCAAAAAATATTACCAATATACAAATATAAACGATTATTTGTGGTGTTCAGAAATTAAATAGAGAACAATGCATATAAGGCAATGTGTTATATTAGCTGTCTTTACACTCCAAAGTTACAGTATGTGATCTCTGATGTCCATAAACCTTAAGAGCTGAGCTCTGCAAAGTTAATTCAGAATGTGAGTCTGTGACACTGATATTACATGAGGGAGTGTACAAAATTAATTGCCACTACCTACAACACACAGAGTCCAACTCACTTCTGTTTTTATAATTCCTGGTTGCACTGTTTGCACACATTCATTACTTTGCCTTTTTCTCCCAAAGAGGCTGGCTGACAAGATTTTCATTTTTGTCGACAGAGAATGCAGACAATAAGTGGGAAATTAAAGGCAAGTCACTGTCAGTGTCCCCAAGCCAGGCCCAAGCTAAGCAAGCCTGAACCGAAGCCCCTCTCTCCCCCCCAAACTTGTTTAGTTAGGGCAGCCTGCAGGGCAGGGCCAGTGGCCCTGCTGCCCCTCAGGTTTCAATCTGGACCACATTTCTCTTTAGACAATTTTTGGACTACTGACTGTGGTGGTCATCATAAATCTCACTCACATTCACCGTCACCTGGTGCCGGTGTGATCCGGCTGTCTCACCAACCATCTCAGGTCTGGTCTGGTGTGGTCTCTCCTCTCCTTCATTCATCCCTTGAAGGCATCAGCACTGATGATCGTCGCTCTCTCAGACACTTGAGTAGTCTTGCCAGTCAGCCGTGGCAGCCACTGGTGGGTCGGATGTGGGGTGACCAGGGACAGTAACACACGTGATGTGGACTCTGAGCAAGAAGAACTTGACTGACAGTCATGACAGGTCTAGTTTACGAACTATACCCTAACCCATGCAGGCTGCCATACTCCCACTCCGCTCTCCACCCAGACCCAGCTTTGAGTGCTCACTCTCTCTTGACTGTCTAGTGTGGCAGATGCTGGCACCTCTACTGCTAGTACTGTTGTCGACCAGTCAAAGATGACATCCGTGACTCATGTGGTGTGCAATGTGCCTTACCCACCCTGCCCAGCAAGCATTCTCCAGCCTCTCTCTTCATCAATTTGGTGTGGGTGTCGGGTGCACATGTGCAGTGAGCACACACTGGATTTTAAAATCAACATGTGCCACTGATTGGATTAATCTGGTTTGTCTGGGGGTGGCAAGACAGACCAAGTTGCAGGGGGGCACAAACTGACACCAAGTTCCGGGGGCACAGTTTGACACTGAGTTCCAGGGGTGGGGGAGCAACACCCAAAGCCACTGAGCCAGCCACATTTTTTTGTAGTGCCTCTTATTTCTCAGGTGCCCCCTAACAGCTGGTGCCTCTAGGGTGGAGCCTACTTAGCCTATTGATAAAAACTGCACTGGTGACCAGAGCAAGTCACTTAACCCCCCTGTGCTCCCAAAACACACCCTAGAACAAGTAGTAGTTATGTGTCTTTCCTGAACAAAGACAGTAAAAACAGTCTGAGCATCTGTTAGGGTTCTGAAACTATTATGCTCTTTCTATCCAGATTTGACTTGAAAAGAAAAAAAATAGGACACCATTACTTGTTTATTAATTGCAAAAACACATAGATTGACAACACAGTTAAAACATGCATAACCTGAAATGCATTATTAAAAGAGTATTTTACTTCTTTTTTTGATGAAGTTAAAAGTATAACAGTTTCTTACTGAAATACTTTGGATGGAATGGGATTTTCTACCGTAAAGGAAAAAAATCAATCTAGTTGATCCTGCCGCTTATACCATCGAGCATGTCTTACACTCAGCAGCTATGCTGACAGACTGCAACTTTCCTGAATGCCATTCCCACTGTAATGTAAAAAATGAAAGGGGAAAAAAGGGACAGACAAGGTGTGTGTCTGAAGTGTGTGTGTGTGTGTGTGTGTGTGTGTGTGTGAAGTGTGTTATGTGTGTGCGTATGTAGAGTGTGTGTGTGTGTTGTTTGTGTGTGTGTGTGTGTGTGTGTGTGTGTGTGTGAAGTGTGTGTCTCTATCTCTGACAGAAGTGCTGCACTAACTGAACTGTGCTGAAAGGCAAAAAAATTATCACCATTAATTAAATAAAATAATATATTGGTGGGTGGGTGTAAAAAACAGAATTTTACACACCCTCGGTGTGGGATGCCTTTATAAACCCCTCTGACTTTGCCCCCTGTGTTAATGTAGCATCCCACACCTTGGGTGTGTGTAAAATTCTGGTTACATACACCCACCATTATATTCTATATTTTAATAATGCAGTTCAGATTATGCATGTTTTAAGAAAGTTGTCATTCTATGTGTTTTTGCAATTAATAAGCAATTAATGGTGTCCTATTTTTTTCCCCAAGTCAAATCTAGATAGAAAGAGCATAACATTTTCAGAAATCATAACACATGCTCAAATTGTTTTTCTTGTCTTTGTCCAGGAAAAGCACATAGCTACAGCTTGTTTCTGGGTATGTTGTGGGTGACCAGGAAGGTTAAGTGATTTGTTCTGGTCACACAATATACAAGTAGAGCATGTTGAAATCAAAAACCATTCTGCTGGAAGAATGAAGCTTGTCCACGGCTCTTTGCTTTAACCTCTAGGCTGTACTGCCAACTGTTAATCAAAAACTACCCATTTCAAGGCTGACCCCATGATGCCAGGCCAGTAGGTACACAGCCACATTTACATCTTATAGACCTGAGTTCACACCTGAAATTGTAAGAGAAATGGCTGTAAGAGAGGAACGGAATAAGACAGAAGTTGGTACTGTGGCAGCCCCAGAAATCTGTACTGACATGAAATGTAAATGTGATGACTCACTAGTTTCAATGCACATACAAAACAATTATTATAAATGTAGAAAATGTTGTAATGACACCTTAAAACATACACACACACACATACATACATACATACTTCATAAAACACTCTTTCCTATTTAACCTACAGTCAATGGAGGGCCAAGTCCCTCGGTGACATCATTTCCTGTCAGAAGCCTAAAACGCATGGCTGCCCCAGCCCTTAATTATAGGCTGATTTACATATATATAAGTCTGGACTGCAAAGACTCACAGACAAACACAATGGCTCACTCAAATTAGGTTTTTATGGGCTTTCAGACATTAAGAAACCCTGTAGACGCCAGTCGCACTGCAGCCAAAAATTGTGTACTCAGATTGTGGACAGATGATAGACCACCCTCGATAAATGAATAGTCTCATGAGTTAGTAGACTCCACTAAACTAGACAAGCTATCACATGGGCTCAATAACAATTTACATAACTTTGAAATGAAATGGAAGGTCATTATGACGCATATGACAATTGTCGAATTAAGATGAAAATTTATGCTTTAACAGGACCACCTTGTAAATAGGGCAGTTTTAATCCTAATGGTGTTGTGTACTAACTTTCCTTTATAAAAATTTAATTACTAACTACTAAGATCTGACACTATATATATTGGTTTTCCCAAGAAACAATAATGGTCTTCCTCAGGATCTATTACAGATATTAATTGGTCTCTTTCCAACTTCTCCCTCATTGCTATTTCTATTCTTCCTCCTTTCTCTCTGTTTTATCCTTCCTTCTTTCCTTATTTATGTATTTATTTATTGTAAAATCAGAATTACAACCTTTCAGCTAAAAGCTCATTTACAAAGGATCCTTGTTAGACAGAGGGTTGGGGGACAACAATGTGATACTTGGCCAGCTGGTTATGAGTATTGTATGATGTTTGTAAAAAAATATATATAGTATGTGATTATCTCACTTAAAGACATCCTTTGCTTCCATGCCCCCCCCCCCCCAGGTTTCAGTGAAGCTACAGGATATGTAAACTGACCAGGAGAGCTATGTAATATAATTAACTTCCTTGGGAAATTGCATTTTATAGCCTTTTTATGACCTGTTGCTGCTTGGAAGTTGGGAAGCTAAATATACATTTTATTTCAGGACAGGACATAATTTAGCTGATTCCTGTTGGTTATATCGCACCTAGGTGATGGACTGAAGGGTAATAAACCTCAAAGGAACTGGAGGATCAAAGACTCATAATTTGGGAAATTAGTTTTTGCTGATGTCACCTTATTTAATATACCTCCTGATAGGACATCATGTTTGTATTTTTTTATATTCTAAAAGGAGAAGCTAGATGACTTACAGAAGGGGTGAGGAGACACAGTTTAAACTAATACTTGTGTCTGAACTGTTTGTGATATATATATATACCATGTTGGGACTCTAGAAAGACACAGCTGTCTGATATAACTGAAGTACTTACAAGGTAATACATTAGACAGAAAAGATCTTAATGTATTTTGGTGGGAGTTTGTTCTGTAGTTTTCCTTGTTTTCTTTTATGTGATTGTGATGCTCTTTGATATATTGTTCTGTGTTTACAGTTTACATATTTTTATCATCTTTTAGTACAGTACCTTTTATTTAAAAGACTGCTGGGGTGTCTGCCAGTTCTTTTTTTGCATGTGATGTATATATGGCTAAGTCTGACAATTGTTCAAGGGCTTGATGGTGTTACCAAACTGGGAAAAGGTAAGAATATACCTAAGGTCTCTTATAGAGTTTTAAGGGTTCATTTTGGAAGCCTGGCTTGGTGCCCCTGGTGAAAGATTTTACCACAATCCCTGAGGAGGGTACATATCTGAGCCTATATATTGGGTACACTAGTATAAGTTTCACAGTTTGAATCCCCTCAGAACTTGAGGCTAAAGGTGATTCAGACCCAAAAACAGACAGGAGGGTTACCCTGTCTGTTACCTGTTCACACTATTGCACTCAGAGGTTGGCACTGTGGGAGCAGAGGGCCTGGCCTGCTGAATGTGATTGTGGCAGATTTGGTTAGCAGCGGTGCAATAAAATTTGGTAACACAAGCTTTAATTGTTCAGTGTGTCAGCTTAATACTGTACAGCTCACTTAATAAGGCAGTGGTTTATTTTTTTTTAAAAAAGGAAACAGAACTATATAATTTTGCTTACAGTCAAGTTCCTCCTGTTTTATTTTTTTTCAAAGTGCAAGTTAGAGTAGCCATACTTAGGGAAGAAGATGGCTTCCAACTATAGTTGGCACACTGCAGACTACTTGAGGCAGTTGTGCCAGGACAGAGGAGTCCTGCACGAGGGGAGAGCCACCAAGCAGATCCTCTTGGATGCCCTGATGGCATTAGATGCCCAGAGCATTGAGTCACAGACTGTGACTGTAAAGGACTAAACCTTGGGTGTGGAGGGGCCAGCAGCCAGTGCAGTGTCCAGACCCAGTGAGGAGGGCAGCAGGGCCAGTGCAAGTGAAGGGCCACAGCAGCAGGGGAAGGTCACCAGCATTCTGGAGCCAGAAGTACTCAGGCTGCAGATTGAGTTGTGCAGAATGGAGTTGGAGTTCCAGAGAGAAGAGAAGCGAGAACTGCGAGCCACAGAGGAGAAGAGGGAGTGAGAACAATGAGCCGCACAGGAGAAGCAGAACCATGAACTGCGAGAGGTGGATCATGAACAGCTTGAGTGCCAGAGGTGACATGAACTGGAGAAGTTACGACTCCAACCACCAGCACCAGAGCTGGTAAGTGGCTTGGGTTTAACTGGAAATACAGGGCTGGGTTACAAATTAAATTCCAAATTGATAGCTGAATTTAAAGAGGGGGAGGATATGGATGCCTTTTTAAATTCCTTTGAAAAAGGTTGTATTCAGGCAAAAATTCCTAGAGGGTCCTGGAGCTTCCAGCTATCCTCACTATTTACCGGGAAAGCTCGGGATGCATTGAGTCAAATGGACAATGAGGACAGTAATGATTACAGCAAACTTAAAGTTACACTTTTAAAAAAGTTTGATTTAACTGCAGAAGCATACAGAGCTAAATTCTGTAAGCTCAGGAGAAGCCCTGATATGAGCTATGAGGAGCTAGCCATGAAACAACATCAGTTTTTAAAACATTGGTGGGAAGGAATTGAAGTAAACTCTGTAGATAAAATTGAAAATGCTATATTGATAGAACAGTTTTTTGGGCATGCCCAGCAGAGCTGAAAACCTGGCTGGAGGACCGAGATCCCAAAACAGTGCAAGAGGCTGCTGAACTCTCGGACCGCTATGCCAAGAACAGACCTGCTCTGAGAGCGAATGGGGCGGGCGTGGTAGCGCAGAAAAGGAAAAGCGCACCTTCAGGGCAGCTAAAACCCTCACTGCCTCCACCAAAAACAGTTAGCCCCAGGTTTCAAAGAAAAGATTTCTCTGAGAAAAGAAACGAATGTTGAGTTTGTAAAGAAACTGGGCATATTGCCAGACAGTGTCCCAAAAGGACGAGCAATATGCAAAATGGGGCTAGGACAGAAGTGGTTTGTTTGTGTGTCCCTGGAAGCATGCCTGTGGAACATGAGGGAACACGTGCACCCAGTCACAGTGAATGGTGTACAGACACAAGAGTTAAGAGACACAGGGGCGTCTCTGACACTGGTAAAAGGTGATCTGGTAGAGCCTGGTCAGCTTATACCCAATAAATTTATAACTGTACAAGGATTCATTGGTGAGGTGACAACACTGCCACTGGCTAGTGCTCTCCTAGACTGGGGTGAAACAGGAGGAACTGTGCAACAGGTAGCTGTAGCCAAAATGTTAGCAGTTGACATCATCCTTGGCAATAATCTCAAACAGGGGATCGTGTGTGCAGTTACCTGTAGCCAAGCGGGAGTGGGAAACTGTAGTTCCCTGAACCCCATAGAAGTTATTGTGGAAACCACTGGGAGGCTGGTTCCCCAGCCTGTGTCCCCTGATATGGAGACTAATAAAAAGGGGGTAGAAATTTCCCCAGTAGCAGTTGCCCAAACAGCTATGGAGGGTTACTCCAGAGAAGGAGGGGTGACCCATTGTCAGAGGGTTAGGGATGACAGTGATCCTGAGTGCCCTGATGCTAGTGCTAGGGATCCTAGTTTAGAGACTGAAGGGGACCTGTCCCATGCCTTGGGAATGTGTAAGGAGTTTGCAGCTGCTCAGAAAAGTGACCCTAGTCTAGAGAAGCTGAGGGCTTGGGCAGACTCTGACGGAGCACAGGGAGGTGACAGTAAACATAGGGTTTATTGGGAAAATGGACTGATGTATACTCAGGCTGTGAAGACAGAGGGAGGGGGTGATAGGCAGGCAGCTTGTCGTTCCCCAGGGGTACCATGAGCAGTTGCTCAAGATTGCACATGATATCCCCTTGTCTGTTCATGTGGGAATCACGTGCACTATGCAGAGGTTGGCTCAGAATTTCTATTGGCCCAACTTCACCCAGCAGGTGAAGGAGTATTACCGGTTGTGTCACCAGTGCCAAGAAATAGGGAAGGCAGGTAAGAAAACCCAAGCCACCCTAATTCCATTGCCCATAGTGGAGGAGCCATTCCAGAGGGTGGGAATGGATATTGTGGGGCCCTTAAATACCCCCAGCTCCTCTGGGAAGAGGTTCATCCTGACTGTGGTGGATTATGCCACCAGCTACCCTGAGGCAGTCACTCTATCCTCACTGAGGACAGACAAAGAGGCAGATGCCTTACTTGGGATTTTCTCATGTGTTGGGTTTCTGCAGGAGATTATCACCGATTGAGGGGGTTCCTTCATGTCGGACCTGATGAAATGTTTGTGGGAGAAGTGTGGGGTGGTGCAGAGGTACATAACACCTTATCACCCACAAGCCAATCGGCTTGTGGAAAGATTTAACGGTACCCTGAAGTCAATGTTCGAAGCGTTTGCTGAACAACATGGGAGGGACTTGGAGAAATACCTTCCCCACCTGTTGTTTGCATACAGGGAGGTGACCCAAGAGTCGACAGGGTTCCCCTCTTCAAGCTCTTATATGGACGCTGGGTCAATGGGCCCCTAGACTTGATCCGGGAGGACTGGGAAGGCAAGCACACCACCCAGGGCACTCCCATAGTGGATTACGTCCTTAAGTTTAGGGAAATGCTGAAGGAGCTTATGGGGACAGCCCACAGCAACCTGGCAGCTGCCCAACAGAAAGAAAAAGTGTGGTACGACCGCAAAGCCAGAACTCGCTTGTACACGGTGGTTCAGGAAGTCATGGTCCTTATTCCGGTCTGGAAAGACAAGCTGCAGGCTGAGTGAGCAGGACCGTACAAAGTAGTCAGAAAGGTAAATGATGTGAACTATATCATAGAGTTACCTGACAGAAGACATACAGAAAGAATGTACCATGTCAACATGATGAAGCCACATGCTAATAGGGCTGACATGGTGTTTGCAGTATGTAGTCCTGGGGAAGGAATTTGTATTGTATTGTACAGTATCTGTATTGCCAAATATTCAAATAGCTCCGGTTTAGAATCTATGCATCTCTGGGGCTACACCGAGACCACGTATCAACTGGCAGGGTACTGATCATCATCTGCTTATAAGAAACATGCCCTCGAATGTCCAGGTTCCAAACCGGAGCTATTTTAAAAAGGAGTCTCATATCAAGTATATAGATGCCCCCGGCTGCTCCCCGCCTGAAATGTCATCACGGGGACAGCCGCGGGTGCTTGTGGGCACGACGGGAAGGGTTCTGCATCCTAAAATGCTGGGGCAACAGGGGCACGGGATCAACCAGATATACTTTCAAATAAATGTGAAGCGAGTAAGTTTATTTTAACTTCTTTCTGTTGCATCTGCTAATCGGGCCCCACTTCACATGGAGGTGGGGCCTGACTGTATGTGGACATTTCCCTTTAATAGTGCAGCACAGGAGTCAGAGAGTGACTTAAGATCAGAGGAGACTGAAGGTGCGACAAGTCTCCCTTGTCAGTCTGAAGAAGATAGGAGGGGGAAGGAAGCTGTAGATAATGCAGAACAGTGTGTTGAAACAATGGAGGAAGGAGTCTCCGTGTCCCCCCCCCCCCCGTACAACAAGAGGTAGTATTTCAGAGAGTGACCAGGTCTAAAGCAAGTAAGCTTCTAGCAGGTTCCCAGGTGGCATCTAAAGACATAGAAGGGGTAACAGTACAAAATTCTTATGCTTTATTATTTGAGCAGGGGGTGGAGGAGGATGGGTTTGATTCGGATTTCTCCTCCGTAGCCTCCTCCCAGGCGGAAGGTGCTTCAGAGGTAGGTTCTCCTGATAAGCCTAAGACTAGGAAAAGGAAGAAAAAGAAATGATTAGGTTAGATTTGTTTTTTGTCTTTTCCTTTGTTGGGTTTGTTATGCTTTTTGCTACTTCTTTACTCACAGTGAATGTCAATAGTATTAAGTCTTATGAGAGAAGGCAGAATACCTTTTTAAGTCTTAGTGCAGGGGGTGGACAAATAATATTGTTGCAAGACACCAGGCTGCATACTTTGTTAGAAGTGCAGGCAGCACAGAGGGAATGGAGATGGGGCATCTCCTGTTGGTCTATAGGGGAGGAACTGTGTTCTGGAATAGGATTTCTTTTTTCTGGGATATCGGTTAAAATCTTACATGTTTTTGATATACAACCAGGAAGAGCTATGATTGTTGATGTAATCTTGAGGGAGGAGGTTTTCAGGATTTTTAATATATATGCCCCCCAAACTAAAGCAGATAGGACCAATTTGTTTAAAAAAATAGAGCCATATTTGCACTCATCCAAATTGGTTCTATGGGGGGGGGGTGACTTTAATTGTGGGCTTTCACATAGAGACTTGGGGAGGACTACAAAAAATTTTTTTAGTGATTCCAATACTTTGTTGGTGGTTTTGCATAGGAATAATCTAAAAGATGTCTATGAGGTCTTACATCAGGTACCAAAACATACCTTTTATAAGGGTAGACTATCTACTAGGATAGATTTTTGGTTTGTATCAGCACGATTAACTTGTCAAGAAGTAACTCTGCTGCTATTAGAGACTTCAGATCACTTAGCAGTTAAGTTGTTGTTGGGCGATAGACAGAAATTAGTAACTGGTAGGGGTTATTGGAAAATGAATATTACAGTGCTGCAGGACATTTTAATACAAGACTGTATAAAAGATCTGTTTGCATTAAGGGCAGATGTTTGCTTTTTGTATGATAGTCCCATAGATTGGTGGGAGGATACAAAAATGGACTTGCAATGTTTGTATGTATCTCTCACGAAAAAGAAGGCAAAAGATAAATACATTAAATATCTAGGGCTTAGAGCAAAATATATGCAAGTTCTGACACAGGCAGCAGATAGATCAAATAATGTCTCAATGCGTTTGCAGAGCCTTAAGGAGCAAATGTGTCAGTATTTGCAGGAGACTACTAAGAAGGTGGCAAGTCAGCAGAAATATCAAGCTGAAGGCTCAAGGGAAGAAGTAAATCCATATGATTTAAGTATACAGGGCGTACAGAAGTTGGTTATGACTGAACTAAAAGATGAGCAGGGTAATTTGAAGATGCAAAATCAGGAGATGATGCTTATTGTTTAGCGGCATGTTGTAGCAACTTTTCAAAAGGAGGTTAAGGCACACCAGGAATCCTCTTTTGCTGACTTAATTATATCTTCTTTGACTGATGATGAGATAGAAAGATTGGTTTCACCTATTACTGAGTTAGAAATTAAGGAAGCCATTTCTCAGTTGTCTGCCAAGACTACTCCAGGATATGATGGGATACTGAATGATTTCTATAAAGCTTTTGTTGATATTTTGGCTCCATGTTTGGAATTAATTTACAAAGCTATTTGGGAGGAAAATAGGCTTGCCCCGACTATGAAAATGGGGATCATGATTTTTTTATATAAAAAGGGAGACCCCCAAGACTTAAAAAATTAGAGGCCATTAACTCTTAAATACAGACTATAAAATCTTGGCAAAAATACTTACTACTCTGTTGGTAAAAATTGCGTAGAAGTTAATCGTCCCGGAGCAGACTTGTGCAATTCCAGGTAGGAATATTATTCAAAATGTGACCTTTGTTAGGGAGATTGTGGAACAAAGTTTAGAAAAGAAGTTAGAAGGTTACTTAATGTTGGTAGATCAGGAAACTGCTTTTGATGCAGTACGACAGGAGTACATTTGGATGGTTTTGCAGCACTGTGGGATTCCTAAAGCTTTTTTAGATTTAATTAAAGTATTATATACTGAGGTTCAAGCTTCTCCAGTAGTGAATGGTTGCTTAGGGGTGCCAATTTATTTAAAAAATTGAGTAAAGCAGGGTTGCCCGATGAGCCCCTTGTTATATGTTTTTGGTCTGGATCCTTTACTAAGGCTGTTTGAAAAGAACAAAGATATTAGAGCTATAACAAATTCTGATGGTTATGTTTTTCAAAAAAAAGTCTGCTTATGCAGATGATTGTGTTTTTACAGTAGCAGATGGGGAGTCTGGTGTCCGAGTATTAAATATGCTGCAAGAGGTCTATGGTGTTACAGGAATCAAACTTAATATGGGTAAGAGTATTGTTTTGGTGTTAGGGGACATTGGGAAGGTAGAGGGTTTTCCAATTTTAATGACTACGGATGACATTAAAGTTTTAGGTTTATTTTTTAGAACCAAGGGATCAGAAGAGCATAATTAGAATACTGTCTTTGACAAAGCACAACTTAAGGTTTTATCTTGGTTGACATGGAAGATGTCTAGGAAAAAGCAGGTTTATTTATTAAGGGCATATATAGCGCCTATTTTTTTTATATGTTTCACATGTATTCCTCCTCTCTTATAAGATGCATACTAAAGTTATGGATTTATTTTTTCATTTTTTGTGGGGAAGTAGATTGAACCCAGTTAAAAGGGTTCACACTTATAGGGTAAGGAAAGAGGGAGGTTTAAATATGATTCATCCTCTGGTTTATTTTTTGGGGAATTTCTTTTTTAGTTCTATTTGCCCCTTGTTTCAAACAGCAGGGATGGGACAAGCATGTATGAAGTTGTGGAGAAAACCTTTTTTGGAAGCATGGGGTAAAGGTAAATGGTATCCTATGGATAAGTTACTTCCAAGTTATGTGCAAACTACTCTACACTACATACGAACTTGGCAAATTGAATTGAAATGGTGTATAGGAAAAGGGAAGAAATTGTTTTATAGGAGTATTCTAGATAAATGGTATCGCGAGGAACCGTTTTTTCAGGTTTCATCCACAATTAAAACTAGTTTACTTTTAGAAAGTATGATTGATCCTAGGGTTCCACTTAAAATGCAAGATTTTCTTTGGATATGTGGGCATCAAAAATTGCAGGTGAGAGGCAATCAGAAGCATAAGCAGCAAGATGATAGAAGGTGTGGGGAGAGTGCTTGTGCTGACACTGTGGAGACTATGCAGCATCTCTTTTTTGAGTGAATACATGTCTCTGATTTCTGGAAATTATTGTCTGATTTGTGGTGAGAAAAATTGTTCCTATCAATGAACTATGACATTTTAATTTTAGGACCAATTCCGACCACCTGGACAAAATGGATAAAAAGCACAGTTAATATCCTTTTGGCCTGCATAAAGTGGACCATTTGGCAAGCGAGATGCCTTAGGTTCCTGCAAGGTAAAGTGATTCTGCAACAAGATGTTTTCTTTAGAATACAGCAAGAGCTTGATAATATCTATGAGTATGAAAAGCGTACTCTGGGGCAAGTGGTGTCAGATGGGTGGGTTGATTTGTTGTATTAATGTTTTCTCTTTTTACCTTTTAGTTGGCAAAACCAGTTTGTCTACTTCTCAGCAGGAAAAATGGTTTTTATTTTTATTTCTTTTGGTTTTTGGTGATGGAATTTAAGGATTCTAATGGTTATTTCAGAATGATATGTTTTTGAATTTATATGGAGATTTTTTTTCCTTGCATGGTTCTGCACTTTAATGTATAATATGGATGACTTGTTTTATTTTTTTTTGATTGCACCTTTTCTGTTTTCTGTTTTTGAATTCTAAATAAAAATTTCTCCTACTCTTTTTGAGAAGTGCCATGGGATCTTTAACATCCACCTGAACTACCACCTGAACAGGCAGATGGGACCTCGGTTTAACATCTCATCTAAAAGATGGCACCTCAGGAGTGCAGCACCCCCCTCATGCTGCATTACCATGTCAGTATTGGGATATTAACCAAAGTGCCTGGTGTGGGGATAGAACCCACAGCCATCTGATCTCCCGACCTCAGAGGCAAGTGTGCTACCTGCTGAGCCACTGACACTGTCAATATTGTTATATTGATTAGAAATGAGTTATATGTATGATTTTGAATACACTAGTTGTAAATGTAAACTTGAATAACATTCAATAAAAATGTATTCATAACTAAGTTGCAGAGTCAAGGCCCTGCTCTGGTGCTCATGGCTTGCTGATCACCTCAGACCCCGAAAAGCCTCAGATGCTGGATGCTGGTCACTCTGGTGTGTAGGAGCAACAGTTGGGATGCTGTCCCTTTGAGTGGTGTCACAGAGGTCACCGCAGCATGAGGGGTTACGAAGGAGCAAGCGGTGGTTCTGTAACCTCCTTTTCTTCAACAGCTTCACTCTGCATGGTGAAATTCCTCAATAAATAGGATGACTGCTGAGAACAGTCACTTCCACGCAGTTACTCTCCTCCCACTGAGCTTCAGCTGGAAGGGAAGCCTCATTTTTTCTGCAGGCTTTGGGTCCAGCTGGTCTCAGGGTCTGCTAGTTTGGAAAAAGAACATGCATGGGGAAAGTCTCTTGGGCAGTCCTGCCCAGCTCCAAATAATTTACCCTTTCCTCTTACCAGCTCCATGTAAAGCTATATCCTCCAGTGGATCTGAATATGCACACTCGGTCTAGCTTAGGGGCCCTCATGGGACACTGGCACCATAACAGATTCCTCTCAGCTAGAGATGGAACAGTCCAGAAACACTGCCTTCACTGTTCATTATAGTTTTGGATGCTGGTTCCTGATTGGCTGGAATTTTGCAGGCAAAATATGCTTGCAGTGTGTATATGCAATGCATGCCTTGGCTGCATGAGTTCCTCAGTTCCTCATTGGTTGTTGTAGTGCACTTTGACCCCTGTTTCATCAATCCTGTGGGATCAATGGGCAAATGACAAGGGTGCTAGCACATTTATTTATATTTTTTGTTTCCCTGCTGGTGACTTGCTGGTCAGTTTTTTAGGGGACCTGAGACACTGCTCAGTTCCAATCCTGGACCCATTGCCTGCCCTGGGGCTGGGAAAACATTCTCAGCATTTGTCACTGAGCCACAATACAGATCGTGCCTGGCTGCACTAACATCAAAGGCACTGTTGCCTCGAGCAAGAAACTCTGTTGCTGCTGCCTGCCGAGTCCTGGCTGTTGCTGAGTCCTGGAATGGGGACTGAAGGTGAAGAGGACATCACTGCTTAGCTGGTGGTGCATGGGGAGGGCCTGAGGAGCCTATAAGGTAAGTTCCCATTTGTGGGGTACACAGGGAAAATCAGTACAGACCTTCAAGATACACCTGAAGTCTTGCTTACCAGAGGAATAACAGGGTTGCCCTAAGTAACAGAGTGGGTAGGGAATTCTTATAAATGAGTACATGTTTGCACAGTGTGCTTGGTAATCCCTGCGTATGCGGAGGGGGGTGGACCTAATGGACTGAGAGTCCTTTCCATCCTTAAATTATTCTGTTACTTACTGTTACAATGTATGTACAAGGAGACCTTTAAAAATGAGATGTTGGATCTATTCTAGCTGGGACAAATAATGAGAGAAAAACATTTTACGAGGCCTGTGGATGCTGCATAGCATGGTTTTTAATTCATTAGAGCCAGTCTCTGGTTGGAGATATCACACAAATCCAGAGACCAAGTTATGTAAGCAATAAGCTATGACAGGGTGTGAGTTATTGTTCTGAACTACATGCCCAGGAGTGAGGTGAAAGGTGTGAGACACTAGCACTGAGTGCCTTCAACCAACTGGCTATATGGTTCAGGAATAGAAACCAATACCCTGGACTGACTTAATGCACTTATAAAATTGGTTCATTGTGGGGGAAAAATATATATATATATATTCTTTGCAAAAAACTTTGTTAATGCATCAGTTAGGGTTAAAGCAACAAAAGTGGGGAAATGAGACATTAGGGTTGAGATCCTAACCACCCAACCACCCCACCCCTATCCTCCACAGATCAACAGATGCTGAGGTGTGCCATGGGGCCATGAGGCCCAATTCTCATCCCATTCCATGTGTAAACAGGTTGACATGCTACAGTAAAGGAGAATGGGGTGGCGTTGGGCCTCATGACCCCATGGCACCCCAGCGTCTGTTGGTCTGTGGAGGATGGGTGGGGTGGTTGGGGGTTAGGGTCTCAATCCTAACATCTCATTTCCCCACTTTTGTTGCTTTAACCTAACTGATGCATTAACAAGGTTTTTGCAAAGAATTTCTCATTTTTGAAAAGTGTAATATAACTAGTAAATGGTATGTTGGTGGGGCTGCCCGAAACTTCCCATTTGTGCATAATGATATGCATCTGTGGGAGCGTTGGCCCTCTGGGCCCTGTGCTCCCACTTGTACTTAACTACATAGCCATACAGTAGCCCTATAGGGCAAGGAACACTTGTAACACCAATTTGCCAATATCTCAGCAACCATAGCAGCTATGAAAAAAATTCAAATGTCATTGTAATCATGACAGTGAGACCCCCACACAACATAACTCAACCAAATCTATATCTCACATCATCTACAAGATATGGGCACTGAAAAATGTTCAAATGGCACCCTTGGAACCCTTGGAATACGTTTTTGTCAATATCTCCGTAACCGTAGCAAGTAGGGAAAAAAATCCACTGTTGGTGTAGTCTATGATTTCAGAACTTGTTTTAATAGCTTAGATCTAAGCTGTAGGAAGCAAAAAATCTGTATCTTGCTTTGTTTTCGAGATAC
Source organism: Neoceratodus forsteri (assembly GCA_016271365.2). Taxonomy (NCBI): domain Eukaryota; kingdom Metazoa; phylum Chordata; order Ceratodontiformes; family Ceratodontidae; genus Neoceratodus; species Neoceratodus forsteri. The sequence goes on from CM057449.1 coordinate 112,355,123, forward strand.
AGGCACCAAAAGGCGCCATAGGCGCCACAATGTTATCCTATGGGGAATTTTTCAACTTTGGAATGTCATAACTATGTAACCAATGCATTTTTTTACACCAAACCAGCATACATCACATCTGTGGGACACCCCCTTTGCACCCTGCAAATTTTAAGCCAAAAGTCCTTACCGTTTCTTAGCAGTGAACTGGCAAAGTTTTACAAATCCTTGTTCATGAGCTGTCAAAATCCTTGTTCGTGAGTCAAATCCCCGTTTGTGAGGTGACAAAATCCCCATTCGTGAAACGATCCATGTTCGTGAGATAGGGCCATCTGGTCTTAATCTCACGAACGAGGATTTTGCTAGCTCACGAATGTGGATCGGCTCATGAACGGGGATTTTGACTGCTCACGAATGGGGATTCAGCTCACAAACAGGGATTTTGACAGCTCACAAAGAAGTGATTTTTATGATCCCCATCTGAGGTATCAAATCCTCGTTCATGAGCTTCGATCCGCTGGCATCATATGGCCATCTGGTCCTTATCTCAAGAACAGGGATTTTGACAGCTCACAAACGGGGATCGGCTCACGAACAGTGATTTGGACACCTCATGAACGGGGATCAAAAGCAAGTCATGAACAGGGATTTTCAAATAATAAAACAGCCATTTTTTTTAATAAACTGATGGAAACCAAACACATGGTTTTGTAGATGGCATCACCCTGAACAAAACCCATACATTTGTTTTCACAAAATGCATCTGTGGGGCAAGTAACAACATTTTCTTTTGGGCTAAAAGTGAAAACAAGATGGCGGCTCATGAATGGAGATTTTTTTCTCATGAACAGGGATTTAATGAAGCTCTGTTCATGAGCCAAAATCCTTATAATGTATGGTAGAATGCAGTTGCGAGTCAAAAATCATCTTTTTATAGCTTTGTTACACCATCAATGTAATGTAATGACCTTGTTACACCACTGCCGCTACGTCACATCGATAGTGTAACAACATGGAATCACAATGCTTTGTTGTTGCCATGACACCCATCACGCCAAACTAGAACATGTTTCAAAATAAAAATAAACTGACAGTAAATCTCAGCAAGTAGCGCAAGCAGTAAACAATGGCGGCAGCTATCTATTCTAAGCCAGACCTCAGTGACCGACAAGCATTCATAGAAGAGCAGCGTAACAAACGTACCTTAAGGAAAACGGAATCTGATGTGCGGTTGCTCAGGTCATACCTCGCAGATGTGGGGGAGGTGCGCAACATCTCTTCCATTCCCGTAAAAGAACTGGATACTCTGATCTCAGAGTTCATCTACCAAATAAAAAGACATGACAGCATTGAATACGAGCCCTCAACATTAAGAGGGATACTGGGCAGCATAGATAGACATTTACAGCAAAAGGATTATGGTCACTTTATCTTTCATGGCATACAAAGGACTTCCCTGACACTCTAACTACCTTGTCAGCTAAACAAAAATTTCTTAAGAAAATGGGTAAAGATAGCAAACCTAACAGATCAGAAGCCCTAACGCCAGCAGACATCGAGAAACTATACAGTACAGGCACCCTTGGCATGCATAGTCCTGTGCCCCTCCTAAACATGTTGTTTTTCAACAACGGCCTTTACTATGCCCTCCGTACAGCAGAGTGGTATGCCTTAAGATGGGGAGACCTTATTTTATTGCAGGACACAGATGAGCAGCAATTTTTGGAGTATACAGAGCGACAAACAAAAACCCGCTCGGGTGAAAACCCTAGGGACATAAGGGCTGTCAAGCCAAGAATGTACGCAAACAATGACCATCCAGACAGGGATCCAATAAAGGCCTATACCACATATATGCTGCCCAGAGACCACAGGCCATGCAGGCACCCGACACCCCTTTTTACCTTGCTCCAAACCTGTATTTCAAGCCCGGAGCGTCATTATAGTTCCGATCAATGACACTGGGCGAGAACAAAATCCCACACAGCAGGGCTACCAGTCGAGAAGCGCATGACAAATCACTCAACACGTAAGACAGCCATACAGTGCTGGGTAGATAATTCAGTCCCCCCCACGGAGGTACAGCAAGTATCAGGACACCATAGCCTACAGTCTATCAATAATTACAGCTACATGTCAGTAGCAAAACAAAAAAGAAATTCTGTTATTTTCGGATGCCAGGCAAGCAACAATGGTAACCAACAGCTGTCTGCCTTCTACGCCCAGTGCTGCCGTCTCTGCTGACAATGCACCAAAAGTATCAAATCCATGCAGCAAGGGTCCACTGTTCCCATTATCAGAGCTAACAAATTTCAGCCTGTGTGGGGACAATTGCATATTCCAACAGGGAATAACTGTAAATGTTACCAACAACAACTATTACTGCCCTCAGAAGAAGAAACGTGCTGCAGCTATACTGGACTCCTCTTCAGAAGATGACTCAAAAAAAAAAAACATACCTCTGCAGGCATCAAAAAATGCAATTGTTTTGTTCTTCTCTCTCTTTTTAGATCTGCGTGATCATTGGGGATAGTTTGCAACACAGACCCACGCTTCACGGCACCTCTGATTGGTACAACCAACCACGTGATCAAAACAACAGGCCATTAAATTTTTTTTTCATAGATTGCATAGTTAGTAACATTAAACGTAGTCTTTATTTTCTGTGAATAGCATTAGTAATGTATTCCTTTCCCATTATTTAAAAAAAATGCTGTCTAAAAATAAACTTTCTTGGCTTTGAACTCATGAATGAATATGTCATCCTTCACCACAAGGTAAGAATATTGTTTCCAATATTGGCATCTTTAATTTTTTCTCCGCTGACCATACACTATAAAAGACAACGTATGGTCAGCGTGGTAATAATGTTAAGTTGCCTTCTTGTGGTTCCTTGATACTCTATTAAACCTCTCGAGCTTCGCTCTTGAGGTTTAATAGAGTCACCAAGGGAACCACTCGAAGGCAAACATAGCGTTGTCACACACCGCTGACCATACGTTATCTTCTATGTTCGTAGCTGTGCATCTATCCAAAAGACTGAGCTGAGCATGCTCAGAATGCAAAATTTCAAAATGAAATAACTTCGGGTCAGAATAATATTTTTTCACCAAACAAATGATGGCTTGTTCCTTAGGGTAAGCTCTATCTATCCTGAAAATTTGAGGCTAAACAGTGTGGCTGCAGGGCAATGAGAAAAATTCAGGAAACATTGGTGAAAAAAGTGAAAAACACACTTTTTTCCATATGCGTTGCGCAAAATCTGCATTTCCAATCAAAACAAAACTTGGCAAGTCAAGAGATGTACCCCACAGGACAGTGCATACCAAATTTCATGCAAATCTGTTGAAGGGTTGTAAAGTTATTAAGGTGCAAAAATTGGGGTTTAACATTAAACTGTACACTCAACCCCAACTATAGAGGCACGACTGCACCTCTATAATGTATATATGAAAAGTCTATTTTTTGTTGAAATCTTCAGGGAGGCATCCCTTTGTACATGTTCTGCATCCTGTTTGCTAGAAAAAGTGCAATGCAGTGTGGTTACTATTCCTGAACTGCATACTTTGGCACCATCTCCACCAATCAGGAAGCAGGATTTCCTTGCCCATTTTACAAGTGACAATAAAGTCAGAATTTTGCTGCAGTTATACATACTGTTACTGAAAAGAGCAGCAGTAGACCTCTCTGTGGCATGCTGTATTAACAACCTGGCTGATAATGTCTTCTCAGTACTGAGCATGAGAAGGAAACAAAGAGCTGCCTTTAGATTTTTGCACATGTGTTGATATGAAGCATGTGATCAGAATAATGAGATCCAGTGTGCAATCGTACTGAAATATTTACACTGGTCGGAATGCTCATTATCTAATCATATTACTTTCTTTATCTAAACCCTGTAATAAAAAGTTCACACTGCCTGCTATTGTCTCGTAAGTACTGTCTGCTGTCAAAAAATATCAGGCTGCGCCTTGGTGACAGCTTCACTGACTTGCTGAAGAAATTAAAGGGGAACTACAGTCAGAAAACACATGTTGTGCACAGTGTGTGGATTTGTGTATGTAGTCCTAGTGTGTCCTTTCCTTTGTTTGCTGTTAGGAGTTTTATTCTAAATTTGACTACAAGTTATCATGGCACTGGGGATCTCCATGTTTAAATTTTTTTTTTTGCTACTATGCCTCCTCGTGTGACAGTAGAGCATCTATGATCACAGATTCAGCAAACTGCTGGTTTAGTGTCAAGTGTGCAGCAACAGAGCACTACAGTCAAAATTTGCAAAAATAAAACATATGTTGTGCAGAGTGTTTTGATTTGTGTGTGAGGTCTAGTAGGAAAGGTAAAACTAGTACAAGAATCATTCAAAATTTGAAAAACAAATACAAAAATTAGCCTATAGGTAGAAATTTTGCATGCTGATTCATATATGAGCAGGACAAACATGATCCAGCAATGTGTAGGGTTGCAAAATGTGTTTTTTTTATTTATATTAGTCCAGCAGAATATTGCAAAAATTGATCCAAATGTGAAAAAAAGCATGCAAATCAGAACATAAGTAGGTTTTTATGTTTTCTTTAAAATAAAAACAGGACACACATGATCTTATGATAGTAAAGGGGTCAAAATACAGTTAATATACAATTACATGAAAAACACAAAAAATTCACATACATTTGACTCATTGGGCCATGAATATGTTTCCAGATTGTTACAAATTACACCAAATAACCTTTTATACTTTACATCACTACTTTAAACCAAGCATACAGACCTGTGGTTTGAAATTAATCTTGTATCGTGTGGAAAAATGTTTAAAATCATTGTACAATTTGAAGTACAGGGATAACTGTGATGTAGAGATGAGCTGTCATCTAAAGACAAGCAAACTCTCATTATGTTATTTTTACAAGTACAGAAACCTAGAAACTGTCATTAGATAAGGACCGCCAGGCCCATCCAGTCTGCCCGAAAGCCCTACACTAGTTTGTGGCCTCTGACCCTACCTGGTCAATGACTTTTCACCCCTCCTTCCCACCTCTAAGGTACCCTTATGCCTGTCCCATGCATGTTTAAAACCCTCCACTGTGCTCACCCCTCACCACCTCTTGTGGCAGTCTATTCCATGTGTCCATCACCCTCTCTGTTAAGAAAAACTTCCTCACATTTCCCCTCAGACTGCCACCTTCCAATTTAATATCATGCCTCGTTCTTGTACATCTCTTATATTGGATGTCTCCCCCTGCACCTTGTTAATGCCCTTAAGGTACTTGAATGTTTCTATCATGTCCCCCAATCCCTCCTCTCCTCCAGTGAGTACATATTGAGGGCCTTTAATCTCTCCTCATAAGTTTTCTGGTGCAAGCCCTGTACCAGCTTAGTCGCCTGTCTCTGGACTGCCTCCACCCTGTCAATGTCCTTACAAAGGTGCAGCATACAGTACTCTAGGTGAGGTCTCACTAGTGTTTTGTAGACTGGCATCACCACCTCCTGCTTTCTGCTAGTGATACCTCTGCCTATGAACCCCAGCATCCCATTGGCCCTCCCTGCAGCCTTTGTACTCTGCTTAGACACCTTTAGGTTATCAGAAATGATAACCCCCAGGTCCCTTTGTTCCTTGGTGATAGTCCCCCCATCCAGTAGCTCTCTCTCCAGGGTTCCCTCTTCCAAGGTGCATTATTTTGCACTTTTTGGAATTGAAGCTTAGTTGTGACACTTCAGACCATTTTTCAAGCTTCTCCAGGTCCCTCCTCATTCTCTTCACCTCATCTGGAGTATCCACCCTTTTGCAGATCTTGGTGTCATCTGCAAAAAGGCAAACCTTTCCTGCCAGTCCTACTTCAATGTCACTAATGAAGATATTAAACATGACTGACCCAAGGACCAATGCCTGCGGTACCCCGCTGGTCACCCCCTCTCCCTTGATTGGATCCCATTTACTACCACCTTCTGCTTCCTGTCCATTAGCAAGTTCCTAACCCAGTTTACCACTTTGTGTCCCATACCCAGACTACTCATTTTGTTGGCAAGCCTTTATGTGGGATGGTGTCGAAGGCTTTGCTGAAATCAGGGTATGAAACATCTAACCCCCCTTCCCCAGATTTACTTCCCTTGTCAACCAGTGGAAAAAAATCTATCAGATTCCTCTGACATGACCTTCCTGCTGAGAATCCATGTTGACTTGGATCCTGGGCACCGCTGGATTCCTAGTGTGCGACTATTCCTTCTTTAAGCAGTGCCTCCATGATCTTACCCACTACTGATGTGAGGATGACTGGCGTATAGTTCCCTGCCTCCTCCCTACACCACTTTTGTGTAGAGGGACTACATATGCCCTCTTCCAGTCCTCAGGAACCACTCCTGTGTCGAATGACTCAGAGAACAGTGCTGCCAGAGGTTCTGATAGCTTTCTTTGCAACTCTCTTAATATCCTCAGATGTATGTGCAACCCCCCTGTGCAAGGGGGTCACCTGTTTGCCCCTCGGAGACTTTTTCATCTTCCTGTTTCCCCGTGATGTTCTTCCTTACTGTCCCAGTCCTTCTGCACCCCTGATAGTCCCTGGTGGTGCCTGGGAATCCTCCCTCCTGCACCTGCATAGTTTTTTTTAAGTGTGGAGCGGAGAGAGCTGGAGCGCAGAGCCGCCAGTTGGATTTGCACCTCGGGTGTATTCTGGTGCTCTGCACATGCACAGAAGCGCATTTTCATTTCTGTCACTCTGCTGCTGCTCAAATAGTCTCTCCAGTGGTCCTGGTCCCTGCATAAAGTAAAAGGGGGACCAGAGTCCCTTAAATAGGTTGAGAGGCAACAGAGAACCAGAAAAAAGTGAAGTCTAGTCCAGCGCTCAGGGGTTGTGAAAGTAGCGCTAGCGACAGGCAGGCAAACATAAGATGGATTAAAAGGTCTAAGGGCTTAAAAGAGAAAAGATGCTGCTGCACATCTATGAAGGATTGGGGAACTTAATATGTTTTATTTGGCAGCAGCAGCACAATAAAGGTCGGAGAGTGTATGAACGGTAATGGGACTATGAATGGGCTGCCAAGGGGCTATACATACCAGCAACAGCGACTGAGAAAGGGCTAATTAAAACTGTTGAACAGTGCAGCCACTTAAAAGGGCATAGGGGCTATTATCAAATGGTGGGGAACAGGTAAATTAAGGATGTTGGATGTGGCTACGGGGACAATTTAAACTTGGGACCTTTGGTGAACTGTGTTGGGACTGTTTACTCAGCAGCCATGATAGCGGCCATGTGACCACTGCACAACCAATCAAAGGACCAGGAATTGCCAGGAGGACTGTGGGGCTGTTTGAAAGGACTTTTGGGGAAAAAAGCTGGGGAAAGTTTAGGTGCCTTTCCAGCAGCCAATAAGGTGTTGAGGGAACCTCACACATATTAATTTTGGTAAAGAACAGTGGCTCCAGCCAATGGGGAGTTACAAGAAAGCTTCCAAAAGGAAAGGACTTTTGATTTCTGGGTCAGTCTGGGGGGAGCTCCTCCACAGGGAAGGGGCTCCAGCCCCTAAGCACAGAATGGGGCTGCAAGGCTGGGAAAGGGCCTGCCTGGGAGCTTCCAGCAATTTGCACCTCAGGGCTGGTCCTGCCTTTCCCCATCTGGAGAGTGAGGAGGAAGGTTGTTCAGGCAGCTCTGCAGAGAAAGAGAGAGAGTGCTGCATGATCCTGCTACAGGTTGCTGTGGTAAGAAGCTGAATCACAGTGGTGAAAGAGTTCAGAGAAAGGGTTGACCAGATTTGGAAAAGGGTTTATGGAAATAGACTGTATTTGTGTGAAGAGGATGTGGAGAGAAGAGAACCTCTTGAGTTTTTGTCTGCACTACAATGGTGAGACACCAGTGATGAGAGATTTCTGTTCGAAATGGTGAAAAGGAAAAAGATTCTGTCCAACCCTGGGAAAGAAAAAGCATCCAGAGAGAAAAAGGTTTAACGACTGGTTGTTGGCAGTGGAAAACGGATAATGGAAAATGGACTGGAATTTGGTTCTGAGAAGCTGAAGAGAGATCTTCTTCAGTGTTCACTGCACTTGCACGGTGAGAGAAATATTTGTTTTGCATCAGAGAGACTGAGAGAAACCCCGTATGAGAGAGAGAGAGAATGAGAGATTTACTGGAACTGTGTGTGTGCCAGAGCAAGAGGGGTGGCGGTTTGAAGGAGAGAGAGACTGAAAGTAGAGGGATGGGCAAATGCCTACCAGGCCGGGTACCTGCTATCTGCCTTTGAAATACAGCTAAGGAAAGAAACCGTTGTGGTGAACCTGGAGTTCAGACTCTGTATTGTCCCACAGAGCCTGAAAGGCAGGAAAGTAACAGAAACTACTCCGGCTGCAAAACATAGCTTGTCACTCTGAGAAAAAAGGAAAAAGATCTGAGGTTTCCATTCTGCCCCCAGAGCCAGGTGGGGAACTTGCCAACCCCCATCGAGTGGGGTCTGCTGGCTGCAGGGGATCACGGGTTTACTCCTGAGTGCTAGGGGACTCTGACCTGTGAGGGAGCCAGGCTGTGGGTCCATTCCTAGGTCTGGGTCCTCTGTAGATGGCAGGCCTTGAGCAGTAGCTCTGCAACAGGCCTCAGTAGGCCGAAGGGGACAATCAAACTAAGATCCAAGCTGCAGCATCATTGCCCCTTCTTTAAATCTGCCAAGCATCGATCCCAAGGTTCTGCTTCTGAGCCACCAACCCCAGGACTTCAGTCACATGTGTCACCAAAGGACTGATTTTGCAGAATCGTGAGTAAAAGCAGGAATTGCCCTGCACCTGGGGATTGTATATAGTTAACTGTGTTCACCTCAGATTGTGCCCACTGGCATAGAAAGTAAAGCCAAAGTTAAAGAGGTCAGAAGAGAGAGTTAAAAGTATGGTTATTTTCATCCAGTGCACCAACGCCAGCCGATCAGCTGCACCTCAGGCCTGCAACTAGAGAGCTGGGTACCCAGGGACAGATTTCTGAGACGGTTGTTCTGAACTGGTACCAGTTGTGGTCTGTGTCAAGTTAATACCTGCAGCAGTTAGCTAGATAGATAGTTCTTGGCTACGTTAATTAAGATGTGGTTTGGGGCTAAATTCAAAGGGGAGAAGATTGTTTGAAAATGCCAAATCTTTAAATGCAAATTGAACAAAAATGTTCTGCTTATCCTCTGTTCCATTCTCCCCTTCCTAACCCTCTCCATGTAAATAAATGTGAAGTTACTGTTTTTGGAGAAGATCTGACTCAAGAGCCTGATTTAGTGTGCATATTGTTAGCTGAAGTTGAAAATGCTAAATGTTAAAGGTTGGGGATATTTAAGTCCATGGCTGTGGCAACTGTATGGGGAGCTGGGTTGGTACAGCATCCCAGTGGGTTGTACTGGTTGAAACCATACCCAATTAAATTGTACTCTGGGTGGAGGCACCACCACTTTATCTTCATTCTTGGGAAAGGACCCCCGGGTAACAGCTTAATGGGAACCCAGACCCCTTAACCTGGTTAGCGGTCACTCAGGCAGGGGTAGTAGCCCTTTTTAGGATGGTGCCAGGGCTACTTATGCTTGTCGTCAAGGCACAGGTCAGAAAGCACAGGGAAAACCCAGAAGCAGTTGTAAAAATCACCAAAACTTTATTTATTGTAGCAGTAACATAAAATAAACCTGTTTAGAATAACTATGTACAGAAGCAAAAATAAAATATTTCTTGTAAAAAAAATCTCTCTTGCAGCTCAGCTTAGCTGTTTTTATAAGTTTTTTTCAACCCCCATCCTTTGCAAGCATCCTGTTCTTTGTAAATTTCAGGAGCCGCTAGAACATTGAGAACCTCCTGAAGTCCCCACAACAACTGCAAAAGGCTCAGGCATTTGCACCCAAGTAACCTCTAGCTTTATATATACAGTATACATTTCAACAGGAACACCATATTTTCTAAACAAAAGTGATGCCATTATCAGTTTCATTTCCATATATTGATTTGCACATATTCTTATATTTCCAGATCTAGATATGCAAGGGAGGAAAAACAGACAGCAAGAGACAACAGAGAGACAGTGAGAGGCAAAGGATTGCGAGACTGCTCGGGTTGACCAAGTCCAAAGTCTCACAGGAAAATTTGGTTGCACAGCCAGACAGAGAAGAGAGAAAAGGAAAGAATACAGATCCTTGCATTTAAATACTTTCTCCAAAACAAATGGGACAGGGTACTAGTCTACCCTGTCACATATATCCCCCCCTCTTTAAGAGGGAACCTATTTTATTAAACAGGTTTCCAAAACTTTCTGTTCTCTACTAACATTTTCTACTTTCAGAAATTAAGTACATTTGCATCCATTTTTTTACCAGAACAGCAAAAATTACAGTTCAAACCATACATTTTTTTAACCATCAGAGCCCTCAATTCCTAATCCATATCTTGACAGAAAATCAGCATTGCTATTCTCTTTACCAGATTTGTGAATCACAGATAATTTAAATGGCTGCAGTGCCAGGTACCACTGTGTGATTCTGGAATTTTTATCTTTAATCTGGTTAAGCCCAACAGAGAGGACTGTGATCAGTTACAAGAATAAAATCAATTCCCAGTGAATAAAATTTGAAGGACTCCATAGACCACTTTGCTGCGAAACATTCCTTTTCGATAGTGGAGTACCTTTTCTCTCTGTCATGCAATGTCCTACTTATATACAGAATAGGATGTTCATTCCCATCTATATTTTGACTTAGAACAGCACCTAGGCCTATGTCAGATGCATCTGTCTATAACGGAAATGGTTTCTCAAAGTCTGGACTTTTTAAAACAGTTGCTGAACATAATGCAGCCTTAATGGCTTGAAAAGCTTCATCACACTCTGGGATCCATTTCACATTATTTGGGTACCGTTTCTTTGAGAGTTCAGTGAGGGGAGTAGTTAACTCAGCAAAGTTGGGAACAAATCTCCGATAATAACCAGCCAGCCCTAAAAATGACCTGACATGTTTCTTTGTTTTTGGTATAGGGCTGTTAGTTACAGCTTCTAGTTTAGAAACCTCTGGTTTGACTTCTCCATTTCCCAACACAAAGCCCAAATATCTAGTTTCCTGCATGCCCAATGCACATTTAGTAGGATTAATAGTCAGACCTGCATTTTTGATAGCCTGGATAACTGCTTGTAGGTGTTCTAGGTGGCTTTTCCAGTCTGGACTGTACACCACGACATTGTCCAGGTACGCAGCACAATAACCAGTGTGAGGGGATAAAATGACATCCATGTACCACTGGAATGTAGCTGTCACACCATGTAAACCAAATGGCATGGTGGTGAACTGATAGAATCCTATAAGAGTGGCAAATGAAGTTTTATCTCTGGATTCTTTAGCTAAAGGTATTTACCAGTAACCCTTGGTGAGATCGAGGGTACTGATGTACTTTGCACTCCCCAGCCTGTCCACCAAATCATCGATTCTGGGCATAGGATAACTGTCAAATTCTGACACTTGATTAAGTTTCCTGAAATCAAGGCAGAGTCTAACACCCTCTTCTTTTTTGTTTACAGTTACTATGGGAGATGACCAAGCACTCCTCGACTCCTCAATGATACCCAATTCTTTCATTTTTTGTATTTTCTTAACCACATCAGTTTTTAACCTCTCTGGCAACCTGTATGACCTTTGCCTAATAGGACAAGCATTCTTTTTCACTATTATGTGCTCAACCCCTTTTGCTTGGCCTGGTACAATGGTAAAAGTACTGTTAAATGTCTTTAGCACATTACAAATGTCTGCAGTTTGATCTGAGGTTAAGGAAACATTCACCTTTACAGCATCAACATTTACAGTTTGTTCTAGTCTATCATAAGCTACATCAATATCTTCCTTATCAGTTTTTGGCAAAACTAGCAAGGCAGCTTTTGGTATTTTTTCAACCCATTTCTTGAGGAGGTTAGCATGGTGTGTCTTAGAAGGATTTTTCTTGTCAGGGGTCTCAGTCTCATAGTTAACAGTGCCAGTATGTCTAAGAACCTTATATGGCCCTTGTCACTTCATTAACAACTTGTTTTCTGTTGTGGGTAACAGTAGCAAAACCTTTTCACCTGGCTTGAAAACTTTTTCTTTTACCCCATGGTCATAATATAACTTTTGCTGGTTTTGAGCCTCTTCCTGATTACTATGGGCAATTTCAACATATTTTGCCAGTTTCTTTCTTAGGGCACACATATAAGAAGATATAGATTGTTTCTGAGTGGGGTTATCCTTCCACATTTCTTTTATCACATCCAGTGGCCCTCTTGGCTGCCTACCACACAGCATTTCAAATGGTGAAAACCCTGTTAATATCTGTGGCACTTCTGTGTAAGCAAAAAGTAGGTAAGGCAAGTAATGGTCCCAATCTTTCCCTTCCCCTTTTACAAACCTTTTTAACATGCATTTCAGAGTTTGGTTAAAATGTTCAACAAGACCATCTGTCTGAGGGTGATAGGGGGAGGGTCTTATGGCAGTGATACCCAGCAGTCTGTACAGCTCGTTAAATAGTACAGCACCAAAATTACTACCCTGATCAGTAATGATTTCTTCAGGTATGCCCACTCTGCTGAACATTTTGTCTAGCTCTGCTGCAACTTTTGGGTCTGTAACAGTACGCATTGGAACTGCTTCTGGGTATTGAGTAGCATAATCACATACTACCAGGATAAATATATTACCCTTTTTACTTTTGACTAAAGAACCAACCACATCCATTGCAATTTTCTCAAAGGGCACATCTATTAAGGATAGGGGTACCAGGGGCACCTTGTTTTTTCTAGTGACTGGGGCTACTTTCTGACACTCAGCACAGGAATTACAATAGGTAGCAAAAACTTCATGAATTCCCGGCCAGTAAAATCTATAAAGCAATTGGTCCACCCTGTTTTGGTTTCACCCCCAGCTGCTTAAAATAACCCTGGAGAAACACATCGTTAGCTTGTTCTGAAAGAAAATCACAATCAGTTATCAATTTAGTTTCAGCATTTGCACATTTCAACCCTTCATGTCCATCAGGCATTTGTTGCCACCATTTTTTCAGGCTTTGTCTTTCTTTCCTGGATTTCCAGAACTTGAAGCTGTGCTCAGACAAGTCTGAATCAAAATCACTGAAAGGAAAAGTGTCCCCACCATCTGAAATTTTTTTTGCCTGAGCTCTTGTCACCATAGCTGCTGAAACATCAGGACTTATTCCCTCTTTGATCAACTTGGTAAATCCTGGAAAGTCATTCCCAGTAATCACAGGTACAGGTAACTTTGGTACTACCCCCACTTTCATTAGTGCGACACAGCCTTAACAGTCAGAGTCACTTGGGTGGTGGGATAGTATTGAGTGTCCCAGTGGATGCGGATGACACCAGTACCTGGTCCCTTTGCACAGTGTTTTCCCAGCATTTTAACATGCACTAGGGTCTGTCTGCTTCCCAAATCAATGAGTCCCTTTACAGTCTTATTTTCCACCTTCATATCTGTTAGGTACTTGCCCTAGTTTGCCAAGGACAATTCTGCTCCAGTGCCACTCTCTTTATTACGGCAGTTTTTTGCAAAATGGCCTGGCTTATTACATTTATAGCAGATAACGCCTTTTGGCACATATTTGTTTTTCCCACCAGACTTCTTAGCAGACCTGGGAAAAAGAGTTTCTTACCGGTGCTTGGCTGTTACCTTGCTGCTGTGGCATCTGTCTGGCAATTTGGTAGTCCTCGGCCAAAGAAACAGCCTTTTCCCCATTCTCTGGCCGGTGTTCCTTTACCCACAGCTGCACATCTGTAGGCAAGATGTTGATGAATTGCCCCATGGCAAATGTGTCGATGATCTGTGGGACTGTTTTTCTCTCTGGTTGGATCCACTTAATCAGGGGTTCTCTGAGTTGGGTGAAGGCTTCTTGAGGATTTTCAATGGAGTTGTACCTCAGAGATCGAAATCTCTGCCTGTAGGTCTCTCTGGAGATGTTGTATCTGGCAGGCTGTGGCAACTCTTTCAAAGGCTGTCAGGTATGCCTCAGTATCATCTGAAGGACACAACTTAGTAAGTTTAATGGTCTTTAAGTTGCTTGCATTTTGTTTCTTGTCTGGATCTGTGCCGGATCCTCTGCCTTTGATAGCTTGCAAGGCATCTAGCGATCGCTGCTCCCATCGCTGCATCTCTTCTGTCATCTGCTGCTCCTGTCATTGCATCTCTTCTCTCCTCTGTGCTTCTAAATGCTGAATCTCTTTTTCTCTCTGCATTTCAGTCTCTTTTTGTTGTATAGCCCACCATTTGAAAAAGTCCATCAGGCTTTCAGGTTCTGCCATTGCCTGTTGTTTTTACATAACTTGTACTGGCTGTACAATCTCAGACTGGACTTCTGTCTCTTTTAGTTTGGCTGCCATTCTCATGGTAACCACTCCTGGACTTGCTGCTGCAGAATCCATACCTTCCTCTTTGCTTCCCTGGTACTAGGTCCAGTGCCCACACACAAATTTCCTGTCTTAGGGTATACATGGCTTAAATCCCACTTAGGCTGACACCATCTGACATCGAGGCACAGGTCAGAAAACATAGGGAAAACGGAACAGCTGTAAAAATCACCAAAACTTTATTTATTGTAGCAGTAACATAAAATAAAATAAACCTGTTCAGAATAACTATGTACAGAAGCAAAACAAATCCTTCTTGTAACAAAAATATCTCTTGCAGCTCAGCTTAGTTGTTTTTATAAGTCTTTTTCAATCCCCATCCTTTGCAAGCATCCTGTTCTTTGTAAATTTCAGGAGCTGCTAGAACATTGAGAACTTCCTGAGGTCCCCACAGCAACTGCAAAAGGCTCATGCATTTGCACCCAAATAACCTCTAGCTTTTTACAGTTATCTCAAATTATAAATATATATATATATATATATATATATATATATATATATATATACATTTCAACAGTAACACCATATTTTCTAAACAAAAGTGATGCCATTATCAGTTTCATTTCCATGTATTGATTTGCACATATTCTTATATTACCAGATCTAGATATGCAAGGGAGGAAATACAGACAGCAAGAAACAACAGAGAGACAGTGAGAGGCAAAGGATTGTGAGACTGTTCGGGTTGATCAAGTCTAAAGACTCACAGGAAAAGTTGGTTATGCAGCCAGACAGAGAAGACAGAAAAGGAAAGAATACAGATCCTTGCATTTAAATACTTTCTCCAAAACAAATGTGACAGGGTTTTATTTTTTATTTTATTCTACCCTGTCACAATGCTATCTGGCCAGATTTTTTTGTCCACCTTCAGTTTTGTGAGCTTCTCCAGGACTCTTTCTACTGTGAATGGACTTGATTTCACATCCCCCCTTCATATCTGTTGCCCAGCTGCAGTCCCTGACCCCCCCTTAGTGAATACTGAACAGAAGTATTTGTTCAGTATTTCTGCCTTTTTCATGTCTTCCTTCTTATACTCCCCTGTATCCCCTTTGAACCTTAAAATCCCCCCACTGGTTTTCCTTCTTTTGCTAATGTACCTATATAATGCCTTGTTCCCTTTCTTCACTGTCTGTGCTAATCTTTCTTCAGTCTGAGCCTTTGTTGTCCTAACAGCCTTCCCTGCTTTCCTTAGATTCCTTAGGTACACCTCCCTGTCCTCCTCCCTTTGAGCCTCTTTATATTTCCTGAAACCTGCCCTTTTGGCCCTTACCTTGCCTGCCACCTCTCTCGAGAACCACAGTGGTTTCCTCCTTTTCTTGCCCTTATCTACCAACCTGGTGCATTGGATCATCACCTCCTCTGTGGTTCCCTTTAGTTGTTCCCACTGCTCCTGAACTCTTCCTCCTGTCTCCTTTCTCATCAATGCCTCTTTGATACAACTCCCCATTTTAGCAAAATCTGCCCTCCTAAAATCTATGACCTTTGTCTTCAAGAGACTGGACTGTGTCTTGGTCCCTATGCTTAACCACACTATGTGATGGTCTCTGGAACCCAGTTGACCTTCCACCGGATGTCTGCAATTCTGTCCCCATTGGTCAGTATTAGGTCCAGAATTGTCCATTCTCTGGTGGGATCAATCACTCGCTGTCTTAGGCCTGCCATCTGTAGGGAATCCAGGATGTCTCTGCTCCTGGTTGAAACAGCTGCTGGGATGGCCCAGTCCACATCTGGGATATTGAAATCACCCAGCAGTAATACCTCACCTTTTGTTGCCATTGCTTGAAATTGATCCCCTCGATCCCTATCCAAATCCTCTGCCTGTGCTCAAGGCCTGTAGATCACCCCTGATCAGACTGCTGTGCCATTGCCTGGCTCAAGGGTGACCCACAGTGCCTCAGCTTCCCCCTGTCTACTGGGTACCTCTGTTGCCTTTATACCCTCCCTAACATACATGGCAACCCCTCCCACTTTTCTACCCCCCATCCCTCCTGAACAGAGAATAGCCCAGTATATTAACATCTCAGTCATGGGATACATATTATTGATCTTTAACAAAAGTGTACTACACACAAATAACATTCTGTGATCGCACATAATCAGGTTACAAAATTTCAGTAATAAATACCTGTTACAAATAAAGGATGAATGAAATTAAAATTCTTGTACTTATTTACAGACATTACCAAAATATTAAGTTATCACTATCAAATGGGGATCCCCTTAATCCCTATCCAACTCCTCCGCCTGTGCTGCAGGCCTGCAGATCACCCCTGCTCAGATTGCTGTGTCATTGCTTGGCTCAAGGGTGAACCACAGTGCCTTGGCCTCCCTCTGTCTACCCGGTACCTCTGTTGCCTTTATACCCTCCCTAACGTACAAGGCCACCCCTTCCCCTTTTCAACCCCCCCGTCCCTCCTGAACAGAGCATAGCCTGGTACATTAACATCCCAGTCATGGGATACGTATTATTGATCTTTAAAGATGAACTGTTAAAAAGATTGCTTGAAATGGTAATGAAATGGAAACAGGATATGTTTACAGTCATTATCTCACAAAAGTGTACTTCACACAAATAACATTCTATGATCGCATATAATCAGGTTACAAAATGTCAGTAATAAATACCTATTACAATTAAAGGATGAAAGAAATTAAAATTCTTTTACTTATTTACAGACATTACCAAAATATTAAGTTATCACTATGAAATGGGGATCCAGACTTTCTCACTGTCTAGTTTCTAATCCCTGGATCCCCATATTGGTAGTGCCTCTGGAGACAGCAGCTAAATCGTGCAAAGAGTTGATCAAATGTGGATGCAGAAAGGCTTGCAGACCACCATGCACGTGTTTCAGTGTCTCACTTCCATGTACTGATCTGTGTGCTTGTGCAGGATCATGCTACAGAGGTGATGATAGTGCTGACTAAGCAATCTTTTTAACAGTTTATCTTTAAAGATATATCTGTAATACATATTTCTAAAAATAACACAATGAGCGTTTGCTTGTCTTTGGATGACAGCACATCTGTACATCACAGTTATATGAGTCAGGGTCTGCACCAAATGGCATATGAGGATAGGCTGGGGGAACTCGACATGTACTCCCTGAAGCAGAGGAGGGAAGGGGGGACGTGACTGAGACATTCAGGTATATCAAGGGTATAAATAAGGAAGGGGTGCAGGAGTGCCTTCAGGAGAAGAAAAGCGTCAGAACTAGAGGACACAATATAAGGCTCAAGGGTGGGCAATTCAGGAGCAGTGTTAGGAAGTTCTTCTTCACTGAGAGGGTGGTCGACCCATGGACTTGCCTGCCCCAAGAAGTGGTGGAGGCCAAAACGGTAAATGGGTTCAAAAACACCTGGGACAGGCACAAAGGTATAATTTTACAGAAAGGATGGGGGGGTAGATACCCATATCAGACAACTCGCTGGATCTTGCGGTCCCCTTCTGCCGTCAGTTTCTGCGTTTCTATGTATACTTTTTGTACAATAATGTTGAACCTTTTTCCACATGATACAAGATTAATTTCAAACCAAAGGTCTACGTGCTTGGTTTAAAGTAGTGATGTAAAGTATAAAAGTATAAATTTGATGTAATTTGTAATAATCTGGAAATATATTTGTAGACCAGTGAGTCAAATGTATGCGTATCTTGATGTTTTTCATGTAATTGTACATTAACTGTATTTTGACCCCCATCTTCAGAGCATGAGTGTCCTGCTTTTATTTTAAAGAAAACATAACAACCTACTAATGTTCCAATCTGCATGCTTTTTTTTCACATTGTGAATGATTTTTGCAATATTCTGCAAGACTAGTATCCTGGTATATCCTTCCCTTTGTTTGCTATTAGGAGTTTATTTCTAAATTTGCCTACTAGTTTTAAAAAGATTGGATTAGAAAGAGTTATTTAGTTGAGGGCAGAACATCAGGGACCATATATTCAAAATTTTGCCTGGTGAGCAAAGTGATTGCGTCCTGTTTGCCTAGGGTTTATGCCTGAGAGCAATATTCAAAGGGGTCTGTGGCATGTGCTAAAAGAGTTAGTGTGTGTGTGTGTGTGTGTGTGTGTGTGTGCAAAAAAATAATGTATGCGGTGGGCAAAGGGAGGGATGGGGACAGGAATCCCAGCACAGTGCAATATTCAGCACATTAGCATTGTGCAAGGGGAATAGAGCAGGCCAACTTGCACTGTGCAGCCACCACCGAGATGAAGCATGACTTACTCTGGGCAACTCTAGCAGCTGTCTGAGGCACTGCAGCCGACAACCACGTTGGCAGTTGGGTGGCACACCTGCTCCCTGGTGCCCAGTGAGCCCCCTTTCCTCCAGTTGTTGTCCCAGAGAAAGTTACAAGTTTCCCTTTTGTCCAGTGGTCCCCCCCAACCTCCAGTCATGATCCCTATTAAATGAAAGAAATTTTCCTGGTGCTTAATGGTCCCCCCATGCTCTGATCGCCAGCCCCGTTCAATGAAAGAAATGTCCATGATGTCCAGTGGTACCCTCCACTCTTTGATCACCATCTCCGTTAACTGAAAGAAATGTCTCTGGTGTCTAGTGGTTCCCACCACCCTCTGATCACCGGCCCCAAATCAAATCAAATATTCACTGGCATCTAGTGTCACACACAGACACACACACACACACACACAAACACCGATCTCTGTTCCCATCCCAGCATAAGTTTCCCTGGTGTCTAGCATCCACCTGCACTGCGAGCACTGGCCAGCCCACCTTACCACCCCTCTTACTTCAATCATTGGCACCGTGGGAGCCCTCATGGTGTTCCTCACATGGGGCTGACAATTGGTGTGAGGAGGGACCCCCTAGGCACCAGGGATTTCTTTTTCTTTCATGAGGTTGGTGACTGGAGGGTTTGGGGATCACTAGGCACCAGGGATTTCATTTCCTGACATGGGGATGGCAAACAGGGGGTGTGAGGAGGGGACCCCTAGGCACCAGAGAATATGTCCTCTGTTAGAGGACCAGGCAATCGGGGTGGGGCAGGTCCCAGGGGTGCAAACCTACTGCTGCTTCAGATGCAAATGTGCCCATAATGGGCATGCAAAAGGGTCCTCAGCATCTTGCATGCCCAGTGGGCTCCCTTGCATGGTGCTGTCTCAGTACTGCGTTGGGAGTTACTGGCACTATCGGGTCTTGTGACACTGCCCCTTACACTGCCATGATCCAGGCTGGGGCAGTGCTACTCGGCTTAGTGCTGTGCCAACATGCCCCTATATTCAGTCGGATGGCGCTGGTGCACTATCCGCCTGACTATAGCATCCTCCGGGTTGTGGGCAATCGGCAAGCGCACCTTTGCCCTCCACTTTGCCCATTTTGTGATATCTAGCCCCAGGCTCCCAAACGCAGATTGCTGCTGCAGGCTACAGCAGCTAGTATTCACTGCACCAATGGTCCTGGACACATCACTGCCACAGGGGACAGCATAGGACAGGGGGCATTGCAGGTCAAAGAATAACAATACAAATTCAAACATCAAGATCCTAATGGCCATAAAACTAGTCAGCTGGTAGGCAAATTTAGAAAAAAAAAAACTAGCAAAAAGAAACAATTACAGAAAGGAAACTCTGGGACTCACAAAACACTGTACATAGCATATTATTTTGCAAATGTAACCCCCAGGGGCACTATCCTAAGGGCTACCACCCCGCCTGTCTCAGCTGCGACAGGGTCAGGGGCCCAGATCTGTTGACAGGTGCCTCTACCCAGAGGTCGGGGTTAAGACAGTCAAGGTTGACTCAGTCACAGCCCCCTTCTTCCCACTAGTGGCTCATGTGGATTAATTACAATGCTCTCCCCCTGAACACTTACCCCCTGGCTTGAACTACTCAGCTCACTCCGGGGACCCCCTGGAAAGTAAGGTACAGTTATCAAATATTCACTGTGCAGTATATCCCCAGTAAGACACAAACCAGCCAGGGTACAGTTGCAAAACAAACAATCTGATTTATTTGAGGGGAGATAACAAGGGACCGGGGGAAATCAGGGTGATTGACTTACCACTATAAAATATATTTAACTACCTAGGGCTCTGTGCACAGGCCTAAACCTATCACTTACTGTCTATGGGTACCCAAGCCCTAATGGCTAGTTCCTCAATACAGCTGGTTGGGGCCCTGACACAAAGGAGCCTTCAATTCCTATGAAGCTTAGATGAGGCCAGGAAGCTCAATTAGTACAGTCTGCAATACAGCAAAATGACTGTGCCTTGGTTTATGATCTTTAGCAGGGAGCTACCCTGATTTAGTATTCACAACTCCAACAGAGAACCATTCTTTCACCCTTTGCAGGGCTGAGCCTGAGCTTCAAAGGCTTCCTCACACATTTATATGGAAAACGACAGAGGGGTACCATACCAGGCAGCTGCACCATGAATTCGACCGAACTCATAGCTACGTGGGAGTTTCACTGCAGCTTCAACTTTCCTGACAGACCGAGAGCGATTCAGCAGATTCTCCAGTCCTCTACAGGTTCAGCCTGATAGGTAGCTGTGTTTATACACAGCCTCCTCTGACCACACGCCGACGGATTTAGTCCAAAGCTTTCTGGCTATGGGAAATGGCCACCTAGGCCTCTCATGCGCTTCCCTCATGAACACTCAACAGCGCAGAACCTCAGAGCTCCCTTCAACTCCACAGTCACAACGTCTCTGCCTCTAAGGCAGTGGGGGGCAACCTTCTCACTCACGTGCCATCCGTTCCCATAGGTGGGCTGCAGACACTAGGCTATGAGACCTGTCCTGATTGGTGCAAAAAGGTGCCCTTGGTCAGACTTTACTTCCCAGGATTACTAGCTAAGTCCTCATTGGTCAGCCGGCTCGATCTAGAGTTCTGATGTACTGATTGGTCCAATTCGGCAGTTCGGGACCAAAATGGAGGAGATAATCAGAACAGTCTTTGCTGCAAAGAAGGCAGGTAAGAACAACTACATTATCATTATTATTCTAAGTTATTTCCAGCAAGTAGTTACATCCTTCAGCAGACCTCCCTCTGCGTACTTAACGATGGCAGAATGGAGCTATTTCCAGCATCCCAGATGGGACTCGAGCATAAAAACACTCAAATCCCCTCCCTCAGAGTAATTATGACTGCACTTAGGCAGCTCTTAAAGAGACAGTACTGGAGGCTGTAAAAGGACTCGCCACGCCCGCATTCAGCGGCCTTACTCCAAACAGCGACCAGGCATGAAGCATCTAGGCAAGCTCCAGGAAAGCTTCTGGGAACCCCCATTTGTAGGGGGGTTACACCCTTCCTGGCCTGAAAAGAACTTGGCATTTGCGCCAAGTAGTTACCCTTAAATCACTTTAAGGCAAACAGTTTAACATTATGTCACGCTTTAAACTACATGCATGGATACTGTATTCACAATTTACTATGGTTTATGCAACATTACACACACACATAACCTTTTTTCCTTTTAAATCAGGTCATTACTCTCTGCCTGTGACACTTGAAAAGAGGGGGTCCTTCCCTTTCAGCAACTGGCGGGCTAATTGGGGTAGGGGTACCACACTCGAAGAGCACTACTAACAGACTGGAGTTATCCCCTAAGGCTAACTTAGGCAAGGAGTTCGGGGACACATACACCCCTTTATGGACCACATTTAAGGGCAGGTCCACAGGCTGACCCAGAGATTCATAACTCAACTTTACTACAGGCCGTACTTCTCGGCTGGAGCGTCTAGGGGTCTCGGAAAACCCTGTTACAGGCCCCGATTCCATTTCAGCCTCGTTGAGATTAGTAGGGGGAACCTCCACAGGGGAAGGGGACCCAGTGCTCATAATACTTTTGGGGGCATGACCCTCTATATCAGGACCCACACTACTTTGCTCAGCTGGGGACTGTTCAGGCACTAGTAAGGAAGCATCAGGGCATTCAAAATATTCTTCAGGTTCCGGCATATCACTGGCTTGATCTCCCACATCACTTTCTTCTTCTGAAAAGTCAGATAGCTCAGCCAGGCTAGACAGTTCAGCCAGGCTCAAGGACCCCACCCCTTGGGCTTTGCTGTTACCCAATTCATCCTCTGGAAGCATTGGTTCCGGAGACAAAGCTGGGGGCTCAGACAGTCCAGAAAGCCCAACCTCATCTCCAGAGTTAACGAGGGGATTGCCCCGAAACAGTTGGCTCAGTTCATAAGAGGGATAGTATTCAACATCATTCTTATTGTTTTCAGACACAGAGTGGCGATCATCTTCATCAGAGGGGTTTGGACAAGGTCCTCTTATTTGGCTTGCTGAAGAATCAAGTGGTCTGAGTTTTTTCTTGGCAGCAGATCTAGTCATGGGCCTGGAGGGGGGACATTGGGAGGCTCAGCCTCAATCAAGATTTGCCCGATTGGCAGCAGATGATTTCTGTGTATAGTTTTCACATCTTTTGAATTCTTTTCAGGCTGCATTTTATATACAGGTAAATCTGCCAGTTTTCTCACAACAATATGAGGGAGGTGATGCCATCTGTCCGCAATCTTATGTTTGCCATGCAGTCCCAAATTCCTCAATAGCACTCTATCCCATTCTCTCAGTTCCATTGCTTTCACTCTCTTATCGTATCTTTCCTTGTTGGCCAGGTTTCGTTTAGCAGCCATGGTCTGGGCCAGTTGGTAGGCATGGTTCAATTGGGCCTTCAACTTCCGTACATACTGCAGATGATTTTCTGCTTGCACCCCATCAGGGGAAACCCCGAAACACACATCCACTGGCAGTCTAGCCTCTCTCCCAAACATCAGTCTGTACGGGGAAAATCCAGTGGCATCACTTTTGGTGCAGTTATAAGCATGTACCAGGGTGCTAATCTGCTGGCTCCATCTAGGCTTGTCTTTGGGTTGCGGTGTGCCCAACATATCAAGCAATGTGCGGTTAAACCTTTCAGGTTGGGGATGGTATGGGGTGGTTCTTGATTTTCGTACTCCCCACAAAGATAACATTTCTTTAATCAGGCGGCTCTCAAAGTCCCTCCCCTGGTCGGAATGGATTCTCTGGGGGGCCCCATAGTGGACAAAGAAGTTCTCAACAAGTACTTTAGCCACTGTGGTTGCTTTCTGATCTTTAGTAGGAAAAGCCTGTGCATACCGGGTAAAATGATCAGTGACTACCAATATGTTTCTGATGTTTTTTAGATCTGGTTCTAAACTCAGGAAATCAATGCAGACCAGTTCCATAGGGGCACTAGTAGTGATATTGACCATGGGGGCAGCTCTCTGAGGTAGGGCTTTTCTTTGCAAGCAGCGGCCACAGGTCTTGACATACTGCTCTACATCTGCACTCATTTTTGGCCAGTAGAATCGGGTCCGTACCAGGTCAAGAGTTCGGTCTATGCCAAGATGCCCCATGTGATTATGCAAGGACCTCAAGACCAGTTCTCTAAAACCAGTGGGCAGCACCAGTTGTTGTTTGTCTACCCGGCCTTCCTTATCCACAGTCACTCTGTATAGTAGTTGGACAATCAGTTTTAACTTTGACCCTTCTTTGTATAACAAGGCAGTTCTCAGGTCAGTGGAACGCAACTTGGACATGTCCCTCCCGGCCTGCAAAGCCTCCACGGCAGCTTTTATCATGGGGTCTCAGGATTGAGCCCGTTGGAGACTATCATTGTTGAATTGGGGCAGCGTAACTAGTGTCTAATGCAGAAAAATGACAGTAAGCGGCAGGTATGCTAGTTCTCGGATGGCCCCAAGCAATCCACCATGCAGTCCACAGCATCAGGAGACACCTGTCCTCCTTGTCAAATTTTGGCAAAGGGCTTTTATGTCAGGTTCTGACAACCTGACCCAGTCAGTTTGTGGCATAGGCCTCCAAGAGAGAGCATCCGCATCTATATGGTTTAGGCCGGCTCTGTACTCAACAGCATAGTCGTAGGTAGCCAATGCAGAGAGCCACCTAAGGCCAGTGGCATCCAACTTGGCTGAGGTCTGCACATAGGTCAGTGGATTGTTACCAGTCTTTACCAATATCTTGGCACCATACAAATAGTCATGAAATTGATCAAAAATGGCCCACTTCAGAGCCAGGAACTCTAGTTTGTGCACTGGATAATTTTTTTCTGAAAGAGACAGACTTCTGCTGGCAAAGGCTACAGGTCTCAGACTGTTCGAGTGCTCCTGATATAACACATCCCCCAATCCTTGTAGACTGGCGTCAGTTTGGAGAACGTACAGCTTGGCTGGGCCAGCAAAGGCCAGCACTGGGGCATGGGTAAGTTGATATATGATGTCATAGAAAGCTTCCTTACACTCAGTAGTCCAGCGGTTTCCAGACACATCATTCGGCCGAAAATACTTCTTCTCTGTCTCAGAGTGCACAACTTTCTTATACTTTTTGTGCGTGGGAGGGTACCACTGAGTAAGGTTGAGGAGGGGGCGGATCACTCAAGAATAATCTTTGACAAACTGCCTATAATATCCACAAAACCCCAGGAACCATTGCAGCTCTTTCAAATTCTTCAGCTGAGGCCAAGTAGTCAAAGCCTCCACTTTGCTGGGGTCAGTCTCTATGCCTTCAGTGGATACTATATGGCCCACATACTTCACAGAAGTTTGGAAGAATTGGCACTTGTCTATAGATAGCTTGAGACTGAAATCTTCCAGCCGATCCAGGACCTTGAACAATCGACGTTCATGTTCTTCCAACGAGCTGACAAACACTATGACATCATCTAAGTAAACCAAACACTCGAGCAAATTCATGTCCCCCACAGCATGTTCCATCAGGCGCTGAAAGGTAGCTGGGGCACCTGAAATTCCTTGAGGCATCTGAATAAACTCATAGAAACCTAGGGGGGCAAATCAATGCAGTCTTCTCTCGGTCCTCTGGGGCCATCAGGATCTGATAGTACCTGCTGCGGAGGTCCAACACAGAGAACCACTTACTGCCATTTAAACAATCCAATGCGTCCTGTATGAGTGGCATGGTATACTGGTCTGGCATGGTCCACCGATTCAAAGTGCGGTAGTCTACACACATCTGAACCATCCCATTCTTTTTTCTCACTACTACAATGGGGGAGACATAGGGGCTCCTGGACTCTTGTATCACACCAGCAGCAAGCATCTCTTGCAGATGCCACCTCACATCGTCTATGTCAGCCGGGGCCAGACGCCAGGATCTCTCTCAGAAAGGCCTTTCATCATGCAGCCAGATGTGGTGCTCAGCCCCTTGCACACATCCCACATCCCACTCTTTCAGGGAAAAAACCTGGTCTCTTTTGGCAAACTTCTCACTGATCCTCATTTTCCATTCAGCAGGCAATGGGGAGTCACCGAAATCAAACAAGTCAGGAGTAACTCTGTCATCTTTCCTGGAACCCTTGCTATTGGCCAGCACTGCAGTATCTGCACAATGTACACTTGCCAAGGTGCACCCTCTTCTTATTCGAATCTCTTTGTCGGACACATTATGCACTTGAACCATCACCCTCTTAACGTAAGCATGAGCATTATAGACATAAAGGAATTCTAGAGGTCAGGGGTAAGGGGAAATCGACTTCTAGGAAAACAAACTGAACTTACAAGCTCAAATGGGCAGACTAGGTGGGCCATAGGCCCTTATCTGCCGACACTGTCTATGTATCTATGTATCTATGAGCTCTAGCTGGCAAGATACTGGGTTTGACCAACAGTCCCTCAGGTAATCTTCCCTCCCCAGGTGCATCCAACATCAACAACTTATTCTTAACATCGGTTTTCAGTTGGACTTCCCCATGCAGAACACATTGAGCATTCGGGGCAAGTGTCACCGGTGCCGGATCCTTTCTCCATACTACACCCACCAGGCCTTCAGATTCCTCCTGGCTAACCTTCTTCTGAGTTTCAACGGTCTTTTGGATCACAGCAGGTATTCTTAGGGCTCGCCCGGTTCTGAATGCTTGCTTTTCTGAACACAACTGAGCTAGTCGTCCAAACATATGAGCATTTGTCCCAATCAACAGGGGTACCCCATCATACAGTCCAGCGGGGGGGCAGACTAAAGCTAAGGTTTCCACCTATTCGTCCACTCCAGCCACAGAAGTAGGAAATGACAACCAGATCCGGATATACCCCAAGTACAGATAAGCCTTGTCACTCAATCCCCACACATGTAGACCATCCAAGGGTTTTAGGGGCACCCCAGGTAGGTGTGTCTGATACCAGTCCTGAAACATGATGGTTACCTGAGAGCCACTGTCTAATACAACTCAGGTGGGAATCCCATTTATTCGCACTGGGACCTCCATCGAGGGCCCGACCACATCAGACCATTCAGGGGGTGCAGCATTGACAGTTGCTTGGGCATTGGCCCGGGTCACAAAGCTTTTCCTGGGGGGTCGGACGTGAGCCCTGCGATGCCAAGTGATCAGTTTGCTGTTGACTTTCCTTAAATTCTCCGGCATCTGGCACTCAGGCTGAAAGCGTCCATCCTCCCCACAATGGTAACAGAACCTGGGGTCCTGGGGGTCTCTATTGGGAGGGGGGCACCTTGTCTGCTGGGAGCCCTGTGGGGGATGAGAGGGTTCCCTGGGGCCAGGGTATTGGTTTCTGGATAACTAAGGCTCCCCAGACCTAACAGGGTAGATGGTGGATCGCTTCAAGTCCCTCACCAGTTCTCGTAAATTTCTGACCTCGGCCCTCAACTCACTTTCTACTTGGGGATCAGAGGAAATAGCTCGCACCCCCACATCACCTGGAAAATCTGGGGACTCATCAGGCTTTCCCAAAAAATGGGTCTCTTCGAGGGCACTAGACTCAGGGGTCCGGCTTGGGTTCACAGCCCCCACATAGCGTTCCCACCCCTCCTCATCAGTCTCCACTTGTCTAATTTCCCTCATCAATTGACAGTATTCAGGTGGGGCAGCCTGTCGATCATGCAACTTAAGCTCTAACAATATTACACTAGAAAATCTAGCAGACTTCAAAACATGTTCCAACCTGACCTGGTTCAGGGCCGTGGCTGTGATCCCCCCTTTTCTATAAGCCTTCTGCAAAGCCCGCTCCACCCTAGTAACAAAGGCAGACAGCTTCTTATTTCTCCACTGCTTGGCAGACCTGAATTTCCATAATAAGTATTCCCCAGTCGCTGTACTCCCAAACACCCCCCTCCAAAGCAGAAAGGTACTCTGCTGCGGTGGCTTCCAGGTTGGTAGCCCGCAAGAACCTAATGGCTTCTAAAGTGGGGCCCCGCAGACTCTCCATCAATCATTTCCTTTTCTCCCCCTCTGAGCATTGCCACTCCTGAACTAAGGGGCATGAGTCCATCCATGCTTCCAAGTCATCCTCCCTGTGCACTGGCACTGTGCCAGAAAAGTTTCAGCCTACGGTAAGAATCGAGCTGTATAGGAGGGACCACTAAGGGCAGTGGAGCCAAAATAGAACTCTTGGGGGGACAGGGGGAGGTACCTGGGGAGACCTGGGGGGTAGCGTCACTAGACAGATCCAATGCTTGCAGCAATTCCTGGGTAGTCCTCCCCTCCACAGCCAGCAACTTAAGCAGTTTATCTTTAAAACTGTTAGTCTGGGGGGAACCCCCATGAGTGACTGACCCACTCCAAATATGAACAAGCCTCCACCCCTGTGGGGCACCCTCCGGGTAAATCACTGGAGGTGCCCTCTCGGGGTGGATGGCCACACTGCACAAAAGTAGCACATGCAGGGTCTGATCAAGCAGGTCAGCCATGCGCCCCTTTACCTCCAGTTTGCCCAAACATTTAACACGCTCAGCTGTAGAAATAATGCCAGCTGTTGGGGTCCCCAGGGGCACATCTAACAGTAACACAATTCTCTGGGAGTCCAGCTCTTCGGCTTTGCTCCACCCCATCAGTTTGTGTACCATTGTCTTAATAGGATCCAACTTAATTTTTGCCAGAATATCCCCTTCCAGTTTTTCCATCTCTTATGCACTTCACTCACTTGGCCACTAGGGGATGCTAATCCCAGTGGTGCCTCCAATTTGTAACCCCCAGGGGCGCTATCCTAATGGCTACCACCCCTGCCTGTCTCAGCTGCGAGA
Source organism: Neoceratodus forsteri (assembly GCA_016271365.2). Taxonomy (NCBI): domain Eukaryota; kingdom Metazoa; phylum Chordata; order Ceratodontiformes; family Ceratodontidae; genus Neoceratodus; species Neoceratodus forsteri. The sequence goes on from CM057449.1 coordinate 112,383,467, forward strand.
GGGTAAGGGGCCCAGATCCATTGACTGGTGCCTCCACCCAGAGGTCGGGGTTAAGACAGTCAAGGTTGACTTGGTCACAGCCCTCTGGGTTACTGCAACCCCCCCCTTCTTCCCACTAGTGGCTCACGTGGATTAATTACAATGCTCTCCTCCTGAACACTTACCCCCTCGGCTTGAACCACTCAGCTCACTCCGGGGAACCCCTGGAAAGTAAGGTACAGTTATCAAATATTCACTGTGCAGTATATCCCCAGTAAGACACAAACCAGCCAGGGTACAGTTGCAAAACAAACAATCTGATTTATTTGAGGGGAGATAACAAGGACCGGGGGAAATCAGGGTGATTGACTTACCACTATAAAATATATTTAACTACCTAGGGCTCTGTGCACAGGCCTAAACCTATCACTTACTGTCTATGGGTACGCAAGCCTTAATGGCTAGTTCCTCAATGCAGCTGGTTGGGGCCCTGACGCAAAGGGAGCCTTCAATTCCTATGAAGCTTAGATGAAGCCAGGAGGCTCAATTAGTACAGTCTGCAATACAACAAAATGACTGTGTCTTGGTTTATAATCTTTAGCAGGGAGCTACCCTGATTTAGTACTCACAACTCCAACAGAGAACCACTCTTTCACCCTTTGCAGGGCTGAGCCTGAGCTTCAACGGCTTCCTCACACATTTATATGGAAAATGACAGAGGGGTACCACACCAGGCAACTGCTCCCTGAACTCGACCGAACTCACAGCTACGCGGGCATTTCACTGCAGCTTCAACTTTCCTGACAGACCGAGAGCGATTCAGCAGATTCTCCAGTCCTCTACAGGTTCAGCCTGGTAGGTAGCTGTGTTTATACACAGCCTCCTCTGACCACATGCCGGCTGATTTAATCCAAAGCTTTCTGGCTATGGGAAATGGCCGCCTAGGCCTCTCACGCACTTCCCACGGGAACACTCAACTGCGCAGAAGCTCAGAGCTCCCTATAGCTCCACAGGTCACAACGTCTCTGCCTCTAAGGCAGTGGGGGGCAACCTTCTCACTCGCGCACCACCTGTTCCCATAAGTGGGCTGCAGACACCAGGCTATGAGACCTGTCCGGATTGGTGCAAAAAGGTGCCCTTGGTCAGACTTTACTTCCCAGGATTACTAGCTAAGTCCTCATTGGTCAACCGGCTTGATCTAGAGTTCCGATGTACTGATTGGTCCAATTTGGCAGTTCGGGACCAAAATGGAAGAGATAATCAGAACAGTCTTTGCTGCAAAGAAGGCAGGTTAGAACAACTACATTATCATTATTACTCTAAGTTATTTCCAGCAAGTAGTTACATCCTTCAGCAGACCTCCCTCTGCATACTTAACGATGGCAGAATGGAGCTATTTCCAGCATCCCAGATGGGACTCGAGCATAAAAACACTCAAACCCCCTTCCTCAGAAGAATTATGACTGCACTTAGGCAGCTCTTAAAGAGACAGTACTGGAGGCTGTAAAAGGACTTGCCACGCCCGCATTCAGCGGCCTTACTCCGAACAGCAACCAGGGATGAAGCATCTAGGCAAGCTCCGGGAAAGCTTCTGGGAACCCCCATTTGTAGGGGGTTACACAAATTATAACTGCAGTTCTCAGATCTCAAAAGCTAGACTCTTTAAAAAAAATATTTTTGTTTACTCAATAAAAGGTATGAGTTGCAACATGCTTGTTGTTGTCTTTGTTTTTGCCTCAGCTGTAAGTCAAATCATGCTGTCCTGCCACTTTAAGGATTTACTATGTCAAGCCCCACCCATAGCATGTTATGAATATTAATGAGCTGATTTTAATGTAGGGACACATTTCAGAAATGGACAGGAAGTGAACTTTTGTCTCCTAGAGCAACTAAACAAAGGAGCAGAGATGCACATGAGCTCCAGAGAGAACTAGTTTTTGGTGGAGATCACTTGATCTTTTTCTAGTCCCAAACTCTGGAAAACATCAACTACTTCTATTTCTAAAGACCGTAGTTTTAAATTGTCGGGAGGTGGAGACTGAAACAAAGGATCATGAAGTTGGAGGTAAGGAATGCTGAGCTGGTGTGTAAACACAAATGCAAAGCTGAAACAGGACAAAATGGGGTCAGTCTGTCATGCATTTCTAGTAGAGAATGTACATGAGTTGGTGTGCGTGTGTGTACAAAATTGTATGCACATATAGTGTGTGATGCTACATAAACCATCAAGTTCTAACAGCATCACATACCGAAGATGTGTATAAAAGCCTGTAGAAACATAGAGACGTAGAATTTGTTGGCAGATAAGGACTGTTTGGCTCACCCAGTCTGCACATTTTGTCCCTGCCAGTACTGTTACTGCAGATTATAGTGGACATCTGGCTATACCCATGGTTTCCTGTACAGATTTAATTGTGCCTGTATCATGAATGTGCACTCCCCTCCCCTTCCCCACAGGTAGAGCTTACCTGGTGTGCCTCCCAGCCATCTAGTCTCGCCAGTCCCGGGTCCTGTGTGCCCTTTTATTGCTCCTGCCTGTCCTTGAGTGTCTGTTTTGCTGTGGGGTCGGAGGAGCTGTACGTAAATAGGTAAATTCACCAGGCGGTACAGCTTAGCTAGCACTGGGCAAGCCATGAATTGCCGCACAGCTCAAAGTGTGCATGTTTGAGCTGGCGGGCTGGTCGCAGATTCCTTTAGCACTATGGCACCCCTGTTATCTGAATTTGTAGCTCAGAACAAGTGTCTCCTGTGTTTTCTGACGTCCGGGTATTAGTTCGCAAGTGGGGGGTTCAGAAACACACCTGAGGGGGAAGGAAGAAAGAAGGTAAACTCCGTATGAGTGCTTATGTGTGTACTATTACTTTAAAAACCACCAAGACAACCCAGTGAATGTGTATCTCTGCCTGCTGCCTGGGAACTTAGTGCTACGGCACTAGTGATGGACGGAGAAAGACTTTTTGAGTGTTCATTCATCAATTGGATAACAGGGCAGAGGGACACCTATTGTGGCTTGTTGTCATTAACTTTTAAAACAGTACAGAAGCCCTTAAAAAAAAAAAAAAAAGGACTTTAAAGTGGGGACTGAGTATGAACTGTAACCCCTGACCCTGTTCCATCCAATCAGTACTTGAGGAGCTCTGCTATGGCTCCTGAGTAGGGTGAATTGGACAATGTTCTTGGCACCTTTAACATCACCCAGTCAAGTGTTGAAAGGACCCTATGTATATTAATTTAACAGATGGACAGCTGTGCCAGCCAATAGATGCTGCGAGTCTTTCTTCTCGGACATCGGGAGAAAACACTGCAAGGGATTTGATACAGTCCCACACAAAAGATTAATACACAAGTTAGCCAGCCTTGGAGTGGGTCCCAAGGTGGTAGCCTGGATATAAAATTGGATAGACAACAGGACGCAAAGGGTAGTAGTAAATGGAGTCCACAGTGAAGAAAGGAGGGTTACTAGTGGGGTACCGCAGGGTTCAGTACTGGGACCGGTCCTTTTTAATGTCTTTATAAGTGACATTGCAGAGGAACTGGAAGGAAAAGTATTTCTCTTTGCAGACGACACAAAGATCTGCAACAGAAGAAGTCCATCTTCTTCCAAGTTGGGTAACAGGGTGTGCTTTGAAACAACTGAGAAGCTGCATGGGATATACTATATTGGACTAGATATCTGCAACAAATCTCTCTCTTGCTTACATCTGAGGGAAGTTTTCCTTACTTTACAGTCTTACATTGGTATTGCTTTGTGTTTAATTATTTTAGTTTTTAATTCAGGAAGGGGGTTTTCAAAACTGCTTATCTTGTGAGCATCTTCAGAAGGGTTGAAATAACTGCATATTGAATTTTCCTTTGTGGCTAACTGGACTGTCTACTAGTATTGTGTGACAGTCTGCATCAATATATTTTGCAATATTTACTGGTGGTGGCTGTGTACTTTAAAATAGCAAAGGCTACAGTTTGTAATTGGATGCCAGACATAGCCTGAGGTGGGGAAAATTGTCTTCACAATTCAGGGAGACCTGCATCACAGCCAATTGTTCTGGCTTGAACATTCCAGCATTGATCAATTACTATAAACTACTGGTGTGAACAGCTGCACGGGAGTCTGAGCTGGACATCATTGTCCACCTAGGGACAAATGACTTGGCTCATCATGATATTAGAGCAGTGCAGGAGGACTTTGTAGAGTTGGGGAGGGGCCTAAGACAAGTAGCACACACAGTATCCTTCTCAGAGGTGCTGCCTGTCAATGGCATGGGTGAGGCGAGGGTACTTTGCACCATGCAATTTAATGAATGGTTGAAAAATGGTGTGACGACAGGGGTTTGGCTTCATTGGGGACTGGGGTTCCACCTGAGGACACCAGCCTATACTGGCAGGATGGTCTGCATCTGTCCAGGAAGGGAACAAGTCTTTGAGCAATCAGTTTAAATGCTTCATTGGCAAGCTTTTAAACTAGTCAAGGGGGGAGGCACTGATAAGCAGCAGGAAAATCCCAGCCTCTCCCTACAGAACAGGGTACTAAATGAGAAGAAGACTGAGGTAGAAAGATCAGTGGGGGATGCTGCAACAGAAGGTAAAGCCATCAAAAAATGCAGAGCAATGAGTACCAATGCCCGTTGTCTGGGTAACAAGCTTCCTGAATTAGTGGCCTTGATGGAGGAGGAACATCTGGATATCGTGACAGTCACAGAAACATGGTACACACAAAACCATGACTGGGACGTAAACATACCAGGGTACACTATCTACAGGAGGGACAGGGAGGGTAAAAGAGGAGGAGGAGTAGCTCTTTACATAAGAGAAGGAATCAAAGCAACACAACAAAAGGGTAAACAGGGAGAAGAAGCAATGTGGGTAAATTTGGAGACAGGCAATGGCACCACAATCCACACAGGGGTTGTATACAGACCCTCTTCTCAGGGGAAGGAAATGGACAAGGAAATGATAGAAAGTATACTTAGAATGGCAGAAAAAGGGGAGATATTGCTGATGGGTGATCTGAATATACCAGATGTTAACTGGAGTGCAGTTGCAGCAGCCACTTCCAAGAGTGGGGTTATTCTAGATGCCCTACAGGGGGCATGCCTTAGACAACTAGTATTGGAACTCACTCGAGCGGGAGCAATCTTAGACCTGGTTCTCTCAAATGGAGATGGAGAGAGGATCACAGATGTAGAAGTGGGTAGCCATCTGGGAACTAGCTACCATCGAACAGTATGGTTCACAATAAACACAGCAATAGAGTCAAGCCATACAAAGGCAAAAGTACTGGACTTTAGGAGAGCTGACTTTGCCAAAATGTGTGAGTGCCTAAGGAATGCACTAGCAAATGGGAAAGAAGGAGGGGTGGAAGAACAATGGGGAATAATAAAAACTGCCATCACAGAGGTAACAAGCCTTGTGTGAAGCAAATAAACAAAACAAAACGATGTAAGAAACCACTATGGTTCTCAAAGGACGTGGCAGTGAAGGTTCAAGAGAAAAAGAAAGCATTCAGGAAGTACAAGGAATCACAGAAGGAGCAGGACAGATAACTGTATCAGTTAAAGCAAAGGAAGCTGGGAAGGCAGTCAGAACAGCAAAGGCCCAAACCGAGGAAAAGATAGCCAACTCAGTTAGGAAGGGGGATAAAACCTTTATAGGTACATCAGGGGCGAAGGAAGACCAAGGGAGGGATAGTGAGGCTTAATAAAGGGGAGGGATGGTGGGCAGAGGGTGACTGTGAAAAGGCACAGATACTAAACAAACATTTTTGCTCAGTATTTACAAATGAAGAGGGGGAGGTACCTAAAGCAAACAGTAGAAACACTCTGGATACAGAAGTTGATACCAGCCCATTTATAGAAGAAAGGGTTCTGAAAGAACTCTTAAAACTGAAGGTGGACAAAGCAATGGGGCCTGATGGGATTCATCCCAGAATTCTAAAAGAACTAAGGGTAGAACTAGTGACACCACTGACTACCCTCTTTAACAAATCATGGGAGGATGGGTGGACCCAAGGACTGGAGAAGGGCAGATGTGATTCCCTTCACAAAAGTGGGAGCAAAGCAGAAGCAGGAAACTACAGACCTGTCAGTTTAACCTCAGTGATAGGGAAAATGATGGAATCACTCTGAAGGAAAGAATTGTTGAGTATCTAGAGGCCAGAGGGGCACAGGACCCAAGGCAGCATGGATTCACAGCGGAAGGTCATGCCAGACAAATCTGATAGATTTCTTTGACTGGGTGACCAAAGTAGTAGGGAGGGCTGTGGACATGGCCTGCCTAGACTTTAGCTACAGTCCCACATAAAGATTAATATACAAGTTAGCCAGCCTGGGAGGGTCCCAAGATGACAGCTTGGGTAAAGAATTGGCTGGAGAACAGGACACAGAGAGTAATAGTAAAATGGAGTCCACTTTGAAGAAAGGGGGTTACTAGGGTACCGAGGGTTCAGTATTAGATCGGTCCTCTTCAATGTCTTTATAAGCTTACATTGCAGAGGACTGAAGGAAAAGTGTGTCTCTTTGCAGATGACACAAAGATCTGCAACAGAGTTGATGCACAAGGTGGGGTGGAAAGGATGAGAAGGGACTTGACGGTTAGAGGAATGGTCAAATGTATGGCAGCTTAGATTCAATGCTAAGAAGTGCAAGGTAATACACCTGGGAAACAAAACCCAGGAAAGAGTACACAATGGGGGATGCTAACAACAACAAAAATGGAAAGGGACCTGGGGGTAGTCATATCCATGACCTAAGGGTGGCAAGCAATGTGAGAGGGCAGCAAGGAGGGTTGGGGGGATACTGGGATGCATAGGGAGAGGCATCACCAGTAGAAAACAGGAAGTTGTTATCCCTCTGTACAGACAGCTGGTGAGACCCCATCTGGAGTACTGCATGCAGTTGTGGAGACCCAATCTCCACAAAGACATAGACAGGATGGAAGCTGTCCAGAGGAGGGCAACTAAAATGGTGCAGGGTCTGCACCGGAAGACATATGAAGACAGACTTAAGGCGCTTAATATGTATAGCCTCGAGGAAGGGGTGGGGGACATGATAGAAACTTTCAAGTACCTCAAGGGAATCAACAAAGTCCAAGAGGGTAGCATCTTTCAAAAAAAGAGGTGTGCAAGAACAAGGGGGCACAATTTGAAGATGGGGCTCAGAGGTAATTTAAGGAAGTATTTTTTCACAGAGAGGGTTGTAGATGCATGGAACGGCCTTCCGGAGGAGGTTGTGGAGTCAAAAACAGTGGTGGAATTCAAGCACGCACGGGACAGTCATAAGGTAATTCTAGGGGATGGGGGTAGGAAGAAGTAGGCTGCTGGTTAACTAGGATCTGCAGCTTATCCAGTAGGTAGGGAAATGGGCAGACTGGGTGGGCCAAGAGGTCCTTATCTGCCGTCAAATTCTATGTTTCTATATTAACAGGTTTGATACACAAGATGGAGTGGAAAGGATGAGAAGGGACTTGGCAAGGTTGGTGGAATGGTCAAATGTATGGCAGCTCAGATTCAATGCAGAGAAGTGCAAGGTAATGCACCTGGGAAACAAAAACCCAAGGGAAGAGTACACAATGCGGGGTGAGATACTGACAACAGTAAAAATGGAAAGGGACCTGGTGGTAATTATATCAGATGACCTAAAGGTGGGCAAGCAATGTGACAAGGCAGTAAGGAAGACTGGGGGGATACTGGGATGCATAGGGAGAGGCATCAATAGTAGAAAACAGGAAGTTGTTATACCTCTGTACAGACAGTTGGTGAGACCCCATCTGGAGTACTGTGTGCAGTTATGGAGACCCCATCTCCGCAAAGACATAGACAGAGTGGAGGCTGTCCAGAGGAGGGCAACCAAAATGGTGCAGGGTCTGCACCAGAAGACATACGAAGAAAGACTAAAAGAGCTTAATATGTATACCCTTGAGGAAAGAAGGGAGAGAGGGGACATGATAGAAACTTTCAAGTACCTCAAGGGAATCAACAAAGTCCAAGAGGGTAGCATCTTTCAGAAAAAGAGATGTGCAGGAACAAGGGGGCACAATTTGAAGATAGAGGGGGGATGGCTCAGAGGTAATGTGAGGAAGTATTTTTTCATAGAGAGGGTTGTGGATGCATGGAACAGCCTCCCTGAGGAGGTCGTGGAGTTAAGAACAGTGGGGGAATTCAAGAATGCATGGGACAGACATAAGGCAGTCCTAGTGGGGATAGGAGGAAGTAAGCTGTTGGTTAACTAGGATCTGCAACTTATCTGTTAGGTAGGAAAATGGGCAGACTAGGTGGGCCAAGCGGACCTTATCTGCCATCAAATTCTATGTTTCTCTCTGGGTGAAGCAGGGGAGCACAGAGTGAGAGAGAGAGAAAGTTGTGAGTTGACCCAGGGCTCCCACAGCTGAATTCCTGGAGACTTGCCCAAGTCTTTCATCATCTGGAAAAGCCAGAGCTGAAGAGTGCAGAATGTTTGGGAGTAAAACCCTGCGGTTTCCTGAGGAAAGTCCTCAGTCTGTAAAGTGGGTTGGACTGAATTTGAAGAGACTGAAATGCTGCCTGGGATGCTGAAACCAAAATTGGGAGGACCCTGCAGAGTTTCTCTTTGTCTGGGGAGCCAGAAAGATGCTTGTGGTTTGCTGTCTGAAATTCCAAAAGCAGCCAGAGAAACTGTTTGCCCCTCCAGCCTGGCGGTGAGTCAGATCTACCTACAGAAGTGTCTGTGTCTGCTGCCAGCAGGAAAGAAAAGACTTTGTGATTCCAAAACTCCATAATAGGAGTTACTATTAGTCGAGGACGGTCTGGGGAATCGGACAGGTAGTGCCATAGCTGGTCATTACCCATTACTGCCTCTGTAAGTTAGATGCCTGGACATGTGGGATAAGCGTGTGGCCCTGGTACCCACCACTGGCCCATCCAGCCTCCTTATTGAAGGGACCCAGAATGCGACAAGCTGCCAGACTCTGCAAATGGCTTCGGAAGGTGACAAGCTGCTAGAATCCAGCTTCAGCCAGTTTACCTGCAGACCAGCTCCATTGCTCAAGGCCCCATAATGCAATCAGAGAACATGATTAATACAGGAGTAAGTGCAAAATGAGTGAATAGCAACAAAGAGGTGTTTCATCCACACCTACAGCGGGGTAGGATGACAGTTGCATGGGAAATTACAGGGATTAGGAAACCAGGAGTGGGGGGGAGAGAAGGAGTTTCAGCTGATGCCCGAGGGTGCCAGGCGAGGCAGTGAAGCGAAGGATGAGGAGAGCTGGTTCCAAAGTGAGGGGAAAAAATGGGAAAAGGCTGATGGCCTAGCGGAGGAGCACAGATTAGGAATGGTGAAGATATGAGGATCTTGGAGAGGAGGGAGCAAGAGGCAGAGGGAATGAGGGAGAGGAGTGATGAAAGGTAAGAGGAAAAGATCCAAATCAGTATTTGGATATGAAGGAGGGACAGTGGCTCTAGCGATGTGAGGGTAGAGAGAGAATGGATAGGGAGGAGTAAAGTGAACAGTGATGGGTACGAGAGGGAAAGCTGGAAACAAAGCAACAGAAGGAGCTGGAGAGGATGTCCAGTTAGGCTAGGGAGGTGGAGTGGATGGTGCCATAGACCACGTCCGCATAGTCGAAAACCAGGAACACCATTTTGGTGACAAGCTCTTGACGGACCTGCAAATACAAAAAACTCTTTAATGTGGTACAAGGCACCAGGTTTAGGGCAGAGCCTGGCATGGATGGAATCAATATGGGCAGAGAAGTCAAGCTTGCTGTCCAGCCACACACTGAGGTACTTGAAGGATTGAACCACTTCATGAGGGGTGCCATCCAAGATGGAGAAAGTGGGCAGAGTTGGGAGCCTGGCCAATTTCTTGCTGGTGCCAAAGGTCATTGACACTGTGTTTTTTGTTTTTGTGTGTGTGTGTGTGTATGTGTGTGTGTGTGCTGACCTGGAGTTGGTTTAATTGGAACCAGTGCAGAACCCTGTGGAAGTCTTGCTGGAGCAGACCATCCACAGCTGTAATGGAGGGACAGAAGGTGTGGATGACTATGTCATCTGCATACATGTGGCTATGCAAGCTGGCACAAGCTGAGGGGAGGTTGTTAAGGAAAATAGAGAAGAGAATGGGATAACAATGTAACCCTGCCTGTGTCCTTCCTGAGATATGTCTCCATAACTGGACACAGTGCTCTGGGTGAGTGTGTTACACCTGTACCTGTATTACATATACCAACCTATGTTATGTTTTTTATGTTTGCTTGCATGCATGCGCAAGAAACATGTTGTGACAGCTTGCTGGAGTAGCAGGTTGTGGAGGTGCAGCAGTGTTGTGGCCAATACCACCACTGCTTTTTGGGGCTTGTCTCTCTGGCACCAGTAAATGAGCATGCTGTCTATGACAGCAGCTCAGAAGCCTGCCACCAACTTGAAAGAAATTCGCTGCTGCAATGAGGGAGCACCCCCTCATTGCAGGGCCTGCCTTGCCTAGTGTAACAGTTCAATAAACATGGCAGCTGTCGCTGGCCGCCTTTCACAGTCCCGCGAAAGCCGACATCAGGGGTGCCCAATCTCCCTGTCAGCAGGCCCCCTCCCCAGTTCATTTGCCAATGGGGGAGCCCAAGCCCCGTTGGCATGATGTCCCTCTAGTTGAATTTGTCTGCTGAGGGGGTGCCCAACCCCCCTCAGCATCATGCCCCCCCCCAAACACAGACCCGTTTTCTTTGCTGATGGGGTGCCCAATCCCCGTCAGCTCCAGTCTCCCCAAAACACCCAGGTGGCACACTGGGAGCCCACCTCAGTGTGCCAGATGTACCTGGAAAAAAGAAAACCTTCCTGCAAGTTTTTTTTTTTTTTACTTGTAAACAAGTCCTCGCTGACTGTTGCATTGCAGCCCCTCCCCAACCCGCACCCACCCTCTATGCACCCCAGCTCTCCAGCACACCCCTCACCCTGTACTTACCTCTGGAAGGCCAGTGTCATGATCTTCAGTGGAGCGGGAACAAGTTTGCACTCTTTAAAGCCGACCGCGAACTGAAGAAATGCCGGTAAGCTGTATAATGGCATAAATGGGGGGTTTTCAACTTAGGTGGCTATCTCGGTCATTTTTGTGACCTTTGGCATCAAATTTTCAACATGGGGTTCTTGGGACCCCACCTCATGAACACAGCCACTGTCATGTCGTTATTCGGTCCCAAAAGGTGATTTTGGGGTCACTGCGTAGAATCACCTTCCAAGACCGATTAATGAAACGACAGTGTCACTGTTCATGAGGTGGCTCCCAAAAAGCCTATGTTGAAAACTTGGAGTGAAAATACCAAGAAACACCAAGAGCGTTAGGGTTTCCGACCATAATGCCCTACCCTGTAGGGACTGACAGGTGTGAGGGGTGTGACTTGGGATTGTCGACAGTAATGCTCATGCCATCCACCTCCACCCCCACTCTGCAGCCAGTGACAGGCATCGAGGTGTGCCTTGGACTCTTTGGCCCCAAACTTCACCCCATTCTTCTATACTGCACCCATTTCAGCGTATTTCCTTATGGAATGGGGTGAGTGTAGAGCCCGAACACCCCAAGGCACATCTCAACACTTGTCGGTGTCTGCAGAGTAGGTTGAGGTGAAATGGCGTGAGCGTTATGGGCGTTGACCCAAAGGCACACCCCAATGCCTGTCCATCTCTGTAGGGTGGGGGTGGGGTTGGCGTCAGTTCATTACTTCACTGCCATTCCTATTCTGCATCTGTTTAACTCCTGCAATTCCAGTGTTAATGCCAGCAAGCAAACATTCGGCATTGATAAATGCTTGTTATAATTACTGGTTAGCATTTTAATTGAATTGTGAGACCATGCTGCATAGTTTAGAACCACACATTTGATTAACAGGTCTCGATTATACATGGCCAGTTGCCATGCATAATTATAACATGGTTATGTGCATATACAAAATGTTGACTGGTAGCCAGTCTGATGGCATGGAGGGCTGAAGAAGTGAACACCTTACCTCCTGCTACACCAGTGACCCGTGTTCAGGAATGAGCACAGGTTGCCTGGGATCAGCGAGGTGGGAGGGGATTGAGCGTCCAAGGGGCTGCTCTCCTATCCTGGGGAAGGGTGGGCAGCTGACTCAGCCTTTGACTGCCACTGAGTGGAGGCCTGGTGGTAGTGCAGGTAAATAAGCAACTCGACGGGAGGGGCCATGGTTCCGCAGGGCATGCGTGCCTCCACGCCGCACATCCTGACGTGTCATCGTGGCAGGGGAGGAATGCCTGGGAGTAAATGGAAAAGGGGCCCAAAAGTGGACCACTGCTCTGTGCGCCTCCCTTGGCCCGCACCGCCACCCGGACACCTGGAGCAACTCTGGATTGAGGACCGGGAGAGAAGGCCCTTCCTTTCCAACTCCACCACAGGGTGAAAGCTGGGGATGACTCACTCTAGGTAGGTCCAGGGAAGGTGGGTGCCGGCCAGGGGGAGGTGGGTCTCTGGAAGGGCAAAAAGCTATATGAAAAAAGAAACAAAATACTGACTGTAAATTTAAATGATTTCTAAGTATTTTTACAAGGGCAGATCTTAATATTAAAAGCTTGCACACACAAAACTAAAAAATTAATTTTTTATTTAATATGTAACCCTCCCAAAAGGTGGGGCTTACCTAGCCCCCAGGGGCTCGGGAGGGACCAGCTGTGATACCTGCATTGTCTAGCTGGAACTGTTACTGGAAGCCAGGAGAAGAGTTGTTATTGTCTGTTTGCTCCTTTGTTGAATGCCACCGATGAAAGGGGTACCCTCGTACCCAAAGATGAACTGACGGGATCGCTAATGTCGTCACACTGAACCGAACTGGAACTTGGATGGAAAAACGTTGTAAAAAGTTAATACAGACATACAAACATACGAATATGCCAGCAGAAACAGATCTCCTGATCTATCAATGTCTGCTCGAGTGTGCAGCCAGAGCCCCTAAGTTGCAGCTGCTCTACCCCCTTCCCTTTTGTCTGCCCTCAACCGTTCTCAGCCTTACCCACCCATACTCTCCCCTGTTCTCTGTCCCATACCATTTTAAAGCTATGCACAGTTTTGCATGAGATCACCCTCTCTAGTAGGGCGTTCCACTTCAACACCACTCTCTCTGTGAAGTAATGCTTCCTCATCTCTCTCCTAAATATTCCCCCCTCTATTCTTAGCCCGTACCCTCTAGTGTCCCTTCCCTTCCCTTCCTCAGTTTAAAAACCCCGTCAGCTCCATCCTTGTTAATTCCCCTCAGATACTTGAAAGTTACGATCATGTCCCCCCATCCCTCCTCTCCTCCAGGGTGTATGTATTCAGTTCCCCCAGCCTGTTCTCGTAGTCTCTCCCCTCCATTCCCTGTATCATCCTCGTTGCCCTCTGCTGCACTCCATCCAGTAGCTTGATATCCCGCTTCAGGTAGGCCTCCAGAACTGCACACAGTACTCCAAGTGTGGCCTGACCAGTGACCTGTAGAGGGGCAAGATCACCTCCCTCTGCCTGGATGAGAACCCCCTCGGTATACACCCCAGCATCTTGTTTGCCTTCGCTGCCGCTTTCCTGCATTGGGTAGAATTGTTCATGCTCTATGTTACCATCACCCCAGGTTCTTCTCCTCCTAAGTGATCCCCAGCTTCACCACCCCCCCCCCCCAACCAGTATTCTCTCCTTGGGTTCTTTGCCCTGAAGTGCATAACCTTACACTTCTTCGCATTGAACCCCAGCTGCCACTTCTCCGACCACTCCTCCAGTTTGGCTAGGTCCCCCTGCAGTTGTTTCCATCCCTCCTCCTCATCCACTACTGCACCCATTCTGGTATCGTCTGTGAACAGATTTACCCTGCTCACCACTCCGTGCGTGATGTCTGAGATGAAGAGCCCAAATAGCACTGGGCCCAGCACTGAGCCCTGCTGCACCCTGCTCATCACTGGTCTAGGTGTTGAGAATCCCCCCCCCCCCACTATCACCCGTTGTAGCCTCCCATGCAGCCAGTTTTTAATCCAGTTTGTCATCTTTGCCCCCAGTCCCATGCCAGTTAGCTTCCCCCAAGCCACCCATGAGGTACTGAATCGAAGGCCTTGCTGAAATCCAAGTAGAGGACATCCACTTCATGGCCCCTATCCAGCTCTCTTGTTACCCAGTCATAATATTGAATTAGGTTAGTTTGATAGGACTTCCCTGATATGAACCCATGCTGCCTCACATCCTGGAAGTAATTGTCCTCTAGAAATAACACAAGCCTCTCCTTCAGTATTGTCTCCATAAGCTTGCCCACTATGGAAGTGAGACTGACCGGCCAATAATTGCCCAGTTCATCCCTTGGGCCACTCTTGTGTATTGGCACCACATGGGCCATCCTCCAGTCCTGAGGCACACATCCCGTATCCAGGGAGGTTCTGAACAGATCTGCCAGTAGTTCCGCTAGCACCTCAGCCATCTCCCTCAGCACCCTGGGTGGATACCATCTGGCCCTGGTGCCCTGTCCACTTTTAATGCCCTCAGTCACTCTAATACTCTGCTTCCCTCAATCATTCCATCCGTCCCCTCTTTCCCTCCTCCCCACCCCACCCCTCTCAGTCCAAGGTGTTAGTGATCCCCCCTTCTCCTGCGTGAACACTGAGCAAAAGTATTCATTTAGTGCTTCCGCTTGTTCCTCTCCCTTTTCCGCCCACTCCCCACCCCTCTTTATCCTCACTATGTTATCTCTGCACTTCCTTTTCACTTTGACTTATCTGAAAAAGTTTTCTCCCCCTTCCCCTTAATTCCCTGTGCTAACCTTAGCTCCCTTGAGGCCTTAGCTTCCCTCACCCTCTTGGTCACTTCCTTGGGCCATCTTGCATACTTCTTCCTGTTCTCCTCCTTCCCAGTCCTTCTGAACCTCTGGTACGCAGCTCTCTTTGCCCTCACCCCACTCCATCACCTCGCTGTTCAACCGGCATGGTTTCCTTGCTCTGCTCTTCTTACTCTGTAACTTGGTGCAAGCTTCCGTCACCTCTGTAATCCCCCGTTTAATAATGTCCCATTTCTACTCTGCTTCCATCCCTGGCCCTATGCCCTCAAGTTTCACTTTCAGTATTTCCCACATCCTCCCGAAGTCTGCCCTCCTGAAGTCTACCACCTTTGCTAGTGAGCCCCCTGACTCCCTGCTCATCATGATAGTAAACCACACCATTTGTTGATCGTTATCAGTTAGTGGGTCCTCCACCCTTATTTCCCTCACTGCTTCACCATTCCACAGTACCAGATCTAGTGTGTTACTTAGCCTGTCCAGTGACCAGCTGTGTCAGGAGTCCCTCCTGGATTGCATCCAGCAGCACCTGCTCCCTAGCACTGGAGGTGACCAGAGTGCTCCAGTCAACCCCTGGCAGATTGAAGTCCCCCATGATGACCATGTTCCCCTTTCTACATACCCACCTGATTTGTTCTGCTAACTCCCTGTCCAGCTCCTTTGCCTGGGATGGCAAGCCTGTACACCACCCAAACCTCAGCTTCCTACCCTTGGAGTCCAGGAGCTGCATCCAAATTACCTCCATTCTCCTTTCCTCCCCCCTTCCCTTGTACATTTGATCCCGTCCCTCACATAGATTACCACCCCACACCCCTTCCCCACCCCATGGTCCTTCCTGTACAGTTTATACCCTGGGATAAGCCAGATCCCAGTCCCGGTACTCGGTAGCCCAAGTTTCTGTGATGGCTGCAATATCCACCCTCCTCACTGCCAAGAGCACCTGCAACTCAGCTGATTTATTACCTAAGCTTCTCGCATTCAATGAGACCACCCTACATCCTGTCCACTTCCATTCCTTTCGTGCTTCTCCTCCCTCCTATTTCCCCCCCGAGCAACATCCCTGAATCCTTCCCTGCTAGCTTGGGGGGTAAGCTCGTTTGGCTTCTCTCTTCAGGATCCCTGCCTACCAGCTGTCCTC
Source organism: Neoceratodus forsteri (assembly GCA_016271365.2). Classification (NCBI taxonomy): domain Eukaryota; kingdom Metazoa; phylum Chordata; order Ceratodontiformes; family Ceratodontidae; genus Neoceratodus; species Neoceratodus forsteri. Next base: position 112,399,338 of record CM057449.1, read on the forward strand.
TCACCAACCCCCACCTAGTTTAAATCTACCTTTGTCGCTATAAACCCCTCTAACTTCTGCTTTAATACCCCCTTCCCCTTCCCACTCAAGTGCAGCCTATCCCCTGAATACAGATCGCTGTTGTCCCAGGTTCTGCCCGATCCATCCACTACCCCATAGCCCTTGGATTGACACCACTCCCCCAGCCATGTGTTGAACTCCCCAATCCTCCCTTTCCTCACCGTACTCACAGGGTACTGGAAGCACCTCTGAGAAGGCCACCAACTCTCCTATCACCTCACACAACCTTCCCACACCCTCAAACCTCTCCCTCACTACCTCCACCATCTCCTCCACCAGGTCATTCATCCCCACATGCACCACTATATGCGGTTTTCTCCCACCCCTCCTTTTGCACTTTAGAATTGACTGCCCCACCCTGTCTGCCATTAACCCCGGTATAGACTCCACACCTATGCGACCATGCCATTCCCCCTTGCTGCCCCATCTGATCCCCTTAAGTATGGAGTCCCCCGATACCAATTTACCCCCTACTTCATTCCTTGCTCTCTTTCCCACCCTTCTATCCAAGTTCCCATTTCTAGAGTCCCCCATATTAGAAGCTCTACCGTTCGTTCCAGCGGTTCCCCCCTTCTACCACTGACCTATCCCTCTCCCACCTTCACTGCTCGCTCGCTATCTCCACCTCCCCCATCTGCCCTGGGCCCCTCCCCCACCTCTGCAACAACCCTCTCATCCCCTCCACCAGTATTGCCCCTCTTCCCCTCCTCTTCCCGAGTACCGTCCTTTGTGCAGTCTCCTCCTGTTCCCTCTCCAGCCCCCTCCTGGAGTCCACCATCCTTCTCTTCCTCCCCCACCAGTGTCGATAGTACAGCAAACCTATTTCCTACCCCCTGTGTCCTGCTATACATTGTCTCCTCCTTCCTGACTTTTTTTTTTTCCCCAAGTATTTTTCCCTCCAGTCACCACCGAATGGGGCTTCTTCAGTCGACCTACCTTATCCCCTCCGGCCTGAGATCCTCCTGTCTGTGCCTGGATTCCCGACTCACCCGTGACACACCTGATGGAGCTAGTCTCCCCAGAATACACCCCCCGGGGTGGGGCCACCCTCAGCTACATGGCGCTTTCATCCAGCGCTCCATATGCGGAGGCGATGTTGGGATCAGGACACAGTGGGCAGGATCCGGCAGTGGAGGTGGGGGTAGGCAACGTCTACCCCCCAAGTCAGTGGGTGGTTTCTGTTGTTCTAGAGCTCCCCCTAGGAGCCCGGATGTGTGATGCCATCCAGTGCTGCTGGGCGCGCTCCCACACCCAGCTCGCAGATGGCTGCCGAGGCTCCTCCCCTGCACCTAGCGTGATCCCCGGACTGCGGCGCCCCAGTCTCCACTAGAGCCGCCATGCCAGGGAATCCTCCACCACCTCCCCAGGAGAGGAGAGCTGTCCTCCGGACACTCAATCTCTCCTTCCCTAACGAACCTGACTGACAAGCTCGCCTCCGAACCTGGGTCGCTGGCAGTGGCACGAGGTGAGCATCCAGCGCCTCAGCCCTCAGTGCCACCGGGCCGGCTACCTCCCTCCTGACTTGAGTTCCTCTTCTGGTGCTTGGCCCGACTCGAGTCTACCCTCCATCCTTAGGCCTCCTGTCCAGTTTGCTCCCACTCCCTTCCCTCCCACAACCCTTCCCTTGACCCATTGTTTCTATCATGTGGTGTCCTCATGTTACTCCCTGGTGAATGCCCACCTGTCCTAGAACTCCCCCCATCCTCTCCAGCTGTCTACCAAGCCACCGCACCTCATCCTCGAGCCTCCTCAGCCTGTGGCCAATTGGACACCCTCCCAGCCTCTACAATATGTTCATCCACACCGCTACCCCACAACCATTGCATCCCACAATCCTACACTTGGCTAGCACTACCTATTAATGAAACACAAGATAATACAGTACTATCTATAATAATTGTACCAGTTTAGCCCTGTACCCACTATACCTGCAGAAGACGCAAGACTATATTCACCAGAGATACCTAACAATACCTATAAGTTATAGTACCAGCTAATAACAAGTAGCCCACCAGGCTGTGTCCAAGAACAATCAGCCAAGGAGTCCCCAGGCAGTGGCTAGTCCAGCCACATCCACTTACAAACTGCTCCAAGCTACAGAAATGTAGCCCAAACAAAACTGAGTCACAGCAGCCACAGCCTGCTGAAACCAAACACAAAGCAGTAGTAATGGTAGCAATTGAAACTGTATGAAACAGCAGTCAGGCCTGGAACAGAAGGTAACTAGATCGACATTGCCATCTTATGACCCCTAACCCCTGCGATCGACCAGCTGGAATGAAAGGGTTCCTAGTAAAGATTCAGGCACTTCGTAGTAACAACAACAGAGTGTTTGGCACCCTTTCGTTGCCACAGAGGGAGCCTTGTTTGAATGACAAGTCTGACAGCCAAAAAGAGGCTGAGATAGGAGTGAGCTGGACCCTTCCTCCAGTCTAGGAGGAGTTCAAGGCAGTCCTTCCCACACAGCTGGGGAAGAGATAGATGTGAGGAGGAGGAGGAGAGCTGAGGGCCTAGCCAGGCCTCAGAGCCAGAGATCCTGATGTGAGTGAATTGGGTTGCTGGAAGTACCATCTAAGCTGAGAATAAGTGCTGTGAGTCCTAGAAGCCGTGAAAGTTTGAATCTGCTGAAGTCATCTGTAGACTGCTGATATGAAAGGTGAGAACAAGCCATTCTACCCTGTCTGGTGGGCCATGGGAGGAGGTGGTCAGGAACTTGTCTCCAGGGTACTTGTACTCTTGATTGAGTGAGTATTCACTGGGGTGAGGCAGGGTGACTCGTCAGTCTTGGCCGTTCCTAACTTGTCAAGCTGTCACATGTTGATCAAGAGGAAAAGGATCTGTAATGCAGAAATTGAACCTAGTCTGGACCTGCAACCACCATCTGCCTGCTGCTTTGACATTGCAAATCCATAACTATCAGAGACCACTTTGCCTTGGTATTGTACACATGAGTACTGACTTGCCAGCCAGAAACCACTGCTGCAGAATCTTCCCTGGTTTGGATTATAATTGCTGTTGGATTCCTTGTTGGATTATAATTGGTTTTGGTAAAAAGTGCTTGCCAAAAGTCATTTGGGTGGCGTTTAACCAAGCTTGTGCGTCTGTAAGTGCACCAATGCAAAATTTGGAGCACAACGACCTCGGGCCTACAACTGTGTGCCATTTGCCTGGGTACCCCGTAGTTAGGACTAAACTGCTTTGAAAGTTATTTTAGACTGTGGGGATCTGCTACTGAGGGTAGTGGAAGGCCCTATTGGGCTTGTTGCAGTTTTGTTTGTTGATGTTGGGAGGCCTTGCGCACTTGCTGTGTTCATAGGCCTGGTCGTCAGAGACTTCATATCTTGGGATGATGCACTTGAAAATCGTGAAAGTGGTAATTGCGTTGCTGTTGCAAAAATCATTGTTAAAATAATTTTGCATAAACTTCTATTCCCTTTACAGGACCTACATTGCTGATTAATAAAGTCTTGTTAGTTCTAAAATTTGGTGTGTGGGCATATTTTAAGCAATCTGCCCTAACTGGTACAAAAGTGTTTAGAACTGCAATTAAAGTGTGCGTACTGGTACAGATTGCTTTCCGGTGGTGTCCATTAGTTACTCAGGAGGTGGGTTGGTACTGTATCTCAGGGGGAAGTACTCTACAGCTATATGCCGACAATCTTGCTCTTTGCTCATGCTCCTCAAACTTCTCAGATATCAACCTGAATCTCAGTAGTAACTTCAATACCTTTCAAAGCTGGCTATTGCAAAACAAGCTTGTCTTAAATAAAAATAAAACGGTGACTATGCTCTTTGATTTAGGTTCAAAAATTCGGTCCTGCACCCAGCCATTAAGTGTCAGAGCACTTGATGGCTCTCCCCTTAATGCAGTTACCGTTCTTAAATACCTAGGAGTAACCCTTGATCCCGCCTTGGATTTTGACCTGCACCTAGCCTCAGTCATTAAATCCGTCAGTATTCTACTTGGGCTGGCATATAAGGTGAGACATAGCCTAACATCCACGGCGAGGATGGTCACTGCACAAGGGATCTTGAGACTCAAATTGGCATATTGATTAATAGCCTTTCTGGCAACTACTGGAGGGCTCCTCTGAAAGTGGGATGTCTACTACAAGAGCATTTGCTGTTTTGCTCTGTCTTTATTCAAACGTACTCACCAATGCACACTATACTCCAGTCTGGGTTGGTTTACTCCCTCAGCCTTCCGACAGTTTACTTCCTACTGTTTTATAAAGAATACAATCTCCTCCCAGATACCTGACAAATTGGCTCTACTGCTCAAACCTGCCTACCCACTGAGATCAGCTGACAAATCCCTTCCTGTCCAACCAAGATGTAAAACCAAAATGGGGGAGAACGCTTTCTGTAGCTGGGCCCCTAAACTATGGAACTCCCTTTCACTGAGTCTAAGAATCTCCCATTCTCCACACAGCTTCAAACAGGAACTTTGTATGGCTCTTCTAAGCTCTGAACCCTGCTCCTGTTCTCTATCCACCTACTCCTGTACTGGTTCCTCCTAGTTGCCTACCGGCTCCAACCTCTACTCCTCTCAAACCTGCCTGGAAATCTTGCTATTTCCTCTCTTCTAGCACTTGCTCACTAGTTGTATGACTTATGACTGTTAGTTATTTGCACTTATATTTCTGTTTTGTTACTACATATAGATTCCTGCTAATGTACTGTCATTGCTGAAAATTTTGTATACGTGTACTATGTCTAACCTCTACTTGTTCTCATGATGTTTTCTTGTATCTACTATTGTCTGCATACTCTTTGTTATAATCTCCCGGGTCATACCTTAAAATAGGCAGCTATGCTGTCTAGTGTACCTACCCGATTATCAAAAACTAAATAAAAAAAAATGAAATAAATAAAAATTCTGATCAGACCCACTATTTCCTTCCCTGGCTGGAGACACTGCCAGTGCTCCAGATAAAGTTACTACTGGCTTATTTTACTCACCAAATTTTAAGAAATACTTTTTGGAAATTTTTTTGATGAGTACTGGTATTCATCCTAACCCTTGTAAATGCTCCATAGAAATATTAAAAGGTACTGTTTTTCCAAATTTAAATCACTTTTATGCATGTAAAAACCTGATGAAGTACTATTTTATGGAAAGAGTCGTGAACCTGTGGAATAGCCTGCCAGACGAGGTGTTAGGTGCACCGACCGTGGTAACATTTAAGAGGGAGTGGGATAGGGCAAGGGCTCAGATAGTAACCAAGGGGCCAAGAACAGTCAAAAGTCAAGTAAGTGAGGGACTAGATCCAGAGATCGGTAGTTGATCTCAGAAGCTCTTGGGCAGACTAGATGGACCTTTGGTCTTCTACTGCCGTCACTTTTTGTTTCATCAAAATGATACTTTACTCACTTAATCTCAAAAATGGTGAGTACATTACTCTTGAATGCCAACGTTATCTGGAGCACTGAGCACCATGCTGTTTCCCTTTTTACCCCTACAGACCAACTCCCCCCCTCCACCTGAGGAGTTTAATGAGCCCAGGCCTCTCCACCTTCCTTGGTCACCACAGGAGCAAGGCAGGAGTAGTACCAAGCAAGGAACACCTGCATCATCTGCACGGTGACCCAGTTACATCTTTGGTGACACTGCCGGGATCCCTTGTTTACCAGCTGGACATATCTGGGACCACTGGAAGAGTGCTCACCACCCCATGAAATTTGGCAAAATTCAGAAATCCAAAGTGGCATTCAGGGAAATCGGAAATGGTGTCTGCAGTTTGGAAAATTCACACTTCATGGAGCTTCAGAGTTTTCCCAGACCTGAAAAACTTTCGACTTCACCCACATCGTGACTTTCTTGCTGCGAAATGTGGAATTTTGCCTGAGAAATTCCACACTTCGCAGTCAATCCACGTTCTGTGAATTGCACTAAATTTGCGAATTGTGGGAAATTCGTGAATTAATTTGCTGAGCGAAGTTTGCTGACTTCACCCAACTCTAGTGTTGGAATGTGAATTGACTGGCCTTGGTAGGATGAAAATACATACAGCGTGTGCTACATGTGCTTGAGAAAAAGATCCTGCATTTATTTGTGGAAACCGGAAAATATTTTACTGTTCATGAACTGCCTGCATCCTTGTTGCCCAATGAAGATGAGGTTTACACCTTTTATAGTAAGGGGAACACTGTAGCTGGTTTGCCTGGGTCACCCTCCCAGGAGCTGGGGGAAGAAAATAAAGAAACTTCTAGAATAAGAAGGTAAATTGGAGCTGGATTTAAAAGAGTTGTTGAATTTGCTGTATGTAAGGGAGAGTATCTAAGTGACAGAAATGCAAGGCAATGGCAAGGCAATGGGGGCAGGGGTTGGAGGTACTGTGGGTCGCCATGGAGACAGGAGCCGGAGCCACGATTAGGACTGGGGTGATCTACAGAGCTCCAACACAGGGCAAGGAACTGAATAAGGAACTGGGAGAAGCCTGGGTCCCAAGTTGATTAAACTGACTATCGACGTAGCAGAAATGTGTGTAAAATGGAAATTAAAAAAGCAAAGCAAAAATTATTTAAAGAGGAGCAATTAAAAAAAATATTGAATCCCAGGAATTTCTGGGATTCTTTTAAGGACTTGTACACTACTAAGAATAACATGCATTTGTCAATGCCGAATGTTGGCTTGCTAGCATTGGCATTGGTAGTGCAGGAGTTAAGACAGATGCATCATAGGAATGGCAGTGAAGTATTGAACTGATGCCAACCCACCCCCACCCTGCAGAGAGTGACAAGCATTAGGGTGTCCCTTTGGGTGTTTGGTAGTGTAGTGTAGTGCAGTGCGGGAAAACATGTCAGGCATGATGTGAAAAATGACAGCTGTACATTTCATAAGGAGGTGTAAAAATGCCAGTGCTGAAATGTGGCATGTAAATGTACCAAATTTGGCGGTTACTAGGGTGCGTGGAAATATGCAATGCACGGCAACACTGCCATTTTATGTGGGTGTTTAGCACCAAATTTTCAACATAGGCATTTTAGCACCTCTGCTGATGTACAGTGTCACTGTTATTTCTCAAAGTGTCCCAAGAAGATTTCTGACAGTGACCACGCTTATTCTGCGCCGGAAGTGCGAAACACATTTTGGGCAGGATATGTGAAATGACGGCTGTACTGTTCATCAAGAGGTGTGGAAAAATGGCAATAGTGAAAATCCAGACTGAAAATATCACAAATGCACGACGGTACGAGCGCAGTGTGCAATCTGCCAACGACACTCGTAATACAGTTATTTTATGGAGTATCATCACCAAATTTTCAACATAGGCATTTTAGGTCCTCTGCTCATGAACTGTGTCACTGTCATTTTCATAATCCGCCCAAACACTGATTTCCCACAGCGATCGCTTATTGTGCGCCGGAAGTGCGAAACACATTTCGGCAGGATGGAAAATGACAGCTGTACTGTTCAAGGGAGGTGCACAAAATGACAATGCTGAAAACCGCAGTAAAATATTGTGAATGCGCTGTTACGAGCCCGCGAGTAACTGCGCGAATGCACGCCAGAAACAGGCATTTGTTGGATTTTTTCCACCAAATTTGGAACTTAGGTTTTTATAGGGCACCATGAACACTGCCACTGTCTTTTAGTTAATGGCCTCGAAGGTGATTTCGCCGTAGTGACGCAAAAATCACTTTTCGAGGCCGACTAACACCATGACAGTGACAGAATTCATGAGGAGGGGCCCAAAACCCCATGTTGAAAATTTGGTGCCAAAATTCCAAGAAATGCCTGAGATATGCAGCAAAGTTGAAAAACCCCTATTCACCCGCTATACAGCTTACTGGCATTTCCTCAGTTCGCGGTCGGCTTTGAAGAGTGCAGACGTGTTCCCGGTCCACTGAAGACTGCCGACCGGACTCGGGAGGTAGGTATGGGGGGTGAGGGGAGGTAGGGTGCGAGTGGGTGGGTGCGGTGGGGGAGGGGGCATCGACACTAACGAGGGACGGTATTTACTTTTACAGGCAAAACAAACAACAAAGAAAACCATCGCGACAGTTTTCCTGTTGCAGGGCATTTAGGACGCTGGGGTGGGCTCCCAGCGTACACCCACCTGTTGTTTTTTGGGGGCCAGTAGCTGACGGGATTGGGCACCGCCGGCTCACAACGGGGGGAATAATGCCAACGGGATTGGGCACCCCGCCGCAAACAAAGACAGCGTGGGGGCGCGAGCTCGAGGGGATTGGGCACCCCATCGGCATTCCAGATTGGGGAGAGGGATGCCGACGGGAGGGCTCTCGTCGGCATAGAAACACAGCGGGAGGGCGCCAGCCGAGGGGATTGGACACCGGCATTCCAGATTGGGGGTATGCCGACGTGAGTAGGCTCCCCATCGGCACAGTAAAATGGGGGTTAAGCCACTCACCGACCATGCTGCTGATAATGTCGGCGAAAGATGAAGAAAGGTCCACATGAGCCAGCTTTGCTCAATTGCAGCGACCTTTGCTTAGATGTGCTCGCACTATTATATATGCATGGTGTGGCGCCCGCATGCAGGCTGATTGGGGAATGAGGGATGCACCTACTGATGCGTGCCCTGCATTCGCCCAACAGCGGCCGGGCCCCCAAATCTGCACTCTCCCAATATGTTGGCAAGCCAACATAAAAATAAGACTGAAAAAATGATTATTGTTGACACAACATTGGATGCTGATTATAAGGTGGCAAATGGATTTAATGACTTTTTCACGGATATGAGCCAATATAAAAATCAAATAGCTATAAATTATCAAAAAGTTGATTCAAACAAAAAGGATGAAATCAAGATAGTATCTCAGGCAAAAACTGGAACTTTTCAAACATTTGCTTTTATGAAAATACAAGAAAAATAAGTTTTTGATCTATTGACCACCCTCAATGAAAATAAAGGTCCGGGAGCTGATGAAATACCTTCAAAGATATTGAGGGTGGCAGCTGGACCATTAACTAAGCCAGTCACTTATCTGTATAACCTTTCATTATGTACAGATTAGATTCCAGACATATGAAAATCTGCTATAATTTCACGCATCTTTAAGTCGGGATAAATATCAGATCACAAATTATAGACCAATTTCTGTACTGCTGGCACTAGTAAAATTACTTGAGAAAATAGTAGTTAAACAACTAACAGACTACTTGGAGAAGAATCAATTACTAAATGTAAATCAATATGGGTTGAGGAGGGGGTACAGCACGTCAACTGCCTTGGTCAGGTTAACTAGTGAGATCTATAATAATACGGACAAAGGTCTGTTGACGGGAGGGCTGTTCATTGACCTGACCAAAGCCTTCGAACTGGTGGACCACCCTATTCTGATCTCAGAATTGAAGCATTTGGGGGAGGGGTTAGGAGAGTATGCTATTTCAAGATTTGAACATTATTTGCAGGACAGAAAGTGGCAAGTAAGGATTCATTCAGAAATATCTACCTTACGGTTTATTCACACTGGGGTACCGCAAGGTTCGGTTCTGGGTCCGCTCCTGTTCTCTGTTTTCATCTATGATCTGCCAAATGTATGTATTGGTTACTATGTATGCATATGATAAGGTGATTTACTGTGGAGCAAGAATGGGGTGGACCTGGAAGCCAGACTGCAGCCCTTATATAATGGTTTACAAAAGTAGTTTGTAGAAGATAAACTGTTGTTAAATGAGAAAAAGACAGTTACAATGTTATTTGGTTTTACATGTAGATTAGAGGGTAATTTGCTGTGTATTTGGGGGTATATCTGAATAGTGGATTGACTTTAAATGAACATATATCAAAAGTAACAAAGAAAATAAATAATACATTGGGCTTCCTATATAGAAATGTTGGCTGTTTGACAGTACAAGCTAAGCAGGTAATAGCACATCATACATTTCTACCAGAGCTTGAATATAATATTTTGTTAATAAATGCTCCAGAAACCTTGTATAATAAATATATGGCAACATTTAATAATATTGGGAGGTTTGCAATCGGAAACGCTAGAAGAAGAGAACATCATTGTAATTTATATTTCACCTTTGGGACATTACCCCCAAGAGAGAGAATGATTACTTATTCTTGGATAAATTATTCCACCCACGGACTCCCTCTCTGTTTTAGCAGATCATCTGTAACGTACAAGTTCTGTTAGAGTGCTCAGGGAATCATTGACAAAATTACTCATAGGATGAACAATTAATACTAAAATTGCTGGGTGTTCTTTGATTAACTATGGCCCAAAATTAATAAATAAATTACCTTTATTTAATTTAGATATACAAAAAACAAGAGGTGTATTTAAAAGAACCTTGGAAAATTATTTGGATAGTGTTTCTGGTTGCAAATATGTTGGGGTTACATGATGTTATCTGCACTTTGAGATATTGTGGATAGTGTATTGTACGTACTGTAAGATGTTTTTATACAATTGTCAGCTTATTGTATGTATTGTATTGTGTTTATGTATCCTTTGTAATATTCTCTTCCCCAGGTGTGGTTGAAAAAGGGTCCCTCTGGGCCCAATCTACTTTCCTGGTTAAACTAATAAATGAAATGAAAATGAATCAGAACAAGGGCACAAAGAAGGGAGATGTTGCTGCTGGGGGACTTCAGTCTGCCGGATGTAGATTGGAGCCTCCTAGCCATGACCTCAGATTGAAGCATGGGCATCCTAAACTCCCTGCAGGGGGCATTTCTCGCACAACTAAAATCTTAGGGGGCCACCTCTCTTTCAAATCTGAAGTGAAAAAACACTTCCTGGACAACAGTCGGCACCTGTCTGATCCTCCGCACCACCTCTCACTGGCCACTGCCCCCCCTTCCCCCCCACTTTTCTGGCCACCGCAGGCTTGCATCCCACGATCCTTGGTCCTTACACCCACAGTTCCTGGATACACCAAACACCGGTGGTTGACCCCTGTGTAGATAGCTTCCCCCGTCATGCGTTGCTATATTCTACTCCTTCACTGGCACCACTACAATCTCCTATTTCATCTCTGCCTCCTCCCAAATGCCCCCATACCTCCACCCACTCACTAACAAGCAGTGCCGTCCCCCTCCCACCCTGTTGCCCTGCCTGACCTCCGTGTCACCGCCCTCCACTCACTCTATTTCCACTCGCTGTCACCGCCCTCCAATCGCTCAGATACTACTCTGGCACACCCCCTACCCTTTACCTCTACCCAGCTACGACAGCCCCCAGACAGCTCCATCTGTCATGGCTGCCTACCTTGATCAGTGCATGAGGATCTGGAACTGCTCAGTGCCTTGTAGCCTGTGTTTCTCTGCCTCCACAGATACTGTGTCGTACATTATCGTCACTTGTAATCTATGAACATCTGTCTGTTTTGCATACCAGGTCTTCTAAGCTGCTTTCTTATGTATATGCTTTATTCTTACTGATGTGGAACCTTTGAAAAAGAGCATCCTGCTGAAAGGTTATTTCTGAAATGTGAAATAAATAAATAAAAGAAATAGATGTAACCCCCAGGGGGCGCTACCCTTAGGGCTACTACCCCTGCCTGCCTCCCCGGAGTCAGGGTAAGGGGCCCAGATCAGTTGGCAGGTGCCTCCACCCAGAGGTCGGGGTTAATGCTGTTGAGATTGCCTCGGTCACAGCCCTCTGGGTTACTGCAACCCCCCTTTCGTCCCGCTAATGGCTCACCCAAGGCACCAGCAATACTTTTCCCCAGTACACTTGCCTTCAGGCGGGTATCTCTCGACTCCCTCCGAGGACCCCTGTAAAGTAAGGTGGTATATCACAGTTACTGTGCAGTAGTTCACCATAAATGCACAAACTAGCCAGGGTGTAGTTGCAGAACAAACAATCTGATTTATTCAAGGGGAAGTAACCAGAAGGGGGAAATCAAGTTGATTGGCTTTTTCACTATACCTATCTACCTAGGGCTCTGTGCACAGGCCTGAACCTAGTATTTACTGTCCCTGGGTACCCAAGCCCTAATGGCTAGTCCACCGTGGCAGCTGGTTGGGGCCCTGACACAGATATGCCTTTATAATACCACTAAAAGTCAAGATGAGAAGGAGGTTTTGCTAGGCGGCCAGCAATAGAATAAAATAACTTGAGACCACTGTTGTAACTTAGCAGGGAGCTACCCTGGTTTAGTACTCACGACTCCAGCAAGCACAGTTTCTGCACCATGGGCAGGGTTAAACCTGAGTTTCACCAGCCTCCTTACACATTTATATGGTAAAAATCCAGAGGGGTACCACACCAGGCCACAGCCTCCAAGGCTTAACACGAACCCTCAACTGGCTAAGGTGCTGCAACGGCACTTTTAGCTTTTCAGAGGACTGAGCGCGATTCAGCAGACTCTTCAATCCTCCAAGCAGGTCAAGCCTGGTGGGTAGCTGGACTGGCACCAGCCTCCTCTGACCACACGCAGCAGGGTTATTCAGACTTGCTCAACGGCAAAAACCGCCCCTCAGGCCGTCACGCGCTTCCTGCGTGAACACTCTGCCAGTGCAGAAGCACACAGCTCCTTCCTTCACATCAGGCACTGCGCATCTGCCCCTTCTCAGCCTGGGGCTCTTCTTAACATTCGGGTGCTACCCATATCCATTGGCTGGCACGCCTGTCAGTCAGACAATCCTCTGCCCTCAGTGGTGCGTAAAAGGCGCTTATAGCCCATAATGCCTTCTCCATCCTACAAGCAGCTCCCTATTGGTCAGGCAGCCTCCAGAGCCCAGGCACTCATTGGTCCAATCCGCAGTTCGGACCAAATGGAGGAGACAGTCAAAACAGTCCTCACTGCAAAGGAAGGCAGGTTACAACAACTACATTATCATTATCATTTTACGTTATTTTCAACAGACAATCACATTCCCCAGCAAAGCTCCCTCTGGGCAGCTACTAGCGACCCCAGAAGCGAGCTACTTTTCACGCCAGGCGGACTCCGGGCATACAACCCACAGGCCCCCTCCATTTCGATTAATCACGACTGCAACAGGCAGTCCTTAAAGAAACAGAAACAGAGGCTTCAAAACGCTCCTTGTTACTCATTTAACAGCTAAAAAGCAGGACACTAGCCTGGTAGGGAGCACTTAAACAGGCTCCAAGGGAGCTTTCAAGAACCCCCATCTGCAATGGGGTTACATACATAATTAATTAAATAAAAACTAGTGAGGGAGTCTACTCTTGATGGGGCAAACCTGGATCTGGTGCTCACCAACGGGGACAGTGTTGCAGACGTCAAGGTGGGAGGTCACCCGAGGACCAGGGATCACCGTACAGTGTGGTTCAACATAATGATGGCAGTGGAAGTAGATCACACAAGGACGAGGGTACTGGACTTCAGGAGGGGAGACTTTTTTTAAATTGGGTGAATATGTCAGAGACAACCAGGGAGGGGGAGGATGTCGTGAGTAGGGTAGTACAACAGTGGGCCAAGTTGAGGGATGGCACAGTGAAAGCAACATTTCTGTGCAAAAGAAGTGAGCACAAGCAGGAGAGAAAAGAGAGACCACTATGGTTCTTCTGGGAAGTGGCTGAAAAGGTTAAGGCTAAAGGAGTAGCATTCAGGAGGTAGAAAGAGATGCAGAGGGAGGAGGGTACCAAAGTGTACCAGGAAAAGCAGAGGGAAGCAGGGAAAATGGTGAGGAACACAAAGGCACAAATTGAGGAAAGGACAGCCAAAGCAGTAACTAAGGGTGACATTTTTCAGTTACATGAGTGAAAAGAGCAAGACAATGTGAGGAATTGTGAGTGGGAGGGGACTGTGCCGAGATGGATCAGGAAAAGACATATACTCTGAACATTCTGTTAATTCTTCAGAGTAGAAGGGGAAGAGGGTGGATCAAATAAAATCAGTAGGAGTACTGCGGGGAAGGACGCAGGCACAAGTCAATTTATAGAAAAGAGTCCTGAAAGGACTTGCAAATCTGAAAGTGGACAAAGCTGTGGAGTCGGACAAGGGTACGCCCAAGGGTGTTGAGGGAGCTCAAAGAGGTACTGGCTGCACCTCTGACAGTCTTCTTTAACACCGTACTGGAAACAGAAGTGGTTCCAGAGGAATGGAGCGGAGCAAATGTAGTTCCACTTCATAGACAGTAGCAGGGAAGAGACTGGCAACTGTAGGCCTGTCAGTCTGACATCAGTGGCGGGGAAGTTAATGGAGTTGCTGTTAAAGGAAAGGATTGCAGAGTATCTTGAATCCAACAGGTTACAATATTCGAGGCAGCACAGATTCACAGGTGGGAGGCCACGTCAGACAAACCTGATGGATTTCTTCAGCTGGGTGACCAGGAAAATATATCAGGGTGGGGCGGTGGACATGGCCTAGTTAGACTTCAGCATGGCCTTTGATGCTGTACCATATAGGAGGTGCATAAGGAAACTGGGCAGTTTGAGTTGGGTCCCAAGGTGGTAAACTGGGCATGAAATTGGTTGATGGATAAGCAGCAGAGGATGGTGGTAAACGGAACTCACTTGGGGGAAGGGAGACTAACCCTGGACAAGTGTACAGCCAGTGACAGACGTGAAACATATCTTTTACCCAACAATGAATAAAGGGGGTAGCAACCCCACACACCGGGTAGGGGAAACTCTCTTCACCCCAATTCCCCAAGATACCCCCATAGTAAATAAGAGGACACACACAAATGCTTGTTGGTGTGGACTGGTTTTCAATCTTTAGGTTTTATTATTGCAACCCCCATGCCACTTATAGTAAGTAGGACACCCCCCATAAAATACAGGAACTAGTACCCACATATGGCATACCATTAACTTTTGGCAGAAAATTTAAAGATTGGTACACAGGCGCTGGGTTATATGGGCCCGTGGGGCATGGGCTCCAGCAATAATCTGAGAAGCGGGCCCAGCCCCAGCCCCAGCAATCATTTGGTCACACCATGCCAGTTTTGCTTTTTTGGCATTGGCGCTGACTTTTAAGGGTTTTTTTTTCCTAACCTGCTGGGCTCATGCACAGGCATGCGTCCCCTCTGTGTGAACTATTGTGGCACCTCCCCCAGCCTTCCCATGAAGGGAGCGCCCCCCCCCCCCACTACCTCTATTGGTGGTGCTTTTTTGTTTTGTTTTGTTTTTTGGAACTGGTGCCCATAGAAAACTCAATGCGCATGTGCGCAAAGAGAGCGGGCACTCTTACTGAGTGGTAGCGAGGAATTCTCAGCTGGGACAAGTTGACGGCGAGACGGTGAGTTTGAGCAGTTGCCGGTCGGTTGAAGTGAGCGCTGGGAATGAGTCCGCGAGTTGAGGCAATGCAATGCGTAGATCCAAGTCAGCCCAGGAGGTACCACAGACTAGGCAGTGGTCCAACCAGAAAAATCTGAGTGATGGTCAGCAGCGATAGTGGAGAACATCGGACCACCATACGTTATTTTTTTGAGCATACCAATCCTGCAACGTAGTTGTGTGCTGAGAGATAGCGTCCGAGAATGCGCAGTCATTTGGTTATGCTGTAATTGGAGGGCTTCGCCCCCCCCCCACCTCCCCCCAATCAGGGATGGTGTTAAGGTTTTGGCATGGTGTGCTCCTTCGAAATTTAGGAGCACACATTGGCAAAATCAAGACCCAAAATATATGTTCCTGCCTATCAAATCTGTGCTCCTACACACTGAATGTTATTTTTAAGGTAAGTGAATTAAAAGCATTTTATCTTGTTTAGAGTGCCACCCACCGATCCCACCCATTCCGGCCAAGAAAGCCACGGTCGGCGACTCGGCGGCGGGTATTTATCCTTTTTGAAACATTACTTAATAACTCATAATTAAACTTTATGTGGTGTGGTGGTATATATTTTTATGCTTAGCAGGCATGCTGCATAATTGATGCACTGTTCACACACAGACATATATAGGAAAAGGCACCGCCGGTGCCACAGTGGCCTGCAGTGCCTTTTCCATGTATGTCTGTGTGCACAGTGCAACAGTTACGCAGCATGCCTGCTTATGCTAAGAAAAGACAAATACAGTAAAAATACAACCCACACAGACCACAACCACATAAAGTTTTAATTATGAGTTACGTTCCAAAAAGGATAACCAGGCACCACCGGTGAGTGACCGACTTGAGTGACACCACACACCAGCACTGTTGGTTGCCAGAATGGCTTGTGGGATCTGCTCCATGCCAGCAGTGCAAGACCAGCTTGTGTTCTTCTGGCTTAGCCCAGAAGTAGATGCCACCTGCCTGAAGCTAGCCCAGTCAGATACGATACCTCTCCCGCCCCCAGCCTTTGCTCTGCAAATTTCTTCCTCTCCCTTCCTTGCAGTGGCCAAGAGGCATTCCCATTCAAAACAGTCAACTGTATGTAAATAAAATAAATAAAAACTGTTATTTCCAGCCTTAACCCCACCCTGTCCTGTCATCATTCAGCCATCCTTCCAAGTCCATGTGCATGCAGCAGCTGCCAGTTTTACATCGTTGCATGCTGGTACAGTAGTGCTGCGCATCAGTTCTGTATGTACAAAGTAATACAGTAGCTAGCAGCAATGAAGCACCAAGTGTGCGTGGCAGAAAGAATCCCAATGTCCCGCACAGTGATGGCACAGTACCGACACCGGTATTGTGCCCTTGCCAAAGACTGTGTTTTTTGTAGGGGGCTATGTCTCACGCACCCCCACATTCTAGTATAATCAAATCCAGGTCAGAGTTATTCTGGGGAAGGGGCAGAACACTGGCAAACAAGCATCACCGAAAACGACCATTACAGCGACTGTCATTGTAATGGACCATTTTCGAGTTTCGCTGTTGGGCTGTCGCACTCAAGGGGGCCACCCACAGCAACTACCAACTTTCAAATTGATATACCAACACCAGGACCCACACCATCTACCTCATGAACAGTACAGCTGTCATTTTTCACATCCTGCCCAAAATGTGTTTCCACACCTGTGGCGCCAAATGGCGTAGTTGCTGTGCGAAATCACCTTTCAGGATTGAGTAATGAAATGATAATTCCAGTGTTCATGAGATGGTGTCCCAAAATCCCATTTTGAAAATTTGGAGTGAAAATACCAACAAACACCCGGGGCGAAGGTTTCCAACCATAATGCCCACCCTGTAGAGACTGACTGGCGTCAGGGGGTGTGACTTGAGTTCGTTGGCCGTAATGCTCACGGCATTCTAACTACACCCTACAGCCACTGACAGGCATCAAGGTGTGCCTTGGAGTCTTCGGCCCTAAAGTTTATCCGTTTCTCTTATACTGCACCCATATCAGCTTATTTCTGTAAGAAATGGGTTGAGCATAATGGCCAAAGACCCCAAAGCACACCGTGACACCTGTCAGTGCCTGCAGGGTGGGATGAGGTGGAATGGCATAAGCATTATGGCCGATGACCCAAAGGCACACCCCCAATGCCTTTCAGTCTCTGCATGGTGTGGGTGGGGGTTGACGTTAGTTCAATACTGCCATTCCTGTTATGCATCTCTCTAACTCCTGCACTAGCAATGCCAATGCCAGCCAGCAAGCAAACATTCGGCATTGACAAATGCTTGTTTTATTCTTCTCCTGTTATTGATCTTTTAATTATTTCACGTAATGCAACACTTATTCCACTGCATAGTTCAAAGAGCAACGGACGGTCCCAAACTGATCTCACAGTAGCTGTGTTTGTGACATCACAGCGTGTTGCCATGAACCTCTTGACCAGGCCACCAGTATGTGTTCAAATCCTTAAAAAGAAAAACTGGCAATTAAAACTTATATTCTCGAGGAAATCTTAATGCTGTTAACTGCAGCACTGTGTTTCTGAAAGTGCATGTGGAAGTGGATGCTTGCTGTTTGGGGGGGGAAGGGCATGGTTTTCGTAACCTAGCTTTCCATATTTAGTTCAGAGCAACTGCAGTTTGTGGGTCAGAGCACTGTTCCCATACAGATGGGAGCTGAAATCAGGGCGAAAAGTAGGGGGCGCATGCCCCCTTTTTATATACGTCATTGACAACACACAAACCACCACACCTCATGTCATTTACTTTCCTGTCCACCATATTAGATCAAACCCAAAAACTGCAGTCCAGCCTTTATTTTCTCCGATCAGTGCCTATCCTCCCATGTACATATTCCATTACTCAGCAGCAAGTGCTGGGTCCATGCTTGGGCAGGAAGGTTGAATTGAACCAGAGCCTGATGGATGAAGAGGCGACAGGACAGAAACTTTTAAGTATCTCAAGGGCATAAGCAATGTGCAGGTGGGAGATCTTTTCTAATGTAGAAAAGATACCAGAACGAGGGGGCACGATATGAAATTGGAGGAGGGGGAGATTAAGAGGAAACATGAGGAAATCTTTCTACGTAGAGAGGGTGGTGAATGCTTAGAATAGTCTGCCACAAGAGGTGGTAGGGGCAAGCACAGTGGAGGGGTTTAAACATGCCTGGGACATGCACAGGGGAACCTTGGCCAGGAAGGGAGTGATGAAAAGCCATTGACCACTTAGGGTGAGTGGATGCATACATGTATAGGGCCTACGGGCAGCCTGGATGGGCCTAGCGGTCCTTATCTGCCGACAGTTTCTATGTTTCTATGCTGGGGTGGGGAATATGTGTCTGGTTTGAGAGGGGTGCTGAGCTGTCTGTTGCTGGAGGGGTGAACTAGGGTCTGGTGCTGTGATGGGAATTCATACAGTGTCTGGAAATATGTGTTGCTGGCTTTGTGAGGGGCTGATAGTGTCTGGTGTTTGTGCAGCATAAAAAACTCTAGAAACTCTGCCAAAAGACACCATGCATTCTTGCTTAAAGAAGAACCCAGAACCAGACCAAGATGTCATGGAGATTTGCACATACAGTACATTCCATGATGTTTTGGATTATGGTATATGTGTGATTTTGTATTTCATAGAAAACTCTTATGTTGGATTGAACCAATGTCTGTGCAGGGTGTGGGGAGGCCTGTGCCCTCTTCTTTGGTGGATTTGCCTTCCACATAACTGTATAACTTAGAAATAACTGGTGTACGTGTTGTGCATTATGAAAGGTTGGGGCTTTTTTTTTGTCAGAATTTATGTCCATTAATGACTTAATGAGAGGTTAAGTCTCCTAGGCAAACAGGTGTGGGGGTTGTACTGTTAACAGATGAGAGCCTGGCCCGATGAGGGGGTCACTAACTTGTCCGTACTGTGCTGCTGCTGCAAGCCTGTTAAAGTAGATGAGAGCTTGGCCTGACTGGGAGTGGTTGTTGTTGGTGGTGGTGGGGGTCGCTAACCTATCTATGCTCTATGCAGACCAGGTAAAAAGCAGATGGGAGTCAGGCCTTTTGGGGGGACTAACTTTCTATGTTCATGACTGCAAGCCAGGTAAAAGGCAGGTGGGAGGGAGCCTGGCCTTATGGGGGGGGGACTATTTATTCTGTACAGTGCTGAAAGGTAAAAGGCTGGGTGATGGGACTCCAGCCTTATTGTTCATAAGCAAGATTTTCTTCAAATTGCTCAGTGCTCGGTTATTTGTCTTGCAGCAGTTGTAGTGCAGTGTGTGTGTTTGTGTGTGTGTGTGTGTGTGTGTGTGTTGCAGTGTTTAAGATGAAAGCAGAAAACAAAATGACATGGGCAATGCAAACCATAAACAGAAGAACCATGGGTAGCTGCAGAAGTAATGACTGCAATATGGTTTACACCAAAGTTTTTTGCTGATGTTTGTAGGGGGGCGTAGGGGACTGTGAGGCAACAGATTTTTCTATTTGTCTGTCCGGGCTTGAGGGCGTGTGTTGGGGTGGGGTGGGGGAATTCAACATAAGTGTGGTGCTAAGGTGTGCATGTATGTGTGGGGGTTCTGAGACAGGCTTGGAGCTTGGGGGAAGGGAGGGGTTGAATCACAGTGTGGTGCTGAGGGTGCTTGTGAACTTGAGACTGTGCCCTGCGGGGGATGGGGGTTTGAATAGGAATATAGGGGGCTCTGCTCCCATAGACCCCCACTGGGGGCTTTTCCCTTTGACCCCTGGTGGGCCCACCAAAAATTTTACAAACCCAGCTCCTATGGGTTGGCACCACCCTTGGCGTTAGGATGTATACCAGGCTCATTTCTAGAGGAAGAGGGGTGGGGGAACAAGAACAAAAACACATGAACCTTTGTAATCTACAGCCAGGTCCAGGGTAGATGCTGCTAGGCGTATGCTAGATCTAAACTGTTGAGGGGGCCCCAGTAATTCCACACCAGAAGCAAAAATCGGATTGCCCAGAACAGGAACTGGGATTGTGCAGTATGGCTTTATTCAACAGATGGCAACTTAAAGCAGGTAGTGGACCCCCATGGGTCAGTCAAGGTAAACAGGTACAACTGTCACAAACTCTCCGTGCATGCAGTACAGTTCGAGAACACAAACTTCTTTCCATTTCCAGTGGTGTATATAGATGGAGCTAGCCACACACCTGAACACATTTCATTCCATGAGTGCAGTCATGTGGAACACTAAGTCACACACTCCAAACTATTTCACTCACTTGGGTGAATACTGAACATGTCCTTCACACACTGGGGTGAACATTGAACATTTACTTCACACACTGGGGTGAACATTTAACATTTCCTTTCACGCACTTGAGTGAACTAGGCATTTCTTTCACTCACTGGGGTGAAACACTGAACTTCCCTTCACACGGTTCTAAGTCATAAAGCGATCACCATTTGAGCGAGTGTACGTCACCGACAATAAATAACGGTGATGTACACTCACGGCGTCTTAAGCGGTGGCGATTTGACATATTATAGTGCCCCGCACTTTCCCCACACTTAATGATTCTCAACTCCAAGGGAGTGCGTGCGGGTGTGTGTGTGTGTGTAAAACTTGGAAAAAATAAAAAAAAGACCCCAATGTAAAAAGTGATCCCGCCCCTTAACTGAACCCAGCACCCTCCCAATCCCAACCCCAGCCTGCCACCCTACCCACCATGCCACACGGCCAGCTCAGCAACCGACTGTCACGCTACCGCCCATATACATTCCCGCCCCTTCCACCCATCACATGGGATGGCCCCCACCGTGTGCGTGTATTCATACACGCATCCTGTTGCCATAGTTGCCTACCCCACTATCCTGTTGCTACCCTGCCAGGTAGCCTAGAACGCAGACGCCGTGATTGATTAGCCCATTTTGCAGTGGCTCAATCATGGTCACCATGTTCACAGGATACCCACTTCACACACTTGGGTGAACTAGGCATTTCTTTCACTCACGTGGGTGAAAAAGGGGCACTGATGGGTGTGATCTAGCCTTCTCTATGGGCACACACACCCCAGAAATGAATCCCCTAAAATGTGGAGAACTTGTCTCCTAAAAAAAGTACTTACAGACCAGTTGTCCCTCCACTGGGCATGGAACAACCAAACAACACCTTTTACTGGGTAGCATGTCAGAAACGGTCTCTACACAAGTCCTTTTCAAGGCAGCTGAAAACACACATGGATCTTCAGGGGGTTGCCACTTGGACCCTCTGAGATAGCAGTTCCTTCTACTTCACTTGGAGTAGAAATCAAGAACTCCTGCTGATGAAAGATCTCCACCACTTCACTGGAAGATGGAAATTGTAATCCACACTAGGGTGAGAAATCCTGGGCCCTCAACTCAGAGACCACTGGCAGACCTCCTGCCACTCTCTCTCCCAACTCAGCAACAACTGACCACTAACTCAACATCCTAAAGCTCCCCAGAGCAGCTGTACACAGAAAAGGGTTATGCTGCTGCTAGAGTTCCAAATTACATAATCCTTCTTCCTTCAGGCTAGCTGAGTAAACAGTGATGTCATTGTGTAGGAAGCCCTTAATGAACTCCCTACTAGCTGCCTGCTACCTGCTTAACACTAACACTGATAGGATTCTAGTAACTCCAGGGGACTGGATGGTTACATTACAACTCAGTGAGACATGAACATATTATAATGCATGTGTATCCAGCTTACAATAAATGGTTCAGAAGCCTTTACATTTAGAAGAGTAATAAGGCATATGCAGAAAGGTGAAGTATTTGTAAGAATGTACCCTATTATTATCTCGGAATGGGGGATAAGCCCTATGTGGAGAGACTGAGGGAGCTATGTACTCATTGGAAGACAGAAGGGACAGAGGGAACATGATCGAGACCTTTAAATACTTGAAAGGTGTTAATAGAGTAAACACAAAGGGGGTGTTCAGACTGAAGGGGGAGGAGACCACAGCCTGAAACTGGTTGGTGGAAAGTATAGAAGAGACCTGAAAAAGCATTCCTTCTTGGAAAGGGCAGTGATGCCTTGGAATGCACTACCTGAGGAGTTGATATCAGGGGAATCAGTGGGAGGATAAGTACGTGGGCAGGGTACAGGTAGGGTGGGTAGAGTCCATGGGAACTCGGAATGGAACTCAGGGGAGGGATGGAAGGGAGAGGAGAGGGGTGGGGGCGCAGCCGTTCTCAATCTGTGAGCTGCATCTCGATCAGATGTGATGGACCTCATGGCCTAATCTGCTGGCATTTTCGTATCTTCATATCTGCTATAACCTGTAATTGCTTATGCTTCATCTCGCAATAAAGCTGAGTTTAAAAAAAAATCCTAGTTGACCTGCCACCCTTCCCTCTACCCATGCTGACATGGCTTCTCAGACTCCCTCCCCAACACAATCCCTGTACCATTTTTTTTGCCCAAATGCTGACATATTCTCCCCCCCATCTATGATTGAATGGGGTTGGGGTTGCTTAAGTGGTCATGTGAGGGTGCCCTGCCCAGCGGTTACCTGCCCAGTGCACACTAACTTCAGTTTTGCTTTTGTTTTTTGTAGGTGTGCTGTCAGGTAACCATTTCAGTGTTCCGGGAGGGTGGGGACGAAGCCTGCCTAGTGTTGATCTGTGATGCGAAGGCAGACTGAAATAGTAGACCACACTAAAGATCTACGATGCTTGATGTGGAAATTGGGTGGTCGTGGGGTTATCCCTGGCCACTCTATGCTCATTTCAGCAGAATAACAAATAAATATTGTCCAAATATTGTCTACCCCAATAAAAAATACTTGGTGTATATTCTGGAGAAGATGTTCACTTGCGTCTGTAGTATTTCCAAGAGTGCCCTGGGAGGCAACAATAGCCACAGTAGAAAATGGATTAAAGACATGATACAACACAGCCAGAGAAGCACAAGTGTTCTACAAATCACACCATTACATATAAACAGGGATTGTTACCCTTGTCTTGATTTGTATTAGATTTGTGTTTCATGGGTGCCTGTAAGCCTCTGTACTCAGCAGTGGAGTAGCCACAAGTGCGTAATTAATTTGGAGGTGCAAGTGGAAATGAATCTGATTATACAATCAGGGCAAGTGTAATAATTGTCTTGTAATTAATGGCCATCATTTTTTATTAATGGATAACCTTTGTTTTATTTTGCTTTACAACCTCCCGGTTGATATTTTTGGTTACAACGGGGAGGTTGTAATCATTGCATGCCAAACAAGCTCCAGTACAGAAACCTTATTGGAGCTTAGTGTGTCAGTGGGTGAGCCGAACATCTCAGTCAACATGGAGGCCCCATTGTTCCGTGACCGAGTACCCACACTAATCCTTTGCCTCACATCATCCAGACAGGTAACTTTTTAATATGTTTGAAAATCTGTCTTGTTCATCCTGCTTTCACAAACTAAAAAATCTATTTGGTTGATCCTGACATTCCAAACCCTCGACCGGGGCTTCCACACACAGTGGCTGCATTTGAAAGGGACCTTGACTTACTACTTAACTCATTTGCTCCTGGTCGCCATTTTGGGTGAGATCTAGCAATGGATGGTTCTGACGCCATATGGCATCTATGGGAACAAATGTATATTATTGTGGTTCGCACTGTTAAGCAAAACACAAAAGTCAAGAAAAAAAAGGAATGCCTGAACTGCAAGAGACTGACAGGCAGTGTGTATGTGTGTCTCTGTCAGAAGTGCTGCGCTAACTTGCTTGTCATTGAAAAAAAAAAAGATGACCAGTAATTAAATAAAATAATACATGGGTGGGTGTGTGTAAAACCAAAGTTTTGCACACACCCTCGGTGTGTGGGATGCTTTTATAAACTCCGAGGGTATGTATCATCCCACACCTTGGGTGTGTGTAAAATTCTGGTTACACACACCCACCAATGAACTATTCTATATATCGCAAACATTAATCTATAAATATTTATTTATTTAGCTTTTGTTGACCAGGTAAGTGCACTAGACAAATCCTGCCTATTTTCAGGCACTACACGGGAGAGGGGGATACAGATGGATGCCAACTGACTTTGAACCAGATTAAGCTGTTGGTGGTATTTATAGTGAATGAGGGAAATTTGGCCAGGACACCGGGGAAATTCCCCAACTCTTTTCAATAAGTGCCATGGGATCTTTAACATCCACCTGAACTACCACCAATCCAGGCAGATGGGACCTCGGTTTAACGTCTCATCCGAAAGACGGCACCTCAGAAGTGCAGCACCCCTCTCATGCTGCACTACAGTGTCAGTACTGGGATATTAACCCAAGTGCCAGATGTGGGAACTGAACCCACAGCCCTCTGATCTCCCAGCCTCAGAGGCGAGTGTGCTACCTACTGAGCCACTGACACTGCTATCATATGGACGGTCCTGAGTGTTATATAAATAAAAACTTATTTGGAGGGTACTATCAAATTGAATTAAGACAAAAGAGGTCAAATTATAAAAATAAAATCCCCATTGCTGTTTCTAAAAATAAATATGGGGAAAAGACAGTATGCCATCAGGCAGCAAAACATTGGAATATTTTATCAAACTTAGCACGTACATTTCCTTTGTATAGCCAGTTTAAATAGGAATTAATTGCACCAAGCTCTGTTATATTTTATTTATTTATTTATTTATTGAAGAGAATCGGAATTACAATCCTTTGAGTCGTAGACTCCTTTGCACAGGCTCCACGTCAGTACAGTAAGAACATAACATAACATTTACTGATAATATACATAGGTACAGTATATACATTGCATCATTGGTGTCAGTGTCTTGGATGAAAAGTATAGTTTGAATGAACTATAGGATGTCTGGAGAATGTTTGAACCTCGAGGAGTGATCCTCATATATTTATTGTAAAAATGTGTATTTCTTGTACCTTGTATTTGTTGTAATGTTTAGGCAACTTGTAAGGAACAGTACAATTCTTGTAAACTAGGCTAACCAGCCTAAAGATTTGCTCTCCTGTATAAAAATAAAGTTTTTACTACTACTACTATATATAATATTCAATTCTATTTCAGCTCGATCTCCCCTTCCACCACCAGAAAACACTTTATGAAAGTCCTTGTTAACGCCAGGCACAGCTCCGACACCCTAGACCTCATGCTACTACACCTCTCCATTGATGCTGTCCTGGCGACATTCACCTGGATCTTGAATATGTTTCTATACCTTGGTCAGTTCCCATCTGTCTGGAATGCTGCAGTCGTGACACCAATCCATAAAAGTGGTGATAGAGCTAACCACACAAACTACTGCCCCATTTCTATCTTACCACCTCTTTCGAAAGCCCTCAAGGGCATAGTGGCCGAACAGCTAACTTCGTATCTCTCCAACCTTGACATCCAGTGCCCACAGCAACATGGGTTCAGGAAGGATCATAGTACCTCCACCGCCTTGCTCACCTACACTGACTTTATAAACAAAGCCCTCGACTGGAGTGACCTTGTGGGGTCAATCTATATTGATCTTACAAAGGCATTTGATACGGTCAATTACTCCCTTCTGCTCCTGACTCTACCCTCCCTAGGGCTCTCTAATGATGTTACCACCCGGTTCAAAAGTTACGTAGAAGGCAGAACCCAGTGTGTAAAAATCTCAGACTGACTCTCCAGTAGCCCACCCTGTACTATCTGGTGTCCCTCAGGGATCAATCCTTAGCCCCCTCCTATTTAGCTTCTACCTCAACACCCTCCCCCTTGCCTGCCCTAGCAACCTTCTCCTTTATGTAGAGGATGCTGTGATATACTCAGGCCAGCCTGATCCTGCACCCCTTACCTGTGATTTGCAGTGCAGTTTTACCGCAATAGAAACTTGGTTTGTGGGCAAGAGATTAATTATGAACCATAAGAAAACCAAATCCATGATCTTTGCTGGTCCACATAGCAAATTAAAAACAGCCCAACTTCTCATCTCCAACAACATTGGTACTCTGCTTGAACAGGTATCCAGCTTTAAATACCTGGGTATCACCCTGGACAGCACACTTTCCTATCAAGAACACATATCAAATGTCTCTAAAACTGCTAATATCAGGCTTGGTCTCCTCTTTAGGCACTGGCTCTGCATGACCCAAGAGGCCCTTTGACTTGTGGTGATCAGCTCCATACTGTCTATAATAGACTATAACATTGTATTTTATAGTGCTGCGTCCACCACTGCCCTCAGAAAGTTTGGGATCATCCTCAACAAAACTTGCAGATTACTTACGGGTGCATCCTGTGTAACCCCCTGCTACTCCGGGTTACTAGAATTCCAGTAAGACCTAGTGGTAGGCAGGAGGGCAGCTTGTGAAACTCCAGTTAAATGAATTTCACACTGTCTCACCCTGTTCTCAGTCTCAGCTGAGACTCAGGGATGACACCATTTTAGGACTGTCGCAGCTGCATAAGCCACACTGGAATGTTGCAATTGGAGGTTAGAGTAGAACGTTGGGGAATCTGGAGTGAGTTCAGAAGAGTCTGTTGTAGTCTGTAGAAGGAGGTGCTCTGCTGCAGGCAAGCCCTCAGAGCTCTAAGCTCTGCCAAAGAGCTATTTTTTGGTTTATAGGTGTGTGTTCTCACCTGAAGAGGAACACAATAGGAGCACATTGAAGTGGTAGAGACTGCTTTTGGTGGTTCAAGGCCCCATCCCTGCGGGGATGGGGGGAAGGAATCAGCCTGCTTCCAGGGGCAACCCCCCTGGTCCGGCTAGGGAGAAAAGAAGCTGCCTGACTTAAGTTCGTCCTGAGGCACCAGAAGTTCTAGACGAGATTTCTTTTGAGGAGAAAACGCCTGTGGGGCACCTGCAACCAAGTGGTGAGTTCGCTCTGCTAAAGGGCCAATGTGTTTTCACCTGAATGAAGATGAAACCAAAGTGACTGTTACTGTGGGGTCAGGAAGAGACAGCCAATTACAGTTTGGAAGATGTGGGGATTGGACTGCTTAACTGTGTGGGGGGTCTAGAGTAATGGACACAGCCACTTATTAAGTATGTTCAAGTTCAGCACAAATGGGATGTAAAGACAGTGGATTGAATGTAAATACATTTAAAGAGAGTCTACATAGCAAAGTGTTTTAAAGGATGAGGTGTTACAGTCCAGAGAAATGGCCGGGTATGAATTATGGGAGCGAGAGGTGGGAGACTCCCCCATCAGTAGTAATTAAATTCACCTCTACGGGTTTACTTTGGAACACCTGTTGCTTTCTCTCAGGTATTTGGCCAGTGCCTGAGAAAAGTACCCAGAGGTGAGATTGATGAGGAAGATTCCCTTATGGAGCAGAAGTGCTCATAGGTGGTTTAGGGAGCCACCAGTAAATGTTTCCATGCTAAATGGAAAGTGTCCAAGTGGCTGGCAAGGGAGCCGAGCCAGGGAAAACCCAGAGCAGCGTACAAGTTCGGGCTGTGTGCCCAGTGTGTTTCAGAGCCTGAGGGCTAAAGTGAATAGGATGTGTTCTGAACTCCAAAAATCTGCATTACCAGGAGTGTAGCCCCGTGGGGGTCCATCTATGCTTTGTTTATTCTGTTGGATGTGAATAAAAGCCATACTTTAGAATCCCACTTCTGATGTTGGACATTACAGTTATTGCTTCCTTTGTCTGGAGTTACTTGGGTGCCCCTGTTGCACTGAGAGTAGCCAAACCTAGCCAATGTGCCGAGTGACATATTCCTCCCCGAACCCAGCCCATCAGGTAGAGCTGTCAAGATGGAAACGGCATACCTGGGTGGGGGTTACACCTGGACACTCACGCCTGCGACCTATATATGCTATCCAGTTGGTTCCACCTCCAAAACAGAATCCATTATCACACCTGCCTCATGGCTAAAAAGATCTCCCTAGGGTTAGCCCCATCCCCCACTCAGCAGCCAGTCAAGTTTCCCAGGTTCCACTATGCTAGACCTCCCAAGGACAAAGAGCATTTATGTACAGAGCACCCAACTGGTTTAACAGCCTCCCAACACGTATCTAATCTACTTCCATTATCGGCCCCTTCAAGAACAGTCTATGAAAACACCTAGTCAATCTCAGCAGCTGCGACTGCCGCTTTTAAGCCTTGTCACTCCCTGCATATAACTCTACATCCCCCCAGTGACAATGCCCTCTTGGGCTGCTATTTTGGGTGACCACTGAGACCCCTGACCTTTCCTCTCTCCCTTACTATACTGGGTAACACCACAACCCCTTCTTCCTCAGTGTGCCACCACACCTGCTCTTCTACCCTCACTTCTCCCTCCTTTGTCTGCTAACACTATAGCACTTTGTTTTGGTTTGTACATAGGTTTGTTTCACAATTTGTCAAGACTTGTTGTATTGCTCTGCCTGTTTATCTGAATCCAATGTACATGTGTTTTATCCTTCCTCTGTATAATTCATTTGTTGATGTGGAGCCTTTGTAAAAGAGACCGTGGCTCAAAGGTCTTAATTAATTCCAAGATTCAATAAAATAAAATGAAATAAATAATAACTGGTGACCCCCAATAAAGACTGAATATCCAGTCTTGATAAAATGCCATAATAACCTGCTGAATTCTGCCATAACTCAATAGTGGGTTATTACAGAATTTTCTTCCTCGCACTTTCATTTCACTGAAGCGCGAAAGAGAGCACACTATATTTGTGTGAATACAGCGGCCACTCAGGGACATGCTCGCTGGCACAAATACACTTTAGAGTTTTTTTCTCTGAAACCGTGTATCAGTTATTACAAAAATTAATGCCTGTACAAAGTTTGTTTTATGAGGATTTTTCACACACCCTTAGTTTGTGACAATCTTATAAACCCGGATTATCACACACCTCAGGTGTGTGAAAAATCCTCACATAATATACATCTGCACAGGCATTATTTTCTATGTACAACACAAAGACATGTGGCTTATTTAAACCACCACTCTCCATTGGCTAATTGGTTGAGACATACACACATTGTGTTTATGGACATACGTGAAGGGAAATGTTTATGTCCATTTGTATCTTACCTGCAGGTCTGGATAATAGTATTTATTGGCCTGTGTTTTATACCCACGCTGGCTGTATAAACTAAATTATAGTTCTAGTAAATTTCAGAAGGCTGTACAGAATATGGCGGTGATGTTTTGAAAGACCCTGGCCTTGTTTTCAGCCTAGTATCTTAGCATTGTGCATTTTAGTCAGCAGTAGCTCTATGTGAAAAATCTGTCAGCCTCCTACCATGGTAACACCTGACACTCATGAGTCGAAAACATAAAATGGCAGCAGTAACTCTAAAAGAAGAAATGCTCCAGTCTTCTACCATAGGGCCAACTGCCTCACATGGAGTCACAAAACCTCAAATGGCAGCAATAACTTTAAAGGAAAGTGTGTGCTGGTCTGGCATTGCCGCTTGCAATGCTGGCGAGGTACATGTCTCGAGCCCAGAGCATGGTCTATTGGGCGGTGATGGGGTGTGTGGCAGGAGGGTTAAAATTCTTGAGGATGCTCACCTCCTTTGTGCAGGGAGGGAGGGTTGCTGATACCACAGCTCTGTTGCCACCTGTGACCAAAGGTGTACAACAGCTGGATACTGGCAGGTG
The DNA here is from genome assembly GCA_016271365.2 of Neoceratodus forsteri. NCBI lineage: Eukaryota > Metazoa > Chordata > Ceratodontiformes > Ceratodontidae > Neoceratodus > Neoceratodus forsteri. The sequence goes on from CM057449.1 coordinate 112,429,055, forward strand.
GGGAGGATGTCCGTGACCGTTTGATACTATACACACTGGCTTAGAGCATGCATGTCTGATGAAATGTTAGATAGACAAAAGACAAAACTAATTAAATGCATCTCATGCCCTTACAGTTACCAGAAACCTTTGAAGATGTTGCCGTCAGTTTTTCAGAAGAGGAATGGAAGATATTAAGTAATCGGGAGAAGGAGCTACATAGGGAAGTGATGGAGCAGAATTATAAAACGATGACTTCAGTAGGTAAGGATATGAAATGATGATTTCAGTAGGTAAGGGTATGAAATGATGACTTCAGTAGGTAAGGATTAACCAATACGGTTATAGAGGAGGAAAATATTTATTTACTTATTTGCGATTTTTAGCCTGGAAAGAAACACTGAGTTGTGACAGCTAATTTCCATGTGCATTCTGGGGTGGGAGGGGTTACATGGCCAGTTTATTAACGGGGAACTGCTAGCCAAGACAGCAAGGGAACTCCCACAGTGTTAAGATAAGTGCTGTGAAAGCTTTGATTTTCACCTGAACAGCCACCTGAGATAGGAGGAGCATCTCATCCAAAGGATGGTATCTCAATCGCCGCTCCCCCATCCCATGCTGTACTATGGTGTCAGTACGGGGTATTTGACCGATTTCCTGTTGTGGAATTTGAACCCTGCACTTACAGTGGTGTGAAAAAGTATTTGCCCCCTTCCTGATTTTCTCTATTATTGCATATTTGTCACACTGGATGTTTTCAGGTCTTTAGACAAAATGTAATATTAGATAAAGGGAACCTGAGTGAACAAATAACACTTGTTTTTTTTTTATTTCACTTATTTAATGAAAAAAAGTTAACCAACACCAATTGGCACTGTGTGAAAAAGTAATTGCCCTTTACACTTAATAACTGGTTACGCAACATTTAGCTGCAATGACTGCAACCAAACACTTCCTATAATTCAATATCAGTCTTTCACATCGCTGTGGAGGAATTTTAACCCACTCTTCCTCACAGAACTGCTTTTAATTCAGTAACATTTGGTAGGTTTTCGAGCATGAACTGCTCGCTTCAGGTCCTGCCACAGCATCTCTATTGGGTTTAAGTCTGACTTTGACTAGCCACCCAAACTTTTAATTTTACTTTTTGCCATTCTGATGTGGACTTGCTTTTGTGTTTTGGATCATTGTCTTGCTGCATGACCCAACTACGCTTCAGCTTCAGCTGACGGAAGGATGACTGACATTCTCTCATGAATTTTCTGGCACAGAGCAGAATCTATGGTTCCTTTAATTATGGCAAGTCATCCAGGTCCTTAGGCAGCAAACATCCCACACCATCACACTACCACCACCATGTTTGACTGTCGGTATGGTGTTCTTACTGTGGAATGCTGTGTTTGCTTTACGCGAGACATTATGATCCATGTTGTCCAAAAGTTCCACTTTGGACTCATCTGTCCATAGAACATTTTCCCAAAAGGCTTGTGGATCATCCAGGTGCTTTGGAAATGAGAGACGGCATATATGTTCTTCTTGGTTAGCAGTGGTTTCCGCCTTGCTACTCTCACATGAAGCCCATTTTTGCCCAGTCTCTTTCTGATTGTGGAGTCATGAACACTGACCTTAGCTGAGGCAAGAGAAGCCTGCAGTTCTTTGGATGTTGTTTTAGGATCCTTTGAGACTTCTTGGATGATTTTACACTGCGCCCTTGGAGTAATTTTGGCAGGCCGCCCACTCCTGGGAAGGTTCACTACTGTTCCAAGTGTTCTCCATTTGGAGATTATGGCTCTCACTGTGGTTCGATGGAGTCCCAGAGCCTTAGAAATAGCTTTGTAACCCTTTCCAGACTGATAGAGGGCAACAAAATGTTTTTCTGATCTTTCCAGGAACTTCCTTTGATCATGGCATAATGTGCTTGTTGAATCTTTGTGCTGGCAATGTGACTCTGATGGTAAGGGCCAAAATAAGTGAGGTTTATATTGAGCAGGGCTGGCTGTAATCAAGCCTGGCTGTGTTCAATCAGCTGACTCTAATTATCCCTTTAATTGGGTGATTTAACTAGGGGCAATTACTTTTCACACAGTGCCAGTTGGTGTTGGTTAACTTTTTTCATTAAATAAATGAAATAAGTAAAAAAAAAAAGTGTTATTTGTCCACTCAGGTTCCCTTTATCTAATATTATATTTTGTCTAAAGACCTGAAAACATCCAGTGTGACAAATATGCAATAATAGAGAAAATCAGGAAGGGGGCAAATACTTTTTCACGCCACTGTAGCTGCCACAGGAAAATACATCACTGTACAATCTAAAGCAATCTTGCTGGGAATCAGGTGAAGGGCACTGAATTTGGCCTCCCGTGTACTTCCCTGAATATCTAAGTAGCCTTCATCACCAAACTGATCCAGAGTTACCACCTTTACTTGCAGTTCAGAAACATCCTTCACTCACCTGGGACACACAACACCTAGGGAAAGGTGGCTTCTGCTACTTGGGGTGCTCTACTCGAGATGGATAAAGGCCATTATCCATGCAGTGCTTAGGAGTTTTTATGAAGAGCTCAGTAAATTTCGATGTTCAGTATTACGTTTGATTATTTCAGTGACAACCTGCACTCCTTCAAGAATACTTACAAAGCCCTTTTACCTGCTGGTGTGACATTGCCCACCTTCACAGGATGACAGTGTAACTACTATTTTCCCATCCCCTTCGTAACTCACCCCAATTTCCCTTTGCAAAATACCTTCAGTTGCTACCACCTTCCGTTGTGTCTCTTGTACTAATGATTGTACGTGTATCTGTGATTTATGATTCAACTGCCGGAGGAGGTGGTAACATTCAAATCGGTGGACTGTTTTAAGAGGGGCTAGGACAGGGTCAGGGGAAAGGTCACTACCGTATGGGGGAGGGGCGTCGAGGGCAGCTGCAGAGTAATACACTGCTAGCTGCACACTCGAGAGGACTCAACAGACCTAAGGCCTGTATCTGCTGGCATTTTTTGTATGTTCATAACTCATAGTAATTGTTTTCTTTCTTGTTACCTCCCATGGGTCTTCAGCCATCATTTCCTCCATCTGCTGCTAGTGCCACCTGCCTAACCTTTGAGCACCTCCTGGTCCAGATCCTCTGGTTCCCCAGTGCCCCCATAACACACCGCTGCATTGCACACCATGGGAGTCCCCTGGGATGAAATCCTGCCTACTATTCCATGGCAGCAAATTCTTAATTTCCGGTCATACATGTGGTTGGCAATAAGGAGCCCAATCTGATTGCGGGGGGCAAGCAGAGCATCATCTTTCCTGCTGGCACCATCATTTTCTCCGCTCCTGTCCATAAACCGAGAGCATGTATGTGACTTCAGGTGCCATCAAGCCTGACATACTGATGCATGCGCGCCTCCGATTCTTGCATGTGGTCGCCGGTACCTGAAATTGCACTCCCACCAGTGGTCAGCTAGGTGGGGAGT